>CM054115.1:66236577-66938452 GCA_028673005.1 Tanypteryx hageni | reverse complement strand
AACACAACTCGGTGTATTAAAAAAACTCAACCACCACGATAACAGAATCAGGGGTGTAAATTTGGCTAAAATCGATTCCAATATAAATATTTCTCTTTACTACATTCCTGAGAACGTATGCAAATCTTAAATCTCGCACTTCGAACTCGGGTACAACAAAAAAAAACATCTTAGGAACCGCAAGCCGTTGACACCGTTTTCGGTGATCTTAACGTTCTTGAACTCGTACTGCGACTTTTGAGCTTCGAGTCATGCGGCATATCTTAAACGAATAGACAAATAAAAGAAAAAATCTAAAGATAAATGTCGTAGGACCTTAAGAAAAAAGAGATAACGAGGAATTCGTTCGATCGGAGTAAAAATACAGAGCCAATTACATACGCTGATCTTTATTTTGATAAAAAGTTATAAGCGTGTACAAAATACGGGGAGCTTCGAAAAGGATTAAGTTAGAATACTGAACCAAATCTCACAATTTTGTGCGCAGATAAGTTTTCCAAGGTAAGAGTACTAGTAAAAAGTGCGATTATGTGTTTTCATGGTTTGAAGCTTAATTTTTCGCTGGATACTCTGAAATATCTGCATTTTATCAAAGTGAGCACATTCATAAATGTGCCTTCAATGAAGATGTTTCGGATTAAAAGCTCCTTGGCACGGCGCGCTATCTTCTTCGCATTATCTTGCATTTTCGTAGCATATTTTTGCATCTTAAGCTGTAAAGTTTTAAGCGATAATATCGGCATTAGTAAGATTTATGGGATAACAGAGCGTACCCGTTCCAAATCCGCAACGCATAACGTTCCAAATAAGATCGATAATATGAGAAACTCTTGTTTCTACCACAGAATAATCTGTCATAACAAGTTGTGATTAACTACGGGTTTGTCGACATTACCGAAAAAGCCAGTTTGAAGCGCTTCCTACCAATAATAATTCCGTTGCTTTTACCTTTTAGCAATCGAGGAAAAACGACATCTACTTATGCAGAAGGGATCGAAGAAACGTGGCAGGGACATTAGCCTTCAACCAAATGTATTCAAAAGTTCCAGAAACCCCCTCCGATGTCCTTCCTAATAGACAACGCAAACGAGAAGTTACAAATGCCAAGGGCTGGTGGCGAGGTAAGTCAACACTGCGACCAACCCATTATGATCCAAAACAAACACGCGCTCATTTTTTGTGCTTTCATAAAAATCGATCCTCCTATGTTTGAACAATTTGATAAGTATATGTGAGCATGAATGATTGTCAGAATATGTAAATATACACTCGCAGGTGCAAGCATAAAAAATAATGCAAAATTTGCGAGTGTACGTATTTAATAGCCGTAAAAGACTAATGGACATACGAGAATGTGCGATGTATCAAAACCAGATATATACGTTCCTTTAACACAAATTCATCACGGTCGCTGCAATTCTATTAACCAAAGGTCACATCAACATTCCTCATCGAATAATTCTCAGCAGTTGTGAATCCTTAAATACACATTCTGTTATTAAGCGAGTTCCGATAAAAGTAATTTTAAGTACATAATTCTTCTGAGAAATAAATAGTTGCCTTTTAAGATCTTCAGGTCAGATGTTTCCTATCGGTATTCTGTTTGCTTTCAGTCCTTTCATAAAAAGTTAGTTTTTTCATAGATTAGGAATGAATGGAAATATTTTTTATGCTAAACCGTACAAGCATAAAATCAAAAGGACATCCAATTTCTACGTCTTCTGTCTCTGTATGTTTATGCACCAACAGAAAAAACACATTCATATAAACGCTATGACCTTTTCAGCAGAGTAGTTTTTGAGATTAATGATAGTCTAGTGAAACCTATCGAAAAAAATATTTGATTATGCCAATGATTTCTGAGCAGGCTCTAGAATACTTACATTTCTTACACGAAGAAACATTCAATCTTAGTCCAAAAGAGGCCTATTTTTGTTAAATGAAGAAACAATATGGGCATTATCTTGAAGTTGATTAATTAACAAATGAACAAAAACTAAGATCATAACAGTGCTGTATATGAAGTCAATTTTTAATTTTGCAACTTTTGGAAGTTTACGGCTGAAATGAAATTTAAACGAGAAAAAAGGTATACCACTGAAGACGCTTCATTGCAGTCAAAATGTGCATCTGGTTTTTCATAGCCTTGTAACAGCCATTAAAAATATAGCTAGTTATTTTATAAATTGTTTCATTTTTAAGCACATATTTACTGTTTTCAGCCATAACATGAGTTCAATGATTCTCTATCGAATTTCTTTACTCTTCATTAATTATGCATTGTATAAACCTGATTTGAAGTAATTGTTTGAGAAAAATAATGCACATTAGCTTTCATTGTACTCATTAAACACATACCAATTAATTGATTGAGGCCTTGAATTTATGCAAGGAAAATGTCATAATTATAAATTCATAGATTTCTAGTCACTTCCTCTGTTCCTTAGAAATTCAATTCAAGCCTTATAGCTGTATCAACCAGCCATGTTGGTTGCATCTTCCAACTTCTTTGTCAGATTTTCAATAAATCAGTCTTCATATAATTAGACAAATTTTACTGGAAAAATTGTATATTTGCATCAAATAGGGCTACCAAAATATTGGATGGAAAATTTGAAATCTTAATTCTTAAATAAATCATTAAGATTTTATTAATGAGGTATTCAGAATTTATAGTAAAATTCATTAAGAAAATGTCCGATTATAATTCATGTCAATCCACTAGGACTTACAAATTATCGAATGCCATATAATGAAATTACTTCACCATAACCCTGTACTGACTCAAGAAAAATTAATACTCATTAAAGCAGTTAAGTACAAGATACATTTGAAGGATACCATATTAATGCTAAAAAAGACAAACAGAGAGCTATTATGCGTTAAGTATTTTGGATAAAAAGATATTGTAAACTAAACTTAGATATAAAAATTGGCATTATATCTTATTTCATCAACAGATCAACAGCTAAGTGGCTTTCCTTCAAGATTTCTAATGAATTCAACTTGAATATCACACAAGAAGACATTAGATTATATCCATTTCTTTTCTATCTGAAAAGAAGCTGCAATAAATAGTCACACATTCTCTATAAATTGCAAATTTTTTCAATGAAAAACAACTTACCTTGATAAGAATGGCTGCTATGGCATGCTTTATATATATACAATTACAGTTCATGTGCAGAGTATGGCAAGAAACCAAACAAAGAAACTTTGAATAAGTTCCATAAGTAATGTAATCATATCAGCTTCATTAATGCTGCGGATCAACTTTGGTAAATGCAATAGTTGCACTTATCAATTTCCAATACTTCTATCTTGTTGCAAAATTTCTTCAATTCATACAAAACTGTGGCACTATAATAGCTTGAAGAAACGAGAATCTGGGATTCTTTGGAAATACCACCAGACATAGGATATAATTTTCTTTGTAATTTAACTTAACTGCAGGCTTCCCAAAATAATGTTTCATGCCGTTAATAACTTGGAGAAAAAATTTGTCTTAAGAAATGAAATTATCAACTGACCTACAGGAATGTTGATTTAGTTCCAACATCGACAAAGCAAAACAAATAATATTACCCTTTAAAACGACTGAATATCATGCTAAATGCCACAAAAAATCTACATGCTAAGTGATACAAAATCTTCCAAGCAATGGAAAAAAAGGTTGATTACGAAACATTCCAATAGAATGTTAATGTATTTTCAGTTTTTTCAACCTCTATTTTGTGTTAGAGTGTCATATATGCCAATTTTTGGTATAATTTCAACACAAATAGAAGCTTTCTAATGTCACTCTCCAAAGAAGTTGTTTCGTTTTTCTAAATTAAACAGGCTATAATTTTTATAATGGTCCAATTAGGATTATATAATAAAAGGAAATCACGCAACAGGGAAAACATGTACTTACAGAAGAATTATCTCACTCCTATATAAAGTTAAAGAAAACCACGTTTTATCTGCAAATTTCCATAGCATTACGATCTATCACCACAATTTTCTTCACTGATGAAATAATGATTGTAATTATACAGCTATAAAATATGTTCTTTATGGTTATAATCTATCTTCTAAAAGTTGATTAAAGTGGATTCTTTTTAATCAATAATGTTTACAAGTTAGCATGATACATTTTGTAATTATGTAATATTATTATGCATCGGTAATTAAATCTATTCAAAAACTTTAGTACTATGATAAAATTTTGTATCACGAAGCAAATAAAATAAAAATTTACCGTTCACTTATAGAATTTTATAAATAACTAAGCAAAACAAATAAAAGATTAAGTTATTGACAAATTCGTGATATTTTTTATTTACTGGGTGTCTTGCTTTATAAATTTATATTGTTCTCAGCAGATCTTAATTATGCTTTGAGTATAAAGATTATTGGATTCTTCTGAGTAGCACTTAGAGTAAGTGGTGTAAAGTTAATAGGTTGATTTGTGATGAAAAATATATGACAGAATATGAATTAATACTTTTAAACACCAAAACTAAGGGACAACCAACATTCCTTTAGTATGCCATTGAGAAATTCCCTTTCCATTTTTACTTCCTAATTCCTTTCAAAGAGGGCAAATACTATGCTTGCTTCATTCCCATTTAAGTTCCTTAGACAGCTGTTGTATGGAGAGGTACGCTGGGCACAGCTGAGTCGTAAATGTTTTGACATCATGAGTTATGAAACTTTTTTTATACCTAGGTTGCAAAATACTTCAAAGAAAGGGATCCAACCATAACTCAGAAAGCATTGGAAGAAACTTAGATTGACTCTATATCCAAGAGCATCGAATATCACTGTGTTACCTTTGGCATTTCAGGTTCAAAGTAGAAATTCTGAAGTGGTAAAAAATTTATTACAAGTGGGTGAAATCGAGAAGTATGGAATTAAAGAAAATAATAAGTAGCTTAGAGCAGTGTTTGATGGGACAGCAAAAAATTAAACAATAAACATGGGTAGATATGAAACGCGATCTAAAACAGCGGTTTCACTGCATAGTAGACGTCACATGAAGGAGTGCATGCATTCATACGCAATTGCAAAAATAAATAAATTTACATTTCAATTTATGTTACCAGAGATTTCTTCATACAAACCTTATCCCAAATTATAAAATACTGTCTTTTGGAAATTAATGTCCCACATTATAACATTTTGCATAAAATTGCATTTTTCAGGAACAAATTAACAACTTTACAAAGACTTGTAAACACCCATCGAACATTTTTTTTCTATTACACTGTTTCAGAATTCTATTTCATCTTGCAGTCTTGCTGCAAGATAAATACAGTAGAACATCAATTATTCGGCGACTGATTATCCAGATTCCAAATTTATCCAGCAAAAGTTGGAAAAAGTTGTGAGTAATTCAGCATTCACCAGAGAATCACATCTAGGGCAGTATCAGCCCGGTGATAGAGCACTGCGTGGTGACAAAATGTTTCGGGACGATTGCGAGTAGTACAGTAGGATCTGCGTTATACATAATACTTGTTTATCCATATTTTTTTGTAATACCCAGCGAAACACTATACAAAATCATACCTACACATATTGACTTGTACGTAACTGAACTGTATATAATTCTTGTTTATAGGTAGCACTTCTTCCAATGGCCTTTTTCTTGCACATTTCAGACAGAAATTGATTTGCTATTGTCTTCCATGCATTTTCTTTCTTCAAAATATTTATGTACCTACTATTCATAAGGATTCCTCGGTGTATGTATGTGTATGTATGTATGTAAGTATGTGTGTATGTATGTATATATATATATATATATATATATATATATATATAAAAACTTAAGGAAAAGAAAAGGTATATATATATATATATATATATATATATATATATATATACACTAGTAGTTGGTGCTTGCATACTGCAAGCATTTCAGCTCACCTTGAAAAAACATAAATTTTTCAGATAGACATTTGATCATTAGAAATATTCTTTTAATTCTAAAGATTTCACCTCCGCAGTGATTTTCGTTTTTCCCACATGTAGAAATAATAGTTTAAAACCATCCCCAAATGTTGCAATTTAAAAATTTTTACACTTTCATCATTATGGGGTACTAATGCTACACATTTTTGCCAAATTTTAAAGTTGTAGCACTTCTGTAAGTAAAATAATAATTTTCTAATTGTTTAAATTTAAATAATTTTTAATAACTTTACACTCAGACCAACGAACGGACAACATAGCGTATTTCAGCTCTTTAGTAAATCTAGTAAATAATGCAACAAACTATGAAAATCACTTTCCTCTCCTTTCTGTATTAAAGGCCTTCAAAGCACACTTAAACCCATAAGGATTGGAATAACAATAGTATTCCAAGGTTTAACTATGTTAAAATGGGAAGATTTCCCCAAAATATGTGAATTAAACGTTTAACATGAAGGATTTCAAACTGTAAGCAATAAACAATGAACAGAATAAGAAACCTGAAAATTTTCCTTTAAAATGGTCCAGATCTAAAGATCGTGGGTAAATTTTTTCTAATTTTAATCTCAAAAAGAAGAAAAGCCTGCACGTCAAAAAGCCAATTTTTACGTGTTATCTTATGGAGAGTGAAAATCATCCCATGGAGTTGAACCCTGGACTTTTTTTGTAACTTTCCCTTCGTCATAGCATTTGTATGTCGGAGTAGATTATCTCTTCCAAATATCAAGTTTATATCTGCATATTTGATCGAGTTATTCGCATTTTAAGTATAATCCAGGAATCAGACATTTATATATATATATATATATATATATATAGATGAGAAAAGAATCCTCTTTGACATCAGCACATCAAGAAATATTATAAGGGACAAAAGTGTAGATATCCGTAAAATATTTACTTATATTTGTTTGTTTGTTTTCCTGGTTAAAGAGCCTCTTGGATTATTAAAGCTATAGCCCCTTCTATGCTGGCCATGCACAGAAGGGAGGAGAGAAACCTGGTGCACTAGTCTAATCTTTACGAAGAGCACCAAGGAGGCAGTGCTTAATCTTTAATGGATGGCTGACGCCACTGTGGTGTCACAAACCCTATGCCTTAGATGGCCGGCTGACACCACTGTGGCATCGCTGGTATCTCATTTGTATATAAAATTATTTCTCCCTTATTAATCAGTTTTATTTCTAAAACTTACACATAAGTTATTGAAAGATATATGTAACGAAAACATATGTTACATTGTTTTTCTTTTCTCTTCCGAGGCCAGGGTAACCCATGCTTTTAGAGGGGTTCTTAGCATTTAACTGTCAAAAAACCTAATGACTAGAGCAGATTGGCTTGTTTTGTAAGGGGATTTCTGTTCCATTTGAATTTGTGCATAGAACAGGCTCTTAATGTTTAGAGAACAGCTTAGGGCATAAACACTGGAGGAAAGATTGAATGGAAGCCAATTCACACTTGAGGGAGGAGGAGTGTACTTGAACATTTTCTCCTTCTCCTGTGTGGTCTAGTTTGAGTGAATTGCCCTCTCATAATTTGGTTACAAAAGAGGAGTTCAACTGTGGTGAGTAAGGAAAGACTGAGAAGAGAGAGGGGATAGAGAGGAAGTAGGAAAGGGAGATTTTTGTAGAAGAAAAGTTTCAGACCAGTTCTTTGTGATTTCTCGTGCCTTCTAGTTGTTCCTTATCTGTCGCTGAAGATGCAGAAAGGACTAAATGATGAGGAGATCAATGTTTTTCTTGATGAAGATTCAGAGGCTGTTTCCGGATTTACCACACAAAAATTAACTAGCACTGCTGATTCATCAATGGAAAAATATAACTCCATGAATTTCCGATGATTTTGAAAGAGTGTATATTATAGGTATGCTTTTAGGAATAAAAATACTTTTTATTTTATCTATCATTATTCCAAGGAAAGTTATGACAAAATAATAATAGTAACTTATTTCAGAGCATTTAAACACCGAAAAAATCTGACCAGCTAACCCAAAATAGGGCATTTAAATTCTGCCATTTAAAGATTAATGTCCCTTCCATGCTGACTTGCATGGCCTTCTCAATCCACACAAATAGGGTGTGGAGCGGTCCTAGGTTGAAAAATCCTACCTCCACCAGATTTGAACCCAGGACTGCTATGTGGAAGGCCATTGCTCTACCCAATCCACCAACTCAATCCCTACTAATATTTGCATTAACAAATACTTTCCATCAACCAGGCAGAGATTGTGAGATATTTTGTAACAAGTTTGGACATGCAGGGTGTAAAATACACTGCACAGAAAAAGTATCCTAACTCGGCAAGATTTTTAGGTACTATTGGGTTATCCCGGAGCCCTATTAAAAATGCTATAATATTTTCATTGTACTCGAGTACCCAAATCCAAGTTAAGTTGCTGGGGGTTGAATTCGTTCCATTTTCCTCCCTTCCCAGGTTGGGTTAGGTGGTTGGGGGTTGGATTAATTCCATTTTCCTCGTCCTTCCAGATTGGGTTAAGTAGTTGGGGGTTGGATTCATTCCATTTTCCTCCTACTGGGTTGGGTTCAAGTGATTGGGAGTTGGATTCGTTCCATTTTCCTCCTACCGGGTTGTGTTAAAGTGGTTGGGAGTTGGATTCGTTCCATTTTCCTCCTACCGGGTTGGGTTAAAGTGGTTGGGGGTTGGATTCTTTCCATTTTACTCCTCCTCCTGGATTGGGTTAAGGGGCTGAGGGTTGGATTCATTCCATTTTCCTCCTACCAGGTTGGGTTAAAGTGGTTGAGGGTTGGATTCGGATACTAGGGTGCAATGAAAATATTATAGCATTTTTAATAGGGGTCCGGGATAACCCAGTAGTACTGATTTTTATTTTATTATTTTTATCATTTTAAAACATCTTGAATGTGAAGCAAATTTAAGAATGTTTTAGAACAAAATGTTCATTCTAATATTTTTTAAAAGTCTTAATCACAACGGAGACATCTTTTATTCTACACAGTTACCATATTTACCCGAATCCAAGACAAACTTGAATCTAAGATGACCTCCCTTTTTCTGGACCATCAAAACAGAAAAAAGATTTGATCCAAGTACACATGATTTCTGCCAAAATTAAAAATTCCACAAAACTAGCAAACATTTTTATTGGTTTTCCATCCATGGCATTGGATAAGCAGCACTTCTTAAATGCACTTACAATTAATTCTGTATTTATCTGTTGCCATGATGCCTTGATTCATTGGCAGAGCATTGAAATAGTAGGTTTCTTTTTGGTGTTAGAGGGTGATCTCCACTCAATAACCACTCAGAATAAAAACCTTTTAAATGATCTTTAAATGGATTGTTGACAGCAACATCAAGAACTTGAAGCTGTGATGTCCTAACTCCAGGTATTATTACAAGGTCAGTATTCATTGCATTGCATTAATTGAATCTTTAACTTTAGATGTTGTGTTTCCTTTGAATGCATCTGCTACAAGCATCCCTCTTTTTCTTAATAGTGCTCCTGGTCTTCTATTCTAGACAACGTGTAACCAACCTCTTATAAATTCTTTTGACAACCATCCATTTTCATGACATCTAAATATTATTCCAGTAGACATTTGTTCCTTGGGCATTGTTTTTCATAGGAATGGGATGATCAGTTCTTCAGTTATGCCACTTCTCTTAAGAAGCGAAATAACTGGAACCGACTGTTTATAATCTGGTTCTTCGGTTTCGATCCTTATTTAAATAAAAAAATGATTGTGACTTGGAAATAGACGCTAACCAGAAAGCAACCACCTCATTCCGCCATATTTTTCCATGACGGCATTCAATTTTTGATACATATATCAATGATGGAAGTTGTGCATTTACTACAACGTAAAAAAAATATTTTTATGCTGGATGTGTTATCAGTTTCAAACGGGACAAGCAAGTCTGAAGTTCCTTTATTTCATGAGGTAAAAGAGCTTTGTAGCGCGCAAACAAATCAGGATGATGAATCAGTTCAACAAACGATAGTTCTGCAAAAATATCTAGAAAAAAACTGAATGATGAGTTCCGAACTTCCGGCATTCAATATTTGGTTCACGGCTGCATGTTTTTATAATGTAAAAATTCAAGCAATATCTTGAGTAAAATCCATCATTTTGAAGTGTTACTATAACTTATTAACAGAAATAAGTTTTATTTTTAGTAATTTTGAAAAGATATCCTGCGGATAATTTTTGAATTTAACAGATTTATTGTGAACTTGAACAATAAAGCCATGTCAGACATTTGGAACAACTTCAGAATTGACAGTACAAATGACAAATATGCTATATGTAACTACTGTAAAGGTATAATTTCCCATGGTGTATCAAAAAGCACTTCTAACCTAAAAAAAAACGGCAGAACACAATGAAGTCTTCTAGAACTACAACAAAAAACTAACAGTAACTTCAGTCAAATGTAATTTAATATAATTATTATGGCACGGATTTAACCTATTCTTTCCTTGCCCCCTAATAATTATTATTCAAGGGCCCTCACAAGTTAAGTTAAATTCAGTTCAGTTCAATCAGCATATTTTAAGAATCTATAAAGAACCTAAAGGGATTTCATAAAGCATACTAAATTTAAAAAAAATATATTAATTTCTTTACATTTTAAAGAACAAACTAATAAAGAACATTTTGTTCTTAATCATTTTAATAATCAGTCTACCAAAGTACACATCGTAATAAAAAGAGGTTCATGTATCTGTATAGTGGAAAACTCTTCCCACATGCATTAGGTGAACTTAATTTGAAACATATGGGAAGATTAAAACTGCCCATCACACAACAATTGTATGAGCTGCCAGCAATAATTATGTTATTAATATAAAAACTAGGATGCAATAATCATCCTATCGATATTGGAATTTCAATAAGAAATTACAAGACAAATCAGACATTTGAAGATATTCGAGAACAGAAAAAGTTTTCAACATTCCAGTTCATGTATGAACTTTCTTAAATCACGGAAAAACTCTTTATTTTTCCAGTATCTGATCCAAAATCCCAGTATATTTCCAGTATCAAAATAAAAATCCAGTATATTTCCAGTACCAGTAGACACCCTGATATAACATAATAGTGAAAAAAAAAAACATTCTCATGTTTTCTAATTTTCTTTCAACTGAATTTTAAGTCTCTCTAAAATTCACATTATAAATACCTAAATAGGCTTAATAAATTGCTAGTTCAATATGATAATGCATTCTATCACAGCATCTTGTTTAACTTTAAATGTATCTAAGTGGATTAGTACTCACCATCAGGCAGTTCATAAAGCTTCTTTGGAAGGCATGAAAAATAACGATGCCTCAAGGCAGCATCTGCTCCAATCCGATCAATTGGATTTAGCTACAGAATAAAAAGAGATAGGCATCATGTATAATAGTATAATTATTATTTGCATGATTGTATTGTATGTTAAACATTGAAGTTATGAAAAGATCAACATTTAAATTACACCTTTTAAAAATACTGCATTTATCCCAAATAAGCTACAACATTCTTCCAAATTTTATGATCACAAAATGAAAATGCAGCTTATATGTGAGGAAATATTACTAAAAAAGTCTAAACTGTGAGGCACTCATTAAATTTCACTATGAGTTTTCATGATAAGGGGACATTGGTATGAAAAATATTCAAAAAAGGGTTTTTAAAAAGCACATTTTTAAAATAACAAGGATATTCATGCATAAAAATCTGATGTGGCCACCATATGACTTTCTCCATATCTATAATATTTCTAAAAATTCCACATAGGTTAAATGATAATAAATGTTTTAAGGAATTGCAGGAAAAATTAAAAGACTTTACAAAGAACAGAAATAAACAAACCATAGGCTTCTGATATTGGATATAGCCAGGAAGCTCCAACAATTAAGAAAATAAAAAGGAGCGTTACTAAGACTAACTAAGTGTAAAGAGTTTACAATAGTTGCCAGTAGGTGGTGTGGTGGTGGCAGCTAAAAAATTTAATTTTTAAAATATCTCTTAAACAACGCATTATAAGCAAAAATGTTTTGAACAAACATAGAAAATTAAATTTTTTACAACTATTATTCCAATACATTTTTACATTCATCAAATATTAAAGCAAATATAAAAAAGAACGGATGTGACAAGAGTAAACACCCACTTCCGGTTGACTAATTTTTAGCAAACACTAATCAATTCTTGTGCCTTTAACAAACATATTAAATATAAAATTTCACATTGACTTGATTAATAGTTTTTGAGTTAGAGCACCCAAAATATCCGAGTCACAGGATAACCCACAGACATCATCGAGAAATAAGTCAAAATGTGTTCAGGGGACCTTGCGTTGAAATCTCAAATTCGATTTTTTTCATGAGAACAATATTTTCTCGATAATTCATACATGGAGAAAGTATAAAACAGCATACCTTCACTTTGAAGAATGCTCAAAAAACAAAGCTAACAAATATATCAAGTTAGCTCAAGTGTCATTTTATCAATTGAGGCATACCTGCAGCAGTGCTGATGCCAAACTTTCGCCATCAGCAACATCGTAGAGTCTTGGAAAAGATAACCCAAGCTTTTGACCCTTGTAAAAACAGAGTTTGTGAGGTTTATATCCAGGAAGTCTACTAACTCCCCGCCAAACCTCCTCAGTTGGTGTTCCAAGAATCTGAATTAAATAAAGAAAAGGGATAAAGACAACGGCTCAAAATTATATTCAACAACAAAATCAACAGGAGCAATATGTTTACAAGAGGACCTAAAGATAATATTTCCTGCTACAATGTGTTAATAATACCATTATTTTTAAGTCTAAAATATACTCTTTTATGACAAATAAATCCTCAAAATCTTTATAATGGGCTATTAAATAAATTTAGGACCAAAATTACTGCTATAAAATTCACTGAAAATATTTTCTGCTGATTTTTTATTCCATGTAATTCATCTACACAATATTTCCTAGGACTTAATATTTATTAGGCAGCAGGAATTGATGATTGAAGTGTTTATCAAAAGCCCAAATTTATGATAACTTTTCAGGTAATACTATTTTTAGTGCACCATTTATTTCTACACTACACTGATATAAAATACCTAATTATAAGATTACATAGATGTGATATAATATGCTATACTTAGTATATATATTCTTGATACAATCCTTAACTAATAATAAAACTTACTTTGAAGATCTTGTCTAACTGGTCATACGTATTGCGGACACCAGGGAATGTAGGCAGACCTGTTATCATTTCCACAAAAATGCATCCCACACCCCACATATCCAGAGAGGTGGAATATTCCGTGGACCCTAACAGGACATCTGGTGGTCGATACCAAAGGGTAACTACCTCATGTGAGTATGTGTGACTTGGAACAGACTTAGCACGAGCTAAACCTGAGGAGATTCCAAAGAGAGACATATATATTAGAGGAATTTATTCCAGAAAATTTTGATGAGCAAAGATGATATGATAAAACTGTGATACCTACAGATTAGGGAACATATTACAATTGGATGTTGCAACCAAGCACTCTGTCATTATCATTTTTATCAATAATATATTCAAATTAAATAATGAATGAAAATTAGCAAAATACACTTTTTTTCATGCAGCCATTTAAAAACAATATGTCTCTATGTTAAAAGATTATTATAATTATAATAAGCCTATTGTATTAAATAAAAGTATGATATAAACAGACTAAGTATAAGCTAATCCTAAGACGTATTTAATTTTGATACTCAGGATGAATACAATATCATAAACCATAACTTAAATACGTGGTTCCCAAACTTTATATATGTGCAATCTTCTTCAACCTTATTGTGGCTCCCCTCTTAAAGCAGCCCACTTTATCTAGACCCCTTAATCCCGTACATCAACCAATAACATAAAGTATAATGATAATTTCAAAATATTATATTTTATCTGTGCAAAAATTAAATTTATTCTGAATATATCTATACATAAAATGAAACCTTTTGCAACCCCCAGTTTGGGAACAACTGATTTATACACTGATATAATATCAATATGTCAAGGTTTCTGATTTCAAAATAATTTTAAAGCTTTGAATTATCCATTCTTGCCAATTTTTCACTTTTTGTCAAGAATAAATGGTTGGCACAGTAATGCCCAATTGAATGCTCAGGATGCATTTCTGGAGAAGAGGTGTTTCAGTGAATCAGCTTTCAACGAGGTCATTACAACATACTTGATACGGAGATATGCTCCTAATAGAGTTAGTGTGTAATACATGATGGCTTAATTTGGCTACTGATACACAGACAGTTGATTAAGGACTAAACCAGGGTATATGCAAACATATAATACATTGCAATATCATTTATTGTCTCGAAACTATTTTAGTTAAATTTATAAAATATAGCAATGTAAAATGACAACATTAATGAAACAAAATTAAATTTAGTAATGATCACCTATTACATATTGCTGGCTGTGAATCATCCTCTGTAGAAGCTGTAGGCTGTGCATCTTTAGGAGTTGTAGGCAGATGCTTAAAGAATGCATCCAGAGTGGACTGCCTCACTTGTTTCTTCTTTCCTCAGAGCATTTCTCTGTAGCAGGAGATGCTTTGAGAACATTTCTCTTGACTGTACTGCTGTGGTCTGTCAGGATTGTTCTCAGAAAAGAGCTCCAGTGCCTTGGTGACCCTAGCAATACCTTCACTCGAAATTGCAGTGGTTGGGTTGTGCT
Organism: Tanypteryx hageni; assembly: GCA_028673005.1. Classification (NCBI taxonomy): domain Eukaryota; kingdom Metazoa; phylum Arthropoda; class Insecta; order Odonata; family Petaluridae; genus Tanypteryx; species Tanypteryx hageni. The sequence goes on along the minus strand of CM054115.1, from coordinate 66,923,781 downwards.
TAAGTTGAGCTTCAGTGTTGTCTGCACCAGTATCATCACCTTTCTCATGAACGTACTGTTCCAGTTCTTCCAGTTCCTCACTACTTAGATTTTCTCCATAAGACAGCAATACCTCTTCAATATTACCATTGTCAACATCCTTGAGTCCAGCTTGGTTGGCTGCACCTCCTCAAAACTTTTCTTCCTTATCATGTTGCTTCAACTAGCTGAATAAAGATGCGTCAGAGATAGGCAACTTTGACAGGTAGCCAGGCACGGAGCAGATTAAGGTTTTCTGGGTGACCTGTAGTGTTGCCAAGAATTACCAGCGCTCCAGGTTCAAATTAGTTTTTCTCGCAGTATGTCTTGAAGTGCGAGGTGGAGCATGCACGTATATGTTGTAACTGAAGCAGCTAAGAGCTAACTGGCTCTGAGTGCTAATACACCGCTCATCGTCACTCGATTCAAGGATAAACAAAAATGGTGCATGAGCAGTTACTTTGAATTTGCAATAAGCTAAGAGCTTAATAGTGAATCAACATTCAATGGGGCAGATCTCAACGAGGTATTACTGTATCATACAGAAATGAGAAATCCTCCACTATACTATATAATGTCATTAAATATCTTCAAATAGCTGAATATCTAAATAAAATCATCATAATTACCCTGACTAATATACCGCAGTTTCAATAAAAATTGACACAATATATTTTCTGCTCAATAATACTTTTATACTGTAAAAACACCTAATACAGTAATCTTAAACACATGACCCTCCTGTACATGAAATGCAGCCCAATTATTGCAATGGTTCTATCATTAGTAAATAATATAGAGCAGTATGGGTAGCGACCCAGTACTGGGCTGCAAGGCTCGTGAGGAGCACCCAATGCATAACCAGTTGAGAAAAATCTAAAATGACATGCTCCTATTAGATAACACCAGTATTTTTATATACCGCATTTACTCGTGTAATATCCGCACTTTTTCCCCCAAAAGTTCCCATCAAAAAAGGGGGCTGCAGACATTACATGAGATTTGCCCAACTGCTGAGGGTAGGCCTACTCAATACTGCCTGCCTGGCATGGTGTTTTTTTCGGTAGATGCAATATGCCATGCATTTTATTTCGCCAATTTTTAACCAAGGTATTTTTCAAAAATGCATGGAATAATATTATATATATATATATATATATATATATATATATAATATAATAAACCGGCCTCGGTGGTGGCAGGGCAACGTCCTCGCCTGCCAATCCGAAGGACGCGGGTTCGAATCCCGCCTAGGTGGGTTTTTCTTCACCTAGGTCATGGATGTTTGTGATCGTCCTTGTTATTATGTTAATGAGCCCCTTGTAAAAGGCCGATTACGGCTGTTTAGGGGCCGCATGGAAATAAATTTATCAGGCATTTCAAAACTTCTTTGCCAGCTGTCAGTAGTAAACCTATATCACAAAAATATTCTATGTAAATAGATGTGTCAGACAGAGTTCATTCTCATAGAAAAGGTGATGTAAGAGAAATAAACTGAACTGCATATATTTTTCATTAAATACAAATGCATTTTGTTAGACTGTATTGTAATTCGTGACATGCTCACATCACATTTTACTGTAACTGCATTTTTTTGGGTTACTTTTATTTTACACAATCCTAAAAGAATACACTTTTATTACTTTGTATAAAAGCAAAGAACACAATCTTGTGACGGAAATGTTTCACTAAATAGCTGCTGGAGTTGTTTGTTTGTGCTTACTGAAAGCTGTAAGAGAAACATTTATTCCACAGAAATGTGAGAAACACTTCTATGTAATCGAGTCATAGTGTATCTAGTGACAGGTTTATTTTTAGTATTGTGTGATGTCTGGGGGATTTATTTTGAATATGAATGGTTTACATTTATTTCCATAAAATTTGCTCTTTTTCTAGGTGAAAAATGGCTGAATTAGTGTGATTTTGCAAAATTAGTGAAAATTACTCGTATTAAATTAAATAACTTGAGAATGTGCAACAGGTCAAAATTGAACCTTTCTGCGATATTATGGAGCTAGACTCAAGTAGGTTTTCAAGTTGTCTCGTGTAATATAATGGTAATGGATGTCAATTTTTCATGATTATGTATGTATGTTAAAAAAGTACTAAAAATCATTTTTAGAAGTCACTTTTTAAATGTTCACTTTTTGCAGTAATTGTATCTTCAAACTCAGCTTCAGAAAGATTATTCAACCGATGTTGCTGTAAAATATCAAAATAAAAATTTAGGAAGTGTGGGCATTACACGAATTCCAGTTTTCCAGATTTTTAGCTCTAAAAACAGGGGTGCGACCATTATACGTGTGCAGGTATTACACAAGTAACTACAGTACATTGCTTTTTATTGAGAGTTAATGAAAAATCATGTCAGAATATATTTTTCTTTATGCTACTTCCTTTCCAATGGGTTGTGACACAAAAAATTTGAAAAATACTTGTACAGAGGGCAGAAATGAGATAGTCGTAGAGGGACTTCGAGATATGAAGCAATGTAAACACTTTTAACAGCCAAGATTTGTTTTGGTATTGTTATTAAAACTATGCAAAATTTTTAGTGGTAGATTTTGTATTTAAGTCTAAAATAATTTTGCTCAGCAAATTACTTGGACCTATCATACAATTTGAAATGATCTATTTTATAGCCTGAGGATTTGAGTTTGACAACCCTGATAAACTGAAATTCTAGAGAAATTCTTCTTAAATATTTTGAAGTTCACATCGTTATTGTCACACCTTAACAAAAAAAGTTGTACTGTAAAACTAACAAAAATGAAAATTTTAAGGAAAAAATTGTATAGTACCGAAAAAATTCTATGTATGTGGGGTCTTTAAAACAGAGACTAATGGAATACAACTACACATCTTACTAGAACTCAGTGCTTTATATGTTAATACTTTACTTTGAAAATGCTAAAAAATAAGTATACTAACCAAAGTCGGCCAATTTCAGCTCGCCTATCTCACTGATGAGAAGATTCTGTGGCTTGACGTCCCTGTGCAGGACTCTCCTGCGATGGCAATATGCTAAACCCCTGAGCAATTGGAAGAGGAAAAGGCGCACGTTGCCATGGTCCAACCCCCCACCCCCACCTCCGCCCCCATGCTTTTCCATGTACTGGGAGAGGTCAGTATGCTAGCAGGAAGAGGATATTGAAGTGGATGCAGGAAGATTAAACACGCACAAACACATAAGGCTCCTTCAAGATAACAAAGGATGATGCGCTCTGACAAGATTATCTTAATTATTCACAATAACAATTAAGGTTAGTATGAGTTTTAATTTGATTTCCTTAAAGATTGGATTTTGCATTTGAACTATTATAAAAACTAAGATTGGCCAAGCAAGAAAAGCAAAACAAGTCTTACAAATGGATTGAAATGAGTTTCTGTTTGTTGTGTAATCACACAGTTGCCTTTTTAAAACTTATCTGTAATAAATTTGACTTGAAGGTCTAAAAGACTCATTTCATATAAAAGAACACAGTTCAAATTAAAATTTATGGTTTGGAAGTTGGTCAATAAATCAATTGCAAAATGCTGGTAACAATTGAGTAATCATTAAAAAGGGTGCTTCAAAAGGGAACATTCCCTTTTTTTGGTTAATCACAATTTTATATCCACATGAATTAACCCTTAAGTATGGGACAGTAAGTATTCTTGTCAACCAGTTTTAACATATGTCATGGGATGATGAGTATACTTATATGCCGATGCTTAATTATTCTCCTATATTAAGATTAATTTTAGAAATATTTTTATATGACTTTGAATGTAAGTAAATGCTCTCTTCATTTTGGTAATCATAGTATTTTTTAGTTTCCTAATAATGTGCAAGTTCATTAGTGATTATAGTTTTCACATAGTCCACTAAATTGAGTCATTCCCTAGTCTTTCCTGTGCTTCTCTCTGTGAAGGCTAAGTGAATCAAATTATATGGATTCACTGTTGATATTGTTCTAGTGCTTATGTTGTGTAAGTAAATTAATTCCTAACCAGGCCTACATCACCAAATGCATGCACAGTTGCAACATAATTCTCTTTTCTAAGTAAACAGTCTCAAGAGTCTCTGGGTTCCAGTCCCTCTGTGGAAAATATTTTATTTTAATTTGCAAATTAAAAGGTCTTCAAAAATATCACTTGCATTCAGTTCTGAGTTGTCAATTCACTAGTAAGCATCACTTTTTTTAGACTTATGCTTCAGGAGATTTTTTTATGGGTTTTATTGTTAAATTTCGTCTTCAAACTATTTCAAAATGTTTTTTTCTATCAAATGCTTTTCATTTTAATGCTTTATTGTTTATAGATATTGAGAAATACAATTTAATATGACATGATCAAATTTATTTAACAACAGTATTTAAATGTCCGATCATCAGGAGCTACGTTTTGGAGTTGACTCAGTCTTTTAAGGGGTAAAGAATATTTATCTAAAAAGAAAGCCAAGAAAAATTCATTTGGAATGAATGAAAAGTATTGAAGTTTTGAGACTGCCAGCATAACATAGTTTTTAGGGAATGGCTAAGTCAAGACTTAAACTATCATCAAAAATGTTCCCACATCAGGCTTAGAATGAGATTTAAATGCCCCCATGTTGAGAGGTTAACCCATAATTTCCTGGAAACAATTTAAGTTACAGAATTGCAACTGCCTGCTTGGCAGAATGCTATAGAGTAGAATTAGCATGAAGAAAAACAATGTTGGTTACTCCAGTTAGTTCTGAATTTGATTTCAGAGAAAAAATTTTGTTTTGAAAAACATCTCAAATAAAACTGAGATAAAATCTGGATGGTTCCTATAATTTTTTCACAGTAGAATTTGGTAGATAAAAAACAGGTTAGTGGTTTATTTTGGCATAATCTATATGAAAAAAGTTTCAGATTGTTATTTGTCATAATATAAGAGATAACATAGCAATAAAAACTATCTGTTGTGGAAATGCCTATACTTTGGGAAAGAGGGTATCTCAAATTGCTTGAATATCCATATCTCCACCATTCTTATCATTTACACAAATTTTGCAGTAATCATTACAAACAGTAAAAATAAAATAAAACATCTCAATACCATGATGTTAATAGTGCAAGAGGATTGTGACTGAAAAATAATGACAAGAGATATCAGGACTCAAGTGCCAAAAATAATTTTATAACTATATCAATTAGTTATTCCACGTTTACTCATCATATCATAACAAAATTACAAGAATCGAGTGAAAATTATAGTCATTGCAGATCCCCTAAACCTGGAAAGTCAGAGTGAGATATGATTTCTCACACATTGTCAGTATTTACCGACCTAATACCTTCCTTTAAATGAAAAAGAGACATCAATAATTGTGTGTTAACAACAAGCCAGGCCTACCAATTACAACAAGAAAAAGACAGAAATTTCAGAAAAAAAGCAAAGGTAAAACACCCCTGGATCATACAATAGCTTTTGCAAGTATTTCCATAAATAAGTTTAAAATTGGAATCTGTTCAATTTAGAAGCACTCTTGAAAGAAAGAATCAAAACAATAACCAAGGCTAGCTTTGGATATTATAGGGTTAGAGATACAAAAGTAAGAGTATTGAAAATAAAGAACAATCCAAAAAGATATATCACCCAAGTTGGTTTCATATATAGTTAATAATGCAAATTTTGTTATGAACACATTGCCTAAATTTTAAACATTTAAATAAAAAGTATGAACATCATCTATAAGTTTTTAGCATTCATAAATGTTTACTAATTATAATTGCCATCTAATACATTTAAATGTTTATGGTATTATTTTTCTTGTTCCCACAATAATAATATTACTACACGTGATCCCATATATCCACTTCAAAGATTTGAAAAATCACATAGTAAACAGCTGAATTTTCTTAATTCACCCAACAATGAGTTAATTATAAATAGCTAGAAAGTCTCAAGACTGCAGAATTGATGTTAAGTGGTCTTTGTTAGTGAGTAAAGACCCAAGTTATAAGCTATAAGTGATTATTATATTTGTTGCTCAAAAGGATTGTAACAGAATAGATCCTACCTAAATAATTGTCTATTAATGTTGCATAGCTATATTCTGTACGACTGTTTTTAAAATCCAAGTTGAATCTGATAGGTTATAAATATACTAAAATCCCTAAATAATCAGCAACAAAGAATTTTATGCATAATTACAATTAACTTACCACAAATTCAAAAACAAAGGTGAGAGTTTCTCTTGTATGGATGATATCGTGAAGAGTAACAATATTTGCATGCTTGAGCTCTTTGAGAAGTGATGCCTCCCTAATTGCGGTGAATGGAGCCCCCTCCTCTTCCTGAAGCCTTATTTCCTTTAGTGCCACTACCTGGTTCGTCAGACTGTATATAATTAGAATGATCCAACAAAATCATCAAACATGCTCTGAAAAAAATCTACCATAAATGTTAATCATATGTATGCATCTGCATTTATTCTCAATTTTCCATTCTATCATTGGAATATATTGAAAATGAATGAGAAGTTAAACAGAATAAATACCACATATTTTAATAATTTCCACAATGAGATACACCCATTTCTCAGTTTATGAATGAGATGCATTCCTAAAAAACATTTCATAAAACAAAAATTCGTAAAACGAGGACACCTTTTCCATTACTCTAAAGCTAAAAATTCTTATTGTGTAGTGGCGCATCAAATCTAAAATTATTAGCGAGAATTGCAAATTGAAGTGGGTAAAAGCAGTTTCGTTACAAAATCTTTCGAGATGGTATACGACTCTTGCTGCTTATTCTTATCACATAATCAGTCGATGCATAAAATTTACGTTTTTGAGAACATTTCAAAACAGTTCTAAACTCTAATTTTTAACACTGTTCATGTTACATTTTTGATATAAAATGAAGTTTTAAATGCCATGATTAAATTTCATAAATTGCGAGGAGGAGATTTTGAGCAACCCAAATATAACAAGTAACCCAATTGGATAATATAGTATTAGTCATTTTGAAATTAGCCAAATTCACGACTTTTTTTCCCAATCTGCAGTTCTAACTGGCAGATGACTGCAGCATGACACTGTGGAAATTATTCGTACCCACGTATTAGCTACCTAACTTGCGAATTGGCCATTTGGCACAAAATTCATAAAAGGAAAATTCAAGTACCAAAGGTTCAATGGCATTAAAGCAAAAATTTGTAAAATGAAAGTTCGTAAACCAAGGAATGGGTGTATATGATAATCCTGAATACTGTTGCTGAATTAGAGTAATTTACCTCATTAACACTAGTATTCATAAATTGGGCCATTGACTCAATTTCATTTAGTGGGTATAAATATCAATGAAGTGACATTTTAACTTTTTTAGTTAAAAATATTGCAGCTTATTTAATAACAATATATACAAACATCTATTAATGTGTATGCCATTTTGTCATGCTCGTCACCATATATTGCGACTATCATCATGGGATTACGTTTTTCGAATTGGATTTGGATATGAGGCAGCAATACGTTTACCTAAATAACTAATATGTGGTAGAGGATGTTATTTCTTGAGTTGTACAGATTAAAGTTAAACCACCATGAGTATATTTGTGTATTGTTTAGACAAACCACAACAGTATTGTTACTAAGTTCTAACGAAAGACAACTGATGTATTTCCATTGAAATTACACAAAACATGTTCTAACTGTTACATCAGAACTTTTCATTTTATTTTATAACAAATTTAGTATCTTGTTTATGTTACAGTTCAACACAAATAGTTGTTATGCAAAAGCTATTAAGTTAAATTTAATTTAATTCCTGAATTGTTATAAATGATTTTAATCATTTTTCATGGACAATAACATTTGTTATTATTATTAAATGCTTTTATTTCATTGGAGTTTGTGTTTATCAAAACACTTACCTAAACTACCGGAGTTGCATAATTATTAAAGAAATTCCCTCACTTAGCACTCCTAATTGGTTCCTAAAAAATTAGCACTAACTGAAACTGCAGTAAGGGAATTTTTCCCATAAGAATTAATGTAAATAGACTTAATTTGTACATTCGACCTACTATCAATGTTAATGAACTCCCAATATGAGGTAATTTTGGTGCTCAAATTAAGGAAACAATTAAAAAGAGATGCATTTTATAAACATATAAAAATGTACAGCATTTTCCCTTACCAAAACATTGGAAATTAAGAATTTATTTCATCAGAATGAGATATCTTTTAGGGATTACAGACCTATCCTTGATGCTGAAGAAAAATCCAGAGACATCTATACTTTTGCTTTCTTCTTCTCATTATAAAGGAGCCTGTAGCAGTTGGCAGCATTCTCCACATCTCTTGCAACCTGTGAGCTTCTATCCATGTCTGGATCATTGTTGCAGAAGTATGAAAGGAAACTTACAAGATGTTGGAAAACCTCAACCATGACTTAAGATGTTGTTAAGAACCTGACAGATTCTTCATTTTCATCAACATCATTGTCTTCTACCTCCTCTACAGCTTTCTCTTGCTCCATTTCCTCAAGTTTCTCATTGGTCAGTTCCTTCCTTTGGCTGTTCATAAGCTTCTGAATGTCTTTAGACTCAAGTTCATCAAAGCCAATCAGTTTGCCAAGCTGAACAGTGCTTTCCTGAATGGTATCAACTGGTTCATCAAAGCCTTTAAAACCTTGAACACAGTATTCTCAAACCTTTCTTCATACCCCATTCATGCTCTTAGGTTTTACTCCATCCCAAGCACTAGCAATATTGTCAATTGCCTCTCCTATATTGTAATACCTCCAAAACTCGGGGGTCGGTGTTCCTTCATCAGCACATGCAATCCTGACAGCTTGGGAAAATCTTTTCCTAATATAATATGAAAAGGGAGGGTTGCGAGACACAGTGAAACAATACAATACTAAATAAACAAAAACTAGTTCACCATAAACAGGAAGAGAATACTCATATTCATGCTTCAGGTTGCTGTTAAATACTGTTGCAGGACCTAAGTCAAAAGGAGACACACGCACATGCAGAACCACACAAATCCTCCTAAAGGCACTCACACAGTATACTCTAACCAAAACTTAAACTAGACAACGATGCTTTGACAGTTATGCTGTCATCTCCAGTTGTGTGGGATGCGGGAGGGAGACCTTGGCTATTTATAATGATAATAGTTGAGCTCAAAGGTACACAGCATTGAATATTGTCTTCAATAAAAAGCATAAGGAGTCTTTCCATCTCAAACACAATAGAAGGCCTAGCTGTATTTAATTTCATGGCACTCAAAGGAGTTGCTATCTTTCCACACTTTTTAACTTTGATTTTATTTTTCAGCCTAAGGCTTTGCAAACATCAAGCTGGTGTTCTCCAGCTTCAGTTCATCTAATTACATCAAGTTTCACTGACAGTGACAAACTTTTTCTTTTCAGAAACATCTTTAGCACATGTATTTTGATGCTTTTGACTGATCACAAATAATATGAGGGGTCAAAGCAATATAAAATAACTACACTGGCACATTAATCACGTGACTACTACCAAATGAAACAGAGAAGTAAATGAGAGTGAAGTGCGGTTCAGTCATTTCTCATGGGTAATTTTTTTTCTCACTTTTAATTCAGGCATGGCTGATCTCCCCAATCAACAAATTACATCTCTGGCTCTGCCACCTAAACAAGCTTGCATGTACGTCTATGTACATAGCATATTTACTTGTGTAATGCCCCCACTTTTGTTTTAAAAAATAACATCAAAATACAGGGTGCAGGCATTAAATGAGTTGATATGGTAATACATTCTTCTATGTGAATTCGCCTTACAATGATCCAGAGCTTGAATTGGAAAATTTTAACAGCAGAAACACTAGAAACTGGAAACTTTTTATCTGATATTTTAACAATGGGAACACTATGGGCTTCATTATGTAATAAGTGGAATAGCATTCCCATGCGTTCCCACCAAATTTGACCACTGCAATGGCTATTTCAAAAATTATTTCTTCCCTCTCCGTCTTTAGCTGCCAAAAAAATCACGATGGTGCAAAAATTACCTTTCTTAGAGCCCACTAGTAACAAAGTTGCAAATTTGCTTCCCTACAACAAATTAAGACCAGCCTTCTACAATTTGTGTAATTTAGGCAACCTCATTTTAAATAACAAAGACAAATTTCATAAGAATTTAACATCAGGAGTTTATAAATTGGTATGCAATGACTGTAATGCAGAATATGTATATTGGGCAAACTGGAAGAGATTTTAATATTAGAGTAAAGGAGCATACTAACTGTTTTCACAATAAGTCTCTGGCTTTGCACTTTGCAAAACATCTTATAGGAAACAATCATTCATCAGACTTCAATGTCTCAGTTTTACACTTACACAAAAAAGGACCCAAGTTATATTACTTGGAACAAATTGAAATCATTCACTATGCATAAAATTCTCACTCAATTGTCAATAACCATCTCTTTCCCTACCACTCCCCACTGCTTTCAACTGTTAGCCATTTACCCTTCCCCTCTCCTACAATACTCCCCCCAAACACCTCTAATTGGTAATTTGTGGCTGGTTAAATTGTATGCAACTCCTTTCCCTTTTTTTACTGATTACTATATATATATATATATATATATATATATACAGCTTATTTCTCTTTGTAATTTGTATGAAATTCCTTTCTCTCTTATTTCATTAGTCACTTTTTACTGTTCCACTGTATATATAAATCTGTGAAACATGCAGTATATTCACCTGATGATGATGTGCTATTGAGTAATATAGTAGAATTTTTACAGTTGGTTGTATTACCGTATTTTCTGGTCTATAATGCGCAAGTGATTCTTCAAAACTGGTACAAATGTATAGATAACACTCAGTCAAAAAAGATCTATTTGAAACAAGCGCTTCCTGAAAAAAATGAATCAATTAAAATTTGCTGTGGCTTTCCGTTATTCAGTTGTTTTCACTGTACACCACATGGTCTTATTGATTCTTGAATTAGCTTGGTATTGGTATTGAAAAAGTTATTAATTTACCATGGAAAACGAAAATATGCGAAAGCGAAAATCATACACTTCGCAGTTTAAATTAGAAGTCGTAAAATTCGCTATAGAAAAAGAAAATCGTGAGGCTGGAAGAAAGTTTAACGTAGGGGAATCAAGTGTACGAGAATATCATAAAGGCAAACTGGTGCTGAAAAAGTTGCATCGGAAAAAATGAGCAATGCATTTTAGAAAATGCTTTTGGCCAGAACTTGAGGAAGAACTGTATAAGTGGGTGATACGAGAAAGGGCAAAAGGCATTAGGATTTCAACAACGAGTCTTATTGCAAGTGAAATGCATTGCTCAAGAGATGGACATCGTGAGCTTCAAAGCATATCCTTCCTGGGGATTCCGTTTCATGAGGAGGAACAATTTGTGTGTTCGTACATCAACAAGCATCGGCCAAAAATTACTAATGGACTGGGAGGCAAAAATGATTAAGTTTAGACAATATATGAAAGAAAACATGTCTGGAGTTGATACAATGCATGTTGGCAATATGGTTGAGGTTCCAGTGAGTTTTGATTTTCCTTATGATAGAACTGTGAACCTTAAAGGGGTGCAAGATGTTTCTGTAGCAACTACTGGGCATGAGAAGTTGAATTTTACAGTTGTTTTGTGTGCAATGTCTGATGGTTCTAAGCTTCCTCCCATGGTGATTTTTAAACGAAAGACTGTGCAGAAAGAATGCTTTCCTATGGACATTGTAGTAACCGCAAATGAGAAAGATTGGATGAACCAAGAAATAATGAGGGTTTGGTTGGACAGTGTGTGGAGAAAGCGAAAATCTGCCTTTTTTAATCTGAAGTCACTGTTAGTCATGGATTCATGTCATTGTCATGTGACGCCTGAAATTAAAAAAGTGGTCGGTAAATATTCAAAGCTAGCTATCATTCACGGTGGTTTAACCAAAAAACTTCAACCACTAGATCTGTCCGTGAACAAGTCATTCAAATCAAAATTGCGAGCTAAGTGGGAGGATTGAATGTTAGTGGGTGTACATCAATATACTAACTCCAGGAAAGTGAAAAGACCATCCTTTGCAGAAATGTGTAAATGGATTGTTGAGAGTTGGGGATCTGTGATGGCTAGTTGTGTAAAAAACGATTTTGAAAAGGCTCTCAGTGATATACTTATGACAGACACGGAATAATTTGAAGATGATGAAGGTGATTCATGTGAAAATGAAGTTTCAAATGTGCCTGACCAAATTATGAGTGCTATTGAATTATTGACATTGACTCAGGCAGTGATTTTTATGGTTTCGACCAGACCAGAAAATACGGTATTTGTTCCAAAAAATATTTTTAAATGAATATGGCTCAATTCAACTAATAATATTAATTAAGGAACAAAGGTACTGCCACTTACAGACAGATACAATTAAACATTGATAACTGAGATTCCATTGTTTATACTAAATCATTCACTCTATAGGTTTTGCCAAAACTGCTCAAGTGTCTCTTGTACCTGCATTATTTTATAATCCAATTTTAAATATGCATATTTAGTCAAGCTTCATCAATTTTAATTATAAAATGTATTTCTTACAGCTGAAAAAACTCACTTGCTAAAACCTTTGAAAACAGTAGCATACGATCCCTCTCCTAGCTGCTCCAACTTGATGTACGCCTCAGATTTTCCAAATGGTGAATCACCCTAAAATCAAATAAATATTAAGAATGTATATAGGAATACATAAACTGGATGACTTATTACATTATTAAAAGAGATTCAGAGAATTAATCGAAAGTTATGAAAAATTACATGGCATAAGTGCCCAATAAATATTATAACAGAATGGAAATAATGACCACCTTGTGCAAATGCCCTGTGTTACTCAAGGCTAAAATTAGTATAGCCCAAAATCTGAAGTGTATGCTCTAATTTATGCCATTATGACATAAAGCAGTATCTAGGTTTTTGCAGATTTATGGTAGCAGTTTCACACATTTACTCAAATAGTATTGTAACAATTTTCAATGTTCCCAGAAGGTAAATTTAATTTGTTTGAGCCCACTGACTTCAGCACACACTGCTTGTTTGCTAAAGTCCATGTATCACAAGACAGTTTCCTCTCTTCAGCAACAACAAAAAGTACATACATAATACAGAAGTTAAGACTGAGACATGCGGAAAAATACTGGGAGGAGTGGAAAGTGAGATGACCACAAGATGCTACACAAACAGTTAGTCATTGTCTCCCTCTCGGTTCACATGTGTGTAATTATCTGTAGTTCCTACAATCATTTTTGCACATGTACAATGAAGTGATTAAACTAATGGCCCAAAATGTAAAGGAAGTGGAATGAGTTCCTTGAACAGTGTGTGAAGCTCACTCCCCTAACCCCATTAGCTTTTAGTATCTTTTTTCACGGTTTATATGACTGCAGCATTTTACAGGAATGTAACCCCCGGGAATATGGAGGGACAACTGCATATGCAATAGAGTAATATTGTAGGCATTTCTACAGCAAACTTTGTTATGAGGACCACTATGACAGACTGACCCCAAAGGCAGAGTATCGCTTGGTCCTCCTTGTTCCGTGACGATGATACCGGTGGTGATGGCTAGTGGAGCGGTTCCTTGCTCCCCCACCAGCTCCCGCTTCTTCCTCTGCTTCCTCCTCCTCCTCCGCACCACTCCCCCCTCTCTCCAGTAAGAATGCCTCCGATTTGGGCCGAGGGGGCTTCCTAGGCCGCATGACAACACGCGCCGTTTCCTCTCGCACCTCATCGTCCAACAGTTTTGAGTCACTAGACACCGAGAGCTGTCTCTGGACAATGCGCTCCACCCCGCCTGCATCCTGATGGTGGTGGAACTGGTGACTAGACACCCATTCTAAAGATAGCAAACAATTATGATTGTTATTCATTACTGTTGGAGTTATGTTTTGTGGAAATGGATTCGGTAATGTCCTTTGTATATCCAAGGTTATAAAGAAACTTTCTCTGAATTTCCAAGGATAGAAAATGTGCAAAAATAGTAAAACAGATGAAAGGATCCTGATATAAAAGGGGAAGAGAGTCTGATAGAACAGTGGTCCTTTACCTGTGGGGCATGTCCCCCTAGGGGGCATATGAGTAGTTTAGGGAGGGCACGAAACATTTTGGACCAAAATCAGTTTTGCCTCAAATTTTCATCTCTCAAACTTTTCTAATGCAGTTCAATTTACCTGTTTTAACATATTTTCATTTATTTTGCAACCGTTTAGATTATATAAGTCTTGTTAACTTATCACTTTCATAACAGATGTAGTGCAGACAATTGGATTTATTATACATAGAAATAATATATGTAGAACTACACAGATTTTTTAGGCAATGACAACTTATTGCTGACTGCCCAAAAAATGATGCTAGCTGTGAATTTTGCATCAAAACAAAAATTAAAGAGATTAGAACTCACTATATAAACTCACTCAGTAGAAATCAGCTCGCTTAGAAACCTATGTCATAAAAAATTGGTTACTATTACTAATAATGTAATGATTACAAGCTCTTAAAAACATAAAAGAAAAAATTCTGGGGGAAGGTGAGGGCATGGAGGTTTAAGAAGATGAGCGTGAGGCATAAGCTGAAAAAGGTTAAGAACCACTGTGATATTAAAAAGGAATGAGATTCAGATATAAAACAGTTCTGTTTGCTTGATTTACTATGTAATATAACTTGTTGGTGAGAAAAAGTTATGGAAATAAGTACAGTAATTTAATGTTGGGTAGTAATTTAACCTTTATTGGCCATGTGTACTCTTAAATATATGCAACATGTAGGTGCTGTAGGCAGGCAGGCATTTAAATCCATGTGATAAATGTTAATGTGAAGGTTTAAGAAGTACTAATCCTACAGCATTTAAGAAACATATCACCTTTTCCCAGTACAGTGTTAATAAGAAAATGCCAAGAGACTCACTATTACAGTACCCATTATGTTGCAGAAATTGATATAATGTGAATTTGTCTTGGATTCCATCTTTTCTTAACTTTCGGAATATATCTCCAGTATTTTTTGTGAAGTTTTGAACGTTGTTAAAGTATGAATGTTTCACGAAAGACTGCTATATAATACACATCCACTATCAGAATAATATCCATAATATTATAATTATCTCATAACTTCACTTTCTTTCCATTTTTTTATTCACTACTAGGTCTGACCATCATGGAGGATCACTAAATACTCAATATATTTTCACTAAATAAGAAGTTAAACCCACAGAAAAAATGAGAATATATACACACTACCATATTTACCTGAATCCAAGACGACCTAGAATCTTTTAGCAGACTTAAAACAGAAAAAAGATTTTATGACCTAATTTCTCACTGAATGTATTTGGTGTACATTTCGAACACACATATTCAGTTTAGGTATAAAAGTTCGTTCATTATTTTAAATGGTTTCTTTCAAATTTTTGTTTGAAAAAAAAATTTTTTTAAATGTATTTTTAAAATTAAGACTTTATTAATTAAATTCAATTGAAATTGAATTGCAATGAAAAATTTCAGTAGATACAATTATTTTATCACATTTCATTTGTTTAAGAACATTGATTAAATGCATAATCATACTTCCTACAGTTCTATGACAACTTGTCGTGGTCATTTCGTCACGCATCAATTCATCGCATAAAAAATTCATCGTGCATCAATACATCGCATGACAAACTCATCATGAGTCAATTCATCTCTCGACAAATTCGTCGCAATATACCATGATTGGCGTACAAATAAATACACGAACTGCCTTTGGCGTGAAGTTAAATGAAATATATATATATATATATATATATATATATATATATATATATATATATATATATATTAATAAGTAAATACTGGTGATAGTACACACACAGACACATCTGGTTTATGGAAAATTAATTCTCTCCAGGGACCGAAGTATTATGCGTGTGAGTTTGCAGGAAAATGATTCCGCACCAGGGACTCACGTGCATGCACAAACACACACAGAAAATCAGACAACTACATCAGTATTTGTTTATAACCCTAAATGTATATTTATTATATATTTTTTTGGTGCATAAGATGGTTAAAATTTTCTCATTTACCATGACAGGTGAATGACAGGGGGAGACTTTTCCACAAAATAATTTTTCTTTATGTTTCGATAATACCAGAATTACGCGAGACACATTGTATGGTACATGACAAGGGGTGTCACCCAACCAAAAGTGTATCCCCCTGCCATACACCAATCATGGTGTCTTGCTTTCCAATCTGTCTCGCAACGAATCTCTTGCGATGAATGTGTCTTGCAACGAAATTGTCACACGACAAATTTGTCTAACGATGTATTGACACATGATGAGTTTGTCATGCAATGTATTGATGTGTGATGAATTAACGCACTATGAATTGAAGCATGATGAAATGATACACGATCAATTGACTATATACACTTCCATACTCGACTTTAAGATGACCCCCGATTTTTGCAAGCTGAAATTTGAAAAAAAAACCTCATTTTGGATTAGGTTAAATAGGGTGTGTACACTGGATAAAAAAACAATAAAACAATTTTTTTAATAATTCAACTGAAGCTAATTTCTGAGAGAAAGCATGGTACCGATGATGTCTCAACAGCTTCAGTAACAACTGATTACTGTCTATGTAGAAAAATGGATAACTTGAAATAAAACTCTTAAATGATAGGTACATAGAAGACAAAGTAAGGTTTTGGCTTTCATTCTGCAGTTAATTTGGTTTGCACTAAGTATATAGTAATGATTCTGTGACTTGACTACTCCAAGACTGGACTGAAAAGCAGATGCCAGCAGTTCACTACAATTGCATAGCATCTAGTATCATCTCAAGCGTGCTCATCTTAAAAAAATACATTGAAGCAGTACCATTACGATGGCTACATCCTTCAGAAATCTCAAATTTCACCATGTTAGCACTTTCATTTCTCAAAATTTACATGGTATAATTAGAAAAAAAAATTGACTTGAATTTTCTTATTTTTTCCCCAGAATTAATTTTGTTTACATCTGATCAGATGATTAATCTACTATTAAGCCTGTTTTCATCATTTACCTGTAGTTCTGAATTATTCTGGCAAACACCAGGGTGCTTCTGAAATTTTGAAAGGTTCTAATTTGAATGCTGCCTCACCTCTATTGTGGTCATGTGGCATGGACCCCAGATCCCTAGTATACTATGAGTTTTTTCTAATCTCTCTCTTAACTTGAAAATTGAATTGAATTGAAATTGGAGGTGATTTAGTTAAAAAAAGAGCAATTCTGTGAAATATATACCTCACTACATAAAAGTAATTAGCTATTTACATAATTTACTTCCTTATAACTGTAATTACAACTCTAGGTGTTCAGGCTACCTATTAGCTAGGGCACTTCCATAATTACAGTAGCTATATTGATATAGTTACACCACTCAATAAGGAAAAATAAATAAAAAATACAATATAATCACAATGAATGCTAGGTAAGGAGTTCATTTGTTACATCAGTGTATTACTCCAGTAACATTGTAGATACATTAAAAAATGTCTAGCTCAAAGGGTTAATTTTCTGGTTTCATCAGTAAATACATGCATTTAGAAATTTCTTTTCAATACATTAAACCTCTCCAGTCAGAATTTAACTGCCCAGTATCCCTGGTTAGACACCTCTTAATTCTCGACATTGCACACAGAAAACAAGTTCACATAATTGACAATAACTCAGTAAACATTTATTGTGGCTTGTTTAATTTTTTAAGAAATATTTACTAATTAATATATTACTGTTAAACATTTTTCCTATTTTGAGATGGTTTTAGTTTTTCACTTCTACCGTAAATATCCGCGTATAATGTGCACCCTCGTATAACACGCAGGGGGGTTTTCAGTCTCGTGATCTATGATTTTTCTATATACCCACGTATAGTGCAAGATTTTTTTGAGCATTATCGTTCCAGAATAAAGTAGATGGTGTAACTTGTTCTAAAGCAATGATCGAATTATTGGTATTATGTATTGGTAACATAATGAAAGTGCGAAATAAAATTTTCGAACAATGTCCCAAAAGAACGTCAGCTAACTCAATCATTACATACTCTATGTTTACTTACAAGGTGATATTAGAATATACACAATAAATCGAATTATATTAATTTCATAGTATGGCATATGACATTCTTTGAGCAAATAAAATGAAGGAATTTTGATAATCCTAGGTTTTTTACATACGTTTTTGTCACGCCTGAGGTGGACGGGTTCGCCCAACCTTCAGTTTTACTCTTATTAGAACACTCTGGATCACGTAAACACGATAGCAAATACCACAATTAACTACAGACTCTAAGAATCAAGAATAAATCACGTATGAATGCTGAGAGAAAGGTAGGGAACGATAACTTTATTTAGTTCTACAAGAAGCAACAACTCCCAGCGAACTCAAAGGCATCAGCTGCCATTGTTTCTAATTGTAACTAGTACCAGTACCTCACTACCAGCCCGGGCGCCGGTGTAGGGTGACGTCATGCGTAAGATGACGATTCCGATAACAACATCGAAGAAGAATGGTCCAGTGACGAAGAATTTCTTGGCTTTTAAAATGAATAAATTCTGAATTAATTTTTTTCATATCTAATTAATGTATGTTTATAGAATTTGTTAATAAATTTTTACTATTATCTATCTTACTTTTCGTAAAAATCACCAATAAAAATATGAGGATACCCGGGCAGTAATTACTGTGCCGAAATTGTGGAAATATAGGGTCAAATGAAAATAGGAAGATTATGTACCCTCGTATAATACGCATCATAATTTTTAACTCAAATATTTCGAGAAAAAAGTGTGCATTATATGCGGGTATTTATGGTATTTCGTTTTTCTGGTGGTATTCCAAAAAGCATCCTATCATTGAAAAAAATAATTTTTCCAGCACACTGCATCTTAGAGCATGAGAAAAGACTTTCTCATGCACAACAGACCAGGTCCATCACAGAGGAAAATCAAATTTGCCCAAAATGATGATGGTCTCTTAACTGTTCCATTTATTTCTTCGTTTGGATAAACTGTAGTCATAACAGGCAAGCATCATTGAGAAAATTATTTTTCTTCAGTGTTTACAGAGAAGGGAACTTAATACGAGGGATGAAAGAAAAGTATAGAGTAAGGGAAAACAGACCCAGCACAAAATTCATAGCTCTCCAACAGAGGAAAATAGAAATTATATTATGAATGGGCACTTTTGGGCACTTTAGGTTGGAATATCAAATAGGTTTCGAGAACTTATGGACCCTTTAGGCCAGAGAGGGTTATTGTTTCAAGTTATTATCAGTACTTGGCTTAAGCTCAGAGAGATTACATTAATTTTCCTATAGATGGAAGAAGCTGAGCTTTAAAAACTTACATACATTAGTTTTACTTTATTATTTATTACTATCATAGTTATTTATGGTTCTTATTTTCTCCACTAAATTAATTCTGCATGTAAAAAAATTCTTTCAATTTCAAATATCTCTCATTGTTGCATTATCCATAAAATTAAGGAAAGTTTATGGGAGTTAGCTGGATTTGAATTAAGAAAAATTGGATAAATGCTTCAATAATTCTTCGATATGCTCAGAAATAGGAAGGAGACATTCTCATCAACAACCAAAAGTAAACTTGATGAAATTGATGAAAGAAATGCATCATCTTTCTTGTCCATTATACTTGACAGTAACACCATGCAGAGTAATTCCTGAATATAATGAAGTCTCCTTTAAGAGGCTAACCCTTGCACTGGATAAAGAGACTGTAGTACCTGAAAGAATATTTGCCATTTAGAACTTAAAGAGACATTGCTCCATGGCTGTCAAAAAAGTTTCCCTCTACCACACAAGAAGAAAACCTTATCTCAACTGATTTATATTGAAGAATATATTGCTCATAAGGCAAGAATTATGTCATTGGAATACTTATGCTCCTATCTGAACTACTCAGATCACTTTACTTGCACATCTCCACATTGATAAAATATTTTTTTAACCATTTTGTAATAAAAACAATTTTCGCTATCTAATAATGTTTTCAAGGAATTTTAGAATCAGATATGGAAACTCAAGGGTGCTTTTAACATAGGTGCAATTGGTGCAACACACCAATGGACCCCAAAGTAATGCGATGTACAATTGCACACATTCACAGATCTTGCTCAAAAGCTTATCTTTGTGATCATAGCCATTGAAGTCACTGTCAATAAGTAATTCGTTCTCTATTGGCACATTCAACATTTTATGTTAAATTAAATTAATTGCATAAATTAAAATTAAAATTTGAATTTTTATACCTGATCAGTACTTACAACCCCAAGAAAACTGCACCAAGTAGTTTGAAGTCTTAAAAACACCTCTAGAAACTAGCATATTTTCTTACAGAAAAAGTAATAAAAAAGCTTATAATAACAATGTCATTATTAGATGACTTAATGACATCTATTAGGAACTGTGAAATCTAATTACATGGTAAAAGATTAAAATTCACTACCCTTACCTCGGCCACATTCACCATAGCGGAGGTCCTTGTCCACGGGAATGTTGCCATTGGGTTCAAGACGATCAAGGAACTCATCCGAATATCCATTGTATGGCACTTTATAGACACGGGTGGCCGAAGCGTCATCATTCTCTTCCTTGGAAATGGCTGGGAAAAAAAAAGAGGCGGAAGTCTTGAGCGTGCTAACTGAACGAGAAAAGGATCATAAAGCAATGATAGGGTACATCCCGTACTTACAAACTATAGTCCTATCCTAAATTAATTTTCTGCAAGCCTTTAATCACAAAATTAAACTAGGAAATATTTGTTAATGTGAAAAGATAAAAAGTTTGAAGATGTGTGAAACATCCACAACCTATGCAAATGATGGGGATGGATAGAAGGCTTTCATTTCAACTTACGTTAAGAAGTTGTTTCACTTGATCAGAAACCAAGTGAAAACACACTAAGAACTGTCACTGATAATAACATGTTCACTAATTTGTAAAATACAAACTTTATTATCCATTTTTTTATATCAAAAAAGAGCATTGATATAATTAAAAATGTAGTTAATCACCTACATTAAAGTATATCTGGAATAAACATTAAAAAATAACACAATGCAGTTAAGATTAAAATTTTAGTTTTTTTTCAAACACTTACCCAATCGTCCAAAGCTGTGACTCAGTCTTTTTTTGAGCTTCTGCACACGGCTAAGTGCTCCTCCTTTCTTTTCTCGCATTGCTACAACACCTGAAATTATTAAGAAGATGATTTACCTCATTTATAAATTAAATCGGACAGCCTTGAGAAGAGTTGTTTCATGTTGCTCCATTAGCCTATAAGTTAATCATGCATAACTGTAACACAGAAAAAAATAACACTTACTTCAAATAAATTTTGTAATTTAAAGGAAAAGCTACCCACATTTAAGAGTAACATTTAAATTTATGAATACTTAATGCCTACCTTTCACACAACACAAGGGTTTTTCATAGTTAGTTTTTGAAAACATTAATTACAAAAACAGCATATTCTATTATTTAAAACCAATATGGATGTATCACACCTACATGTTTCTTTTGTCAATTGGACTTGGCATACATCAATAATCAACCATTTTGTTTTTACATCCAAACTCCCTAAATATAACTATATTATTAGTATTATTAATTAAACACAAACAGGAATATCCCAATTACATGTTATTATTAAACATTACAGGCACAATTTTTAAAATCCTTCACCATATTACAATTCAATGACCTTGACATGATTCACCAAACTTCACTGTATTTCAACAAATAAAAAAGATTTACAAATTTGTTAATATTTCACAAATTCCAAAAAAATCACAATAATTAGTTTCTTTTGAAAGTTTTCTATTCTTTGATTTCATTATTCAAACGTAAGACCCACAAATACAATAGAATAATGAAAAAATATATTAAATCAACACATGAATATGTCCAAAAACAGAAGTATGATTAAAAAGTTAATGAGTGTTATGTAATTCTCCTTTATTCCTTGTTACATGAAGGTACACACGTTACGAATATTACTTCACTCAAACTACTCTTCACATACAATCTACATAACAATCTTAACATATTGACCAGAATATAAGCCACACATTTTTCTAAATTTTATATTTAAAAAATCACAGTGCACCTCACCTCTATCTTTAATTCATGAGTAGTTCCTTTTGGGGGTGCAAGAACTCGCATCCACTTGGAATGATTTAGCTTTACATCTGAGAAGAGGTTTTGTTTGCTACTCAGTGAATTCATTTAAGAAGTCTTGACTCTTGGGAATTTTTGTTACAGTGCTATGGTGTTTGTATTGTCAATAAATTCTTCTCAAAATATAATCTCTATCACCAGAAATGTATACATGGCTTATAGTTATAAAGTTACGATTGGGGTTTAAACTCCATACGTTAAAGGTTAACTATGCGAGTGAGCGGATGAACAGATGCAGAGAAGAGTCGCATCGAGTCAGGACTCCGTTGAAAGTTGTGATGGCAATCTCAGTTTTCTCGAATGCATTATCACAGGTGATGAGTCATGGGTATTCCAGTACGACCCCGAAACGAAACGACAAAGCATGGCATGGACATCAAAATCGTCGCCAAGGCCCAAGAAGTTTCGTTTGAAGAAGTCCTCCATCAAAACCATGCTGATCACCTTTTTCGACAAGCGGAGTGTGATTCACAAGGAATTTCTTCTGCAAGGACAGACAGTAAATAGTGCATTCTACGTTCAAGTCCTTCAGAGGTTGGTAAGGCGTTTCCAGGGTAAGGCCGCAGTTTCAAGAAAAGGGAAGTTGGATTTCGTTGCATGACAATGCACCTGCTCATTCTGCACTGGTTGTGAAGAGATTTCTGGCAAAACAGGGCATTGTGGAGATCGACCACCCACCGTATTTGCCTGACTTGGCACCTGCAGACTTCTTTCTCTTTCCTAGGGTTAAAATTGCTCTCAAGGGGAGAAGATTTGAGGATGTTGAAGACATCAAAACAAATGTGACTGCTGAACTGAACAAGGTTTCTTTAGATGACTTTGCTGACAGTATTAAAAAGCTCTTGGGATGATGCAAAAAATGTATTGAAGAGGGAGGAAATTATGTTGAATAAAAGAGAAAACATTTTTGGCTTACTTTGTTTCTTTTTCTTTCTATTGCACCAGTCTGGGAACATTATTGCCACACCTCGTATAGACCTCAAAACCCTTCAAATATATTTTTTATTGATCACTTAAAATTTTAATATAAAGTATGTACTGCTTTGGTTTTATAGGTTTATTAACCTTTAAATGTCAAAAGGCACGCCGGTGTGCCGGCAAATTTCTGGGTAAGCCTGCCGAATGGCACACACATGGCCCGCTTAGCTTCGAGGACGCTCACAGATGTTGCTATTGTGATAGAATCAAAATTTTTGGAGGAGAAGAAAGATGAAGCATCCTTATTTTTTGTTTGCTCTCCCAAGGCTTAAGGTCTTGCATATTGGGGAGGGGAGAGCAAATAAACTATCGAGAATGCCTCGCTCAAGGGATACACCCCGCCGAGGTGAGACCCTCTCTCGCACCCAAACAGATGCTATAAACAGAAGCCCAGGACAAAATAACTCCTACCCCAAACCTTTTCCACACGTGTTTTATTGCATTTACGTTTAGTCATTTGTCACTTGTGCGTGCAAAACATCTGTAGCTGTTCGTTTTTATTTTGTAGTTATTCCTTTGTTTTTATATAATTAGTTTGTCGATTGTTTTATTTTTTGCAAATATTTTTTAAAATGGGCCCTAAGCATAAAACTTCACATGAGGAAATTGAATAAGTCTTCGTTGACTCTGATTCGGATGCTTAAGAAGAGGAAAGTGAGAGTGAATTTTTGGAAGAACAGCCCGAGAGAGCTACCTCCTCAAGAAGTGAATCGGAATGGATATCTCCACATCAGGGCCGAAGAATAATTAGACAGCAACCCTTTACCAGTGGCCCGAGTGGACTGAAAGATGGTGTGGCTCCGAACATCTTGAGCAATTCGACTCCACTCAGCATTTTCCTCCTTTATTTTGCGGAAGTCTTCAAACTCCTGGTGGATGAGACAAATAGGTACTATCACCAATACATTGATAAATTATACGAAGGACCTTCACCACAGCCTGACGTGACAATATACGAAATGTACTTGTTTTTTTCAATAGCTATACAAATGGGACACGATGTAAGAGATACATTGAGGGACTACTAGTCGACATTGCAACAATTTTATACTCCTTTCTTTAGTGCTACTATGAGACATGACCAGTTTCTTCCCGTTCTCCGCTTTCTTCATTTCACTGTTAACACTAACGAACCTGATAAGACTGACAAAAATTATGACAGATTATGGAAAATTAGAACTCTCTTTGAAATGCTCAATGACAGCTACGCTAAGTATTATAAACCAACTGACCACTTGGCAGTAGATGAAGTCATTGTGCTTTTCAAATGGAGGGTCATTTTCAAACAATACCTTCCTAAAAAACAAACATTTTGGCATAAAAATGTATAAACTTTGTGACAAGACCGGTTATACTTATGACATGAAAGTGTATTTGGGGAAAGACAGACAAAATGCAATGCAAGACATGAAAGCGACACATGCAACTGTTAGAGACCTAACTAAAAGAGTGGAAGGGGTTGGGCATAAGTTATATATGGACAATTTCTTCTCCTCTCCTACTCTCTTCGACGATATTCAGTCAAAGAAAATTTATTTTTGCGGAACTGTTAGACAAAACCGGAAAGACATGCCCCCAAGATTTTTCCAGGAAAAACTGAAACTAAGATGGGGAGATATACGCACTTGGACCAGGGATGACTTGACCGTGATTATATGGAAGGACAAAAGAGACGTGTGCATGCTATCAAACATTCACGATCCACCAGGAGAAGTAAACTTCCGCGATGAAGAGGGAAGAGCTGTGAGGCCTGTTATAGTCGAAGATTATAACCGTCACATGGGGTATGTGGACAAAGGAGATAGGATGGCTAACAGCTACACCATCAGTTGCCACACTTGGAAATGGACAAAGAAATTATTTTTTCATTTAGTCGACCTAACTATACTAAATAGTTGGATCCTCCTTTCCTCGTGAGGTGGTGCATTTTCACATCGGCAATTCCGACTTTCCCTTGTGCGGCAACTGGTTGAAGGGGGTGCTAGGGCTCTTCCTTCCCAGAATCTCTCAAGGGGGTGACCTATTGATAGTGGAACACAAGTAAACTGCTTAGAGGCCAAGGACAATAAGCATTGGCATATGCATCCGTTGCCATGTGTGTTTCTCAAAGGGCAACGCATGTGACTATGTGTTGAGCCCTGCTTTGAGGAATACCACACTAGCCCAACTCTATAGGGAAATGTAAATACTGGGGTTGTGTCAGCTGCGGACTGAGCAGGAACCAGGTTGCCAAAAAGTGAATAAACACAGTGGTTTTGCACTTTATTTCGATTTATATCAACAATAAGTTATTTTAGCAGTGAAATTTAGTCTATTAGGGTTATTTCGTCCTGTTTATTTCTACAAATAGGCAGAAACATGTAATTCTTTGATAGTTTGACTACAAAATGCTTTTTATTTGAGCATTTTATCACCGATAGTTCATGAGATATGCAATTTTTTGCAAAAGAGGTACAGGAAAATTTAAATGTCCAAAATTAAATCTGGCAGCTGGACCCCACCAGCGGGTATTTAAATCCGGCGGATAAAGGTTAAGCTTCATTTATATGTGTGATGCACTTTTTCAATGTATTTCATATAATCTGGACTTTTAGCTAATCCAGACTAGAAGTACTAGAGAGGTTTTACTGAATTATAATTGCTTGGGAAAAAGTCAGCAGCACCAATAATTTCATATCATTCGGAAAGCAAATTCATCTCATACAACATAAACTCATAAACTTTCTTGAATAAAACTTACACTAAAATCAATTAATTGTTGATAATTCTTCAGATCAGGATACAATAAAAACCCTCATGACCTACTTTTTGTTAACCTTCAAATTCTGTAAAAAATCCCACATCATATCTTGCAAATGCATTTGAATTAGCAGCATCAGAAACATAAAAATCAATATTTCCTGATATGCTCTTTCTATTGTCTTCCCAACATATAATTTTGGGATATCACAAAGTTTGTGAGGTGTTTACAATCTGTCAAACAGCTGATGCTCAAGAATGACATAAACATTTCTTTCACGACAATCCTTATTTATAAAATCGAATCTATAAACAGAATGCCTGATATAAAAGCTGTTCATTAAGGCTTCTTATCAACTCCATCTATCAACTATAAAGTTACATAATTTAATGTGATCACTAGACAATTATTGATTTTAACAAAACTAAAACAAATATTTTCTGTTTCTTGCCAATAGTCATAAAAAGGTGGGAAAACCCAGATTCATATTTTGGATACAAAGGCACCATCAACAGTATTGATTCACCAATGGCAGGTTTTAGCAAAGAACATGCATGGTGTTATTTTATTGCTTTTATGTATGCATGGAAATGGAGAAGTGCGAATTTTGAAAGGAAAAGTATTTAGAAGATTAGGAACGAGATATTCAGGGAGGAGGGTATTGTGGGTTAACCCCAAAGGGTTTTCAACAAAAATAATATTGTGTTTTATACTAAAAAATATAATAGCAAGCACTGGATTGGACCGATGTTGCTTTAAGATTGGCACGCTTTTGAGAACATTTAATTTTCCAAGCACTCATGTTACCAATTCCATATTTTCAATAATGATTGAATGGCCTGTTTCATGAATGTATCTGACCAAGCTAGAACTTTAAAATTTAACACGTTTGAAGTTTATCGCTACGGGAGAGATTTGATTTTATCCATAACATGAGCTTGATGAGTCTCTAGTGAATTTTCTGTCTATTTGAAAGTAACAATTTTTCCAGGCTTCCATTACAAATAAAGAGAACATATTAAATCTTTTCAAAGAAATAATTTTTTACCTAATGTTTATATGGATATTATAACAAACTTGGTAGGATTTCCTTTTCAAATTTCAAGGAAAAAAGTACACAAACTGCAGCTATAAGAAACATTAACCAAGAAAGCTATTCAAGATGTTCATGATGGCAATTTTTTGCAAGGTCGTCCCTTAGAGCAGGTCATCCTGGGTTGAAAAAAATTACCTCCGCCAGATTGAAAGAATAGGAGGGAGAGAGAGAGATGTTCATTTATGACTCTAGAGCAGGTATAACAAACTCACAGTCTGCTTTGTTAATTTATATAATCAAGAAATAAGTTATTTTATATGATGATTTGCCACAAAGTCAAATGTATTTCTAATAAAATATATTGTGAACATCTTTGTAAATAACCTTCAAATTTTGTGAAACTAAATTAAAATTTACAAAATATCAGCAATTAATTGCCCATTCCCACTAAAAACATGTTATAAAGTTGGAGTAAAAAGAGTGCTTTTTGCCAATGCCTGAAGCACCAAACCTGCAACACCATATCTAGTATTTTCCCATCAAATGGGTTTAAGAGTGCATTGAAGGGAGGAGGAAATGTCCACCACTAGTGGAAGGGGAGAGTGAATGTGCAGTGAATATGAAATGAGGTTAGTATAGAGAAGCCAGTAACCTTGAATGTGGCCAGCAGATCTGGCCCTGTGACTTCATACATCCCACACACTAATGCAAGTATCAGACCTCTGCTCTAGAGGGTATTTGCCCATAAAAATTATCGAATTTCAATTGATTAGAGATGTTTCAAAGTAGGATGGGAAATTATTCTAGAAGTGTTAAAATTAAAGGAGAAAGTATTTTCTCAGTTGCATAAAAGTAATGAAAATAATGCATTTTTTTCTCAGTAGCATTAGGAAACACATACTGTGAATGTATAAAGCTGAGTAGTGATTTTGCTACGTTTGAGGCAAATGATTCTCAGGTGAATGAAAAAAGTTATCATACAGTTACCCACCAGTGGGCCACCTAACCAGGTGGAGACACTACAATGTAATCAATTGTGGGATTTCTATGTACTTTGTGAGGACATGATGGTGAGACCCACCAGTGCACCTCTTGAGCATAAACAAGTTAACATAGATAAAATTATCAGATTGAATAAATGTTTCTTTCCTTGCTACAAACAAATATAATGACAATGAACTTATAATTCCCAATATTAATATTGCTTGTCTATGTTTCTATTTTATAATATCACTATTGCAAATGGAACAATTCTTACCCAAAAGAAGAACGATGTTCATGTATCTATGAAACAATTGCAGAACTTGAGTGTTGGCTACTGAGGCATCAATTTTACATCGTTATTTGATCACTTTGTTATAAATATTATGAATGTTATACCTTAAAGCAGAGGTCAGCAATCTATGACCCGTGTGCTACATGCGGCCCCCGTGAGCGCTTTATGCTGCCCTTGAAGCCACAATGAAAAAGTGATAGGTAAATTTAATATAGGCAATTTCTTATTATTTATGCAATATTATGGCCTCAAACCTTTTCTGGTGAAGTGAATTAACGTTAGTAAATTATTTAGACTTCACTAATAAAAGGCCACAGAATCCCTAGGTTACTTCTGATCTAAACACACGTCTGGCCCGTAGAAGCTCTCTTGACTTCCAATGCGACCCTCTGTAGCATTCACAACTACAAATGTGGCCCACCATGTAAAAAAAGTTGCCGACCCATCTTAAAGGATGAGTGTTGGTTAATTCAGCTGCTCGATGGTTGTCTATAAAATGTTGATGACAGTTTTCAACTTGAATCTAATCCCAACACAATCTGAGGGACACACCCACTTAAAACTTCAATCTTGCAAAGCAGTCATGAGTAACCTGTATTCCAGGATCCTACAAATCATCTGCAGGAGCAAATTATTGCCTCCATTCTACACAGTGGTGATTCTCCAAGGATGGGGAGGCAAGTCAATTGCTTCCCCATCCTTTGGCAAGTTCCTGCATTCACCCATCTAAGTTGTTATCTACCATGACTCATGGATATCAATACCTACGGCAGGGAAATCGGAAGTAATAAAAATAAAATTTAATAGATTGCACCACTTTTACAAATTTTTTCTTTCTAAATTCTCATGTCTACTGCAGTCGATCCTGGAACCTAACACAAAAATCATTGTTCCAAAAAGAATATTGAAACACCTACACCCTTCTGCATTTTATAGTAGACTTATGATGTCAAATATTCCCTTCCTACCTTCATGTGAATTGGCAGTATACTGGAAAGGGGCAGAGAACTTTTAAATGTAGGTTTTCTTCATGATGCAGTCATTCTAGTCAGTGGAAAAAAGATCAATGGCACATGCCACTAGAGACTAATGACTTCATGACGTTCAGTCTTTTGACAACATAAAGGGCCTACTTAGTTTTACTCCACTGTTTTCTGACAGACAAAAATGGAGCACAGTCTGAAAAGAAAATGGAATAACATTCATTCATAAAAGCAATCAAGACATCTGTTAGTTTATTTGTTCATCATCCATTCAACGTGCTCCTTAATCAGAGCAATTAAAACAGAATAAAACAAAAGATGTCCACTTTTATAAAACGATAAGGATGTTTGATAGGATAAAGCAGTGGTGCCCAACCTACGGCCCAAGGGCTGGATGCAACCCACAACTGGTTTTTGTGCGGCCCACAATGGTATGATGAAAAAACGATCAGAAAATTTTAACCCACTAATTCATACAATTTTTACTAAAATTTTGATAGTAAAATTTTTAATATTGAAATATTAACCGTAATAACCTTATTTAAATCTGATTATCAATTATATGCCACCTAAAAATATATCGGCAACTTTCAATTTAATCTCTAATCCAGCCCACCAAAGAATTGACAACTTCCAATCTGGCCCGCCAAACGATTCGCAACCACCGATGCGACCCACTGGTAGAAAAGGTTGGGCATCACTGAGATAAATTATCACAAGTATTTGAAACTGTAACCATTAATACATTTGCTATAAAAATAATATTTTTACAGTAAATAGCGATGGTAGATAGAGATGAACCATTTAAATTCACAAAATTTAAGTTTATTAAGCCTGTGAGCAGTGGCAGATTTGAACATTCACCACCATTTAGTTTAGCCACCCCATTTTCCTATTAAAAATTCATGAAAATTTCGTTTCCTAAAACAAATTTTTATTAGCATTAATGTTACATTAAATTTAGATTTAAAATGGATAAAATGTTATAAAACTTTTCATTAAAAAGTAATAATTTCAAAATTTGGGTATGAAGCCAAAGCCTTATTTGGCAAATCTGTCACTGCCAGTGAGGAACATATACCATTTAAAGCCTAAATAATGCACTGTAGAAGCATTTCACAATGGAATGACAAACAATAAATAAACTAGATCTGTGAGTAATAAAAAATTAACTTTAAAAATAAAAAAGGTGCACCTGTTTGGGTAATTAAACAAAAATTCCTTCACCTGCAGCGTGAATGTATTCTCTTCTCTTCCTGTTTACGGTGAAAGAGTTTTTGTTTATTTACTATTGTATTGTTTCACCGTATCTCACACCCTCCCTTTTCATGTGCACCTGTTTAACATAAAATTCTGAAATCAGTTCAGAGATAAACTTAGTAAGTAAACTCTCATCAACAGATTAATGTGATTGACAGGCAATAGGAAGACAATGGTGTATTCCACACCTTTAGTTGACAGAATGGTCTCTTATGGGAGATCGTTATCTCACTCTTTTCCATTGATTTTCCCTACTGCTCCGTCTTTCTCAAATCCTGCTGTTGTCAAATTTGTCGTGATTATGGTGATATTGTCATTTAAGTGAAATTATGATGCTCGATCATAGTAAATTTCATGCTGAATCTGATTACACATATATAGTTTAATTTTCTAAAAATTTGAAAAAATTATTAAAAGTTAGAGAAATTACAAATTTCCTTACCCTAAGTTTTTTTATCATTCTTTAAACATACAGCATCATATCTCGGCTTCTACCAAGTCAATAGGGGCAATTTTTTGTTATGCCTCTTGATAGATTTTTTATAATTTAAAATAATTTAATAACATTGTTCTTCCCCCGAAATTTTTTGTTGAGACATAAAGAAATCGGTCTGCAGAAAACGTTTTCCCTAACTGATTTAGAGGTATACATTAAGTGAATGAAATGTGCAGAAATATAGACATTTTTTTTAAAAGACTCCAATCCAATAACATTTGTAGTTCTCATCATATGGATGTATAAACGAAAGCACAGTACATGTCAGCTGAGAAATAGACTGGTGGTTGAGATACTGCATTAGAACAAGGCAATATTATCACATTGTAGCTCCCAAACTTTTTGAAAGGAAGATTGTTTAAAGCCAAATAACATATTACATGGTACCCACCACCAAAAGTAAAAAAAATTAAGTGAGAAGCAACAAGATGTTTCTAAGGGAGATGGTAAATATAAGCCAGCTTTTCAGCTCCTCAGTAAAATGTGCTTATTATGAAGGAAGGAATGGAATTTTTCCTAAGGGAGAAAAACCCAATGTTTGACACAATTAAATGGTCACATATGAGAGCTCAAAGCAAGTGGTTGTTTGATGTGTCATGTCCTTCGACACACTCCATTATGGAAGGAGTGTTCCCAATGAGTGAGAACAGTGATTCATAAAGGTAATATCATTCTTTTTAACTGTAAATTATTCCGACAATTTTTTAATGTTAAAATGATGACACTGCAAACAGTTCACAAAATTGCTCTGCTTAATTTTTTATCTATTATATGAGGGGTGATTGAAAAGTTCTAGGAATATTTTGAGAAACAAAAATGCTTCAACCAATTAAGGCAAAACTTAGTTACAATGTAGATAAATGTGTAATCTCTAAAGTATGATAAATTAATTAAGTAGTGATTCTTTAGTTGTAATGTAGTGATTGTAATGTTGAGCACCCTTAACCCAAAATGGAAGATGCAGTGAAATCTCTGTGTTGCATTATTTTCTTTTTGTGGAAGAAGGGAGTGAAGGCAGCAGAAATAGTGAGCCATTTGCAGGATGTTTTTGGGGATACTGTGAGTCAAAAAGCAGTTTAGTTTTGGATAGGACGATTCAAGAATGGCCAGCAGAGTCTTGAAGATGACCCTCAGACTAGCAGGCCTTCAATTGCTGTTAATGAGGAAAAATTGAGGCAGTTGAAAAATTGACGTTGGAAGACCAACAAATGACCATGCGAGGGATCTCTGGAACCATCAGCATTGGTCATGACTCTGTTCGCGAGATCCTACCCAACCACTTCTGCCAGATGGGTACTTAGGTTTTTGGGGCCTGACCAAAAGATCAATCATATAGAGACATGTCGGAAGCTGCTGGCACTAGCAAATAATTATGGTGAAAACTTTTGGCGACGTATAATAACCACAAATGCATCTTGGTTGCCTTACTTCAATCCTAAAGCCAAAACTCAATTGATAGAATGGCAGCAGCCTAATGATGGACCTTCACTCAAAGCATGCTCTACTCTTTCTGCTGGTAAGGTTATGATCACTCCTAAAGGAGACATTGTTAATGCATTGTACTATTCAGGGCTATTAAAGGGTCCTGTATAGCACTGATTAAAAATGGCCAGGAAAGCTCCACCTACAACCCCTGCTGTAGCAGGACAATGTTGGGCCTCACATTGCCAGGCTTTCTATGGATGCCATAGCTCAGTGGTTCTCAACCTTTTGGTGCTCGTGGTACACTTTTGATTTTCACTTTTTTCATGGCACACTGGAATTAGATTAGAATAAATAACTATAATTTATCATAAAAATACATATTTTTAAATATTATGTTGTATATGTAGTCGACCAAATTGTTATGATATTGTAAAACAGAACAAATGGTGAAGTTTTGTTAAAAAATCTATTCTAAAATCTTACCTAATGTGACACTTGAGCTTGGCATTTTCTAATGATCGCACTGATACTAGGACATATCTGTGATAAGTAGACTCTCATTTTATCTTCAACACAGTTTAGCCATTTCCTTTTTCTGCATTTAATGTTTGTAAATGTCGAGAACCCCAACACAGATAGGATGTAGAAAACTGCATCAAAACTGCCAAAGCTTTTTCCACAATTTCTGAATATTCTTCTCTAACAGAAACCCAGAACATATACAGAGACAATTCGGAATACTTGATTTTCAGAGTGCGATCAGTTGAAAGAGAAGCTAACTCTTCTTCTTCAGAGAGAGTAAAAACACATAAGTCAGTTGTCACTGGTGTGAAAGGGTTCCTTACCCAGTTGTATTTCTCTGTAGTCAAGGATGGAAAGTAACACTTGATATTGTGCTCTCGAGTTGCTAAATGCCCCACCATGAGAGCAACAGTTTCTTTCATATGGGTTTTTGGAATCAGAGCAAACATTTCAAGATTACCTTCTCTAGCTCTCTTTTTCCAGATGACTATTTTTCTCTGTAATGCCAGTAGCTTATCCGTAGAAATCAGAATGTTTTCATTCCAACTTTGCATGCTGGTATTCACACTATACAAGATACCTAAATATTTCTGTCAAATATGCTAATTTGGAGCACCCAAGTTCACAGCTAAGATATTCACAAAAATCACTGTTTCCCCATTTCAAAAAATAGTAACATCTCTTCTTTAAGTTCATATATACGAACCAACACTCTTCCTCTTATTTATGTGTGTAAAACTAAACATTCTTACTGCAAATCCATAGCATTACAAAGCTGTTTGAAGAGGCGGGTCTTTAGAGGTTTTGATTTCACAAAATTAATCATTCCGACGACTTGGTCTAATACGGACTTCAAGTAAATTCCTAATGTGTTTCCAACAAGGGCTTCCCTGTGCCAAAAACAATTGGTAGTTATTGTAGTTGGATTCTGTTGTTTTAGAAGTGAGACGAAGCCTTTGACAGATCCCAACATGGATGGAGCACTGTCGGTACAAATTCCTGCATATGACTTCCATGAAATTTCCAAATGTTCTTCTAAGTAGGAAGTCAAAGTATCGAATATATCTTGACCTCTTGTGTGTTCCGGGAGTTCTCTGCAGCACAAAAATTGACTAATTATTTCATTTTCATGAATGAAGCGAACAAATGCTAATAGTTGTGTTTTGTTGCTAATACCGGATGACTCGTCAATTTGCAAAGCAAAGTCTGACATTTTAAACTTATTAGAAACATTATATATTAGATGACATATCTTCTAACCGTCTTCGAATTGTATCCTTAGAAAGCGGAATTTTGGCAATTTCTTGTTCTGTTTCATCAACGAGCATTGTCCTAATTATCGCAAGGCACGCAGGCAAAATAAGTGACTCCGCTAGAGTGTGGGGCTTCATTTTTTGAGCTATGATTTTTGTTACCTGATAAGAAGCAACTTGAACTCTATCAAACATTTAAACATTTTTTTCGAAGCAACTCGCTCATTTAGAATGCAGTTCCATCAACCATTTGAAATAGTTCAAATCTCTACCTTCAAGATGTGCATTTTTTGTGCTGAAATGTTGCTTCAATTTTCAGGGTACCATGGCTTCGTTCGATAGTTTCTCACCGCACACATTGGAACAGGACAATCTTTATCTCCGCACCAAGAAAAACCCTGACTCAAATAACTATCCATATGTTTGCGAGAAACCTTAGAAATCTTACTTGGCTTGGTCCCACTCATACTGGGTTTTTCCTTAATATGTTTTTCATAATTTCACCATTACGTTTTCTTGTAATAAATCGGTCCATTTTTAGGGGTGCAACTTTTATAATTTTTAGCAATGATAATTGGACGAAACCACAAATACCTTTCCTACCAATGGTATTACACAAAACACTTAATAAAAAATTATTTTATACAGAATAAACTCACGAAACATTGTTGCCAGGCTTACTGTTTACGCGCCTTCCAAAGCAGTGATACTTTTGGACTGGATTCAACTAGTCTTAATACATGTCTTAGATTCTTTGTTAAAACTGTGTATATAATCGGTAGAAGACATGCAGATTTACAATTTCCTCTTCAAAGTCTCGCGACACACTTGGGAATTGTTCACGGCACACCAGTTGAGAACCACTGCCATAGCCGACCTTCGTTGGGAGTTGCTTCCTCCCTACTCTCCTGACCTAGCACCCCGTGACTACTATCTGTTCCCAGAATTGAAGAAACCACTCCGGGGAATAAGACTTTCTTCCTTAGAAGAGCTGAAATCAGCAGTAAATACCTGAAGCGCATTAAACTAGGTGGTAACTATGTTGAAAAACTAAATTTAAATAATGAAGAATAAATCTTTTATTTCATATATCTTGAAAAATTCCTAGAACTTTTCGAACACCCCTCGTAAGTAGGTGATAGGATTAACCAATAATTAGAATAAAACATGTACCCTTATTGGCTTCTAGTTATCTATATTAAATTACTATTAGAAGGTGCTTGCATACTGCAAGCATTTAATCGCACCTTGAAAAAAACATTAATTTTCTGAGAGATATTTCATCATGAGGAATATTTCCTTAATTCTAAATATTTCTCCTCTGGATGGGTTTTTGTTTTTTCATTATGGAACAATAATGGAGTAAAACAATCACTAATTTTTGCAATTTTCGACATATTATACTTTTCCCACATTGAGTTAATAATGCCACACATTTCTGCCAAATTTTAAATTTATAGTACAATTAAAAGTGAAGTAAAATTTATCTAATTGTTTAAATTTAAATAATTTATAACGGCCAAAATAACAATTTTATGGATAAATTGAAATATTTATTCGTTTACATAGATTAATCTCTCAATAGTTTAAAAATTTCAGATCCCTAACTTGTGGCGTAGTGTCTAAGCATCTACCTATTTGTTAAAACTTTAAGAATTTTTAACTGCCAAACAAATTAAAATAGCAAAATTTCTATAATCCCTATTTCGTTTTTTTACAAATCCTACCTCTAAAAAAAATTTCAGCTCCGTAGCAGTTTCGAAAATACATAAACCTTGAAAATTTGTTTAAACAATTGCGTATTTTTAGCGGCCGCATTGTTGAACTTTTTCAAGATTTTCGTTTTTTTCTAGTCGGTTTTGCACAAAATCCTACCTAAGAAAAAAATTTCGAATCTCTAGCTCATCTGAAAGTGCCTAAACATTAGTATCCTCCTATATGTTATATGTTATCTCCTCCTCCTCTGTAAGAAACATCTATATATAATGATATTATTATTATTTTCTTAATGTTTCATACAGGATGAAGGTATAATGATGCAGGGAAAATTTGGTAGCTGCACTCCATAAGCATAATATTATTTTCTAAAGGTGGAATAGACTATAGAATAAAATGTAAATTTTTATCATTACTTAAAAACTAACAAGTAAAATGAAATGAAAAATTCTTTTACAGTATGTCTGCAAAAACAAAACATAAGGCTTCCATATCTAATACAGGCAAATTAGTTTAGAGAAGCAAAGGCCAAATGTGGCAGTGATGGGAAAAATCAAGAAAGCTGAGAAGTTCTGATCAGCTTTTCAAGATCTGGATAATTCAGAAAAACTAGGGGATGGTTTCAAACAACCAGATAAAATAAATTAACAAAGTCCAAATTAAGGACAATCGTGTCCGAGTCCAACAATTGGGGTGGATCGGGATGATTGCCCCAGGTCTCATGCATCAACATCATGGCAGAAAAAATCCATTTAACTTGCTGGCTAAAGTTAGCAGGAACCTACACCAGCTGATTTGCCAAGGGCCAACTTTGCCATACATTTTTTAAAACTCTCTAAATGAAGGGTCAATTTGTACATGTCACTAAGTACTTAGGACATAGAACTATACAGTAAAATAATAATATTTATTTATTGATTTGTATTTGGAGTTAAAATAACAAAAATGATTCAAATATAAAAAGGAAATTTGGAAAGTGTAACCTTTCTATATACAAGTTCGAATACATCATTGTATGCAGACAGATAATTAAATCCCACATTAAGTAATAAAATATTCTTCCATTATTATCATTACAGAATCAGTTCTATTCGAAATATTATCTATTGTCATTAATTTTAAATTAACACAATGGTACCGTTTTGCTGTTAGATCAATTTGTTACGGCAGAGAAATTAGTTCTTGCTCAAAGAGAATGAATTTCTGCAGTGTTAGGCTTGACAGTATGTAATTATATCTTCAAGGCGTTTGCATAGACTGACATAGTTTTTAAATATATTTTTGCAGAAATATTTGAATTTGTTCAAATATTTAAACGTACAAATTGTGTACAATATCTGGATCTCGTGAATCATTCAATTTTCCTGCAACATTAAACTTTTCTGGGATTACTTACTGACAGTTGCGTGCCAAAAATGCAGACGTCCAGAAAAATGAGGATGTATAGCAGAAATAGCCACAACCAACTTGGAGCAGAAATCACAAACTGCCAAAGCTCACACCATGCAGCAACCTTTGCTCTTAGAGTGACAAAAAAATCCCTTAGACATAACGGAAAGGAAACAAACTTTAAATTGCTGGTATTTACCAAGCTCTCTACCTATTGCAATTATGTGGTATAGTGTGCATTAAAATAGGAACCATTATGAACCACCCAAGGGCACGTTTTAATACGGACAATTATGGATCACCTTGTAATACTGTTCGCATGAGTTAAATGAAAAATATTAACAAGGAATGTTGATAAAAAATAATTTATGTATTTGGCTAATTATAGTATTTCCATTTATCAACAGATTAAATTCAGAAACTGTTCCTCATGTATTATGCATCACAAAATTGGATGGTAACACTTGTGCTTATCCTAACAAGAACATAATAAGCAGAATATTTCAACAAAGGTATTTCCACACGTGTGTTTAAACTTATGGATTTGAAGTACAATCATCCTATAGGAGTTACACAAAAGATGAGAATCTCTCAGAAATATACAGGTTAGTTCAATAAAACTTGAAGTCCCATATTTGATGTTAAAAATGTCACACTTTTTAATAATTTAGATTAAAGTAAAAGTTATGAAAAAGCATCCATTTATACATTTGCAAAAAATGACCCACTAAGTTATTATTACAGAAAAAAATAATAAAGGGAGGAATTTGACCTATATTCAGCAATAAACTAAGTTTAGATTAAGAAGAAGTCATCTATGATTCAATATGTATATTTATATATTTATGTACTGGAATAGAATTAGAACTATTACATTACAATGTGTTATAATAAATTCATCTTGATCTACTCAGTATATTCTTTATATGAATTTGAAAATCGTATGAACTTTTAAACTTAAATAATGATTAAAATCGATCAAATGTGGACTGTTTCATAGTGACTAGACCACTAATAATTAAAAAATGGCACGAGTTAAGAATAGTGACAAAGTATAATTACATTAAATTGACTTTAAGGATAATTGAAAAATGGAATATTGGATTTTATAAACCTAGTTTGTTTTCACGAGATGAATATTTTAATTGTATATACCACATTGTTATGAGCCAAAGCTTCGACCAAGTGTTGATAAAATGAGTTATAAACGTTTGTTTTAGGAGTATAATATAATAACTAGGCAAAAATAATTACAATGCAGTTTACTTAGGATTAGTAAAATAACCTTATTTTAAAAAACATCCCCAAATTTCTAAATGCAAGCCTATAAGATTTAATTAATGCGTTTAGTAATGTTTCATTAAAAAAATGTCATATTAAATTGACACTAAACATATATGGCCTTTGGTGCCTGATGATTATATTTCCTATAAGAGAAAAAATATACAAATCCAACAATTTTCGCTTAATTTTTTGGTTCGCTAAGATAAGCGTTACAAATTATTGACAGCCATTAAAATTTCAAGGTTTAACACACAAAAACAGTTTAGGAAGATAACTTCGTTAAATGCCTCAATAATACGTAGTAAATGATGTTACAAAATCATTAATCAAAATCTATCCAAAAGGGTCAACCGGGTAATTAAAACGCCCACTAAACAGCGCACCTAAATGTAGTATATAACTTTAAACAAATCGAAACTAGATGTATAAATGATAAAGTACAAGAATACATAAGTTATAACAATACCAGTCAAGTTTCATTTTGTTAATGAAAATAATACAATATATCGACCAAATTATTACATTGACAACAATAACAAACACCTGACCGTAACGAAAGAAAACTAAGAGTTATCAAAGCAAATCCAATAGATTGGAATTGTACCTGTATATTATACAAAGGACATTAAATTATTAATGTTCCTAAATGTCGAAAAACCAAACCGTAAAAACTATGTTCACTTACCATCTTTACCTTTAGAAGTAGAATTGCTGGAATTCTTGTCGACTTGACAGTACATAATTCACAGAATCTACCTAATAATAAAGGAATATGTCACTCTCACCCTTATAATGAATCATAATATCACAATAAAAAACTACA
The DNA here is from genome assembly GCA_028673005.1 of Tanypteryx hageni. Classification (NCBI taxonomy): domain Eukaryota; kingdom Metazoa; phylum Arthropoda; class Insecta; order Odonata; family Petaluridae; genus Tanypteryx; species Tanypteryx hageni. The sequence goes on along the minus strand of CM054115.1, from coordinate 66,884,344 downwards.
AAAACTCCAACATTACGAGAAGTTCACACACACTACACAATTAACATAAAAATTATGAAAGCTTATTGATTCGGCCACAAGAGTGCGTTAGTATACGAGAATCTCGGTATGAAAATATTGGTATGCGCGGAATGTATTACGGTGCATCGCGTAGTTCAACTTGCCTATAAGTATAATTCAGTAATTTATTGTATGAATGTGTAAATTTTGGAATTAATCTCAAAGCATTTTTAAATATAACTGCTTAATTTCACTGATTCGTTTTGCGATTATTCCGCAAATTGTTATCTTTCGTTTTTTCATTTATTATCAAACGTCATTCCTTTAAAAAATGCATAGTTTACAATTAACGTTCGCGGTATGTAGTTCATCCTGTCACTTGATCAGTAACCTTTTGTACTTAAAGTTTCCATTTCTATGTTTTTTTGCGTGGACTCTTATGTTTTCCAGTGTGTCCATATCAACTTCGTTTATAATTGTGAAACTCCTGCGATAAGGTATCAGAGTAACATAATAGAAATGTCTTTTATAATTCACATTAGAATTTAAATGAGTAAATAAGCAAAGACTTCTCGAATAGAAAAATACGCTTTAGTAGCAGCAATACCATCAACTTCGGTTAAATGCCTTTAAAGCGTCATTCCTTCTCAGATCTTTACCCGAAATAAATCTATTTTATCCTCTTCATATATCATTCCTGCCCTTTCACGTTACCTAGAATTGTTTCTCAACTCTTCAAGAAAGAAAGATTCTTAAAGATATGAATGGGAAATTAGGTCGGTAGTCGCTGCCTGTCAAACCCTCTCTTGAAATACAACATAAAATGTGTTGAAACTTAGGCCAATATGTGCTGTTTTTCTCCTTATGAGACATGGAAATACAGACGCATTAAATACTAAGATAAATGACTGCGATCAAATCCTCCCAGGGAATTATTTTGAAGTCTGTCACCCTTTGCCTGATTTATTTGTGCATTTTGTTTTATACTTGGGTATCTTACATCTGTGGTAATTTAGCAATATATATATATACGTATCACAACTGATAGTTTATTATGGACTAGTACTACCATTCAATGTGAATACTGTCAGTGCCATATATAAATGATGCATTTAAGTCTAGTTACCAAGGCAGTAATGGTTTTATCGAGGGGAAACCATTGCCATGCCATCAGTGGAACTTCTTTGGTAATAATATTAAGTGCATGAAGGCATACTTTTAAAAAATTATGAAGACATCTTCATATTCGAATTACAAAGTCGCATGTTACCTGTGCTCCTAACAAACGAATAGGAATATGATACAATTTATTCTGGATGCTATTAAAAATTCATGATCTTCTAGGAATGGAAGTTAGCAAAGATGACTGGATTTAGGAAGACCGATAAGGACCAATCAAGAACCCTGGAACTCAAACCTGTTTATCAAGTTTATCGGTTGACATCTTAAAATAAGGCGGGTTGTAGATTAAAATTTCATTCCTTGGATGTATTATTAAATTATTAATACTAATAAATAGAGTAGATAAAAATCGAAGATCTACACTCCGTGAATAAGGCTATATTGGTTTATAAGAGTGCGTCACGTTTAAACTCTCAAGTGTTCCCCTTATTATAGTGTCATAGTGTCGCCAATAATTTGGAATTTTTCTTTCTGACAGGTGCTGACCTCTGCCCATCTGTGGACAAACGGAGTACTGGAAGATTATGGACAGGATGACGAAATCAAATGTTGGCGGTTTCAAGTTCCTAGTGCTTGTAAACTTATTGATTCCAATTTTTCCAGTTTTAAATACTGAAATTTCCCTCTAAAGCAGTAATTATCTTTGATTGGTATTCTAAGGTACATGCATTCAAATGTTTCTTTATTCCATATTTAAAAACTGAAGGAACAGTATGCGGCAGATGAATAATATTCCTAACGTTTATTTGCGCGTGGTTGTCTGTGGTATTTAGCTTTATTGTATGCTTTGTCTATTAAATATTTTTTGTTTATTAGTTTTTACTGTGAGTTTCATATATTTTTGTAGCTTGATTGCCAATGGAAACAACTATATTTTTAGATAAGAATTACCAATTCTAAAAATCCAAGCAAAGTTCCAGAATTATCTCGTGAGTCATTATGCTCTTTTCGATGTGCATTGTATGGTAAATTAGTGAATATTTTAACTTTGTTGGCCAGGTGTGATAATGATGATCCCTGATGTTTTAATTTATAGCTAATTGTATGTATATATACATTTCTTACATATTGTTCCTTCCTGGATGAGGTTATCAGATCTCTCAAGACAAAAAAGTGAACATTTTCAGGTTTTCATTTACAAAAAAGAGTACTGTCAATCCAATTCCCCAGATATAAAAGTGATAAATGCGTTTTTATAATCATTTATACTGAAAATTGCACAATTAGTGCACTAATACACATAATATGACATGAAATTAATGTTGAAATAGAGAAATTTTTGGCTCTAAATTGAAATTGGTAAAATGGAGAAATGGACAAAATGTGAAACTAAAGGGAGTTTACTTTGTAAAAGCTTCTGGTTATCATATACATGGGGCACCACAGTCCCTGTCAGAGGTTCAAAGAGGCCCAGGCCGTTTCCAGTTTTGAGGTCCTTGGCAGCGGCGTAGCTAGGTTCTCCTTTGCCTGGGGGCAAATCACAGAGATGCAACCCTCTCCCTATGCTTCCTGTACAATTTTCCAGACAAATGTGATGTTGAGAATGTGATGGAACTCCAGGCATACTACTGGCATTTTAATTCAGCATATATTATAATATTATTGTTTATATACAAACAATTTTCGGTCCATGAGTTTGCACCCCTTCAGTCTTATGTCTGGAAGCAACTGCTCCCCCCTTGCTACGCCACTGGTCCTTGGCCTTAGCAAAAAATGTTGACAAAATAAGACAATCATTAGCTTAGAACAATGAAATTCAAGGCTCATGTTAATTAGCTAGGACCACATCCAAAACTGACTGCTGTACAGACCTTACAACCACCATTAGAGTCTGGATGAAATTACTTGGGGATTGACACTTCGCTAGAGGAGGGGTGGGGGCTTGGTGGAAAACTCTCCTACCTCACAGGTGGAGGGGAAGGAAGCGCTGCTAGCTTCGCTTCAATCCCATCCACCTCTGATTTGCTGCATGCGCGGATCCAAGGGGGGGGGGCGATCCCCCCCCTGGATACTCTCTGGCAGAAGAGAATAAGCAGGCTGTCAGGTGGTGGGATGGTTTCGACAGTAGGATTAGGTTATTCAATAGATTCTTCTTCGAAATTTCCCATGGTTCTTGTCTTTTATGTCGCTGCCGACGTGTTGTCCTAGCAAAATGGTCTGTTGGAGATAGTGTCACCCTGGGCGGTGCTGAAACTTGCTAATTGGGGTGTTGGGGAGGAGAATGGGATTCCCAGGATTTTCAACGAATGGCGAGTGAAGGGGAAGGAACCTACCCACGTGGGACATTGCCTTCGAATGCGCTCAATGTGCGACCTCCGGGCGCGTAGCCTTTTGGAGAACCCTCGCACCGGGTGCAGTAAAGATAGTATCATATGAATCCTCTTTCGAACTGCGAGTAGGGGCGATGGCCATGTCAACGACTTACTCTATCGGCTAGGTGCCGGTAAAAGGATGAAACAAAGTCATCGGTTTATGCCTTGGTTCTCCTTCCACCCTCATTCACTGGTGTCGTTTCGTTTTGTTCATACGAATGGCTATAATTTAAGAAGCTTTTTAGATGTCTCTTCTTGGGTTTACCCAAAAGGACTACGATGATATTTCTAAATACACATTTTGGAATTTACCCCCCCCCCCTCCCCCCCGTTTGCTTAGAGTGCTTTCCCACTTCTGAGCTCTTCCATCTCCCAAAATCCTTTACAAGGGACCTTTCTCTATCTTGGGTTTTCCCGTCATTGTTTTCAAGAGCTTACGAGCGTTTTAAGATCATTCATTCAGTGATTCGCTAGCGCGTGTGTGACAGTTTGCTGGAGAAGTGCTATAAGTTTCCAGTGTCGCAGAAGTATATAGTCGGTACAGACAATCAGGTTTTGTGTTTAATCGTGTCCCACAATTTAGCATTACAGCAGCAGTTCTACAAGTAATCGAAATACCATCACTTCAAGAGTGATTATTACTTCTTTGGAGATAGTCGACGAACATGCAGCGAAATAATTCTACAATTATCTCTAAGTGATTTCTTATGAAATTTTTATTGTTTATTTTATCTATATTGGAATTCAAAGCACTAAAAATGCAACAATCAATGTCTGATAAAAGTATTATTATTTTAAAAATTATTCTGTGGAATTTATCTTTAAAAGGGAATTTATATATTTAGCCATAGTATTATACTTTATTCAGCATTGAAGATGTATAGTTAAATTTTGTATATTATTAACGTGAATCATTATTTGAACATTTTCAGATATACCTTGATTAAAATGAAATCAAACAAACAAAAGCGCCAGAAAACGTTGCATTTTTATCTCAATTCTTCAGAAAAAGAATCAATAATAAATTCGAGCAATCAAGAAGTGGAGGTTGCAGTGTCTACACTACTACCTGTTGACTCCTTGAAGAGAGATGTATACGCTTATGAATATAACAGTTCAGTTATTTCATCGGTTCATTCGGTGGATATCGAACATTATATTAGTGATAGTAGTGCAACGGTGAAGAATGATATCGGTATTTACCTTGGAGGAAAATTAGATAATTTAACAAAGAAAGAACTTTTAGAAAATCCGTTTTGTCCACCTAAAAATGATGTCTTTCCTTTTTCTGAGCATCAAAAGAACGGCAAAGTTGAAAAGAGATACCTCAATCAAACTCACTTAGATAAATTTACTTGGGTAATATATTCTCCAGTAAAGCAGGGAATGTTCCTTGTTCGCTCCTACAACTGTTGGTTCAATTAAATGTAAAACTCAGACCTGGGTTTTAGTTTCAAAGCCGCTTACTGCATTTTCAAAATTATTGGGCAAGGATGGTGTTCTTGAAAAACACCAAGGCAATGCTTATTATAATAGCTCTGTGGAATCGGCAAAAATGTTTTTAAGGAACTTTGGCAAGCCCCAAACTGAAGTTCAAAACATGTTAATTTCAGGGAGACTGAAGCAAGTTCAAGAGAATCGAAAGCGTCTTTTGCCTATTATTGACACGATCATCACTCTAGGTAGACAAAATATACCATTTCGAGGCCATAGGGATGACGGCAATTTTTCAAACAGGCCTGAGAGCAGTGAAATCATTACGAACGAGGGAAAATTTCACGCTATATTAAAATTACGTATCCGAGGTGGTGACAAGGATCTTGAAAATCATCTGAAATCCTCTAGCGCAAATGCCACATACATTTCAAAAACGACTCAGAACTCGATTATTGATTGTAGCGGCGATGAAATTTTGTAAAAAATATTAAACTTTGCGAGGGAGGGAAAATATTATTCCATTTTAATTGATGAAACTACTGATATAACTATGGTGTCTCAATTAAGCCTTGTTATTAGGTATGTTTATGGAAATAAAATTAGGGAAGATTTCATTGGTTTTGTGGATTTGCACGATGAAAATTTCACATCAGGAATTAGACAAGACCTAGAACATAAATTAGGGGGAATGTGCTAGGAAAATCAGTTGTTCAGTTATTAGTAAAAAATAATCTTGATATGAAAAACTGTGTTGGTATATGCACCGATAACTGCCGTGTCAAATATATTACCAAAACAACTATTGTGTTTGTATCAAGTTGAGTTAGATAATACTGCAACGTCATTATGGGAAAAATATTCTGACTTTTTTAATGTTTCCATTCCATTCAAATTCGTTTATTATTTTTCTAAGCGAATTAATAATGTGGAAAAGCAAATGAGAACGTGAATATAAGTGCAATAACATTAAAACTGGCATGAGTGCCTGTGAAGTTTTCAGTATGTGCGACGAGAAAATTTATCCAAATTGCAGAATTTTATTAAAAATTGTACTCACTCTTCCTATAAGTGTTGCTAGCTCTGAACGCAGCTTTTCGACTTTGCGGTACAGAATGAGTGAAGAAATACTTGTGGGTTTGGCGTTACTCCATATACATCAAGATACCTATTCATCTTGACCCGGAAGAGATTTTAGATCGTTTTGCTAATTCGGGCAATCGATGACTTGATTTTTTATCGTGATTTTTAAAATAAAATGTTAAGAAGTGCTATACAAAGTTAATAAAATGTCACAGATACCCGATTTAAATATATTTTTTCTTTTTTACATTATGCGAAACATAAGCCTTATTTATACATCATTTTCGCAAAATATGGATTATTACAAGGGAGGTCAATGTATGCGTGGGTTTCAAAATATATTTCATCTAAAATAGGTTTTATGATAGAAAATATACTATACTATTATTTCTTGTGATAATCTCTTTAAAAAGTCCTGAATATAATTTTGACGAATATAGGGAGTTGTATTTGAAAATTTTCCTATTTACGAGGAAAAAAGTACTTAATCGCCCCCCTCTCCCCCCCCCCTGGGAGGTTTCTAGATCCGCCCTTGATTTGCTGTGAGGGAGGAGAGTTTTTCCCTGTCAAGCCCCCACCCCTCTAGCCCAAAGTGTCAATCCCAAAGTAATTTCGTCCAGACTATAACTCAGATTAGGACTGCAGAACTAGAGGGTTCGAGCCGAAACCGAGCTCGCATACCTGCCTCCTTGCAGCAGGGGTCTCTAGCCGACCAAATCATTTGCAATAAAATATAAACTTTTTTATGTTGTTAAATTAGTGAGAAAGTTACACAAGTGTCGAATCCGGGTAAATGCGCTGATTAAGAGTCTCTTTTAAATGTAATTATATGATAAATAATAAGATATTGAAGCCACATGTAATCTTGATGCCCAGGAATACCAACCTTTTAAGAATTTCTGCAACGGTATTGTATTGAAAACAGTTTATTACTAGTCGTAGTAATGTAAGTATTGGACTGATTGGCACCAGTAAGCCTTGGGTCGCTTCCTCTCTCAGCGTCCCCCACCTCCTTCCTTTTGCATCCTGAGCCCCCGTTCCCCATATCTTCACTTACCACCTAGGTAAGCGCTTTCTCGGCACTTCCATAGCGTGATACTGCAAGACAGCTAGATCAGCGGTACGGCTGACCAATGGATGTGAACGGAGCACGGTCACGTGGGTACGCGAAAGAGAGCGACATGTAACGTATGATGGGCAGAGCGTTTTGGTATATGTGGGGAGTAGGAAGCTCGAGGTTAGATATGAATAAAGCGGATAACCAACCCGTCCCTCGGCGTTTCCTTTCCGAGTTCCCTTCTTGCACCTCCGGGGACCCATAACCCAGAGAAGCATCCACCGAGTTGCAGAGGACTCAACAATTGGTGTCAGAAATGGGATGCTGCTGTTTCATCAAGCGGCACTTCGGGGGTAGGAACATCGCGGGAAGGAACATGGACGAGATGACTGGAAGGGTGAGTGTCGGTGGAAGGGAGGGGGGTTGCAAACTGCGATAAATGAGTTTAGTGAGAAAATCCGCGAGCTGAATTTAGAAAATGGGGCATTGAGGGCGGAAATCGCGGAAGCACGAAGGGCTGCCCATCCTACGCCGAACAAAGCGAATTATTCCCTACTAGGGTTAGTAGGCGTGTTTGCGGGAAGAACGGGGAGCCAAGCTGAAGACGAGATAGAAGACGAAGCGCGAATTGCGAGTCCTGCTTTATCGGACGAAGCTGACAGCCCGGCGCCACCGACTTCCCCCAGACGGCGTGGCCTAGCATAGCACGGCAACCAGCGACACCGTAGAGGAAGCCGCGCCGCCCCTTCCCCAGCGTTCACCCTATCCCTTGAGGTCTAGACAATTAGTTGATAATTTCCCCGTCTCACCCCACGGCCGTATTATTTACGATCGCGTTTTAAAGAGAGTGAAGTGTAATTAGTGTTGTGTTATTATGATTTTGTGTGTATTTGTTATTAGTGGTGGGTGTTGTATAAAATTGTTAAAACAATTCCTCAAGAACAAGAAATGTATCAAGTGGCGCTAAGGCGCATGTTTGTGGAATATGCAAGTGTGAAAGTTGAAATGGGAATGTTAGTAGATTTGTTAGAAAAGAAACATCAGAGAAGGGGTTGGTTTAAATGGAGGAAGGTCCATATTGAAAACCGTGTTTGGAACGCTGGACTCCGATGACCTCCACGTTATTAACCAGAGAATAGCGCGGATAGAGGGAGAGTCGAATAAAATAGCAGCGGAGGCCGCAAATCAGTTAATTTTAGTTGAAAAATTGGAGGAGTTACGAACAACACTCGGTTTATTAGAAGTTTGTTATCAGAATTAGTGGGCTACGGGAATATCTCGGGCGCCCCAGGTAACGGAAATTGTATTTTTAGTCGGACGATCGGGGTTGAGACGAGTCTGCAACAAATAGAGCAAGCATTGGTAAACGCCCGGATTGACATCGTGAATTTGCGTTCGGCCTTGGAGAGCAGTGTACATAGCAAAGTTAGTAGTGTATTGGTCCCTCCCGAAATGTTTTTAAGATTCCTACGGCGTAATGAAGGTAAAATACGACTGCCATTGTTTATGGTTCCCATGCACGCACGACGCTCTTTATATGTATTATGAGATGGCCGAGGCCTCTGCGGTAGTAATAGGAAACCAATCGCGATTGATAATAGAGGTTCATTTAGGAAATATAGACAGTACTTTTGAACAATATCGAATACATGTGCTTCCGATTTATAATTATCATTTAGAAAGTTACGGTGAATGGAAATTGTATGAAATTCTTTTGATTAGCGAGGATCGGAATTCTTATGCCTTAGTAAATGAGGATGAGCTTAAGTATTGCAAAACGAGTTTTATTTTTGGGATGAAGTATTTTAAGCATTCACAGAAGCGTTATATTGCACGTCTTTATTCCAGGTTTACGAATTACTTCATGTTGCTGCTTTATCGTAGATTTCTACATCTTCCTCATAGTATAGGAAAAAACATTCAAATAAGGATAAACAAAGATGCTAGACGCGCGCAGGGACAGGAGAGAGAGAGGAGGTTTCGTATTTGCCCAGTCAACAAAAAATGCCAAAAATATAGGTTTTTATTTACCTTAGTAATTTGAGCACGATCTTCAATGATTCCCACTAACACTGTTTGAACTGACACTTTCTTCTGAATCACTTTCAAGTAAGTATTCCGTCTCTTTTTTATCACCAGGTATTGCTTGCCTTTTTCTATTGGTACACACCATGAAAACCTCGACTCTTTTAACCTATTAGAAATTCAACAAAAGTAATCACAGAAAAAAACGAACAGTAGCTGCCTACGTACAGCGTAAATGCTTCCCTCAGACTAACATCTTCAGAGCAGCAAGAGAATATTTGTTGTATCATCCAAGCACTTCCCATGCACTCTGATTATGCTTTCGGCCAAGACGGCTTGTTTGCAGTGATGTCAGATAAGTGTTTCTTTCTCGCAATCTTATTATATTGTCCTCAAGAGATGCTGAACTAAGCACTAGCCCAGACCCTAAGACCCTTCTCCCTTTCTATATAGCTCCTAAGTGTTGATGCATAAGAAAAAATATCTCAAGAGTGAGAGACATCACAGAGCAGATAAACATGCGTAATACACTACTAAAAACACATATAATACACAATTAAAAATGCACAAATGTAATACACAATTGCAAACATCACAAGAAAAAATAAAAACCACAAGAACCACTGTTCAGGGCAAAGACTTCTTTCGGTCTGTCTGTAGAGATGTGAGAAACGTTCAGCGTAAAAATGCTCGGGATCAGTCGACATATTTCCACTTAGGCTTATAGCTTTCTTGCTCATCCTTTTCTATAATGGCTTATGCTGGTCCTTATCCTTCGCAGATAAGTGAGGCTGTTTGGAAGACCCACATTGTCTCACTGCTTTGCTCTAAAAAATGTTCGTGGATAGAGAACGCATGGCCAAGAGATTTTGCTGAAGTAAACAAAGTGAAGTGAAGTCCTCAAAAATCTCATCCACACTTACAAATCACTTATAGATGGTCCTTTCGAGTAGAAATGAAGTTCATCTCATTGTAGGTTTGAGAGATTTGGAGGGATAAAAATTCAAAATTTCATGCAGCAGCAAGAAAAATGTACAAAAATAATAAGGCAATATCTTTGCAAATAAGGCATTAAAAATTCAAAATTTAAAATAAAAATAAACACCAAACCTTACTCTGTAGCAGCATAAATAATACAAAGTTCTGAAAATGTTTTGATAGTTTGTGCAACTTAAAGCAATGTCATTAAGCTGGCTATCAGATTGTATTTCACAGATCAGATATTGCTAATTTTATAGATCGCATGTTATCATAACGTACTCAAACAAAATTTGAACAAAATTGCAGGGTATTATTTCGTTAATGTTTCTTATTATTTATAGACCAGAGTGGAATTATTTTGGATTAAAATAATAATAATAATAATTTTATTCATCCGGAGATCTGTACACAGATATAGGATTTGTCATATAAATATTTACAAAAGAGATGTCGTCATAAATATTCCAATAAAAATAGATGAGGTATGAATGTATACAAAAGAAATATCATCATAAAATTACATGTATATAAGTATACAGGAAATCAGTCATTGAGAAATTCATCAATACTATAATACATTTTGTTAAGCAAAAAAGATTTAACCTTGTACTGAAATGAAGATATAGACACAATACATTTTAGATTTTGAGGTAGCTTATTATAAAAGGCGAGTCCCATATGCTTAGGACCTAGTGATGTAGATTTGGTGCGAACAAATGGTGTATGTAATTTGCTTGCACCACGAGTAGCATACTGATAAATGTCAGCATTGACCAGGTATTCATTTAAATTTCTTTTGGTGCATACAACAGCTGTTAATATATATATATATACATGCAAGAGGTAGGACATTAAAATGCTTAAAAATTGGACGACTTGGGGCATCAAGATTTTCATTCGCCAGTAATCGTAATATTTTTTTTTGGAGTGTAAAGATTCTCCATAAAGATTATCCATAAACTAGTTTTATCTTTATTAACCTGTCTATAAATGTCTGGAATTTATTAGAAACAAGGAGTGAGAAAGCTCAACAATATTAAAGATGGCATAATAATCAAAGAGTATGTATTACACTTGAGCATAAAACATTCCTTTCGGCTGAACGAAAAATACCATTTTCTGCAAAACATTCTCCTCACTGAAAGGATCCCAATGTACACATGAATATGCATGGAGAAGAGGTATGTTATGTACTGCACCCGATGGTTTGAAATTTAAATTTAAGTTTCTTTACTCGAATCATAGGCACTTATCAAAAAATTCAGCATTATTTCTGCTGCTGACACGACTAAATTTTAATAATAAAAGTCTAGATGTGTTTGTTTGTGTATAATGCTACGTCATCAATGGCACTTTTTAATGCATTTTTAACAAACTTCCCAATTAGGTGGAAAGTTGAAATTTCACATCCGCATTCAGAAATGACAAAATTGATCTGCTACGATAGTTCAGTGGAAGAATATCCGCCTGGCAAGTGGAAGACCCGGGTTCGATTCCCAGTCATAGCAGACTTTTTTCTCATTTCAAAATTATTCCCAACATTACAGCTTATGCCTGTCTGCATAGGATCTTTAGATCACTTTATTCCATCAACTACTGGCTGTATCGAAGCACATACCGACAATTCTTTCAGTAAGGCCCCACTCCTCTACGAGTTTCACAACAGTGCAGGCCTGCATGTGTCCAGTCCCAGCTTTAATCTTCGGCATGCCAAGTAATTGATCAGTGCCACAGCCAGATACAATCACAGGAAGATGGTCGACTTTTTTTTTCTTCATTTGTGACTTTATTGATGGATGCATCTGATCATGGTCATCAGAAACTGTTTCCAGTTCTTATTAGGGACGTAAAAATTGAAAGGGAAAGAAATTATGAAGATCAGATTTGCACAAAGCTAATTGATTTTTGCTAAATTCTTGGCGAAACTGCCAGTAGTATTGTCTTCAAATATATGTAGTCATTGAAAATCATAAACTACAGGAAAAATTATTGCATTATCAGCCAAAACCAATACAAATTTTGGTGGGTTAAAAAGAGAAGGATAATTATGGAATTTTTAAAAAGGTTTAGGTTGTTCAGCTCATATAATTCATTATTGTGCTTGCCATTCATTTAACATGATACCCCCGGATATTGAAGGCTTAGTCATAAAAGTATGTGGGTCCTTCCACATTTTCACTCTTAATGTAGAACGTCTAAAAGACTATATAGTGATTTTGTTAGGGAATATTATAAGGATATACTGAGTTATAGTAATGTTAGATGGTTGTCTTCATTGCCAGCTATTTTCCATACTTGTGAATTATTTTCTGCTCTGAAATCTTTCTTATTATCAGAAGAAAACCATCCAGTTTTTTTGGCAAAATGGTTGTGTGTGTGTGTATTTTTGGCTAATCAACATCTTGGATTATTATAGCCAAAACTCCTTCCACACCAAACACAATCACAAGGGAGGAGGGAAACCCGGTGCCAGCATTAGCCTACCCTTAAAGAAGAGCACCAAGGGGGCCAACAGCTTAATGTCCCTTCCAAAGGACGGAACACTGACTTTGCGCAGTCTCCTCAAACCACACAAATGTGGTCGGGCAGCCTTGGAAAAAAATCCTACTTTTGCAGGATTCATGCCCAATGCCCTTTCAAGCAGCAGGCGAGTAGCAGCCAGCATTCTAACCATTACATCACCGGCACCCCCGCAAAGTGGTTCCCTAATCCATGTACTGAACTCTGGCTAACATTTGCTTATTCAACATTGACAGTTTTTCAGGACACAATATAAAGGGTTGAATCTGATAAATGCAGTAGAATCTTCAATGATTTTTAGTAATTTAACACATTTGCGACAGAAGCTATTTTTGCTGTCCTTTCCCAGGGGCGTAAAATTTTAAAAAAATTAATTTTTTGTTTTATAATTAATAAATATTATATGTTGATACTTAAAAACGCGTTTTAGAACTTTTAGTGTGAGAAATCATTTATAAAAGGATGTTTATGACATATTTTATCTTGTAGCAAAATGCCTCATTTCATGCATTATAAGTCCTTACAAAATCATTATTTATATTTACATAATAAATTTCTTATGATATATACCTATATGCAGACAATTTTAGAAATGTGTCTTAGATGCATTCTACAAATATCTATTCAAATTATAAATATTTATTCTAAAATAAGAAATATAATGAAATGTCAAAAAATGCTTATGTTATGACCCTCCAGCAGATTTTCCAGTTATAAAACTTCACCACATTATGTTTTTTTCTCCCTTATGCCCTGAATAATAGATACCTTAGGATGACCCTCCCTGCTCTGTTTAAGTCACCATTCAAGCTGTTGACTGATATTTATAGCAGGGTGGCAACTTTCCCCTTCCGCAGGCGCGTTTACGAGAGATACCATAACAGGTCTCTTGCATGTATAAGACATTGCGGTTATCTCTGTAGGATTTTCTATCAATGCAACTTTTGTACCACTGTCTCTCGAATGCTATTTTTTGTTACCTACCACATACAAAACTGCAGCAAATGTTGTTTTTGGTTGCACCACATCCCAACCAGATGTGTGGGTGGGCAGGGAAAGTGAAATTTGAGTCTGAAACATCTTGGTATTTTACCCATCCGCACATGCAACTATAAACTCTCTAATTGTTTTCATTTGTTTTTGCCAACATCCTTTCTCATTGGCCGCTCCATACCATCCTCTACCACAGTGGTTCTCAACCATTCACCTCCACTGGCCACTTTTCTCACTGTGAGATGTGGTGGCAGGCACAGGTTTATAAACCATATTTTTGCCAGTGGTGGCTCGTAGCTAAAATTAGTGGGGGTGCTGCTCCAGAAAATTTTTAGCCTTTGTTTTAAAATTGTGTAAAAGGAAAAAAACATGTATAAAAAGAAAATTTATTCAGGAACTTGATAAAATCTTAACAAAAAAAACCACTTACTTTAACTTAAATTGTTACAGTTCAAGCTTGATCTATTCATTTAAAAATGAAATCCATTCTTCTTGTTTTAATTTGCGCAAAAAGTTCAATAATTTTCTCCTTGATCTCTGGATGACAATTGAGGAAATTTTTCTCCATTGAAAGTACTGCAAGCGCATTTAGTCTTTCCGAATTCATAGTGCTTCTTAAAAAAGTTTTTATATTTCAATGTTGAAAAGCAGCGCTCTGCCTCTGATGTAGTCATGGGAATTGTCAAGAGGATTTTTATCAGTTTCGTAATTTCACTAAAAACATCATCTAGATTATTTTCCAAGATAAATTTTAGCAGCTCAATTAATTTGCAATATTCATGAATATCAGTCCTACAATAGAATACTTTTAGTTCAGTTTCAAGCTTTTCTTTGTCAATCATGGGATAAGCTTCAGTGGTCAGTACTATCTCTTTTGTGGGATGTTCATTCTTAAATCTAGTGAAGCATTTCTTGTTGAACAATTTAGCAGCTACTAAGTGTTTAGTGGAAGAATATCTGTCCATTATATCAACACATATATAGTCACACACTTCCTTAGCTTCTGCCATGAGTGTCTTTGAAGGATTCTCACAGTACTTTGAGTTTCTCAATTCTAAAATAGCAGTTTTGAAATTTGTTATATATTCATTAACTTTAAACACACTAATTTCTCGAGATTGCATTTGGTTGTAAATTATTTCAACATGAGGCATAATCTGATGAAAAAGCTCTAACCAAAACTTGAAATTATCATCATTCAGGTATTTTAAAATTCCTGTTGCTTCTGCAATGGTTTGATCTGCATTTGATGTTGACTGAATTTCAGTAAGGCAGTTTTTTAAAGGTTGCAAATTTTCATGAACTCTGTTTATGGTCCGTATGTTGAAATTCCACCTTGTAGAGGATGGACGTGGGATGCTGACGTCCATATGTTTCTTGAGAATGGACACACGTTGTGGTGATCTTGAGAAGAATGTTGGAATAGCCAGAATGTTAGAGAAAAATATTCTTGCGTTTCGTGTAATACTTGCTGCATTTCTCATTATTAAATTAAGTTGATGTGCATAACAGTGAATGAAATGTGCATTACTATAAACTGCTTTTATTTTTGCTTGAACTGCTTTTTTGCCTTTCATGACATTTGCACCATCAAATGTCTGAGCTATCAGTTTTTGTCCATTTCCATGAAGGATTATGTCCAATTGTTCTAAAATACATTTTGATATGCCATCTGCAGTTTGATTTTCTGGAATAAAGAATCCCCAAAAACGCTCAAATATTTCTTCATTCAATACGTACCGTAGAACAAGGACCATTTGAGTGTGTTCCGAAACATCTGTTGTGTCATCAGCCATGACAGCTACAAAGGAAGCTTTTCTAATTTCCGTCCTTATCTCCTCATGGTATATTTGTAGCAGGCAGTCAAGTATCTCATTCTGAATGGTCTTAGAAACACCTTTGAAGACTGCACTGGTTTCTAAGTGATTCTTCAAATCTGAATCTAATTTAGATGCAAAATTTACTAATCCTCTAAATACCCCTGGATTTACTGAATCGTCTTTTTCATCATGTCCACGTAAGGGAGTTTCAAAGTTTCCACAAAAGTAGATGCAGTCTATTATTTTGGACAAAATTTCATGGTTCTTTTTAACTTTTATATTATGCTCATTGATTGAAAGTCTGTATGCCTGACTAAGTTTCTCCTTAATACTTACGGTTCCTAAAAGTGACAGTGAAACAACATTATCAACGTGCTTCTTTGACTTCTCATGCTTTTCAGTTTTTTCTTTCATTTTGTTTATATTTCTAAAACCATCTTTTGTCCACGGTACATCACCTCCAAACAGCAAACACGGGAAGCAAAACAGTGCATTTTTTACTTCACAGCCGCAAAGCCAACTTTTCCGTTGGTACCATTCAGAATTAAAGCTACGAATATATTTCTTGTTGTTGCTTTTGCCTGGCTGAGATATTAGAATATCAGGTGTTGAACGACCTCTTTTCTTAACTGTAACTTTCTCATGGAGAGATAGCTGTGAAAACTTAAGCTGTTGAAGTTCACTTACAGTCACAGAACTTATTTCTTGGGGATGCAAGGCCATGGTTAAAGTTTTCTGTTAAGTAAAAGAACCGAAAAAAATGAATCAAATAGAATAGCTGGAAGCAGAATAATAATCTAATTCTACACTCTTCTACACTTTATCACATTCAAGAATATGGTACACAGTTTTTAAGCACAACACACGCTGAGTAAAAAAAAAACTTCCTTCCACCATCACGCCAGAGCCGGCACTGCGAGAGCAACAGTGCTCTCTCTACCTGGCAGTCCCGCCTTCCTCCCCACCTCCCCTCCTATGTGCGGCGCATGCGCACAACAGTCAAACACCACGTCGCTGGCACTGTGAAGCGCACAGTTCCATACAAAGATTTTTGTATCTTTTTCATAAACTGGGGGATGGCTACTGAAGTACTGACATTAAGCTTAAGGAATATATATTGTACTACAAAAATAAAGAAAGAATTAAAGAAAAAAGGACTCATTATATTAAATGTCATCGATAATATCAAGTGGAAATAGGGGGTGCTGCAGTTCCGCGGTGCCTATACACGAGCCGCCACTGATTTTTGCATATATTTGTTTTATAAATCTCGATAACCAATACAATGAGTTATCTAACTTATTATATTTAGCAACAATTCACTTTCTGAGCTCGTTTTTGCAGAAGGGTGAAACACTGCACAGGCACCACAACATATTGAACTGTTGTAACAAGGATTGTTCATGTTAATCAGAGAGAAAGGAGAAGGATTAGGAGAAGGACAACATGCCCAAACTACATTAAAATTCACACAAAACTGGCATCACATATCTTAATTATTGCCAAAGAGCATGGTAAAAGAAACTGCTATCAAGAAATATGAGGCACTTGTTTGCGGCATGTTTGTATAATTAAAAAAAACTAAATTATAAAAAGTTATAAATAGATAATATTTTATTTGTCAAACATACCTCTACAAAAAATAAATTAAGTCGTCCTCGTACACCCGGTAATGCACCACTGCGATTACAATCTTGTGAAGTGCGGACACGAGCAGCAAGTCGTTACTAGCACACAATTCTTGACTGAGTGCCTGCCTACTGATTGTGAGTTGGTGATCAGTCCAGGAGAAACATAGGGGTATTTCCCCTACATCCAAAATCGTAAGGATAGCTTACATGCAGATTTTGTAGAGTAACATTACAGATGATTTGGAGCCTAATGCAGAAAGGTTGGCTACCCCATCATAGAGAGGTTTTCCCTGCTGCAAGTATTCCTTGTGTCCCCCATCTTGGTAGGAATTGATGTCAGTTATTTGTTTGCAGAGTGTTTACAGAACTCAAGAGTATCCTCACCTCCAAGGGTGGAAACAGAAAATTCTCAAGACAAGACAAGAAAAATTCTGAAATTTATTGAGAAATTTTTACCGAGACAAAATTTTTTGAGTGTAATCTCTAATTATCAACATCATATCCGCAGAGGCAAACGGGCACCTAGAATACCTTGGTGGGCACTCTGGTGTCCGCGAGCACTAGGTTGAAAACCACTGCTGTAGAGGAAGCAGTAACAGAAGAGGAAGAAGATTTTGCAGCCAGGGGTTCCAACGAGTAAGGTGCCTGCGGAGATATTCTTCAGCAATTCCCTTATACTGACAAGGATGGTTTATGGATTGTTTTGGACTTTTCTAAGGCAGTTAGTATGTATAAACATTTTTTGAATAGTGAAGTTTTGAAACTTATTGCGGAAATCAGTTTGTAAATTTACATGAACTCAGCAAATGTTCCATGATGTGTAATTGGAGGGACACAAATGAAAAAAAACGCAGAAGTTCATTGCAATACTAATTGCCATGGGTGTGAATCACTTACCAAGAATGAGGCTGTATTGGTCCAATGACCACTATACAATAATGATCTAATTCAGGATACAATGAAGCGTGAGAGATTTGAATTATTGTTGAAGTGCTTTCATTTCAACAATTCTGATTTAGAAGCGAATACTAGTAGACTCTCAAAAATAAAGCCCATACTTGACCTAATTTGCGGAAAATTCAATATTGTGATAGAGTAGTCCATGGTGCCTTGGAGAGGGAGACTATTTTAGACAGTACCTCCCTGGGAATGCTCACAGATATGGTGTGAAATGTTATAAATTGTGCACACTGGAAGCATATACGTACAGTATGAAAATTTATGCAGGTAAAAGTGGCAATGCATGAGAAAGTGGAGTTGGACATGTTCATCAGGTGGTCTTAGAATTGATGGTAGAACTTTTAGATGAAGAGAGAATGAAGTGGCAGGACAAAAGACCCATGATCTTGATCGCCACAAATTCAGAACATATAGACGTGCTTGTGTTTTCTCGGTCATGAAGAGGAGTAAGTAAATTGAAGCCGCAATCTGTGATATCGTATAACAGTGCAAAGAATGGTATTGACATTTCAGATCAGATATCCTCATATTACACGACCCTTAAAAGAACGCTAAAATTGTATAAGATGGTGGCCATTGAACTTTTTCTCAGGGCATGCATGGTAAATTCATGGGTATTATACAATAATTCTGGACAAAAGAAAAAAAGAAGTCCAAACCAGAAGTAATGCAGGCAGGTTTCCTCAAAGTTGACGTCCCAAACTGATTACTTATGTATATTGACAGGAAATGTTTCAGTATGTGTTAGTCATTCCAAGGAATTCTCATACCATAAATAACACTTGTAGTTAATAGATTATCAATGATAGATAAAAATTGAAAAAAAATGAATAGAGCATTATCAGGTTTAAAATACTAAAAGCAATGTCAATATCTCTTTCTGACATATTTTTCATCAATTTTTTTTAATTAATGAATTTAATAAATGTTACTGTATATATGCTCAACTGTCCATTGCTGAAGGGTAGTCAAGCTGAAAAGAAAATAACCCATTTGTCCACTTGTTTGTGCTCAAGCCGAGTTGAGTAATAATCATCACCATGGCAACAATCTGATAAAACACAATTTAAAACGCAAAAACGCTACGTTTTAGTATGAATTCAAGAAAATACGATCAATTATCTAAATTCAGTAATAAGAATTTGAATGTACATTCTTTTCCCCTTAGAACAATACAAACCTTGCTCCGATATCACAATGTTAAGATATTTTAATGCATTAAAGAAAACATCACTGCATGATAGATTTGAGACTTCCTATGTAAAACAAGTAGGTTAAAAAGGTTCCTGGAATCGAACCCGGGACTTCAATCTTCGCAGAATAAAATATAGCCCGGAGGTGGGCTTTGGCAGCACGAGCCTCATACCAAGTTTTGTGTCCATTGCATTGGTGCAAAAGTTGTTAGTAGGGAACACACGCAGACAGTACCGTTTCATAAGGATATGTTTCCTTTGGAAACCAGCCTAAAAACGGATATGCTTTATTTTAGAGAAAAGGTAATTGAAGGGCTTTTGGAAAATGAGTCAGATAAAAGCGGATGTGACGATGGAGTGGGAGAGTCGACGAAGAAAAGAAGATCACTCCATCCACTGAATGAATACGAATGCGTATGAAAGGCCGGCCATAGTATTGAGAAAACGATGCTTGATGCTATGAAAAAATTTGTCCAGAAAGAGGAGCGAATGAAGCTCGGAGAAAGGCAAAAAAAGGTGAGAACATTTTGCAAAGAATGCGATGGACTTCCTGCAATGTGCTTAGAGTGCCTCCGACGTACAAGTCCAGAAAAGAGCGGTGGAATTGAATTTCTGTTTTGATTTTGGATTTCCAAGTGAGATATGGGGCGGCTAGTTGAGGTCTATTTCTTTTCATCGCTCGACTTGATATCTAAAAAAAATCCGCAAAACCTTTTAACCTTGACACAAGAGGCTTTTTAGTTTCTCTCTTCTCGACGGCATTCCGTGCGTGACTGCACACTCTCAGTGTTTCTTTCTTCCTCTCTCCAGATGTTTCATTTTATCGCTCGTCGCTATTCTCCAAATAAACATCCGAGAACGTTTTCCAGGCGACGTTTCGAGCGCGATTGCTTACGCATCGCCGTCAAGGCGTTTCTTTCCTAATTTGCTTTTAGGGGCCAGGCGCGAGGTCCGTATGAGGCGCGAGGCCCTAAGGCGGCCGCCTAGCCCTGTATCCGCCCCATGCCAGAAGCCATCAAAGTCATGCTGATTGCGTTGGTAAATTCCCCAATGACTTACCAAGAGTTCTTCACTAAACTTGGTTCCAGAAAAGATATTTTAGAAAAATTCAGTCATGAAAAATATTCTGGATTTAATAGGTAAGAATTTGATCTCTTAATATTTTCTATTGAAGCCACTTCCCCCCCTGTATTCGAAATGAGAAAATGTTAACTGCGTTTATAACACCTCAAAAGCTGGAGTGTAACATGGGTATTAACCTCAGCAAAAGATAGTATTGTTAAATTAGGTGCATAGATAGTAATAAATCGTCGGCATATTGGCAAAATTTGTTGTTTTGTTTGCTTTAGTGTAAATGTGAATGGAAAGAAGTCTCCGGAAATACTTTGCTGAGAAATGGAATCTAAAATCTATAAGAGCCTACTTCTACCCCTTTGTGGCTCCCTCTGTCACGCTATAAAAATGCGAATAACTCGATAAAAGATGAAGATATATTTTTGAAATTTGGCAGGAATACTAAATTCGCATACTTTACGGTGATGACGAAAAAATCTCGAAAAGTGTCCTGGGTTCGACTCCAAGGAAGACATTTCCATTTCTCAAAAAATAACGTAAAAATCGACTTTTGGACGTGCAAGCTTTTATTCTTTTTGGGATCTAAATTAGAAAGAATTAACCTGCGATCTTCGGATCTGAACCATTTTCAAGAAGAAATTATAAAGTTTCTATTCTGTTCATCTTTTTCCGCCTACAGTTTGAAATTCCTCATGTTAAACGTTTAATTCACATATTTTGGGGGAATCTTGCCATTTTATCGGGTTGTTGCCTTGCCAACCCATTACAATGTTAAACCTCGAAATCCTATTGTTATTTCAATCCTTATGGATGAAAGCATGCTTTGAATGCTTTTAATACGAGAGAGAGAGAGAGAAGGGAGGAGTGGGAAGTGATTTTCATAACAACATTCTTTGCGTTATTTACGAGAAGGAATACATTTGAATGTAGAACATTAATCATTCGCATATTAAAATTACTTAGAATCATGGTATGAGTTCAAGGCTTGAAACTGCGAACGCCTAAAAGAACGAAAGTTTGTTTTCCTACTATCTATTTTTGAATACGCGTCGATTCGATCAACAGATCAGTTTTTACGCGAGAATTTGACGCATTCTTAGTGATTCGCATTGTTGCTGGTTTCGTGTAATTGGGTACTATCCGTAGGTGTAGTAGTCTTTGGGTGACTTGACTTGGATGAAAGCTTCGGGTTGCATCTACTCACGAAGTTTCATTAAAAAAACTTTCCCGTTGAAGTTCAACGGGCATCTCCCTAGTCTAATCTAACAAATATAAAAGTCTACTTTTGTCCCTGTGTGGCTCCCTCTGTCACGCTATAAAAATGCGAATAACTCGATAAAAGATCGAGATATATTTTTGAAATCTTGCATATTTTAAGGTGATGACGAAAAAAGTCCTTGGTTAGACTCCAAGGAAGACATTTCTATTTCCCATAAGATAACACGTAAAATCGATTTAGATGCGCAGGCATTTATTATTTTGAGATCTAAATTAGAAAGAATTAACCTACGATCTTCGGATCTAAACCATTTTAAAGAAATAATTATTAAGTTTCTTATTCTATTCATCTTTTTTCGCCCACAGTTCAAAATTCCTCATGTTAAACGTTTAATACGCATATTTTTGGGAAATCTTTCAATTTTAACGGGGTGTTGCCCTGCCAAACCATTACATTGTTAAAACCTCGAAAACCTATTGTTACTCGAAAGCTTTTGAATGCTTTTAATACGAGAGAGAAGGAAGGAGAGGGAAATTGTTTCCATAGCAACGAATGTAAACATCATTCTTTGCGTTATTTACGAGAGGGGATACATTTGAATGTAGAACATTAATCATTGGCATATAAAAATTACTTAGAATAATGGTAGGAGTTCAAGGATTGAAACCACGAACGCCTAAAAGAACAAAAGTTTGTTTTCCTCTCATCGATTTTTTAATACGCGTCGAATCGATTAACAGATCAGCTTTGAACGCGAGAATTTGACGCATTCTTAGTGATTCGCATTGTTGCCGGTTTCGTGCAATTGGGTACCATTGACTTGGATAATAGCTTCAGGTCGCATCTATTCATGAAATTTCTTTCAAAAATTTTCCCGTTGAATTTCAACGGGGATCTACCTAGTATCTTCATATTTTCACGTTTTTTCATGTTGAAGCAATTTTTCCCCCCTGGATTTGAACTCGAGAAAATTTGATGTGTCCACCACATAACTTTCTCCATACCTGTAATATTTCTAAAAATTCCAAATAGGTTAAATGATGATAAATATTTTAAGGAACTGCGAGAAAAATTCAAATACTTAACAAAGAACTGAAATAAACTCAAACCGTAGCCTTCTGATATTGGATATAGCCAGTGCTGTAGTCGCAAAAAAAGCAGAGGGTATACCGTACACGGGAATAAAACTTTAAAGCAGGGTCTTACCCAGTTTTTTTTTAAGGCAGAGGATAAACCCTATTCATTTGAAAAAAGCAGAAGGTATACGACGTATACCCTCCACTACAGCCCTGGATATAGCCACGAAGTTCCAACAAGTAAGAAAATAAAAAGGAGCGTAACTATGTTTACAATAGTCGCCGGTAGAGGGCGTGGTGGTGACAGCTAAAAAATATTATTTTTAAAATCTCTTAAACAATGCATTATAAGGGAAAATGTTTCAAACAAAGGTTGTAGAAAATTAAATTTTCTACAACATTAATTCCAGTACTTTTTTACATTGATCAAATATTAAAGCAAATATTTCATACGGATGTGACTAGAGTAAACACCCACTTCCGTTTGGTCGAGTTTTACCAAAAACCAATCAACTCGTTATTTTAACAAAAATGTTAAATATAAAATTTCACATTGATCTGATTAATAGAGCACCCACAAAATATATATTACAAAGATACATCATCTGGTAAATAGTCAAAGCTTGTTCAGTGGACCACAAGTGTATTTCCGTTGAAATCTTGAAATCGATTTTTTCATAAAAACAATACTTTCCCCTATACTACGTATGGAAAAAATAAAAATGTTAACCTTACTTTACAAAGTATATTATGATTACAACATGCTAAAACACCCTAAATTCACGCTACACCGTGACTTATTTTTTTTAGAACCATGGTAACGAAACGTTTCAATCCTGCAACGTCGCTTTAAATTAGTAATTTTACGTTTATTTATACCACACCTAACCGTTGTTTCTATGGAGTTAACGTTATTGGTGAGGTCTAACATCCAATGTAATTAATAAAATTAAGCAAGCATATACGACGGAGTACATATCAAGCGTAAGCGAATTAATATTGAAGTCAGTAATTTTAGTAAATACAATTAATATGAACGCTGTTAATGACTGAATTACCTATATGCTGCTTGGATATCACCATATCACTGATACGCAATTGAATCTTCACCTTTCCGAATTCCTACTTATATTATTTAATTTAAACCCATTTTAGTGAATTATTTAAAAGTGCCGTCAGAAGGGTAATCCTATATAACATTAAAATTAAATGTGCAAAAATTTCAATGTCTTAACTATTTGTCATTGACAATTTTCAGATCGATCGATTTTAAGATAATGACGTAGTTCAAAGAGTGCGCTGTGATCGGTAGCAAAATAGTGCTCACTTGTTCAACTCTTGCAGTTAACAAGTTATGGTCGAGGTTATCTCATATTGACAGTGAAGGTGTGCGACTAACACGAAGATTTTTCTAGATTATTCATGAATAGGAGGGTTTGTATTGCTGCAGTGGGAAATTTTGGAATAGAAAGCATTCCGGTGGACAACATTCTGTAAGTACATAGTATTATAGTCTTATGAACATCATTATCGACTTAGTTTTCCGAAAATTTTAGTCGTTGCGTAATAAGATTTTTTCGTGGTTTGAGTGCTTTGTCATTGGTGACATGATAATGTTACCAAATATTCTATTATTGTAAATGAGTTTTAGTTGGGTAATAAATCTTTTGGCGTTGTATACATGGAATTCACTGAGTAGCGTAATCAAGTATGATTACTTTTTTAAATTGATGATAGATCATGTGTAATCATATTAGGAGATAACATTCACGGAAATCTGGAATTGATTATAATTACTGAATGGTTTGTTTCAGGAATTAAGAATTGTGTGTCTTGTCGTGAACTAAGCGGCATAAGTGTCATTCACTAGATGTGCTTACATGTTATTAGCGTTTAATTGTTAGCTGTCGTAAGCCAGATTTAAACTTGTGGACTTGGATTGATTATTCGATGACTGGAATATGATGTATTTGTTGCCACAAAATTTAGTATGAGAAGACGTAGCTATTCGAGAAAATTTTCTACTACCTTCTAGAACTAGATTTTTCACATGAGATTAAGTTAACCGATAACAAAGGAAAGTAGAAAATCATTCTGTAATTATGATATAAACAAGTACCAAGGTGGTGGTGTTAGCCACTTCTTAAAACTGATAACAGTTTTCGGGTGAAATATGTAGATGTTTTGCGCTTTTCGTCTCTTTCATACCGCTAACGGCGATTGCTATCGGGTTTCATGAAATTATGGACGTAGAGAATGTAGTTCGAAACTCGTTTCTGCGAGAAGAAATGTTTGCTTAGTTAATAATGTATGTATTTCACTTTAATTATTTTGGCTAATGTTATTGTATTTATTTCCAATTGGTTTATGAAAAGTACGAAAAAATACGATCTCTGAAAAGTTTGTCATGCTGTTTTGTTTTTATAATTGAATTTATCAATTATGGTATATGTGAATATGATGTAATCTTTACGTTTCTTTTGTAGCGCGTGACTTCCTCTGAATCATGGCGACCTGGCAGCAACCTCCTGTGGGATTTTATCCTGGTCCACAAGGTCATTGCTAATAAATTTTTAACATATATAAAATATGAAATTGAATGGAATGACCTTTCATTCCCCTATCTAAACTACCATATTAATGAAATGCAGTAATAACGCTTTTAAAATTGGATTTATAAATTGATAGCAAATTAATTTTTCAGACCCAGCTGGTGGACAAGGCTATTATCCTAATCAGCCAGGCTATCCTAATCAACCAGGCTATCCTAATCAGCCAGGTTATCCAACTCAACCTGGAGGTTATCCTCAGCCACCTGCTTATCCAGGAGCTGTACCTACTGGTATGCCTTATGCAGGACCAGGCATGGTTCCACCTGCTGGTCAACCTCCTTTTACTTCTCCGCCACCAATGCATCCTTCTTCAGCTTCCTATGGTGCTTCGTATAATGATGATACCCTTACAGGACCAGATAACTTTGGATTCAGTTCAAAAACAATTCGGCATGGATTTATTAGGTTGGTGGTTTCATTTTTACTCAGGATGGGGCTTTGCATCTTATGAAACAAGCATTACAGTAAAGTCTGTGTTATAATTTTTGCGTGTGGAGTTTTATGAAGGAAAATAAATTTTGTTTTGTTACCTCCTTGCATCTTCATGGTCAGGTCAATTGTAATAATTATTATAGTTGATGTGACTCACTCAAATTTTCAATACTTCAGATTGATATGTTTGGTTTTTTAATGAGGTCATGCATAAATGATCAATTTTTTAAAGTAAATATTTGGTTGGATCAATCAAAATGTAAGGGTTCAGATTGTTTTTATAAAATACTGTTACATAAGATAACTTTGTAAAGCTTATTCTGCTTCAATATCAGATTATTTTGAG
Source organism: Tanypteryx hageni (assembly GCA_028673005.1). Classification (NCBI taxonomy): domain Eukaryota; kingdom Metazoa; phylum Arthropoda; class Insecta; order Odonata; family Petaluridae; genus Tanypteryx; species Tanypteryx hageni. The sequence continues at coordinate 66,858,394 of CM054115.1, read as the reverse complement.
TATCCCTTTCTGCATACTAAATGACATATCTTCTATAGTTACACTTATTTACGAGTACCATACATTGGTTTTTATAGTGTGGATTCATTTGCAACCATTGAATTTTAATTATAACAATTTGTCTTGGAAAGATAATCTATGTGAATAATCACAAGAAATTCCTTATATGTACTCATTAAGTGATTATCAATATTTATACCTGATATGACACCTCATTTCTTCATAATTGTGGAAATGAATGTTATTTGGTATTTCACCAAATACACTATTGTTGAAATTCAAGGTGTATTTACAGTAAAATTCCTTGAGCTTCTTTGGGCCTGACCCAGGACATTATGTGAACAAATTCCATTTAAAAACTTCTTAATTAATTATATCTCATTAATAAAACATTAATTTCTTTAGATCTGCACAAGGTGTTTATGGGATAATTTTGTAAGGCTCAGTACATACTAGGGTTTATAGTAGCAGAGGCATTAGAAGAACTATTGCTGTCATCATCTCCATAAGTTAAATTTTAAGCATAACACTGCACAGGAAGTCTTATTCTCCCACAAAAACATTCAAATTATGTCATGATGAATCAAAACTATCGTTGATGGCTGCAATTTGAACCATGTGATGGTGAAGCTCTAGCAATGGCAGATTCAAGGTGGAAGCAATAGGGGTAATTACCACCCACAAGGGAGATGGCCAGTCATTAAAAAAAAATATTTCAATTCACATTTTTATATTTTAGGTATTCTAGCATGTTTAGCAAGTAACTACTATATTTACTCGACTGTAAACCAACCTTTTTCTCTTGTTTAAAAAACACCTTTCAGCTTACAATCTGAAATTGACGTAAAAATATGTTGAACTTGAGGTGTAAATTGGGTTGAGAGAGTTGGAAGATGGAACATAAGGAGATTTATGTGAAAAATATAGCATAAAATCCATTATTTGTTGATAATAATAAATTTGTTATTAAGAAATATTTCCACCTTGTGCACCTTTCACATCTACTCACACGTTGAGGGTATGGTCACACAAGCATTTTCTTCCCGTTAGGGTCCGTATGGGAAAATCGCAGGATATGGATCCAATGGAAACAAAGCAAGGTGGCTACAGACAAAAATTTCGCATCTGAGAAAACAGAATGCTGCGTTTCATGGTCACCCGCAATAGGGTCGCAATGTGCTGCATTTTAAATTGAATTTCAGACGTAGCTGGGCAACGATGGAATGGTATTCTCCTCCACTAAAGCTTCTGAACTACTGATCTGTTTTTCAGTGAGCTTGTCCTGTGCTTTTTTTATACATCTGTATCATGAGAACTAAAAATGTTATTGGAATGGAGTCTTTTAAAAATAAATTTCTGTAGATTTCATTCTCTTGATGTATGCCTCTAACTCAAGTAGGAAAAGGTTTCCTTCAGCTGTCTTTTTCATGTCTCCAGAAAAATATTGGTGGAAAGATTGTTATCCAATTTTTAAAGGTATTTGATTAACATATATTTATTGTTTATTTAATCGCTATTAACAATCTTTCAAGATGAATAACAAAAAATTTGTCCCTCTTGTATCAGTAGAAGCAGATATATGACATTGTTTGTCCAAAAAGAGATAAAAATCTTATGGTGTGGAAATTTTTAGTTTCTCTAACTTATAATAATTTTTTTATTTTTGCATCCTCCAATTTCTGAGCTTGGGCCAGCACTGATGACACGTCATTGATTCCCTGGACTGTTATTTGATTTACAGGTATCCCTCGCTCAACGTCTACAGTTATGACCCCACAATATTGACTTTTCCACTCTTGTGGCTTGCTCAATTCCCAGTGGCAATGCTATGACCAGCCATTACGCATATCATTCACGATATGTAGTCTCAGCCTTCCCACTTTGCTTTTCGAAAAAACATGCTTTTCCGTGGAATAAATTGTCATTATGTGAGAAATGTCTGTATGTCTTAACTGCATTATTCAGCCATGTATACCATGCAGAAAGGACATTGATCTGATAGAAATAGTACAGTAAATCAGCGATAGTGATTTTTTCATGTTGGTAAAAATGGGGTTGGCTTACAATTGGGTAATTACTATAAGTAGTGTATAATATGCACTATATTTATTATAATGAGTCATTATTCTATAATATAATTTGCTTAGTTTATCTCTTTGCTGCTAATACTTTTTGAACCGCTATAACTCAGCCAATGAATCTTCACCTAATTTTAAATATAAGCTAATGGTATTGGCTAAAATGTGATATCTTGAAAAACGTTGGAGGGAGGAGGGCTATAACTCAACCAATTCTTAATGAATCTTCACCAGATTTTTAATGTAAGCTTATGTTTTGCTTGAAATTTGATTTTTTAAATTTGGTACAGGGGAGGGAGAAGATGGGAAAGGGAGAGCAATTTTATACTGGCTCTTACACTAAATATTTTGTTTCCTTGACTTGATTGATTTCAAAATTTTCAGTTGTTTTTAAAAAAGCTGGAATTAAAAAATTGTGAAGCTATCATTTTTGACAGGCATTAGACTAGTCTATATAATTAGCCAAAGGCTATAGATTCTGGTCCAATGTCCCAGCGAACGAGACTAAGGAGGGGAGTATGATGCAGGAATGAGAGGTTGAATGGGTGGTAAGAAGGGGAGTGCCCTGTGCGTAAAAGGGAAGCGAGATGTGCAAGACATGTTGCGGTCTGTCGCACTCGCAACATTTAGATCAAACTCGAAGAAAAAGACCAAATTGTTCAATTGAAACCAGCAAACAACGAATTAAAAAACTGGCATATCAAGTAAAATAACAGAAAAATGAAGGGGAAGAACAATGGATCCAGAGACTGGCAAATCAAGTCATAAGAAAAAGAGCGAGGTACAGTAGTCCCTCTCCAACCGCGGTGGATACGTTCCTGGCTTGACTGCAGTTGGAGAAACCTGTGGTTGGAGAGGGCCAAGACTTATGGAAAATAGAGGGTTAGCGGGAGTGATCCTTGAGCAACATGCCTTAAATCTTATAATGCATACAAAACATGTTGATGGTCATGTGGAGAACTGTGGGTTATTAAGACTGTAGGCCACTTTTGAGAAAACTTAAATTAAAAGGCCCATGGATTTTCTCTGTTTTTGCGAGTGTTCAGTTTCATCAAAACTATGGGTTTAACATAAGAGGTCCAACACTTAAAAAATAATTTAAACTATAAAATGTTAGCAACAACACTTCTAATAGTATAGATCAGTGGAGCCCAACATTTTTACATGGCGGGCCACATTTGTAGTTGTGAACGCTTCAGAGGGCTGCATTGAAAGTCACGAGAGCTTAGGCAAACCAGATTAGTGTTTAAGGTGGACATACATGCTACGGTTTGCCGGAAGGCCTGCCCTCCGGGAGGCAAACCTGGAGGTAAACCTGAACACTCTGAGACTTGCCAGGAGGCTCGGAGGCTCGTTTTCCGGCCATCCCTTCCGGCCGAATTCCCCACACACGCTCCGGCTTGCCGGGAGGTGTCCCTTCCTGGAAGCAAACCTTCCAGCAAACCGTAGCGTGTATGGCCACCTTTACATTTGAAGTTACCAAGGAATTCTGTATTTTCATATTAGCAAAAATCAAGTCTAAATAAATTACTGGTGTTAAAGCTCCTCCATAAAAGGTTTTGAGACGATAATTATACTGAAATATATGAAATTGTCTATATCAAATTTCATGGATCATCTGGTATAGATTATATTTATTCCCTTTTCTATTAGACTGTGTTATCGAAATTCACACTGTGCTTATGTAGGCAATCAGATCGAAGGATTTGGAGTGGTTTTGCGTACATTTAGGTGGGAGGTGGAAAACCACAGATACTGGAAACCGTGGTTGGAGAGGGACTACTGTATATAGATGCGATAACATCACAGAAAATTACAATGACTTTATTGAATACTTGGTAGTATTAGTAGTGATATTCAGGTGTGATCAATTTAGAGCGCTTCACTTTCTGGGTGAATTGAAATTAATGTAACACCCATTGAATTTCAAGAGGGAGCTCTCTTATTTATACATAAATATGTATCAAGGACGAGGAACTAGAGATGCTATAGGGGTAGTTAGAATCATATCAGAAAGGGCAATAGAGTACAGTCAAGATATCTAAGTATGCTTCGTAGACTGGCAGAAGGCCTTTGATAGAGTAAATTGGGTATTGTTAATGAAGATATTAAAGGATATAGGTGTAGACTGGAAAGACAGGAGACTGATCAGGAATCTGTATGTGAATCAAGTTGTAAAGGTGATGTTGCAGAATGCAGACACCTGCGGAGTAAATATCTCTGACCCTATTCGATATATATGGAGAAAGTTTAATGCAAGAAGCGTTAGAAGGCTCAGGAGATTTCAAAATTGGAGAAAGGATTATACGATCAGTAAAATATGCGGATGTCAAGTACTTCTAGCAAGAAAGGAAGAGGAACTCCAGAAAATGATAAATAGTCTGGTAAAAACGAGTAGAAAATACGGTATGGAAATAAATACAGAAAAATCCAAGGTCATTCGAATATCGGGCAAAGAAGAGAATCTGAACATATGTATTGCAGAAAAGCCTTTAGAACAAGTTTCAGACTATAAATACCTTGGAAGCATCATAATAAGAGAAGCAAAATGTATGGATGAGATCAGGACTACAATAGGAAAAGCAGAAGTGGCTTTCAGAAGAAAGAAACACCTACTTATGGAGAATATAAGGGAAGATATCCGCAAGAAGTTCATAAAATGCTGTGTATAGGATGAAAAACAATGAAGTGCTATGAAGAGTAGGAGAGAAGCGAATGATTATACAGACTATTAGAGAGAGAAAGGCAAACTGGGTTAAACATTACATGAGGAGAGAGAGTATGATTAAAGACATGTTAGAAGGAAAACTAGATGGATAAAGGGAAAGAGGTAGGAAATGATTTCAGCTGATAGACGATTTGAAAGGGAAAGAGAGTTATCAAGATATGAAGAGGACAGCAGAAAATAGGAGTATATGGAGAACCAGGTTTAACCATGAATAATCACGGACCTGTCTACGGACAGACTACCTATGATGATGATGTATCAGTAAATATATTCATTTCACTTTATTCCCCTATGCTGTGCAACTTGATCTGCTTCCAAGCTCAAAAATTCAAATACAAGGAATTTTACTTTCCAAACTTTCACTCTTCATTACTGGAATGAAAGTTGTTTCTGTGAATGCACTCCAGTGGAATAATAAGTTAATTTGTCTAAATTTCTTGAAATTGATTGTAATATCCGTTATCTTTTTTGACAGGAAAGTGTATGGAATACTTATGTGTCAGCTATTGGTGAGTGTGGGATTTGTACTCCTGTTCACATACCATGAGCCCACCAAACTCTACGTGAGAAGACATCCCGCCATCCTGATTGTAGCTACCGTTGCAACATTCGTCACCGTGATCGCTATGTCATGCTGTGAAACCGTCCGCCGCAAATCTCCCAACAATTTTATATGCCTGGGAATATTTACGTTGGCCATGAGTTTCTGCGTTGCGGCTGCTGCTTCAAACTATGACTCGGATTCTGTATTGATGGCAGTGGCAATTGCGACTCTAGTCTGCTTTTCATTGAGCGTCTTTGCGTTCCAAACCAAGTGGGATTTCACTCTTTTGTCGGGTTCATTGTTTGCCATCCTCATTGTGTTTGTGATATTTGGATTTATTTGCATGCTGTTTCCTAGTAGGGTGTTGTCCTTGGTTTATGCTTCCATTGGCGTTGTCATATTCTCCTTGTACCTAGTATACGACACGCAACTCATGATTGGTGGAAAACATAAATATTCTATCTCTCCAGAGGATTACATATTTGCTGCACTTAGTCTCTACCTTGATATAATTAATATTTTCTTGTATCTCCTGCACATAATTGGATTGTCCAGAGACTAGGGCTAATGCTTTTATTTTAATGGTACTTCTGCTAAAAAAATGATAGCATTATTTTACCGTTTAATAATAATGGTGCATTATGCTGCACGTGTGGAATAATAATTGAATCCCATTTCATTGAGATCCTATCATTATTTCCTCAGATGAAAAAAGTGATGGTTTTAAGAAGATCAAAATCCTAGCTTATGTCACATAAAAGCATTACTGTTGTAATTGTGGCGTTTACATGGATGCTTTTGTCACTTTCAAATCTAATCTTGACTCACATTTGACTTTATAGTTTACAATGCAGACATTATCTTCATTTTTCTTCAATATCCAAGAACATGGTTTATTCATGCTTTGAGATCTGTTCTTATTTTATTGTAACATGAGTAGTTCATTTATTTTCTTATGGTTTTGTTGATAAAGATAAATTGTTTGTGCTTTTTTTTTAATTTTTTTAAAACTTATTGCTACAGGATGCACTTGTATATTTCCATCAAGCTTCACTTTTCAGAAATACGCATTTTTAAATGTCACAGACTTGTGTGCATGCAGTACTGTAGTTTATGAATGAATATAAAACTTTTAATAACCTATGATGTTTACTCCTTCCAATTCATATTTATCTTAAAGATGTATATTTATTAAAAAAACATGGTTGCCTCTTTATGTAGTAAAACTGTTTGAATTTAACTAGTGTGTGTGAATAAAATTATTTCTGTATTTTTAAATGTTTTGCTTAAAAAATGTATTATATATGTATAAGAATACATTTGCTTGTAAAAAGCTCTTCAGCACCAGTTACATTTATGAAGATTTTGAACAATTGCAAACAAATATGAAAATTTAATGGTACCATACAACCCTTAACAATTTTCTTTTTAACAGTATTTTCAAATTATATTTTTATGAGACTTTTTCATGAGAACCTATAAATTATTTCTTTTTTCTCTTTGAATGATGCACGAGTTAAATTGAAACTGCAAATTAGAAGCTTTCTAAATAATTTGGGAGAGTGATAAATGTGTAAAGGACAAATAGTATTATTGGTGTAAAAATTTGAGACTGAAAAAGACATTTAAAAACCTTATTTTTAAACATAGGTCGATGTGTATTGTATGTATTATGTTCTGTTTGTTGAAAAATATATGTTTAAAAGAACACTTTCCAGAGGTTTTTTATTGGCATTTTGCCAATGCAAAATTTATTCATCATCATATGCCACTCAATAAATTACAATTTAATTCCATATGCTTGACCCTCAATTTTGTCTAGTACTTACATTTCTCAAATTAATTATACATTAAAAATGAAAAATGGATGTTGATTCATTTCTCTAGTGTTTCCTTCATTTTAGGGAGGTTGGCATTATCTCAATTTTCCAACCTTGGGCTTGCAATCACAGTGGAAGTCACATAATAAGATAAAATAGGGGCCAGCACAAATTCTCTTGGGTGCATTCCTGCAACATTGTTTTTGTGTATGATTATGTGTTTAACAAGAACCTAGTAACAAGAAAACTATTTCGGTTCCGCTGATATAGTTCCCTTAGATGTCACAAAATATAGTTGGAAAAAGTTTAATAGAAAATAAATTAATGGTACAGAAAAAAATGATGGGTTTACTAATATCTAGAGCAGTTTCCCCAATGGTGTACTGTCAGATATTAACTGGTGTGCCAAGGAATTTTTAGAGAAGTGGGAAAAATATCTGGAAAATGGTGTGCGTGTGCTGACATTTTATATTTTGTGTGCTATGGAATGATAATGTTTGGGATCTAGAGACATATCAATAATGAATTATTTGATAAAATTAAATAAGTTGCTAGCAATTAATCAATGACATATTGTGCAAATTATGCTTTGACATGTTCAATGTATTTGCTTGCATATGTATGCAAATACTTATATGTATATTAAATTATTCTTTTTTTCAGTGACTTTTTTGAGTGATGTATTCAACCTTGAAAGAAGGATCACTAAACTAAAAAAATTGCACCAAGATTTTAAACGGAAAATCTAAAAGACCTTTTTTTAAATTCATTGGAATAATCAAATATGAAATGAAAAGATGTTTTGGCAGCTTTTTACTTTCTCCATATACGAAGTATAGAGAAAGTATTGTTTTCATGAAATAAATCGAATTTGAGATTTCAACGGAAATACATGTTTTAAGGTCCCCAGAACATGTTTCGACTATTTTCTCGATGATGTCTGTGTGTCAGTCTGTCTGCCTGTATGTGATAGATTTTTGTGGGTGCTCTAACTCAAAAACTATTAATCAGATCAACGCAAAATTTTATATTAAAATTTTTATAAAAGGTAGAAAATCTGATTAGTTTAGGTAAAAATCAGTCGACCGGAAGTGGGTGTTTACTCTTGTCACATCCGTTATTTTGAAATATTTGCTTTAATATTTGATGTGTAAAAATGTATTGGAATAAAAGTTGTAGGAAATTTTATTTTCTACAAGCTTTATTTGATACATTTTTCCATATAATGCATTGTTTAAGAGAGATCTTATATTTTTAGCTGCCACCACCATGCCACCTACCGAAGACTATTGTTAACAATTGACACTTAGTTACATCTTAGTAACGCTCCTTTTTCTTTTCTTAATTGTCAACCGGAAGTAAATATTGACAACGATCCCAGATAAATACGGAGAAAGTCATGTGTTGCCCACATCAGTTTATTTTTTATTGGGTTGTCCTACACCGAACTGTTCTAGACTGGGGTGTGGGATTCCAGATTTCTGAACAAAGAAGAGACATGTTGGAAGGACCGAGTGCTTTTGTTTATAATCTTAGATAAATGAAAACAGCAGTCTAGTCTCGGAAGAAAAATATGGAGCAGAATGACCCCCATTCTCCTCGGTCTTAAGGGATCAGAAGAAACTGACGCTCTTGCCCTTAAAGAGGCTTAAATAGCCTGATGTCTTATCAAATGGGTTGGGATATGAGCCACTTAGTGGATCTGAAGCGAGAATAATTAATCTCTTAATGTGTTGCCGTTTCTTTCTCTGCCTCAACAATATTGCAGGCTGTAAAATAATTTGGATGGGGTAACCAACACTGCACTAGTGGTGTTCATAGTGATGTTATGTTCGTGCTCCCGCTTCTCTTCAGTTCCAATTCTTTTGTTAATATTCTAGATTATGTTCTAGATTCCAAGCTTGATATTATTCAAAGGTTAGACGAGGGAAAGGTTGCTGCGTCTCTTGGTCGTTTCTATAGTCAAGTATAAGCACAATAAAGAAGAAATTCGAAAAAATTGTATCTATAACTCGGTCATACTTAGGGTTATGAAAAGCAACCTCCCTTCCCGCATTACAGGAGGGCCGGGTGTACTAGGGTCGTCACCTGAGGCATTTACGTATGCGCTCATCTGTTTTAACGTAACTCTTTTTAAAGGCCATGTCTCCTGTTCATAATAATAGAAGAAAAAGCGTTAAGGATGAGAATTTTCACCGAAAAATCGTATATAGTAAATTGTAGAGAGCAACAAGTTTGGTTTTCCATGAATCTGGACGAGCAAGTTAGGTTTTTCTATTCATCCCATTTTTGTCCATTTACCTCATCCGTTCTCCATAACTTACTTTAGTTGTATAGAGCGGTGTTTTTTCAAACTTTTTGTCTCGCTAACCAGTGGATGGGATGACAACGTGAAGGAAAAAAATGTTCCGACCCGAGTAACGGAAAATCATGTCGGAACAATTTCTTCTTTGTCTTTCCGCCCACTGGTTCACGAGACAAAAGGATTGAAAAAACACCGGTGTAAATGAAAATTATGACAAGGTTTAGGTTTAGAAAACGCATCCTCCGTGAACTTGGAATTTTAAGGATCAGACGCAAAAAACCGCATATACGACGATAGCGTATTCGAAATGTGCGTTTACGCTTATTTGAAAAGTAAATTTTTGATCCAGTTTCTTTTCTTTGTTTATGTTATGCGTGCGCTGTAGCTCCCTCCACAGATGTTCGAGCATAGGAAACATTTACCGAGGTTGGTTGGCTGCGAGTACGTGGTACCAGCTCCCTGAGGCGGATTTTCCCGTAAGTGCGGCTGCTTTATGTTACTATATTATCTTTCACAGCTGTCGCAGTTGTCATTTTGTGTGGTATGGTCTCAATTTACAGCAAAGAAATGTCTATAACGATACCGGCCGACCAATCAACCAAAGACAGTGTGTGTGTTGCTCTCCATTCTCTCGCTAGTAGTCGGAGAAGTTCATCCGATGACTTAAACCGTTGCTTTCACGATACTTTCTGTGGCTTTTCAGAAAATTTTCTGAAAACTTCGATCATTTTTCATATCCTCGGGAGTAAACACAGTCGTTTACGTAATGAAGATTTCTTCCGAGCCTTTTCACGAGCAATATCAATTTTCTTTTCTGTCCCCTGAAGGTCGCCGCCTTGGAAGCCTCATAAACGCCACGATGGTATCCAGCGTTAATTCGGATGAATAAGCTACGGAGGAGTTGTTTAGCTAGGACGAAAAAGGAGAGAATTACGGAGCAATATTTCGCAAATCTTAACGACGGAGTAACTTTACTTGATGAATCGACTGGGAGGCTACGCTGCTCGTCGTAGAAATAGAACGCTAAGTGATCACCGAAAATACACTGGAAAAAACCGTTAAACCCGGAATACGCACTGTACAAGATCGCTTTATCCCCCTAATTTATTAATTCCCAAACATTTGACTACTGCGATAAAAAGCGCAGAATTTTTAACGTTATGGCCGCTCCGGTAACTTGAATAAAATAGTTTTCGGTTATGGAGTATCGATTTGCCGAAGACGTGGGGTTATGCTAATGCCTAAGTTATTCATCGAAAATGTTGTAGAACGCAAGTGATCGCGAACCTTTAATCCGCCAGTGGCGATAAAAATAGAACTTCCGGTTGAGGGATACTACTCTGGTGCCGAACTGAAATTTTTAAAGAGGACGTATTACGGAGTCCAGAAATGATTCACGTGATTCTTATTGTGACTATTGTATAAACACGCCTTTGTGCTCCATTGATACCGCCACGCAATTACAAATACAGAAATAGCTTCTAGTCCCGCGTAGACATTTCTTGAGAACAAACGCAAGCGATATCATTGAAAAAAATCAGCGCAACATACATTTCAATAACTTTGTCACGTCTTTACGCTTCTATTCCACACAGTAATTTCATTGGTTATATTAGTACGTATTTACTAGCAGTTTGATTCGGAGCAACGATGCTGCTGCTATTAGGGAGAGCTAGGCGGTAGCTTGGCGTAAATCTCGATATGCTACAGCGTCACTGGATGCTTTGTACTTATTTTTTGAGAAATGTAGCTTAGATGTTATTGTCTTTAACATTCAGCTCTATTGCTTGACCAATTTAAAACAAAGTTCATTCGACCATTTTTGCATAAATCGACATTTTGTGAAAATCTACAAGAATAAACTACCCTCCATTTTTGTGCGATATGGTTCGTTTCAGCATGGATTATATTCCGGGTAATATATGTACTGTATGAATACGAAATTCCGTCAAATTCTGTTGAATAGTGTCTCCCCGAGAGCCGCGTAGATACAGACGGAATTGCGAAAACTGCTTTTCGGACCCAACGTATATATTCATCAAAATCTCAGATTTAAATATTTTTCGATCGCAATACTTTTTTATCTACTCCGTGCATGGCAAAGTAATAAAAAATGTCTAACTTCTTATTTATAAGCGGAGCATTCCGCTTTTTATTATCTTGTTGGACTGTATAAATTGTTTTGGGAGTAAAATAATTATTAACTCAAGCTCCAAAGGGATGAAATAAGGGGAAAGAATGTTTGATATGCCGCGCATGAAAAAACTAAGATAGTAAACAGAATTCATTCACCATACGGAGGTATGAATTCTTCATTTATAAATAACCAGGCGACCTTCAAGGTGTCGATTAAAGAATTTATCCGTATAGATGACAACATTATCCACAAAATAATCATCGAGAGCACGAAAATACGGCTCATAGTTTCGGAGATGAAAATGTTTAAACGGAAGTTCCCTAAAAGACGGAAAAATTGCCTCTCCTCTCAAACCCAGGCACTTTTGAGAAAAGTTCGAAAAAAATGATCGAAACTACTGAAATTCGACCCATTCCAACTATGTATTAATTTTTTATAAATTATTGTTTACACATTTGAGAATGCAAAATATATATTCATCGTTTATTATGAGGATATTTATTTTAAAGCCTTTTTTGACGGATCAAGTTTTCGCAGGAAAAAACATCGAAACTTGTATAGATCTTCGATTTCGCTTAAACTAAAGCGAATATTCCGATGCACCCTTGTCCAACAGGATTTCGCAAAACTTTTGGCGAACAGATCGTCATATTCGGCACATAAAACCGGACATATGAAATATTGAAAATAAAAATGTGTAATCTCAAAAAAATAGGTTTCAGGTTGTATTATTTATTATTAACTATTTATATTATTATTTAACCATGAAAAGCATAAGTAGTCGTATGTAGGTACTGACAAAATAAGCATCTATTACTAATAGAATAGAATCTTGGTATGTATCTCCCTCTGAATCTTCGTATTTTATATGGGAGTTACGTTTACGAGAAGCAATGCAGCATAATTTTCATTCGCATTTTAAAATTACTTAGAATCGTCGTACGAATATGGTACTTGAACCAAACCACGCCTTAAAGATTGAAAATTCACAATAAAAGACATTATGTATTTATTATTGCTAACGTAAACTTTCAGCACAACACTTGGCAGCCATTTTCTTTCGCCGATGTTTTGAATTTTGGCATAACATATTCGCAAACTGACCATCTCTTCATAACATTTATAATTGACGAAGAACATCAATTCGCTACGTCTGTGACCGACTCGTCCAATAATTACCTTCTATTTGTGTGACAAAGGCAGTAAAAGTAGTTAAAACATTTTTCCACATTATTCCTTTTATTGCAGTTTTTAAATTTTGGTGTTCCCCTCCAAATATTTTTACAATCATCCTGCCCTCCCCTCCCTACAATTCATACTACCCCCTCCAAAGTTGGGAGGCTAGTTATGTACGTCCCTGCACAGTCGCACCACTGCACATGCCTACGCCATAAGAAAGATTCAGTAAACGCCCATGTTCTTATGTCCCCGATCCCAATCCCGTATATATTGACTAATATGCGATCAGTGGACATTTTCAAGGAGCGGTTGAGAACCAGGCTTTATAGCGAGTGTATTATTTCTCGCTTATTGTTTTTGGCCTAACTTCCCGTTTGGAAAGATAACTCGACCCCTCCCATTACCCTATTGGCCCCCAAGCTGTCAACTTCATCCCCGTCTCTGCGGCGTCTGCGGCCTTAAATAGTTCCGCCGCTTTGTCAGATCCGTCCGAATGAAATCACACAAGGAAAATTCGCATTAAAATAAAAACAACATTCCCGTAAAAAATGGATTTATTTTCCATAAAATTCAAATATAATACAACATACACACGGATAAGAATATATCTCGTTTAACTGGATTCATAAAAAAATTTCACGTCGTAAAAAATCGACGAATTTCATCAATACTGCGACAAAGAACCTTTCCACTCGAATGTTTTTTTTTAGGTATAACACGGACCTTGATCATTCTGAAACTTGAAATGACTGTTTAAGAACAGGATGTCGTCCACGTTTGCTGGATCTAAGTTGTTTCGCCTCTCGCTGGCCACCAGATCCGCCAAAGGGAGATTCCTCGCCGAAGGGGGAACCGTCGCGGGTATCGCAAAAATGCGATTCGCTAATACGCTCAAATTGGGAAAATAGTCTCGTTGGGCATCCCACCACTTCAAAAGGTTGAAATCGTCCACTATTACTTCGGATGTTTTAATGTTTTGATACGCCGTCAACTCGTCCATATCTCGGCTCGAGTCGTTCTCGGTGTCCATGAAATGAAGGAGTGTTTCGGACAATCTCAATCTTTTCGGCTGAAGTTCTTCTTTCTTTATCTTCGACGGCCCCGCGCATTCCATTTCCGTTTCGTCCCCCGCCATTCTTTTAATTTCGTAGACGCACGAGTTCACCTCTTGATAGATCTCCAGCTTTTCCTCTTCTCTCATCATCTTCAAACTTTTCAGCAGGGGGTGAAGGAACACGGCGACTTTGTGGGTGAGCTCTATTTTCATCTCGCCCAAATAATACGTTTTAGCGGTCGTTTTCAAAAGGCTAATGATGCCCGTGTCCGTAGGAGAAATTTCCAGGTGCTCGATGAGTTTCAAATGCCAGAGATAAACCAAAAAGATGGTGGGATGCTTTTCTCCCTCCATTTCGTTCAGTGCCTGCTGGAAGGGGTTGAGATATTCGATCAAATCCGATAAATCGTTCGCGTCAATGCCGCTTATCATGGAGACCTGCCTCTTTTCGACCAAAATGTCGTAAATGACATCCCAGTTGTTGTATATCGAAGTGCACATTAGGAGCACCGAGCTCCAACCCGTTTCGAATTCTGCCCTCAGAGGAGTTTTAAGCCTCTTTTGCAAGCCCGATTGTTTAAAATATTTCGCAACTTTCCGGCACTCTTTCACGAATACCAGATCCGGCTCGTTGTACGAAAGCGAAATATCGACAACTCGGTTGATGGCGCGCGCGGCGCAATTGATTTTATTGAAAATTTTCAGGGCCGGTTGAAAATTTTCCCCGAGGTCGCTGACGAACGTGAAATTATTCAAGTGGTCAAAGAGCCCATAGAGACCAATCGTCGACAGCAATTCGTGCCTTATGTATTCCCCGTTGGTCTCCTCTTCCGAATAAAATTTTATCGCACGCAGGACGCGGTCACACATGGAGGAGTTCTGCACGAAGTATATCGACACGCACAAATAATTGACGTTTTTGCTATCGTCGTCCCAAAGGTGCAAGGTGATCCCTCCGCCTACATTAGCCACGTTTGTTTTTATCTCGTTGGCAAGTTCGCATCGCGCTTTCTGGGCCAGCGAATTCAGGTTCCCCGAGAGAGCTGTCGGACTAGGAAATGCATTTTCCAGATCGAAAGGTGTTTTTTGCGTCGAACCTATTTTCATGAAGGTTTCCAATAATTCTTTAAAACCGATCCCTGAAACTATATCGAATGGTCTTAAGTCTTTCACCACAAACTTCATACACCCTTCCAAAATTTTGTATCGATTTTCCGCCGATAATTTCGGCAAGTCACTCTTGTCGGGTGCGGGTCGGTTCAACAATGCCGGCATCCCCGCTTGGCTGCTTACACATTTGTGACGCAATAAATTCGACGTCCCGCACTTCCTGATGTCGAATTTGTAAACGTTTTTACAGACATTACAAGCAATGCACTGCGGCACCATCTCTTCCTTCTCGTTCCATATCTCGCGAAATGTTTTCCAAATTAGCGATTTGGCGTTGTATCGCTGTCTTAGGGAGTACTCTCCCCTCAAAACTTTTTTTTTAATTTCAGCCGAGTTCATTGTCCAACGCTGAATACTAGAAAAAAGTAGGATTTATAAGAGTAAAATTTAAGTTATTGCTCATATTACTAGTCTTACTCTATTAAATTTTAAAATGTAATCACCCACCTACCTTTCAATCAGTAGTACAAATGTGTGCTATGTTCCTCTCAATTTTGTTGCTATTTATCCACGCTTTTTAGTTGATAAGCTTGCCTCTTGGTTACCAAAACTATTAGCCGTCATATTATTCACAACTTTCTCCAACACAGCTTGTCCAAGGCCAGTTTTTTTCCTTTCAGTGATCAAGTTAAATCCTGAAGGTAGAAAAAAGTTATAATCGTAAAATTATAGTTTTAATTTAGCATATATTATTTGGAAAATTTCGATCGCGCCGTTCTTAGAAAATTATAACTACTCAACAGCATTTAAAATAATAACTCTTATTACCGTCGTTTATATGAGGGGATTGCTTGGGGTTTATTGTGCACCAGGACCGCATGGGGAGGTAAAACGAAGTTTGCTTGTTGAGGGACCAATTTTTACGTGGAGAGATGACCCAGAGGAATTTCGGTACGCCACTCATCTGGTGTGACCTAAACAAATTATCTGGAATTTTTATTAAATCCTAAATAGTGGGACTCAGGGCACGAGAGAAAATAGCTCGCTATGACTAGGGTTAACACACAGGGCCGGCTTGGTAGCGTTGCCAACTGTGCAACTGCCTCGAGCCCCGCGCTCTCTAAGATGATTTATTGTACGTGCGGATTACATTTTTTATCGGAAAAAATATCGATCTCTCTCATAATGAGAGAAAAAGTTGCTTTCTTTTTTTAAATTTAATATTAAAATTTTTTAAAATTTCTGAACACTTTGCATCGGGTCCCACGATTTTCCAAGCCGGCTCTGTTATAACTGATTCTGAAGAAGAAAAACCGGGACATGATTTAATCTTTAGTCTTATGGTTCTTTATGTATGCATAAGTACGAAGTAATCAAAACCTAGCTGATTCGGAACGCATAGTAGGAATTTCGCCCCTTATTCTCTGATGAGGCTGGTCCAATCGTATTGCTCCCCGAGTATGAAAAGTTCACTCCCGGTCTGATTTGGTATTAATTAAGAAAAATCGGCCCCCCCTATCACTCTGCCGCGTACACCGTACACTACGGCCCGTGCACCAATTTCGTCTGACTCGCCTAACATATTTTTTTAACCCTAGGAATACCAAGAGGAGGCCTCCAAGGGCCAAAACTTTTTGTTTTGTCTATTTCTCTGTAAAAGACTTCCCGAAAGTTTTGATAGTTAATTATAGAAAACAATTATCCACAGTTTTAAATCAATTTTATTCATATTCCTATCTATTTTCTGCAATTGATTTTGACAAAGGCTGCGTGTTATGACACTGACGGCTTAAATTAAGGAGCGCCTGCTGGTCAATTAATTTTAGTTTCGCAACCCCTGCCTCCCAATGTTCCCTTTTCCAGTCTTTCTAAGGAATTTCATTCTCTTCCACACCCTGCACCTTTTTAGCAAATACATTTGCTTTCTCATACAGTCATATGTTGGGGGGAAATTGCACATGCAAGCAAGGATGCGAGAGGATTTTCGTTTAGTTTCTTTTAACTTGAAGGTTTCATGTGATCAGTGGCGGATTAAGTTATCTTAAGGCCCCAGGCGCAAAAAGGTTCGGGAGGCCCCCAACCGTCCGTGAGGGGGAATGGGGGTGGGGTACTCTAAAAAAATTTTACAGCTTACGAATGGAAAAAATGTATGCAGCAGGTTAAATAAATTGAATTACAGACATGCAAAAATGGAAAATTAAATATTTATTATATAAACTTGCATATATTGAAAAATAAACAAAAAAATAATTATAAACAAAAATAAATGTTCTTTATACTGTATTTAACAAAAATCACTATATTTGGTATTAATAAATACAATGGGAACAATATTTACGTAAGTATGTAGGTAAGTAGTAGATTATACCGATTGTGAAATATTTTACTAAATAAAACATTGAAATAAATCGAGATTTTGACTGATTTGAGGCCCCCATGAGTGTCAAGGCCCCAGATGAGCACTTCATACGCCTGTGCGGTAATCCGCCACTGATGATTGGCCCGTACCTTTAAGCAAGATGGTTAATCTGTCGCTATAACACAGAGGCGGCAAAACTGGCGTTATCTTGAGACCTAGGATCCAGATAGCCAAGAAAAGAAAGTCCCTTCCTCGATGAATAGCGTCCCGATGCGGGGCACAGACCGCGCGGGGTGAAACAGAATGCATTTAGTTACATGTCAATTTAAGCCTCTCCCTTGTTATTATTTTTTCCTTTTCGATGGAAGCCACCACATGCCATAGACTGTTGGGTCGGGTCTTTGGCGGTTTGTTTATAACATTCGCCCTTAAGACAATGCATACATAGTATTAGATTAATTACCTATTAAAATTCTATATTCCCATGATGTCTTTATATATATTACAATAAGTATAAAACATTCTCATGAATTTTTATTATATCTTACTCTGAGCCCCCCCCCCCCTCCCGGTAGTGCACGGGAGTGAAAATGCCTTGGTAGACCTAGGGTTAAGATATACATATTTGTATATTTGCCAAAAGGTATAATTGTGTAATTTATTAAATACAGGCAACTCTCGTTATACGCGGGACATGCGTTCCTGAAAATCGCCGCGTATATCGAATACGCGTAAAACGGGAAGCTTATAGTTTGTAATAAGTCAACTGCAAAGTGATCTGCAGATGCTACCTCTCCAGTTAACATGGGATTGTGGAATGCATTTCTACCCTTAGAGCAGTCGAACCACCCCTAACTTGCAGAAAAAGGCGTGGGTTCTTTTGCATCTTTCGTCAGAATAAAATCGCGTATATGCGAAAACGCGTATAACGAAAGCGCGCATAACCAAAGTTACCTGTATAAACAATATTTTCCGCGCACTTGTAAACAGTACACTTTTAATATAGACGTATGACGCATTTCTCAGCAAAAAATTCTACAAATTAGCTCTTTGAAATTTACACTCGGGCCGATCAGTCCTTTGAAAGGTCGTATGTGGCCCGGACAATGGCATGTGTCCCTTACAGTAAAAGGTTTGGCGATCCCTCGTGTACACCGATCACACCACATAAATGGACCACATGGATGCATAATAATTATTTCCAACCAGAAATATGCGTGCATTAGTAATAGGAAGGAAGCTTGCCTCCATCATTGTCCCGAAGAAACTTTCATGACAAAAAATGATTTTTTTCGGACAGACAAACAGACCGCACCTTTTCGCAAATTCTTTCATAACTAAAAATTTCGCTTCGTAAAAACGCTTACCAACTAAACACACCGTAAAGCAAAACTTACCCAATGGAACTCCAGTGCGAAGGCGATGAAATGAATTCACATCACAAAAGGAGATTTGAATAAATCGGCGAAAAAACTTCATTCGCTCAATCGTCTTCTTTTTTTCGTAATGGCGACTAAGCGTAGATTAAAAAAACGAATCAACAAACGCACCGATATGTCTGGATTGCGATTGACAATTGAGACGACTCCAATAACCTTAAAACAGTCGCATATGATAGCCGTATAAATATTAGATTACATCACAAATTATCACTGTAGTACGTAGTGGAGAATAAATTATGGACACTAGGCCTCCATTTTCACACATTTGCGGGAAGGGAAGATAGCGTGTAAACACCAATGCACGGTGGAGGGAGCGAATCCCGCGTCAGCTTCGATCGAGTAGCGAAGGCAGCCCGCAGCCCCCTACGTTCGAGAAAGAGCAATCCATACTCATAACCAAAGGCGTATGAGTCGTTGCCCTGTCTTTCCATTAATTGCCATCAAATGTTGCACTCAAACGACCAATGCGTATTACCAATCCGCCTCACTCGCCACTGTAACCGATCCGGATATCCGCAGTTCGGGTCGGTTGGGTGGGAAAAATCGGTGGTGGGGGCACGGGGAGGCTTCAGGCTTGGGAACGCGCCGGAACCATCGGGAGGGGAAGCATCTCGTGACGTCACATGTGACGTTGCCGCTTCAGCCTCTCCCAGCCTCGGCTCTCGTTGTCCCGGCTCGCCGCCCGCTTGCGGTCAGTTGCAACAGCGCCTTCCCCTACTACCCCTTCGATCGAATTGTTGCCTCCTCTCAAGAGTGGAGCGAGATATTTTGGAGTCTCGGGCCTCTCGGGCGCAAAGACTAGTCCCAAAACGGACGCTCGGGCGAGAAAGCGCTTTGGCGTACCTAAAGATGATATTTAATCGTACATGTCAATTTATTTATCGCTCCTGTAAATCGATGGCTACGAAAAAGCACAAAGAATGTCATTGAGATTCTGCCTTTTCGGCGTTATATATTACTAGGCGTTTCTCAATTTGCAAGCGTTGCATAAATAGCAGTTCGGGAAAGCAACCCTCAGACCCATGGGCGTCCGTGGGGGAGGGGGTTGTTTCCCCCCCTCTGGATCGGGCCTATGTTAAGGGAAAGCAACCATTGATGTCTGGTTAGGCCAGGGGAAACGCGGTCACTTTTTTTAGCTCAGGCAAGCAGGTGGGGGCCCCTTGAAATATGCTTGAAACAAACCGTTAAAATATTAAGCCCGCCAAACCCGATTGTGGGAGCTTGCCTGTTCCCTTGCACCCGCTTGAAGACATAGTTCCAGCGGACGCCCATGCTCAGATCAGGGGTCCCCAAATTCTTTACTATAAGGGCCACATGAGACTTAAAACTTTACTCTGCAGGCCACATATTACAACTGATCGGGCCGTGTATCATTTTTGAATATCTAATTAATCGAATTTTTTTAATGTACGATATCTAATGAGGGCTCCTGCCGACAAATGTACGAATATGCATGTTTTAAAGAAACTGATTAGGTAAAGCGGGCCGGGTAAAATAACTGCGGAAACAGGATGTAGCCCGCGGGCAGTTGTTAGGGGATCCCTGCCTTAGATTATGGTGCTTCGAGTAGCCACCCGACTCGCCCGTACCTCATTCAGTCCCGGACTACTATCGTAACAAATTTTATAGTTTCCGTCCAAATCCTTCGCCATGCTAAAGTTACACTTAAAGAGTGACCATCTGACGGCAAGTTAAAAAAATTGAACATTTCCCATAACCCGAAAGGAAAATTTTCTGCCCAGCTCATGACTATCTCCATACAGAATAATGAACATGACTGGAATAGTAATTACAAGTTGCTCTGGACGACACCGTATTTGAGAATAATAATTGCGCTCGTGAATAATTTTTAAACTGAAAAATTTTCACTATGAAAAATAATTTGAATAATCTTTCGCATTGAAAAAATAAGTAAATAAAATTGCTATTTGTTACTTTCTATCGATGCGCTATTAAAATCGCTGCCAATATTTAAGAGAAATTCGTTTACGAAATATAAACCTACCGGTGTTTCTCAAACTAGGGGCCGCGGCCCCCCAGAGAGCCGAAAAATTATTTTGGATGTGAGGTAAGATGTCAAAATATAAAAATTTCACGAACAATAAATTTTTATCAGGGAATTTTAGGAAATGTGATGTTATAAAAATTATTAAATGTTATACAAAATGAAGAAATTTTTATTAAAGTGTCTTATTTTTGCTGTTTTAAATTCAAAGGGGGCCACATGATATTCAAGGGGGCCGCGACAATTGAAAGTTTAAGAACCACTGCGCTAGGTTGTATAGGGATTAAAATTACCGTTAGCAGCGCAGGCGCCGCTACAAACAATTCTAAAATTTTATCATAGCAACGGAAACAAAGCTGTCATCTAGTGACATCCAACGCACTAGAGAAATTCAGAAGAATAATTGAAATATCTCTCAAAAAGTCCATTCTATGAAATAATGTTTCAAACAAAATTTGTAGAAAAATATATATTCTAGAACTTTGATAATGACAAATATTTGTATTATCCTCTAAAGCAGGGGTCCCCAATTAGTTTCTTCGGGGCCCCTATTAGAAAAAATGTAACTCATCGCGATCCGGGTGCATAAAATTGCAATAAAATTAATAAATCGTCAAATAAATAGTATATAACATTTGCATTTCTTTTTATTATTATTACAGATATAATAATTATAAATACATTTATGCATAAATATATTAATGAGAAAAATGACACTTCTTTTCTACAATAAGTTTCGTAAAATCTGGAATAAATTTTGTACTTTATATTTGAAACAATTTCGCAGATGTTCGTCCGTTAGCCGAGATCGGAACTTGTTTTTATAAAGTTCATCTTCGAAAACGTTGATTTACATGTATGTTGAACCGAACATTGTGCATAATCGAGTACACACTTTCCTCACGAGTATTTTCCCCAAAATTGTTGGAAATCAGTGTTAGCCATTTTTTCTTTCAAAGCTAAATCTTTTTGGAAATCAATTATTTCCAACTGCAGTGCAGCTTTATCAATTTTGAACCATTTGGCTGCCTCACTAGTCCATTCCACATTTGGTTCTAGTAAAAATGGGTTAACGAGGAGTTGATATTCTGCGGATTCTATGAGTACCTTGTGTTGTAGGAGCTACAGTTGGTGTAAAAACTGTTATGGAACTATAATACCTAATATAAATAATATTTAATCGTCTGATCTTGTCGTTTTATGTGTTTATTATGCGTTCTTTACACGAAGTGAACGCATATACGGGAGGTCGTTTCCGTCCGTCCGTCCGCATCTTAAAACTCGGAAGCCGCTGGACGAATTCTGATGAAATTTGGTATTGGGGAGTTTTGCTCAAATTGGTCGACCGATTCCAATTGTGGTTAAAATCGGACGACAATGACGACCACTTTACATGAAGACCTACAATGTTTCTTTGTTTCAACTCGGGAACCGCTTACCAGGGCCGGTTTAAGGGACCCATGGAACCCACGCAAATCGTAAATTTCAACGGAAATTTCAGGAAATTATGCAATAATTATTTTATTCCAATTTTATCACAAAATAACAAATCATGTAACAATATACAAAATTTTCAAATAAGAAAACTTTTCTTGTTTTATAGTATATAATTATTCAATTATTTCATAATCCTTCACATGTGCTTCTGTCACATGTGATATACCCTAGATAGGGATTGCTTATTCCTACTATACCCTGTAGGCAGGGGCAGACTGGCCATATAACCTTTCAGTGCAAAGGCATTAAATTAAATGACACTAAATAAATTAATAACGCTATATAATAATAAAATTGCACAATTTTGATACACAGGTACATAAGGTGTATTTTCCCATGAAAGCAATTATCTGTATGTATAAAAAAATTAACATTGAACTATGTTCTACATGAAACAAATTAAATAACGCTATATAGGGTGTTCCTAAATTATACCGACAAAATTATAGGGGTTGTAGGACAGTATGCCCGATGTGCAAAACACCCAGTCCATGTCCGGAGCAGTTTCCTGTTTGAGCTACGAGGTGAGAAATCTTGTACCTAATCGCTCTGTATTGGTCAGCTCCCTCCCTAGATCTCAATCTTCTGGATTTTTTTGTTTGGGGTCACATCAAGAGCCTCGTGCATGAAAATTCTGTCAGTCAAGAGGTGGACCTTTTCCTTCGCATCCAGGCAGCTTGTGATTCAATCCGCAACACAGTGTGAATTTTTGAACGAACGAGGCAATCATTGTTCTGAAGATTCATGTTGTGTTTCCAGGTTGGGGGCCGCCAATTCGAGCGCCTCCTTTAATGAATCTTGTCCCATACTCAGTACACTAATTGTGAATTAATAAAGCATGCTGTTATGTCCCAAGTTCCAATTTCTTTTTCTTCTAACTTGGCAAATACACATGCCACCGAATGCACCATCCACAATCTGTACACTTGTGCCTGCAAGCAATATTAAGTAAACAGAGTTAGTAAAAAATTTCACCGTGCACTTAGGCAGCACATCACAGGTAGCATGCAAAGCACAAAGATTGCCTTAACACCAGGTGCTTAGGTATAAGATTTCTCACCTCATTGCTCAAACAGGAAACTGCTCCAGACACACACAAATCGGGCATGCCACCCTACAACCTCTCTCATTTTGTTGGTATAATTTAGGAACACTCTGTATAATAACAAAAATTGCACAACTCCCCTGTATCTGTAGCTTCTACAGGTACATAAAGTGTATTTTGTCATGAAAGCAATTACCCATTTGTATAAAAAATTAACATTGAATTAGGTACTACATCCTAAGTAACACTATAATTAGACAATCTAATAAAAGAAAAACTGATTTAACTATTTATATATTTAATTTTCTGGCTTTTATCAATGAAAAGTATTTATGATTTTATGTAAATTAAGAGGTTCTAAAATGCCGTTTTCAATTGAAATCATTGCTAAATTCTTACATCTTTCTTGGGTCATACTAGATTGCAAAAAGTTTTTTATTAATTTTAATTTGGAAGAATGTTCTCCAGAAGCTACATATACAGGGAGAGTTAATAAAATTCTTAAAGCATTGTATGTATTTGGGATTGAAACACATAAATTATTTTTATGAATATAATTTAATAGTTTTTAAGATTCCATTTTTTATTTTAAATGTAATTTCAATGTTTTTAATTCCTAATTCAACTCAAAACTATCAATATCAGACTCTTTCCTGAAAGAATATTAATTTCTGTTGCAAAGCTTTACGGTTGTCCATCAAACAATTTTCATCAATATCTTGATAATGGTATAAAAACTAAACAAGTTGTTATATTCTTTTAACAAAGCAAATCGTTCACCAATTGATTGTAAAATGGTATTTATTACAATGTAATAGAAATTTATTTTAAAATTCGTTTCTGAATCTTGCTGTGTTTCATCACTGCGTTCGTACGAAAAATGTTTTTTCTTTTACATCTAGGTCTTAAAATATCTATAGCTGGGAATTTGTGAACGAAAAAAAAAAGATTGTGTACATTTAATGAATTGTGGGAACAGCAGTTTGAATGGATTAAATCATACAAATCAAATCCAACTGAGGCCAAATGTAAACCTTGTGTAATATTACATTTTTTGTTTTGTACCTTGGTATTGCAGTGATTAAAAAGCATAATGACTCAGAATCTCACAAACGTAGAGCAAAAGCATCATGGACAATTTTTTGGTAAAAAAATTCAAAGGAGGAAGATTTGGTTACGTCAGCCAAGGTTGCACATGTTTATCATATTATAAAGCATCATCACTCATATAACTCATTGGATTGCACATTTAATTTGATTGCTAAAAGATTTACTGATTCCGTTATTTCAACTAAAATATTTTGTGGAAGAACAAAGTCAGAAGCCATTGTGAATAGTTTGGGGAAAAAAGCATTGGAAAATGTATTATTTAATGTAAAAAATCATGAACCCCCATTGTTTTTTTTCCATTCAAACCGATGCTTCTAATAGGAAAAATGTTAAACTTTTCCCATTAAGTATTCAGTTTTTTGACCAAAGTAATGGGCTTTGCAATTATATGATAGACTTTAAAAATGCAAATGAATCTGCAGCCAGGGTTTGAAGTGGTAAAAAAATCAGTAGAAAATTTAGATTTAAATTGGAATCGTATTACCTGTCTTTCAGCCAATAATATGAATTCGAATTCTGGTAAACATAATTCACTTCTTACTCATCTTCAAACGATGAGTAAAGATATCCAAAACGCAAACTGCAATGCCCATATTTTGCATAATTGCATTAAAAGTTCATTGTTAAATCTTCACGTTGACATGGAAAATTCAGTTCTCAAAATCTATGGCCATTTTTCGAATTCCGCAAACCGACGTGATACCTTGAAAGGATTCCATGTCTTTGTTGATACTGAATTTAAAGAAATTTTGCGCCATATTACAACTAGGTGGCTTTCTCTTTTACCTTATGTAAAAAGATTATTGAATTCGTGGAGTGCAATGTGCTCATACTTTTTAAGTCAAAGTAAGGATTGTCCTAGACAAATTAAACTGTTGTTAAAAATTAATGATAAATCCACAGAGGTTCCTGAAAGCTTGGAAATTTATTTACTTTTTCTGTGCAATGTATTAGAAATATTTGATATTGCTATAAAAAATTTGGAATCAAATGAAATGACTGTGGGAGACATATTATGAAATCTCTAAAAGATCCACTTAAAGACTAATACCCCTACGGAATAATATGCAAGAAGAAAAACTGAAAAGTACTTTGGATATGAAACTAATAAAAAAATTAAAAATATAGCTAACCAAAGAGAACATGACAAATTAGAAGATGATTTTTTTATTATTCTATGACAATGCACAAGAATACACAGAACAACACTTTGACTTTAATGAAACTTCATTATTTTATTTATTTTCTACACTGAGTTTTCCAAATCACAAACTTCCAAGTTTTCAAGATTTTTTGAAGGTCAAGGAAAAATTAAATTTGCATGAAAAATTGCAACTAAATATTGATGAGCTATTCCATGAAGTGCGAACTTTAACTCATAATTTTACTTTAGTTTTCATCTCTGATGAGTACAAATCAAGCAAAACAACCTGCAAAAAATGGCATTTTTTGTTCAAAAATCTTGATTTTAAACATAAATACATTTAACATAATTTGGTACTTTGGTATTAACAGGATGCATTCTCCGCAGCATCCCTAGGGGCGAGATATGGTACTACTTACACCATGAATTGCCAGTTGGCGATTCCGTGTGTACGACTGGTATATATTAAGATGAAAGTTTCCCAACCTGAGGGGTGAACACAGTGAACATGAGGAGGAACCAAAAACACTTCGACTAACTTACCCAACTCGGTGGGCCCGAGTAAAATTTTCCTTCATGTTCTAATTTCCCTTCACTGGCCCAGCCGAGTTCCAATCGAGGACTACTCCACATAATTCCAAATCTCATCACTTTCACCACCTTGTAGTTCCATCTCTCGCTCAGTCAGGGAAGGGAAATTAGAACATGAAGGAAAATTTTACTCGGCCCTACCAGGTTGGGTTAGTTAGTCGAAGTGTTTTTGGTTCTTCCTCATGTCCACTGTGTTCTCCCCTTGGGTTGGGAAGCGTTCATCTTAATAGTAGTGATGGGCATAATCAATTCATTCGATTATGAAATATCATTCGAATGATTAGTAGTTAATATGTAATCTCTTGGTATCGGATATTCAAGAGAAATTAGTAGTTTGGGATCTTCCGAATGATTTTAGTTGTTAGGGATCATTCGAATGATTTTAGTAATTTGGTACATTTCGAATGATATTAGTAGTTGGAATAATTTGAATGATATTAATAGTTTGGGATATTCCGAATGATATTAGTAAGTTAATTAAATCTTCATTATTAACTATTATTCACCTGGCAAGGGCATTTCGTCTCGTATTGACTTAAGTAGTAACTTGCTTAATAAATTGAAAACATTCATTTTATAACTAAAATGATGTAAAATTAATTATCATATTATTTATATCCAAATGCATGGAAATGAAAAATCTTTCAGATCAGACATTCAGAATTAAATTAGTAGTTTTGGAACTTCCGAATGATATTATTAGTTGTATCTCATTTAATAAAGATTATTCTCTCAGCACAGATCTTTCGAATGATAGAAAAGGGAAATTCAATCCTATGTGTTTTTAGCTACCTATCTTATGATTTGGTTTTTGTTGATTTATTCTTCCAATTAAAGTCGTTTTCTGTTGAACATATTTATTTAATCACTCCTGTATATTCTTATTAATACAAATTATCAAATATAAATGTCACAAAATATTACAGTAGTTAATGTTTTTACAAAATAATTTCAACGAAAGAAGTTTGCACTTTACTTTATATGCATGTGAAGGATATGATGTTTCATTTTACATAATTATATTAACTATGTGAATGCTTCCTTGAGCATAATTTTCAGTTCTAGCAATCCAATGATTCACAGTTTTCGTTGATTCATATTTTTAATTAAAATAGTTTTTTGTCGACAGTATCTATTTTAGCACCTCCTTTAAAGGCTGTTATACTTATTAATACATATTAACAAATATTATAAATGTCACAAAACTTTACAAAAGTACAAAATATTACAAAAGTCACAAAATATTACAAAAATAAATGATTTTACAAAATAATTTCAACAGAAGAGTTTTCACTTTACCTTCATTTGGAAGATATGACGTTTCATTTTTAATAATTATATTTAAAATGTGAATCCTTCTTTCAATAAAAATGATTAAGTTTTTCATCATGAATAGTTTTGGTTTCAAAATTGATTGTAATCTCATTACAACTATTTGAATATGTAATGTTAGCTTTCCAGTTTACATAATTTAGAAAATAAGATGCAAGCTTTCATTTAAGATAATTTTGAAACAAAACAGTTTTTAGTTTACATAAATAACTAGAATATACAATTTAACCATTAATTCGGTCATTATATTTCTAATATTGCCCTTTTTGCACAATATTAGCATTAACAAAGTTTGATAGAAATAACATAAACTTGCTGATTAGATTAAATCTGTATCAGTATAGTTATTAAAATTAACTGTCCTACCAAGACATTATAATCTATAAGAATATTTTAAATCAAATTCATATATATATATACACGATGAATTTATATGATTTAAAATTGATCGTTTAACTGAATATATAAATATATACCAATATAAATTCAAATAAAGTTAAGAAGTTATCTATCATGAAATTAATAATTTTAATTTACTACAAATTTGTTATGTTTTCTATAATCAACATTTGATACTTATTTTAAAATTGATTTTTTTCTAAAAGTTGTATGGAGACGATATAAGCTTTAAAATTGGATTAAAGTGCCTAAATTTGTATAATTATTAAAATTTTATAAATAAGAAAGTAAAAACATAAGATAGGTAATTAAAATAAAATATATGCATATGTAGTTGTATAAAGTATGAATTCATACTATTCTAAGTACAAAATTTAACAAGAATTGAACATGTAATAATGATAAGAATCAAGTAGCAGTTTTAGTTTATTTCTAATTATTTACTTATATAAAATAATTTTTAAAATGTTATCAAATATTTATTTATTAGAAGTCTTACAACATAATAATTTCAGAAGCAAGTAAAGAATTAAATATTACTAAGTATTAAAAATATTATGTAATTCAAATTTTTTTAAGATAAACTATTTCTTCGTTCTCTTACTATTTCCCCAGTTTTTGAGAAAACTCTTTCAGATGGAACTGATGCTGCTGGAATTGATCGATATTTAAAATGTAGCTGGTACAATTCTGGTCAAGTACACTGGTGCTTTTCCCAAAAGTGTAGAGGGTTAGTCTTCCTGAAAAAATCATGAATACATATAAATCAGCAGAGAAGTACATGAATTCCTCAGACTTATTTTAATGTAACTAAAATACATACCTGCCAACAAGAGGCATTTTGAAATACTGCCTTAACATACAAGAAACTAGGGTTGGAGATTCAAAGTGTCATTAACACTTTGAATTTGTGCTGCTTTTCTGCCAAAGGCTTCCCAGCAGTTGTTGTCATCGTACTGTTGGCTTGCAGCAGACTGGGGGGACATATTTAAATCTTCCTTTTCCTTTTGTACTCTATCAGAAGCCCACAATGACTCCATTTCCACAGCTATATGCTTCTGTGCATTCAGCCCATTTTCAAACCGTTTTTTTAAATCTGGGGTCGAGAAATGTTGCCTTTGCGACCAGTCTATTCATTTCCAACGTACCCAGTCTACTAGTAAAAAATTTCCAATCGAGACTTTTGTAATTCCTTCCCAGCTATAGAACATGGATGTTTTTCCTCAAAATAGATAGTAAGCCTCTTATGAGTGGAATAATCATTGGCATTGTAGGATACTTTTCAACAGACAACTCTACCATCATATTTTGAAAAAGTTTCAGAATTGGGATACACTCCGATATTAAATCCCATTCTAAAGCATTCAAAAATTCTGGGGAATTTTGAATCAAAACAATTGCAGCAGAAAGTGGAGTTTTCAATTCTGCTAATCTTTTCAGCATTTCAAGAGTTGAGTTCCACCTTGGGATCACATCTTGTTTTAATTTAAGTCGAGGGAGACCCACCTGGTTTTGTATTGACCTCAATTTATCTTAAGCCAATACACTACTTCTAAAGTCCCCAACCAATTTTCTACATTTTGGCAGCAATAAACAAACGAAGAAGGGGAAATGAAAAAGCAAGTCAAGGTACTGAATCTACTAATCCTCTGAACCAGGTAAGATGCTGTTGTTGCTTAATGTCTAAAGTTGAAAACTTCAATCTTTGAATTCCAAATGTTAAAAAGGTTTGTCCAGAAAAAAAGGGAATTTTGTTGAAACAAAAAAAATGTATTGATAATTTACACCTTTATTTGGAGATTGTTCATTTTATTTTGAATACAGTGACTATTATGAAATGTTTATTTATTTATATAATTTTATTATTTATCCTTTATTTTACATACGCATTAGTATGCTACTTTGCATGTAGTCATAGGAACTTAGAAATTACACTTAAGTTTTTAAATACAAAGGTATAACTGGAAGGTATGGCGCCTATGGCAAAATTTGAAGGCAACGCCTTGTTTACGTAGAATATAATTTTTGCTAAATTTCCATAAAGAGTATTAGTGTTTTTATTAACAATAACTTAAATATTTGAGTATTAAATTAATATTTATTTATGGAAACATAAACTTTTGGCATTTTTGTGGGAACTTTTGACGCCTTTTGCAGGCGGCGCCTATGGCAAATACCACCTTCGCCATACCCTAGTTACGGCACTGACCATGTAAATATATTATACTACTACTTTATTTCCGTTTGAGGCAATACAAATTACAGTCGCAGAATGGCAATTCGTGGTATAAGTAGTTTCGTATCTCGCCCCTAAGCGCGCTGGGGAGAATGCGTCCTGTTAATACCCAAGTACCAATAATTTCCTATATTTTAAGCTTTCATTCGCGTATTCCGAGCGAATTATTAGTATAATGGGTCGAGTGAATAAAAAATAAGCAAATGCTTATGCTTAAGATTTCCCTCACTTTTTAAGCAAATACTTAATTTGGGGTGAATAAAAAAAATAGCATTTGCTTTTGCTAGAAAGAATAAGCATTTGCTTATTTTTAGGAATTTTCTTAAGCATTTGCTTAAAATTGTGTGAATAAAACCGAGCTTTTGCTTAATGCTTTAAGCATATGCTTAAACTTTTTTAAGCGAGGTAAAGGGCTTGCTAAAATATTTCCAAGTACTCTATTTTCATGATAATTGATCCTAAATATAAATATGGTAATTTATGGTGACACGAAAGGTTAAAAAATACGAGAAAAGTTTCAACGTTATAAAAATTTATATCGTTTCTCTGAAGAAAATGTTAAGTACCTATATTTCAAATCTGTTACTCGGAGAATATCAAGAGAGACGTGACGGGGTACTGTCTTCCAAACAGAAGATAGAAATATTTTTAAGGTACTTAAGTGATGTAAGATAGAAATATTTGTGGCGTCCAAAATCACTATAAAGGCAAATGACTGGATAAAATTACTATAACTAATTGAATAAAAATACACCCATGATTTGTGATATTATCGAATTCAGTTATAAAAGAAATAGTTTTAAAAAATTATTAATTAACTTTTTAAAAAATATTACCCAATATATTTATGTTTTTAGTTTGAAATTCAACTATGTAAAACTTTAAATGTAAACAAAAACAAGTGAAGGAAGAGTTGCAAAGAGCTTTCTTCCGTAAAATTTAAGCATTTGCTTAAAACTGAGTAGCAAAAGCTTATAAGCAAAAGCAAACTTTTATTCACTCAATATGAAGCAAATGCTTTTAGCATTTGCTTATGCTTTTAGCAAATGCTTATGCTTTTGCTTAATGCTTTAAGCATTTGCTTAGTTTTTATTCACTCGACCCAATGAATATAAAATGGACGGATGAAAGAAATAAATGTAACACTAGTTTACTAAGAAATGAATTCCTGATTTATTTCAATATAAAATCTACATGCACCGAGTTTTATGAACATATAAAAGACGATAAATCATTTTTAAGCATGGCTAGGTCACAACGAAAATATAATTATAAGAAGATAAGTTAATTTAACTGATTATTTTCATATAGATGCAAAGCTCTTATTTACTTTTTAAAATTTTAATTCATGAATAAAAACATTTTTAAGCAATATTTTCCCTTATTTCTCCGCAATCTCCCTGAAAACATAACACCCTCACGCTCTCACCCCCTCACTGCATTGTTTCCAGCCAGTGTGGCTGTCCTTCCGTAGCAAACTCTAGAGGTGGCAACCCTACTTATGTGCAAGTTGGTCAATGATGCTATTCCCAAGAAATGTTAGCAATCAGGGTTTCAGGAGAACACTAAGGTTACGTCCGTTACATCAATGGTACGAGTAGGCTAACAAGAAATAATTCAGTTTAATGTATATTTAATATAAGTAATTATAATAATTTATGAACATTGACAGTGTTTTAATTTAGTTTCACAAATTATAAAGTATATAAAAATATTATCAAAATGAAATGGAAATGCTGTTTCTTCTGCATATATTTTGTTTTTCATCAATACCACTTATCACAAAAAAATCTTTAAACAAGAATCATTTTAATAAATGATCTCGTAAAACAAGAAGTAAATTATACGTCATAGAAACAAAAACGTTTTGCATTTAACTCAACTCACTACAGCCACTGCTGCACTACATGAACTATGGACGCATTATCTGCGTAGACTAGCACGAATTAAGGAACTTCTGCTCTGTGCAGTCCATTTATTTCAGTAAACACGTTAGAAATAAATGTATGATAAACGAATTTGAGCACAACTTGCATACCTGTGCGGAAATATTGGTACCTGACTGAAATCACTTAACGCAAAATCAACATAAGCAACTCGACTGACGTAAAGATAAAATCCTGCCGGTTTTCAAATAATAGAGATATCCTCAAAATATAGCATTACCACTCGTCCGGATATTTCTTAGGGTTATATATATATAATATCTGTTTTTCTTCACCCCACTGATCCCCATGAAATAATAGGTATCATCAAATCTTTTGAAAATTCCTTTTCTTGTGGTATAGATGATATTCCTATGATTGTTGTTAAGGAAAGCTCTTCTATCATTGCACCTATCTTATCTGACATAATCAACCTATCCTTCAGCTCTGGCCAGTTCCCTACTAATTTAAAATTTTCTCGTGTCTTCAATACTAAAAAAAGGTTCACCCTCTGACTCAGAGAACTATAGACCTCAGTAAAGCTTTTGACAGAATTGACCACAAAATGCTTTCGGTGAAACTTTGCAACTTGGGCATCAGAGGCAAGCCCCTAAATTGGATTATTTCTTTTCTAAGTAATCGTCATCAGATTGTGAAGTTTTCCCAAAGAGCTAGAAATGGCTCTACCACTGCCTTTTCTACACCTCTAAAAGTCAACATCGGTGTCCCCCAGGGATCAATTCTTGGACCCTTACTATTCATAATTTTCATGAACGACCTTCCTAACACATTTACAGAATGCTCTCCGACCTTGTATGCTGATGATACATCCTGCCTGGTAACCGCTGATAGTTTCCCACTTCTGACAGAGTTTGCTAGTAGATCAGTCAACCAAATGTTGCAATGGTGCAATCTAAACAATCTTGACATAAATAACAATAAAACCTCTTACCTGCTATTTCATAAAAAAACTATCCCACCCTGTAGCCCCCTTCTTAAAATGAGCCGTAAAAGCATCTCTAGAAACACGTCAACTAATTTTCTTGGGCTACTTATTAATGAAGAGTTGGATTGGCTAGATCACATTAATGGAGTTGCTAAAAAAGTTGCCACTGGTGTTTTTATGATAAGAAAGTTGGCCCCAATACTTCCTATTGAAAGCTTACTATCTCTCTACTATGCTAAAGTGCATTCTTTGTTAAGCTATGGAATACTATTTTGGGGTAATTGCAGACTGGCTAGTAAAGTCTTTCTTTACAGAAACAAGCTGTCAAAGCTTTATGTAGAGTGTCTTACCGCACACACGGTAAACCCTTATTTTCATCTCTCAATATCTTAACTTGACCATCCATTTACATTTTGAGCTGTGCAACTTTTGTTAGATCTAATCATCAACTTTTTCCCACAAATGCAGAATATCATAGCCATTTCACTCGTTCATTATTTGACATTCATATTAATGATTACAATAATGTACTTTGTCAAAGAGGCCCTCACCATTCAGCCTCTTTAATTTATAACAAATTACCTGGGGACATAAAATCAGTTTCATCCCACAAATTGTACAAAAGTAATGTAAAGAAGTTCCTTCTGAAGAAAACTTATTATAATGTTTGTGAATACCTTGATGATTGTGTGTGAAATTTTTTTCCTTTTATTTGATCTTTTTTGATTTATGTTATCAATCTTGTATCTTGCTTTGTATTTTTTTCTTTCTTCTTTTTCTTCCCCCTCCTATCTTTTTTGTAATATTTAGTGACGAAACCATGCAAATGTATTTGCCAACGGTGAAATAAATTATATTATTATTATTATATAGATTTCTCTCCATGTAACTTCACGAAATAAGTGTTTCCACCCCTGATTCAGTGTCTTATAGATACCCAAGATTAGGAGGTTCGTGAGCAATGCAGTGGAGAACTACCGGCACACCAGAGAGAATAGGACAGCACACGTTGTAGGCAGCAAAACATTGGTGTAGGGTGTGGGCAAGGTAAACAAGACTAACATTCTATCGACGAGAGTCCAATTATCATGAGAAAATTATAGCCATTGGGATTCCCATATCTCAGCGGAACTGATCGACGAATGATATGTTTGTTACTAAAAATTATTTTTTAATTTTTACTTTATTCGTATACGAAGTATAGAGAAAGAAAATAAAAATGTAATAAAACAATTTTTCTGTAACAATTAAACAAAAACTTACAAGACGCCACAACTGCCGATTCAAGTGTCAGATGTACCAGTTTTGAACCGGTGCGATGTATCATCAAAACTACAGTATTTGTTCTTTAATAAAGATAGGTGTCATGGTATATGGAACTAACAATTACTGAAATAATCCCAGCTGCAAGTATTGTGATTACTAAAAATATTTTTGGCTTATTCAGGTGTCAGGTGTCAGCGCTTTGCAAAAAAAACATTCGATCGGAATACGGTCGGGAAATGAACAATTCAACTCGAAAAATTATTACACGAATTATATTAAAATAATTTTGGTCGCAGTGACTGGTGTTTATCATATGAGAACATTTTTGTGACATACATGGGGTGGCAAGTACCACCTCTTGCCTTTTATTGCAGATGCCCATAACTAATTATAAATGTATGCACAGTACTTCTTTTTTACCATTTTGTTCAGTAGATGCTGCACAGAATGATATATGTCGTTGCACATGCTTGAGAGGTTGAAAATATGAATAAGAAATGGAATTGTATGATCTTTCATTGCCTACACAAAGCTAATTTAACCCAGAGGAGCTGGCACAGGGTCTATGGGAACCACTTGATTTTGTGTATTTGATGAAAATTAGGTGCCAACATTTGCATCGCTACCACACTCAATACCTTACACCCCTCTATTCTACTTCAGTTTATTCTATCAGCCTAAGCTCAATCATTGCATGAATAAAATTGCTAGACCCTTTTCTGCCACATTTGATACATTAGACCCAATGCCAACATTCATATCATAGCTTCAGATTGTCAGGAATTTTCTTATTTTACATAAATTAACAGTGCTATCAAAGTATTCACATATACTTCATACTTAATTGTGTAAATACAAGGGAAATCAAAAAGTAAAGGCAGTTTGCATGTAATAATAATATACAATGCCAGAATGCGATCCCAAGGTCATAATACTTGCTATGTAGTCAAACAAGTCTAAACATGTCTTCCCAGTTGCCATTGTTCATTGTGTCTCGTACAGTTGATGGGTAAACATGGCAACTCTGTGTTCCGATTCCATCGTTAGTGAACAACGTGCTTTCAGAAGATTTTTGTTGTAAGAAGGGGTCAAACCCTCCAAGATTTACAGGAGAATGTTAGCACAGTATGATGAAAACTGTATAAGTCAAAGAAAAGTGTACGAATGAGTGGAAAGGTTCAAAAGTGACAGAACAAGTTTGCTTGATGAAGAATGTTCAGCCCATCCGACAAGTTCAAGAACAGCAAACAATGTTGATCGAATTAATACTCTCATATGAGAAAACAGA
This sequence comes from Tanypteryx hageni, assembly GCA_028673005.1. Classification (NCBI taxonomy): domain Eukaryota; kingdom Metazoa; phylum Arthropoda; class Insecta; order Odonata; family Petaluridae; genus Tanypteryx; species Tanypteryx hageni. Next base: position 66,822,854 of record CM054115.1, on the reverse strand, counting down.
TAGATTACTGTTACTGCTGTTGCTAAAATGTTGTTAGACATCAGCTATGGATCTGTGTATTCGATCATGCACGATGACCTGAAATATCATAGGATTCGTGCTGTTCGCAGTAAATGCAGAGGATTGCTGTCAAAAGGTTTTCTTTTGCATCATGACAATGCTCGACTTCATTCAGCCGCTGCAATCATTGAAACAATTCAAGAGCTTAAATTTGAAATTCTTCCTCACCCGCCCTACAGTCTGGACCTCGCCCCAAGTGATTGTCACCTTTTTGGTCCTTGGAAAAAAGCATTGCGTGAACATCAATTTATACATGATGACGATGTCAAAGAAGCAGTGCATACTTGGCTGCAGGAACAACCAAAAAATTTCTTCTCAGGTGGCATTAAGAAGCTTGTGGACCGATTTAACAAATGTTTGGTAAAGCAAAGGAACTATGTTGAAAAATGATACTGAAAGGCTGTACATTTTACCTTTTTAGATTTAATAAAAAATAAATCTCCTTAACTTTTTTATTTACCCTTGTATATATTTGGCTACCTTAGGGTATTTTTGGCTGCTTGTAATTTGTAAATTACCCCAATTTTTTTAGATGTCTTTTTAACAAGTAAGATCAGGGAAGAATTAGAAAGTTATTGACATGCCATAAAAATGTCTCTAAGTCTGTGTTAAAGTTATTAATTAATTAATTTTCATCATATCATAATTAAATTAAATTATAAAAGCAGCAGGGTCTGACAGTGGTGTTCATATATGGTTTAAGTTCACATCTAGTAATTGCATATTCAATACCGCAGAACTTATTTGAATGATAATTGATATTTAAGGATCAGCACTTGGACAAGGGCATTATCTAAATAAGATAGGCCACACACACCACCAACCTGAAGGTTATCCTCAGAATCGATCTGTTTATTAAGAAGCTGTACCATGTCTGATAAAGAAGTACTCATTACAGCATCTACTGCCACTGGTAAGTCTATTATTTCATAATAAAAGTTTGTGCATGAGGCTTTGGAAATCCATTTCAAATACAAAAGAAATGAAAATAACTCTGTAAAAATTTCTGCAGTCTAATCCTGGAATTATTCACAAGGAGCTATTTTCTTTTCTTGTGTAGTTAGAATGTAATTTTGTTTCAGTGAGTCAATTTTGCTATAATTTTTATGTTACTGAGTATTTATTTCTAGGATTCAGACAACTCTTAATTGGATGTAACTTTTAAGTGCAGTAAAGGTCATCACATCTAACTTCCATCTTTCTCACAATTCCAGTTATCTAACTTTTTGAGCTTTGCCAAAACACAGTGCACATGTTGGTCACTAAAAGTTTATGCAATGATTCCCACATTTGTGGGAGTGATTGATAGGGACTTAAGTTCAAAATTAAGCTTTTAAGTAAAATTTTTTTCTAGAAATTAAAAGGGATCATTTTGCTAGAACCTCGAGCTATTTTTAGTTCCTAATCGGTTTTGCTGCATTATGGCATTGTCAAGTGATACATTTACATAGCCTTTGAATAAAGGAGAGTGTAATAGGAGGATGGTATAACAATATAGTCAATGTATTAACGGCAAATGGGAAAAAAGGGAGGAGGGAAAGGAAAAAGAAGGTTGCTATAAAATCATGAATGGTTGATTTTGTGGTAAAGGGATGGAAAGAAATAATGACACTTGATAAAAGTTTAGTGGATGAGATAAATATGGTTGATAACAATTTCAGTGACTTCAGAAGATGCATGAAGAATTAATTCTAGGTTTTTGCTCATGGGCATATAGCTCAATCCACTACATTCCAAAATATTGAACTCAGGTTTAAAATCACTTTTATGATTATTTTCTAACAAGTGCTTAACCACTCATCTGGGTATTTAATTTTTCGAAACCGGAGGTGGGCATTTAAATTGCAATTGAGTTGAATCAAATCGCAAATCAATTAAAAAATACATTAAGTATTCAGTATTTGAGTCGTTTAATCTTAACATTTGTCTTAAACTATTTTTACAAGGCATGAATTAAAATGTTAATAAATATTTATTGCTACAATAAAAATTTAATTTGTTAATAATATATAATGAACACAAATTCCTACTGTATGGTATAAAAACATTAAAAATTTACAAAATTACTAAGTGATTAAAAAATAATATTATAAATAACATAAATGTTGTTAATTTTAAAATTAGGGTAGTGGAAATGCAACCTGCAATGCAAAGTCAGAGTTGAGATACGAGAAGTGTATCTTTTCTAAATTAAGAAGTGAAGCCCATTTACTGCCGAGATGATAAACTAAAAGGATGCAGCTAGTTGCTGTAGAAGCTGCGTGGAGGAATATTACAGCATATCCATAGCAAACAGCCGAGAAAAGAGCATTCCATATATATATACCTTATACCCAGATGAGTGGTTAACAAGATGGGATGCCCCCCCCCCTTTTCTCATTTTCCATTTACTACAGTGTATATATTGTTATCCAATCCTTCTATTTATCCTAATATTCTCCTTTTTCATTCAGGGATGTAACTAGTCTCGCATATTTAGAGGGGCACACCAAAATTAAAAATTCAGTAAAAATAATAATATGAAAACACTGTTTCAAATAATTTTTATTAAATTAGTCATACAAATGAAATGTGTGAAGATAAAAAAATACAATACTTTATATTTGTATTTTAAAAATGAATTTTAATTATAATATTCAGTAGGGGGGCAGAGAAAGTGGACTTAGAAAGGTACTGACCCCCTACACCCTCCCCTAGTTAAGTCCCTGTCTTCATTCAAAAGCTATATAAATGCATCCTAGAATTAAAGTACCCTTCACATGATGGTGCTTTAATGCTGCAAAATCAGTTGTGAATTTTAATAAAGCTAGTGGTTTTACTGAGTTGAATTTTTTTAAATGTTTAGTGTCCATAAGTTAAACAAAGTTATGTCTGCACTGGAAGATTGTATAAACTTCTAAATTAATGTGCAATCCAGACTTTCTATCTTATAAACCCTTGGTATTGACCAAGACCTATCAACACCATGTTTGGATCTGCATCATTTATTTAATACAAATGCAGAATTTTATTATGTTTAAATGATATTCATTTTATTAAAAAATATATTTTTATTTTTGGATTTTTCTATGGTGATTTATCTTTTATATGAATTCTATTTTTCAACCTTGCTTAGCTATAAACAGGTCAGATACAAGGACTTTTCTTGTACTTTTCATCTCTGTTTTTCCATTTACAGTCAATCTTTAAAATGATGATTATGGAAATTTATATCATTTATATCAATGGTTTTCAGATAACTTTCACTCATTTTATAGAGAAAATTGAAAAATATTTCACTGGATAATTGCTAAAGTTAATGGTTATCATAACGAACATGTCTGTTTTTTCTTTAAATCTACTTCTGTTTAAGTATGTACAGGGGTGGATCGAGGGAGAATATCGGCCCAGGAGATTTTATCAGAACCACCCCTTATACAGTCAAACTCGGCTATAACGAGCGCCACGGGACCGTTTAGTTTTGCTCGTTATAGCCGTTAAACTTAATATCCGTGAAGGCAAAAGCATGCATGCGTATGGTGAAATAAGACATAAGAAGTAAAAGTGAATATATAAACAGAAAGGTTATTTAGTAAATTTATGAAAAAACCTAAAAATAAGAATAAACTAGAAAATTTAAAGTAAACATACGTACATATAAAATTTACTCACAGCTGCATCCTTAATCACTCCCCTTTTTACAAAACTAACTTTGAATAGTAGCCTGTTTCATAGATTTCACTTTGAAGTCTCTTAAGTTTCCTCTTATTACACTTAGTGCATTAAAAACACCATCGGAAATGTCAATGTTTTTAAAAAAATCATTTAATGTTTCCACGGCATCCTGAGTAAGGATTGTGTCTTCGACACATTCAACATTGTCTTCATCACTGTCTGCTGTGCTTTATACTGTCTCTATTATTTCACTCTCCGTAGGAATTCCACTGGTAATCAAATCATCATCAACATGAAGAAAATTGACAATGTCATTTACATGGTCAAAATTCGCAATTCCATTTTCTTTAAGCCATTCTGATCTTCATCAACGTTATGGTTATCAATCGAAAATTCTCCCGATATTAAACCAGACATTCGAAAACAGTTTATGATCGTTGTAGGTGAAACATGCATCTGTCATCAAATGAATTGCATCCAATACAGAGTCGTTGCCATCTAAACCTCTTTCCCTCCTTTCAATCAACTGTAGAACAAAAAATCGCTTGAAATGGCATTTAAAACTTTTAATTATCCCCATGTCCATTGGCTGCAAAATAGAAGTCGCATTTGGAGGCAAAACACCAGTTTTACATTGGATAACTCCTGCATATGTGGGTGCGCAGGACAGTTATCGACAAGGAGTAGAATGTGTCTATTTTTCCTCCGTAACTCGTTGTTCCACTGACTTACATATTTCTGAAAAATATTGGAAGTCATCCATGCCTTTTAATTATCTGCATATTCAACGGGAAGCTTCTTTACATTTTTGAAACAACGTGGCTTTTGTGACTTACCAATAACAAAAAGTTTTTTTTGTCAGTCCCATTTATGTTTGCGCACATTAAAACTGTTAGACGATTCTTAGGTCTTTTGCCACCAACACATTTGTCACCTTTGAATTTAAACGTTGCATCAGGCATCATGTTGTAAAACAGTCCAGTTTCGTCGGAATTGTAGATGTCTTCTTCTCTGTAACCTTTTCGACACTCCTCCCAAACACTTTTCACCCATTCACTTGCCGTTTTTGAATCTGCTGACAGGGCCTTTCGCATAAACAATGTTATGCCGATTTTTAAAACGATCAAGCCACCCGTTATTGCATGTGAAGTTCTCGTGTCCTAACTGTTTTGCAAATTTATCTGCCTGTACCTTGATGGGGAAACCAGCATTTCTCTGCCTCTTAAACCACTCCAGAAGTGCTTGATCAACAGTACCCAAGTCACACTTCCTCATTTTCTTGTTCGTTGTTAGGTTGTTCTCTAGTGCAGATAAAATCGCTTCTTTGTTTTTCCATAAGGTTGAAACCGTAGACGACGATAAATTAATTTTTTTACACACTTCAACATTTTTTACCACGTTCTAACTCTCGAATAATATCAACCTTTTCGCGAATAGACAAACACTTCCTTTTATGTACGGGCATGTTACTCGTTCAAGGGCAAAATCTCAACTGATTTTTGTGATCAACGATACGAACTTTCTTTGCAAACTTTGAGCATACCAATTCCAGGAAGAGTTAATGAGGAGACGGATTAAATGTGGGATTTCCCATCTTTACGTGGGAAAGGGTGTTGTGTGCATTCGGCTGAGCGACGGGGGTGGGCGCCATTGTACATGCCCTTACCCCTTACCCCCTTCCAAACACAACTTCCTGGCTGTAAAAGAGCTGGGGGTTGGGAGGAGAGGACAAAGGACCTCCGCGAGTGCCACTGTACCTGCAAGTTGGGAATTCTTGGTTTGGACGAAGGGATTATTTTTTAACAACAACGCCGCGGTCTTTAACCTCCCCGAGGGATAGAGTGTAGAGGCTGGACTCGAGAACACAAGGTTACATATCTTGGGTCACTATGAGGATTGAAGGGGCTGACCGCCGCCGCGTTTGAGACAGTGAGAAGTGGTCAAAGTTTGCTCGATATATCCGTGAAGCGTCCTCATTATATACGTGAAATATTTGTATGTAAATGCTCGTAAACTTATCTTGGAGGTAGCATTTGCTCACTATAGCCGTGAACTCGTTACAACCGTGCTCGTTATAAACGAGTTTGACTGTATTTATATGATATTTTACTTAAATATTTATATATGCTCACAAACAAAATTCAAAATATTATTCACACAGGAATTAACATTATTTTATTGTTTTTCCATGTCACTGTGTAAATATTTCAACAAATTTTTTATACATTTAAAATTTTGCTACTTTTAGCATAAATGTGAACAGTCCATTGGGCCCAAATGCCCAATAGGTTGATCTGCCCCTGAGTATGTAGTACATATCTATTTAAATTATTTGATGCATAACAGTTTCTCTTTTACTAGGAAAGTTTATGGAATTCTCATGGGTCAGCTGTTGATGCCCATAGGATTCATTATGTCATTCACATACTAAACTCCAACAAACAGTATTTGATGTACAATCCACTGAACCAGAGCATGGTCTGGGTTATAATGTTCCATACTGTAATCGGCCTGTCAATCTGTAGCAATGTCTGCCAAACATCTCCCAACAATTTCATCTATCTAGGAATTTTCACGTTGGCCATGAGTCTTAGCATTCCAGATTTTAGTTCATTATCTTACTCAGATTCAAGAACAGGCAATTTATGCAGTGAATGCGGGTAGCAGAATAATCAGAAGCAGCCGACTGCTTATAATGCACCTTGTATTGTACAGTTTTTAATACATTTTTATGTATTATGTATATACGGTACAACCAATACTTCATATACAGTATAACCTTGATCAAACAAATATGGCATATAACAAGAGCTTCCTTATAGCAAGCAAAATTGCCATCATGTTACATACACAGAATTTAATTTATGGAATTTATGAGTATGTACTCATTAGGATGAGTATTTTTGTGGATTTTATAAATTCTCACTTTATCAGTGTTTCATTGTAGATATGTTAATATTATTAGGGAATGATGTAAAGAGAAATGTAAATGAGAAATTTGTTTATTTTAACAAAACCAATGTGAAAGTGAACTTTGGCTTAGAATGTCAATTTTGCTCAAAAGAATTACATATCATTAGTAAAGAATTCCCTGGTCATGATCAAGTAACTTATGTCCATGTAGACCGGGAGTCGGCAACATACGGCCTGCAGGCCGGATGCGGCCCTCGAAGCCATAATGAAGAAGTGATAGGTACAATTTAACAGAAAATTTAGAAATGTAAAATAAAGAGACTTGTTGTAATTCTACATAAATTTATGTGGAATTACAACAAGTCTCTTTATTTTACATTATGAAGAAATTCGACCGAGTGACGCCTGAAACCATTAACTATAGAAAATTTAGTATGTTTTCAGTAAAATTTCTGTCTCAAAACCTTTTCTGATGAATATTTAATGCTCTTAAATTATTAAGTTATGATTTTTTACTAATATGAGACCACAGAATCTTCTGAAAACTTTGTATGTAAACTTTCATCCAACCCGCCGAAGTACTTGTGACCTTCAATGTGGCCCTCCGAAGCATTCACATTATGAATGTGGCCCACCATGCACATGTTGACCATCAGTCAAACTCATTTTTATGAGTTGGAGTTTGGCAAACAATGCAAACAGGTTGTAGAGTTCCCAACTTATGTCGTACTATCATTGGCGAATTAAGCCATTCAGGGATCCTAGGTGTCACCTCAAGGTTAGTCTCCTATGTTAGCAGTATCGTTGACATTTATATAACTCAGTGAAATGAATCTAATGTAAATTAGTAATCAGTATATGTGGGTGCACGTGCGTGTTTATTAATATTTTTAATTAGAGTTTCGAGTCCTCCTGGAATTAAGGGTCCTTGGTATGTGCCTTTTATGCCTAGTGGCATATCAGCCACTGAACACTAGACCAGTGGTCAGCAACTTTTCTAAGTGGTAGGGCACTTTGAAAGTTGGAAAAGCTTTCTTTTCCTGGACAAGAGTTTATATAAGAAGTTACCTAGAGATTCTGGGGTATTATACAAGTGAAAATCAAGCTCATCTGTTTTCTTCCCCTCCCCTTCCCATGAACATACGTTCACTCCTTTCCTCCAATGATGTTCGCTCCACAATTCCTTTCTTTATTCTCCTATTACTATAAATTGCTGCCGGCTTTGAATTTATTCACCTGATGATGTTGCATTGCAACAAAACCTAGGTCGTTTTAAATAAATTTATGTGGAATTGCAAGAAGTCTCTTTATTTTACATTATGAAGAAATTCCACCAAGTGATGCCTGAAACCATTAACTCTATCAGATATTGTTAGCAATAAATCTGAACTTCATTATTTTAACTCTACATAGGTTTGAGCTCTCATTTTATGATTCAGTTATGAACGATTTGAAAATGGAAATTAGGTCACACTTATTTGCATGATAACCTTAAAGGCTAGGTTAGAATTTAAATGTATTGTTTAGGTAGCAGGCTAGAGTTTTCCTTCATAGGCATAATTTTTTCTATTACTCTAAAATTTACCTTGCAATTACAATAGAGATTTATAATAAAAAGTAAGATAAAAAATCTGATGTGGCCACCACATGACTTTCTCCATATCTGTAATATTTCTAAAAATTCCAAATAGGTTATATAATAATAACTATTTTAAGAAACTGTGAGAAAATTTTAGACTTTACAAAGAGCAGAAATAAACTCAAACCATAGCCTTCTGATATTGGATATAGCCACAAAGCTCCAAAAATTAAGAAAAGAAAATGGAGCATTACTAAGCATCAATTGTTAACAATAGGCGGTAGGTGGCATGGTGGTGGCAGCTAAAAATATAAGATATCTCTTAAACAATGCATTATATGGAAAAAAATGTTTCAAACAAAGGTTGTAGAAAATTTCCTACAACTTTTATTCCCATACATTTTTACATTTATCAAGTATTAAAGCAAATATTTCAAAATAATGAATGTGACGAGTAAACACCCATTTCTGGTTGACCAATTTTTACCAAAAATCAATGCTTGGGAATGGATTGATATATGCACAAGCAAAGGGATGTGCAGAGAATCTATAATGATATCAAAAATAATGTGTGCCTAAAATTTTATTACAGAAAAAGAAGATGTGGAAGAATATAATTACAATCAACCATGTGGAGTCTATCCTACAAATTCACCTACTTGTCAAGAAGCTATTCCTAATTCTACGTCTGATGGACAGCCAGTGATATCTCCACCAGTTAGACAGCTTTATCCTATAAATGTTTATGCTGGTGTATATAATGATGAGGATACATTTACAGAACCAGATAACTTCAGATTCAGTTCAAAAACAATTCGTCATGCGTTTCTCAGGTTGGTTGCTTCTTGTTGAATCTAAATGGCTTTTTTATTTTGATGGAACATGTGATGACATTTTATTGTAATATATTATATGTCGTATTTTTAATGGATGAAAATTAAGTAGCAGAGTGAAATTAACAAAAAAAATTCAGTAGTTGACAGGCCCGGACATAGAGACCCAGGGCTCCTAGGCAGTTAACAGTTAACCTTTTTGGTAATTTAGCAAAAAACAAACTTTACTTTTATTTTTTATTTATTTAATGTACTTTGACTTTAGAAAATAGACAAGCAGACTTAGAAATGAAATAGACAAGTACCAACTATACTTTTTTACACATTATAATTTTTACATTTACATATAATTACAAGATTACATTGCCACGCGACAAACTTTCTTCTCTGCAAAGGAACGGATGACCTCACTATAGTCCACAGACTGCGTTATTTCTGACTCTATATACAGAACAGAGAGTGAATTAAGTCTGTTCTCTTCTGTGGTAGATCTTAAATAATTCTTTACTCTCTTTAACGCTGAAAACGACCGTTCTGCCGAACAGTTTGACCCTGGTGTACACAACAGCATCCGGAGCGCTATTCCCACATTTGGATAAATGTCCAAAAAGCCTTTTTCCAGGATGTACTTGTATAGCTCCAGTGACGATAACCCTTTTCCCCCTGTAGCGTCAGTGGACAACAAATGAGCTCGCAGGTGCAGACACTCGTTTTCCAAAGTACCGTCCAAATCCCCCCGATAGAAGACTTCCAGGTTCCGTGCTCTATCACGGACGTCTTGAGATTCCAAACTATGTAGCTTCGTGAGAAAGTCAAACTTTTTACTTAACTTCTCGTAAGCAGAGCCACATCTCTGTAGTTCTGCAATCAACCTGTCGATAATGACGTTGAAGACGGTAACTCTGAATCTGTCCCTGCCGGAGAGTTCGACCTCGTTTTCCTTTACTTCGTCAAACTGGACCTTTCGCTTACGTTTCCTCTTCATATCGTATGCATAGTTCTGTTCACCGCTTGTTTCCACAGCTTTCGACTCATAATGATATACGCATACAATATCGAAATATCTAGAACCTTCGAGAATGTTCCTGTACTACCATTCACTAATCATTTCCGGAATATTCTATCTTACGGGATCATTCTATAAAATCTTAAGACACTATACACTAGAAAATTCTATCACATTCTTTAGCTTCCGTCGCCAACACTACTGGTATCATAAACTTAACTAACCTCAGCAAATTCACGTGGAAGATAAAACCTTTGAGCTGCAAAATTGAAATTGATACAACTTTATAACACATACTTTCAATGCGGACTGACAAGTAGTGACAAGTAATAGAATGAAGTCAGGTGCGATGCAAAACAAACAAAGAACACAAACACAGTGTTGCCACATGACTTGTCAAAAAATTAACTATGGTCAATTATTTTCTATTTTGTTTGGAAAAATTGACATTATTTTCTGTGTCCTGTGTCCTCAATGTGTACCATTTCGGCCCCTGGTCGGGGCCCCCACCGAGGTTGGGGCTCTAGGTAGCTGCCTAGTTTGCCTAGGCAGAAGTTCGCCGCTGGTAGTTGAACTCTCTTCATTACTAAAATGTAATAGCTGCTTTATATACACTCCAGTGACATCACTCTTATTTGCATGTTTTAGTTGTTTAAACATTTTTTCACAGCTGCTCTTTACTTTTTGAATTCATTTTCAATTTTTTAATGATAATTGGATAGATCAAAGAGACGTAAAAATATCACCAACACTGTTTATAAAGGCAACGAATAAACTTTAGCAGAAGAATAATATAACAACTCTTTATACTAAAATGATAACATTTCTTCGAAAGCACTCCTTTTTGAATATAAATCATCTCATGGTCGAAATCTATATAAATTGTTTGATTTACAATGCTTTCTCTTTTTTTCCAGAAAAGTGTATGTTATTCTAATGTGCCAGCTGTTGGTGACTGTTGGATTCATCATCCTGTTCTTATACCACAACCCTACCAAGGAGTTTGTGCATACCAATGAATTTATCTGGCCCATATCCTTTCTTGCTGCAATGATTGTTTTGATTGCATTAACATGCTTTAAAAATGTCCGCCGCAAATATCCAATTAATTTGATCTGCCTGGGAATTTTCACTTTGTTCATGAGTATCAGCGTCGGTACTATTGTTTCTTACTATGATTCAGAGGAGGCATTGATGGCAATAGGTGTTGCTGCAGTTGTCTGCCTTTCTCTGACCATCTTTGCATTTCAAACCAAATGGGATTTTACAGTCCTACGGGGTTCCTTGTTTGCAATATTAATTGTATACATAATTTATGGAAATATTTTCATATTTTATCATGGTAGGATAATGCCTTTATTTTACTCTTCCATTGGAGTTATCATATTTTCCGTGTACCTAATCTATGATACCCAACTCATGATTGGAGGCCAGCATAAATTTGCCCTCTCTCCAGAAGAATATGTTTTTGCTGCACTGAATCTTTACCTTGATGTAATCAATCTTTTCTTACATTTATTGCAATTAATTAAAAAATAAGGTTTATCCTTTATCACAGTGATGAAAACTGAGAGCTTTATTTAAATATTTGATGAAATTGGTCCAATAAATTGTATTTATAAATTAATAAGATAATGCAATTTCAATGCTGTCCATTAATTATTATTATTATAAAGTGTGGTGATTTATGCTTGGTTAAAGGCCTTATTTACTTAATGTAAATGTAATTCCTTTTTGTAAGAAAGGTTTTCTTATTACATGCTTTTGTTATAGTTTTTAGATATATCAGACTTAAGTAATAAATATTCACACAGTTTTGGAACATGTTTCTTTTTACTTTCTAGACTGTTAGACTTTTTATTAACAATAATACTTCTGAATTTACAGCTATAGATTTTCCACTGAAATACAGTGTGTCCTCAGTTTAACGATGGTTCAGTTAATGTTGATCATTGATTGATCATTCAAAATTTATTACTCATATTTGAATTAATGTTGTCGATGATTGAAATTAACATTTTCCTGTCTCAGCACTGAAATATTGCATGAAAAAAATACTGTGTAGATGACTCTCATGCACATCTGTTGGACAGCGGATTGCCATATATGAGTAGAAAAGTATTTTGGATTGATGCATTTTGATTAAATTTGCATTATTTGCATGGTGATATTTTGTAGCAATGGATCCAAAGAAAAGTGTTAGTTATGGTCTCCTTCTCAAAGTCCACTAAGCGGTTCATTAAAATCCTCTTAATCCCCTTTAATAGAAACCTTACAAGCTTTATGAGTTGCACAGAAAGGAAGATTTGATTGAATTTTTTATACTTGAAAATTTCCTCCATCAGAAGTTTATGGCTGGGTCAGGGGTTCTTTCAAATGAAGTTTTGTATTTATTGTACTTAGCCAATTTTTATAATATGTCATTACAGTGTGTTCTCGGTTTAATGTCATTTCGATTAACATCGATTCGACTTAACGTCATTCAAAAATTACTGCCCATATTCGGATTAACGTCGTCTATGATTTGTGTTAATGTCCTCGACGCTTAAATAAAGCATGAAAAAAATATTGTGTAGATGATTCTCGCACACATCTGTTGCGCAATGCTTCTCCAGTTGCGGCAGATCACATTATTTGAGTGAGAAATGTGTTTGAATTGACGTATCTTTATTAAATTGCATTATTTGCATGGTGGCATTTTGTAGCAATGGGTCCAAATAGAAGTGATAGTAATGGCCTTCTTCTCGAAGTCTCCATAGCAGTCATTATAATCATCTTAATCCCTGAAAAACATTACAAGCTTTGTGAGTTGTGGAGAAAGGAAGATCTTCCGAGTCCTCTATTTATAAATTTGTACTTTTGGGGTAACTTGAGTTTAACTTTTCCCTATTTTATTGCTGTTTGTCTCCAGTGTTGTCAATCCAGCGAATTCGTAGCTAGATATAACAACTTTAAGTTTGATCTAGCACCTAAAATAATACTATAGTGACTATTTACAAAACTAGAAAATCGATTTAACAATCTAGCTAATTCTAGCTATCAGCTAAAATTACGGCATCTGCGTTTATACTAAGCACAAAAAAGAAAAATGAATGGAAAGTGAATATAACGTAAATAAACACTATTTTTTCATTTGCTTCTTACTTTTTATTTTGTTTCCTTTTTATGATTTTGAGCAATTAAGTACAACATTGGAACTGTGGATATCATTTACAGGAATTGTGGTATTGTTGGCCATATCGTATCATAATTTATTAGTCCAAAGATCATACAGCACAAAAAAAACACTGTTGGTATAGGACACGTCAGAACAAAAAACATTATTTATACAAAAATAAAAATAGATACATTTGCAAATCAATACCTTACATACATAGACATTAGGAAAATTCACAAATACTATAACAACATTTATTCAGAAGGAAAATAAAACTTCTCTTTTAAATAAATTGAAACTGTCAGTCTTCTTAATGGAGGTTGGCAGTTTATTACACAAATTAATGCTCATTGCTTTGGGACCTTGACATTCAACCTTAGAGCTATTAAAATACATATGCAGATCATCTGCTCTGTGTGTGAAGTGGCTATGCACCATTGAGTTTTTCTCAATATTAGAGATGTTTCTCTTAGTGAATAAAATTAAATAATAAATATAAATTGAGGGGACAGTAAGAAGTTCTAATTCCTTAAAAATTGGATGACAACTGGAATAAAAGTTACTCCCCGTAATTGCATGTACAATTTTTTTTTAATTAGGAATATTTCCTTTAAATGAGGAGAGGAATCCCAGAAAATGATTCCATATTTTACAATGGAGTAGAAATGAGCAAAATAAAACATTTTTAAGACATCAACATTAACACTACTCTTAAGAACAGAGAAAGGTATAAAGCAGAATTTAGCTTTTTTGACATGATCAATGTGATAATTGGATTCCAATCAAGATGGGGATCAATATGTATGCCAAGGAATTTAAATTCCATTGTAGAAACAAGGGTATTTGATTAGGAATCTAAATATTGAAGGGTTGTCTGGAAGAGGAGAAGCACACAAACTGGGTTTTATTGCTATTCAGTTTAAGACCATTTAACTTACACCATTCAGTCATTTTGGACAGAATCACTTGCTGATTTAGACAAAGTGGTGGAGTTCTGGTTTTTTAGGAAGTCACTAACATAATCAGCATACATTACTGGGTTAGACAAAGCTCCTGAGCTTAAATATTCTGGCAAATCATTAGTGAAAATTAAGAACAGTATAGGTCCAGCAATGGATCCCTGTGGCATACCATAGAGGATGGATCTAGACTTCGACAGGTAATTTTGTCCTTCAACATTGAGGGATATGACTTGCTGACAGTTAGTTAGGTAAGAGGATAGTCAGTCATGGGCCACACCTCAGATACCAGTAGCAGAACATTTTGATAGTAACAATTTGTGATTGACAGCATCAAATGCTTTTGTAAGATCAAAGAAAAATCCTAAGACTTTATTTTTATTGCTTATTTTTTCTAAGATTACATTGCTGACAGAAGGGCTGACTCAGTTGATTTACCTTTTCTGAATCCAAATTGAGAGTCAGATAATATATTGTTTTTTTCTAGATATTCCATTGGTTGACTACAGTAAATTGATTCAAATACTTTAGAGAACTGGGACAAAATGGATATTGGCCTATAGTTCTCAGTATTATTTTTGTTGCCTTTATTTTTATAAATGGGAATGATTTTAGATGTTTTTAGCGCTTCAGGGAAGCTACCTAGCTGCAAAGATTTATTAACTTAATGCAGTAAAGTATCAGAGATAAAAGGGTAGCTGATTTTAAGAGGTTTTCCTGAGACTTCATCCAAACCAGCTGAGTTTTTTTACCTAATTTAATGATGCACTTTGTGAGTTCATTAGGATTGCATGAATGAAGGTAAATTGTTTTAGGCTGAAATGCAAGGCCTGTAAAGTTAGACTGATAATTGTGGTTACATGAAATAACGTCAAGAAAATAATCATTTATGGAATTAGCAAGTAATAAAGGGTCAGATATAGTTACTTTATTCTTGTCAAGCATGGTTGGCATCATGCTCACTTTTTTATAACCTTTCACTTCATTTATTATTTTCCATGCTTCTTTAGAAATATTTGTAGCTGTGGCTATCCTTAGATCATTGAATAATAAGGATAAAGGAAGAGAGAGAGAGAGTAATTATTCAAAATTGAGCGGAAGAAAAAATCAGAAGACAGTTTTCGCCGGAACGCACTAGCTACTTACTCTATTGTAGACACTATGTGAAGTATATTTTTATGGCTAGAATTTGCTGGAATAACACTGACCTAACATCATAATCAGAAATGATTTTGTCGTAAGATCTGCCATATTTTTAAAAGTTCCAATATGTTATTATTACAGCATTTAGTTAGATGATATTAAACATTAGTTACGAAACAATGTATGGCTTAATGTAACAGGTTTTCCTACTCATTGTCAGTTGCAGAGAGAACTCTTGTTCATTCGCTAGGAAATATTTAGCAATCAACCTAGCGATTTACTGAAAAAAATTGGCAACACTGTTTGTATCAGCTGTGGCTTGACAGAGTGGTTGTCTTTCTTTTGGCCAGTTGGAATTCACAGTTCAATAAAAACAACGAAATAAATGTTTTGGTTCTGTTCTGTTATACCACCGCCACTGGGAGCACCTTTCTGGTGGCAGGATATGGAACTAGCGTGAGATATGACTGATCGAGCTACAACATACTACAACTCGCCCCTCCGGGTTGGGTAAGTTAGTTCAAGTGTTTCTTCCCACGTTCACTGTCCTGCTCCCCCATCAAAGAACTCTCTGCAACTAGTTATCAATAGCTTTATTGCAGGTAACATCCACCTACGGTGGTAGTAGTGGCGGGGGTATAACATAACAATATCATTTAACATATTCCTTCCTTTTGTCCACTGACTTTCCATTAGTGAAAATGCTCTTTCTACATTTGCATTGTGAGGTGGAATTGTGAAGAAAAACTGGGCAATTTTCAACATTTCTGAATGGCATTCAATATTCTTTGAATTACTACAATATTTGGCCTACTTTTGATGTGCAAGCATGTTTTTAAAGTCTTCATTATTAATTTGACCTTCAACAACTTTCTTGAGATTGTTCAATTGGTCAAAACACTTAACGTCTTCAATTGGTACCCCTTTGTCGATCAAGTAGCGAACAGAATATTCCACATTATTCCAATTTGGTGCTGCACTGAGTGTCATCCACATAAAACACGAAATGGATTCGTTAGGTTTAAGCCACTTATCTAAATATTCTTTGCAATTACCATATAGAGTTTTTGTATCACTACAAAATTTTTCACATTCATTATCAAGTCCTTCATAACATTTTTTGGGTAGGAGTTCCTTCACTTTCAAAGGCATGAAGTTTTGATCCATTCGTTCAGAGATAATTTCTTTCACTGAGACTAGGATATTTAATACTTCTGCAACTGAGATACTTTCCCTTTCAATTTATTGTATGTGTGTATGGAGCACACTCATAAGTAATTGCATGAGCCAAAGGTAAATTTCACTAAATTCATTTTCAAAGAACCTTTTGATCACAAATGGAGGTTTTTCTTGGGACAGAAAAAGTGCCTTTAATGCTGGAAACGTACAAGTCTAGTAAGGCCTGGAAATAATGACTTGCTGTGAGAAAGAAGTTGTCTATATTCAATCTCAACAAACTCACAGTATTCCTTAAGCTCCTCAGTCCGGACTGTATAAATGTGAAAATTCTGGTAAATTTTAAAAATAATGTTCTCTATATGAACATCCAAAAGTTCTGCGGCACTGTGAAGACAATTGTTCAAAATATGTGCAAGGGCAGCCCACTCCAGTTCAAGTCTTATTCTGCAACAATTTCTTTAATTTTGCAAAGACATTATTTCCTTCATCATTTCGTCTGAGTCCTCCAAACATTGTATTGCAATTGTCCCCAGTGAATGCAATGCATTTTTCATACAAACAATTTTTTTCAAGAGTTTCTTTGACATAAGTAGAAATGGCATCTGCTGTCTCATTAGGCATTTCCTGTAATTCAATTAATTTGGTTTGTAACCCTCCTGCCTTCACATCAAAGTACTGAATAATTACTGGAAATATCTTTTCAGAACCATGATTGCTTCCATCAGTTGAGCCCCCACAGTATGCAATATTATTTTCTTTAAAAGTTGTTAAAGCAATATTAAGAGAATTGTTTGCAAGTACAGAGTTTACAATGGCTTCTGTCTTGGTTCTAGCACAGGAAATCTTTTTTGCTATTTCTGAATCAAAAATACATTTTTTAACATGACAGATGTCCAGTCCATCGATTTATAACTGCTATGGTGTTTCACAGTATGAAAAGCAAAGGCGCCCTCTGCAGCAGCTATATCGTATTCTGGTTTACTGACAGCTTTGGCAAAAAAATCTAACCTTTCCCGAAGAGGTCTCACCTCGAACTGCTTTCTTATGCTTGTCTGATTCTATGTGATGCTTTAAATCACCAGCCCCTTTATTAGCCACTGAAACATATGTCCCCATTCTGCATACTTTACACTCAGCTTCCCATTCATCTCGGCCAGATGAAAAACATGGAAATTTGTTTTTCATCTCTTCTGTGAATGTGCAGTTCCTTTTAGGCATTTTTAAAGGAATGATAGTCTTTAATGATATTAATTTTCATATATGAAATAATCATAACCAATTTTATGTTATAAGTAATGAATCATAAAATCGTATTGTCTAGAATTATAAAAGTGAATAATAAATATTTTCGTATTTACAGTGAAGAACTGTGGTTTTAAACAAAGGTGAACTTCAGTACTAAATGTATTAGTGGCTGCACCATTGGTTGGTCTTCTGCCAAATATTCCAAAATTAGTCAATAGAACACAACTATGGATCAATGCTGTTCTCAGTGGCTCAAGTCCACATTTCCGTGTTGTTGTATTGTTCCAGAAAACAGGGTCCTGAAACACCTGGCAGGTGATACCACTACAAATATCTATTTATATATGAGTGAATTCTGGAGTATGCATAGGTTGACAATGCTTCGATATAATGAAGTTAGCGTCGTCAGAGTCTTCTATACCTGCTTGGCTCCTGCGAAAAATTTGAATTGACCAATTGTCTCTCTGTATCCGAAAGAGATATCAGATAATGTAATTCAGCATTCTTCATTGTGCTTGCTTAAAACAAAATGTCCCAGGAAGTAAAAATCCGGACATTTCAACAATTTCATAAAAATCCACCCGGACTGAAATTTTAGACAAAAAATCCAGAGTAATCTGTGTAAAAGAGGACGGATGGTAACCCAACTTAATTATGTTCCAGATTGTCCTGGAATAATTTGATTACTGCAGTATTCTGTCATTGTTCCTAGATAATTTGGCTTTTGTTAGTTCACACCTGTATTCTTTCCTAACCTTTCTAATTTCAGAACCCAAATTTACATGAACTCTGTAAGACCTGAGTTCCAATAAGTAATGGAGCCTATTTCTAAGTACCTGTAGTTCTTTACTAAATCTAAGTTTATACCTTTTCTTTTTAGCTGTCCTATTTCTATATTTTTCTGGAAAGATATGGTTGAATGACATTACATGAGCGGCCTTTGTGTCTAAAATATTAACATTAATATCACACAGTAAAAACATTTTTTACCTAAACTGCCGACATAATGCAGTGTGTCAAACAGACTATCATATAATGTCTTTTTGTGTTTCAAGAGGTTTGAACATGAGATTTTGGAACCAATTATAATGTATAACATGGGTTCTTATGGAAAATATTTAACGTTGTTTCACTCTAAGTCACCGTATTAATTTATAAAAAAAATCATTGAGGGTTCAGCTCCACTGGTATATATAAAGATGAACACTTCCCAACCCAAATTTTTTTTGGGGGTGTCGGTGGTTTAGTGGTTAGGACACTGGCTGCTACTCGCCTGCTGCTTGAGAAGGTAGCGGGTACGAATCCTGCACAAGTAGGATTATTTCATGAGCTAAAGCTGGCTCAGTCCGGCTTGCGCGAGCCGTTTGTTATTTTTTCCCAGAATTTGCGAGCCGGTTGTTAAACTTAAACGATTTTCATTAATTTCATATTTTAATTCATTACTCATTACTTTATGTGTATTATGTGTATATTCAGAGCCATGGTGAGTATTTTTAGCGCCTCAGGCAAATCTTTAATTTGGTGCCCTTAAACTAAAATTTGACGCTATTATCCAGAACATGTGAATGTGGAGCTTGCGCATGCAACTTCATCCATGTTATACTAGCCCCTGCGTGGTTCATACATACTTAGAAAATAAATTCTTCAAAACTCAATTTCATCCATAATACTGTGTACCTGCAATAAGCTTTCAACAGTAGTAGTACATAGTAGTACCGTACTACTATACTGTTGCGTGTATCCACCTCACATACTGGAATAACTGAAGTTACTTTTTACTGCATGTTTTCAGGAATTCAGTAATTGTAATAATGTTCAAAAATGCGAACTTAGTGTATATTTTTAAGATTTATAAAAAATATTTCATATTTTCTTTTTTTTATTTTAGCCATACATAAAAATGAAAAGACAAGGAACAATCCTGTCATTTATTAAAAGTAAGAAAGTAACTGTTTGTGATAACATAGATGAGAACACAATAGAAGGAGAAACTACAGCTTCTCTAGTCACCGAACAGTCATCTTCAGCTATAGATTCAGCATCTACATCCCACTTAGTAGAAGAAAATTGTGAAGCAGAATTATTTGAGTCATACTCATCTAATATTCCTGATTGCTGGAATAAAAAACAATTGTGTAAAACAAAGTGTTCTAATAATTTTCATTAAGTGTGAGTTGAACATGTGTGATGAACCAGTTTTTGTTTTCTTAGAACTTTTTGAATTGGCATCAACAAAAGCTGAAACAATATATAATGTTTTATATTTTGTTTGGAAAACAATGGATTCTCCAAAGACTGTTTGTCAAAAAACTTAATTGCCTTTTGTTCTGATGGTGCCAGTGTTATGATAGGGAAACTTGTGTTAAATGATAGCAAAAATGATGTAACAGAAATCAATCATTTTAAGTCTTTCTTGGCTAAGATCTATTCCATTTATCACCAATCCAACAAAAATCAATATGAATTAAAAGCTATTGCTGCAGATCTTGTTATTGAAATTATGAAAATTGGAAGAGTTCTTGGGCTGAGATGGGCATCATGTACTTTGCGCACTGCACTTTCTGTTTGGCGAGCATATCCTGCTTTATATCGCCATTTTTCAGCAAATAAAAGGTAGCAAAAAGATTGCAAAATAAAAATTTTATAAAAGATTTAGGTTTAATTATTGACATTTTAACTGAATTGTCATTGCTCTCCAATGCATTACAATCAAGAGAAGTTACAATACAGAAAGCTGACAAATTAATTAAGTATACTATCAATGCCATACAACAATTAAGAAACAACAGTGGCAAATATGAGACAATGATTGAAAATTTAATAATTAGAGACAATTTCAAAGATTTGAAGAGCAGATAAAATTTAAAAGTCTTCCTAAAGATAAATTAATTGATGTTTTAGTCAAGTACATGGATTCCCGCCTTCTAAAAAGTAATCAAATCATCTTTATAAAGGATTTAGATAACAAAAGGTATACATCTGATGCAGAGGCACGTTGTACCTTCATGGGGCCCAAGGCAAAATGGAATTTGGGGGCCCCATCTAAAGAAAAAACTAATAAAGAACATTTTCAATTTCATTTTATTGTGACAAGGCCAGTGGCGCGTTACCATATAGGTAAAAAGACATCCGATGCCAGCGGCGCCGGTTACATACAAGGCAGTCTTTATTTTTTCAATTAGCTAACTTAACTATTTAAGGAAGAACTAAATATAAAATTTCATAAAAATCGATAAAACCATTTTTGAAAAAAAAAACATAATTTTCAAATTAATCTTCAAGTTCATTGACCTTGGCAGGTAGAAAGTTCAGTTGCCGATAAAAATCACTTAATAATATTAGTAAAAACAGCAATTAGTTTTTGAAATAGTGATTTTGGGGCCCCATCTGAACGGGGGCCCTAGACAGATGTCTTTTTTGCCTATATGATAACGCGCCTCTGATCTGATGAGTTTTTGGAACTTTTTAACATATTTGATCCAAATTCCTGGAATTTAGAAAACATTCTTTCTCCATGGAAAGAAGGAGAACATAAATTGGAATGACTTAGTAAAATCATAAAATATGAAGTTGATGTAAATGATTTTAGAGATTTTGTTGATATGAATCTAGAATAAAAAATCAGAAAATACCACCAACAATAAGGAAAGCAAAAGAAATCATAAACACAGTTGCAATCAGTAGCACAGCAGCTGAAAGAGGCTTCAGCCTTATGAATATTATTTGCACTGATAGAAGGTCTAGACTTACCATTCCCCATTTATCAAATTTGCTAACAATTAGCATGTGTGGAAAACCTGTAGATCAGTGGAATGCAGAGTATTATATTAAAAGCTGGTTTAAAAAATCATTGTTCAGCTGCAGATACGCACGGTCAAAGACACAAAGAAATATCATACTCAGAAAATCAAATGAGATTATGGAAATATATTGAATAAATTATTGAGTTTATTTCTAGCTATTATTTTCATGTATAATTATTGAAAGAGAAATACACAATTAAATGTATAAATATGTACTGATATATCTGTAAATTTAATGTTATTTTACTATTTGACTGACATTTGTATGACAAAGATTTCCAACGTTTACAAACAGTTATAAAAGAATTTTTCTCCATTTGCTTAAAAATGAGGTTGAAATTCCATTGTTTCTCTATAATATAACAGTGTTATGTAAGGATACTCTAGCTGTTCTATGTCTCATGTTTCAGATTTATAGTAGATTCCTCTTATTCCCTCTTATTATTCCAAGAAAGTGACACAAAAAGTGAATTCTGTTGTTGATAATGATGGGCATCAAGTACATTATGAATCAAATGTTTGTTAAATTAGTGGAATGGTATTACAAAATGTCTGAAGAAATTTACTGTCGAAGAATATGTTAAATGTCTGTGTTTATGAATAAATAAATCAACAAACAAATAGGCTAAAACTAATTTTGCCCCTGGTAGGTAGGCCTCCCCTAAGTAAAGAGAGCCGGTTCTTAAAATTTATTCAGCTCATCACTGGTTCCAATGGAGTACTGCTCCACGTTATCCAAATCTCGCCACATTCATCGCCTTCTAGTTTCATATCTCGCCCCTTGGGGCACTGCAAAGGTGGTGCAGCGTTAACCGATAAATACCTTTAAATGCATGCTAGTACTTTAACGGTTAAAGCTTGAGGGCTTAATTGATCAGTAATGAATATTACAGCTAAAAAGGATTTAAGCCAGAGATAACTTTTAAAAAATCCAGAAAAACACTCACCCCAGCCAAATTAATTCCAAACTCTCAAATTCAACCTAATATATGAGATACCTTTGTATTTTTTTAAATGCATTTAAAGTAAATAATTACATCATCTTCTGTTGTTACTTGCTACCTTAATACTTTTGTGACTGCTATTGGTAATTTGCAGGAGTCTGTCCTGCTTCTTGCATATTACTGGAGTAATTTATGTCTTTTATGAATTGCCTAACGTTAGAAAATTACAAGTCTCATGTAGGATTATCAGATGTCTTGCTTTTCGGGGATTTGTCTGAGTTCTCCATTAATGTCTTGCAGGATATATTATTTCCATTTATTAATCATTTGCATTATTTGAATTGAAAACTGGAGCATTATTTCGGCTATACGTATATGAATCCAACATATTTGTTCCCATCAATTTCCTAAACAATTTTTTTGAATTTGTATAATTATAGCCTACCTTTTGAATAAAATCATAGCCATAATATTACAAATTTGTTTATATAACGTCTAAAACACGAGAAAATGACAAAATTTCGTATACTGCCCGGTTTTTATTTCTCAGAACACGTTGGTTTGGTTTGAGTTAATTGTGTTAGAATGGCTTGAGTTTGTTTGTATTAAAATTAAACAAATACGGTGAAGAATGATACCTTAATTTGAAAGAAATAGGTTTAATTATTACGTCATGTTACTTTGTGCAATGGTTCGTTGCCGTATTTGTCGCATCTTAGCGCAAACAAGTAAACCACCCTGATTCAATCATATATGTACAACTTTATCAATCTCGGATAGTTGGTTGGTTACATGTTATACATTTTGTACCACCCTGCATAATTCTGCGGGCGCCCATGAACTCAACCCAAGAGCCCGACCTGTACAAACATTCAAATTTCCGTTATTCAGGCCAAGGAGGTCATTACCGCCTCTAGTGGCGTACTTGAGAAAAGATTTCGCGCCACTTGCACCTCACAAGCCGTAGGTTGCCGACTCCTGGCATAGGTTACAAAACAATATAAAATTTCAAATGTTGTCAGCATGGTCTGGTTTGTGTTGACAACTTAGCGTGTATTTATCAGTATTTATTAAGAATGGCATCAAAAACGTGTTCTTTTGAATCCATGAGAAATGATTATATGGTAGGCTTGTAAACACCGTTTTCTGTTAAATGTTCCGTACCAAGCCCTTTTAATAAAATTAAAACTTTTATTCTAGGCTAGTGTGAAACAGTGCTTTGCCTCTGGTAATATTGAGCCTCTACAAAAGAAATACACTTCAATAAATGCAAAGTAAGTGTCGTTACCGTGCTCATTATATTTAAATTCATATGTAGGGTAAATATGGTGCTATTTCAATTTTAGTGAAGCTGACAAAAGAAGTACTTTGGATCAAGTCATGCGAGATTATTTGATTCAGCTGCTTTCGGACCCAAAACATGATGTTTCAACTTGGGAAGGATTTGTACAGTTTTGCATAAAAGCGTGCAGAAGTGAAATGTGCACGGCTTCCATACCATTTTCTCTTTTGGGAGATATTTTTGATGCTTTAACATTGGAACACTGTGAGAAGCTGTTTGCTTTTGTGGAAAACGGAGTCAATATTTGGAGAGAAGAATTATTTTTTAGTGCTTGTAAAAATAATCTTCTTCGCATGTGCAATGGTATGTTATTTGTTTCTGCTTGCTTATATAGACTGAAATTTGGGCTGTACGAATTTTATCATACAAATGTTAAATTCAAATTATTTCTGTTTTTCTCTGACGTCTTTTGATTATTTTTGAGTTTTGACAATTATTTTCGAAGTTTCTACATGTGAAGTTATAACTATCAACGTTTGCATTTCAGATTTGTTGAGGAGACTTTCTCGTTCCCAAAACACAGTTTTTTGTGGCAGAATTCTTCTCTTTTTGGCAAAATTCTTTCCCTTTTCAGAGCGCTCAGGTAAGTAATCAGCGTTTATATTGCAGGCATTTTGTGAAGACAAATGCAGGTTTCTGAATCATTTTTATCCATTTATGTAATAATGGTGCCTATGTGTGCTCCTGTGAGGAGCATGGGTGAAATATCTTCAGTTTTAGAAGGAAATTGGTTTTTGTTAACCGTAAAATAGCCATTTTTACATGGCTGATTAAATTTCAATACCTCTGTACGTGGTAATATTTAATAAAGCTACATTTTTGCAAAGAAAATTTTCAAGGAGGACATTTAAAATTTGTCAAACTAGAAATTAAAATTTTAAATAATTGTTTGGCAAATATTTTTAATAACCATGCATTATGTTAGTTGTTAATTAGGATTTTAAAGCATAAATGAGCAATTAGATATGGTGAATGGGTGCATTATTCAAATAAATTAATCTTCTCTGTAGTAAACGCCAGAGCTACTAATCGAAGTATTCATGTATATCATTGTGAAAGATAAGTAGAAGATTTTTAATCATATTATTTTAATTCAACATATATAGCATACACTAAAAATTGTTATATTTATAATCTGCTATCAACACTTGACCACTGATGATGGCTGCTTTGTAGCCAAAATGCACATCCGGTTTTCCTAACATTTTTAATGGCTGTTGGAGAAATTTAGAGTGTCAATTTCATTTTTACCATAAGGGAAGCTCGATAAATCTCTGTTCAACTTTATTATCACATAAAGTATCCTGCTCCATAACTTCCAAACTTGAAAGAATGAACTTTGATTGGTCTTACTGGCAGAAGAAAAAATTTTACATTTTGTATTGAAACAATGGGTTCACCATAAGATATTTTCAAGAGGCAACAGATGTGATTGAAATTGTTTAAGCCTAGCTAGGCTTTTGGTTTCAGTTGGCACTGAACACGGTTGCTTTTATCCTTTTTGTCACATTAGACCAGTGTTTTTCAAACATTTTGGGTCGCAACCCAGTGGAAGGGGAGGCAGCATAAAGAAAAAATATTCTGGCTTAAATTTCTGTTAACTCACTATAAAAAGCAATATATAATAAAAGACTGACATTCATCTAATAGAAACATTCTGTTCCTTATCATTTTTCAGCTAATTATGCATTGAATGCTTAAGGTTTGTTTTTGAGCCTGTGACCCAGTTGGGAGGTGCCACTGGTGCTTTGAAAAACACTGCATCAGACCCTGTAGCTCTCTTGTACCAACCTCTCTTACTCTGAAATGAGAAAATTTATATAATTCTACTTAAAATGGTCATGGTTTCAGCGTCTTCAAATGTCACCTTCAGGGTAAAGACTGGGGAGAGTAGCACTGTATATATATGGAGAGAAAGGGTGGGGAGGGAGAAAAGGAGTGGAGGGTAAGGAGTGTATGTTGGCCAGACTGGAAGAAGCTTTAAAACTCATTCCGGTGAACATAAAAAGTGTTTTGAAACTAAGGACATTTCGTCTAACTTTGCCAAATACCTGTTACAAAAAAGCACAATAGTTCTTGCTCCCCTAAAGATCTTAATGTTCAACAGAAAGGTGCAAAATTGGAATCTTTAGAACAATTTGAAATTATAAATTATTCCTATGATGGTGGTATCATTTTATTGAATGAATATGTTTCTCGACTCATTCACCTTTGCTCTCCATTCCCATACCCCACCATTCACCTGCTTCTTCCTACTTTGTATTTCTATCGGTACTTTGGCATTTCATGGGCACCACCTCCGCAGCACCGCTAGAGGCGAGATTTGGAATTACGTGGCTCCATTGGAACTCGACTGAGCCAGAGAAGGGAAATTTGAACATGAACGAAAATTTTACTCATGCCCCACCGGGTTGGGTAAGTTGGTGGAAGTGTTTTTCGTTCCTCCTCACATTCACTGAGTTAAAAGAAAAAAGAAGGGATACCATTATAAAATTTTTATAAAAGTATAGAGATGCCTTTGGACACAGTGAACAAGAGGAGGAATAAAAAACACTTCCACCAACTTACCCAACCTGGTGGGGACGAGCAAAATTTTAGTTCATGTTCAAATTTCCCTTCCCTGGCCCAGCCGAGTTCCAATGAATGGAGTATTGCTTCATGTAATTCCAAATCCTGCCACATTCAGCACCTTATAGTTCCATTTCTTGCCCCTAGAGGGTGCTGTGGAGGTGGTGCCCGTGAAACGCCAAAGTACCTTTCTTTGTAATAGCACGTTTCTATCCCATCTCCTACTCCACGATCCATCTTGAGACATTCCATTGTCCCTAACTATCCAACTATCATTACTCCTAACCTATGTCCCCTTACTCCTCATCTCCCACTCCTTTCTTCCTCTCCCACTCTTTCCTTCCATATATATACAGCACTACTCTCCCCAGTCTTTACCCTGATATTTTAACATGTTGAAACCATTGTCAAAATAAAAGTTTTTTAAGTGGAAATATACAAATTTACAAAGAAGACGGAAGAGGGAAGGTAAACTGCATAATAATGGGAGATTGGAACAGCATAGTTGGAGAAGGGCAGGAAGAAAATGTTGTCGGGCAATACAGACTTGGGAAGAGAAATCGAGGAGGGGAGAAACTCATAGAATTCTGCATCAATAATGACCTTGTAGTGACTAATACAGGGTTCAAAAACCATAAACAAAGGTTATACACATGGAAAAGCCCAGGAGATAGAATGAGATGCCAAATAGATTACATCCTTGTAAAACAAAGATCCAGGAACAGCATAAAGAACGCCAAGGCATTTCAAGGAGCGGACATTGATTCAGATCACAGCCTTCTAATACTTGGCGTGAGTACAAAGCTCAAACGAATAAGAAAAACGAGAAGAGAAAGACAGACCTGGGTCCTAGAAAAACTGAAAGAAAGGCAGAATGTAGTCAGCATGAAGTTGGAAGATAACTTTAGAAAGTTGGAAAACAAACCGAAGACCGTTGATATAGAATGGGATGAAATTAAAACCAGTATCAAGGATATCTTGGATAAAGAGATTGGAAAACAAGAGAAGAAAACCATGGATCACGAAGGAAATGCTGGAGAAAATGAATGATAGACGAAAATGGAAAAACGTTAACACTGAAGAAGGTAGAGCCAACTATAGGCGAATAAACGATGAGTTGAGAAGGGTAACAGATATAGCTAGAGAAAATTGGATAAAAGGAAAATGTGATGAAATAGAACAAATGGAGAAGTTAGGATGGTACGATATGATGTACACTAGAGCACTCGAGCTAGAAGATAAGAAATCTAATGGAATTCATGGTATGGGAATTATGAATACGGATGGGAAGATAGTCTCAGAAACAAAGGATGTAGCACAGGTATGGGAAGAATACATTAAGGAATTATACAGCAAACAGGCAGGAGCGGCAAAAATAGAACTGGAAGATGAGGAAAACATTGAAGAAGACAACTTTGGACCAAGTATTATGGAGAGCGAAGTAGAAAAAGCGATAGTGGAACTAAAGAAGGGGAAAGCCACGGGCAGCGATGGAATACCGGCTGAGATACTTAAAGTCATAGGATCAGAAGGACTAAAAGCAATCATGAAATTAATTAATAAGATTTACGACACGGGAGAGTGGCCTCGGGATTTCCTAGAAGTAACAATGATCCCTCTAAAGAAGAAGCCAAAGGCAATGCAGTGTAAAGATTACAGAAGAAGGGGAAAGCCACGGGCAGCGATGGAATACCGGCTGAGATACTTAAAGTCATAGGATCAGAAGGACTAAAAGCAATCATGAAATTAATTAATAAGATTTACGACACGACAGTGTAAATATTACAGAACGATAAGCCTTCTGTCACACACTTGGAAGATCATCACGAGGATTCTTAATAAAAGGCTGGAGAAAAAGGCAGAAGAAATACTAGGGGAAGATCAATTCGGTTTCAGAAAAGGATGAGGATATAGAGATGCTCTAGGAGTAGTTAGAATCATATCAGAAAGGGCAATAGAGTACAGTCAAGATATCTGCGCATGTTTCGTAGACTAGCAGAAGGCCTTTGATAGAGTAAATTGGGTAAAGTTGATGAAGATATTAAAGGATATAGGTGTAGACTGGAAAGACAGGAGACTGATTAGGAATCTATTTGAGAATCAAGTTGTAAAGGTCAGGTTTGAGAATGTGGACACCTGCGGAATAAATATCGGTAGAGGAGTAAGACAGGGCTGCTGCCTTTCGCCAATCCTATTCAATATATATGGAGAAAGTCTAATGCAAGAAGCTTTAGAAGGCACAGGAGATTTCAAAATTGGAGGAATGATTATAAGAACAGTAAAATAGGCGGATGATCAAGTACTTCTAGCAAGAAAGGAAGAGGAACTCCAGGAAATGATAAATACACTAGTAATAACAGGTAGAAAATACAAACTCTTTGGACATACCTTAGGAAAGAGAGTATGATTAAAGATGTGTTAGTAGGAAAACTAGATGGAAAAAGGGAAAGAGGTAGGAAAAGGTTTCAGCTGATAGACGATTTGAAAGGGAAAGAGAGTTATCAAGATATGAAGAGGACAGCGGAAAATAGGAGTATATGGAGAACCAGGTTTAACCAAGAATAATCACGGGCCTGTCTACGGACAGACTACCTATGATGATACAAATTTTCTCATTTTAGAATGTTGAGAGATTCCAAAAAATAACGCCTGCAACTGTAAACTTAGCCAGTCTCTCTTGTTGTATTTTGTGTGTTATATTAATCATAAAAGATGTAGTTTTATCATGAAGCAATTGTTTTAAAGTTGTGTTATTCATTTCCAATGTGTATCTTTTTTTGACTCTGATATTATGAAGTCTTATTTTCGTATACAATATATTTTATTTTATTGTATTGAAAAATGAGATTGAAAAATACGTTTCCTTAGGGCTGCTTTTCAGACTTTTTCAGCCACAGAACCCTTTTAGCCTTATGAAATGGTTCTGTCTGTGTGTATATGTGTAGGGGTACTAACAACTTTTGCACCACTGGACCGATTTTCATGAAACTTGGTATGAGGCTCATGCTGCCAGGGCCCACCTCTGGGCTATATTATATTTGACGAAGATTAAAGTTCCGGGTTCGATTCCAGGAACATTTTTACCGTATTTGATTTATCTAGGAAATCCAAAATCCATCGTGCAGAGTCGTTTTCTTTAATACTGTAAAATATCTTTAAATTGTGATATCGGAGCGAGGTTTGTACTGTTCTAAGGGGAAAAGATTGTAGATTCTAACTCATATCACCGAATTTTGTTAATTGGTCATATTTTCTTGAATTTCTACCAAAACATAGCGTTTTAAATCAGATTTATGGGATTGTTGCCATGGAGATGATTATTACCGAACTCAGCTTGAGCATAGATGAGTGAACAAATGGGTTATTTTCTTTTCCGCTTGACTACTCTTCAGCAATGGACAGTTGATCCATACATATTAGCGTATAAACAGTAACATTTATTAAATTCGTTTAATTAAAATATACACTTGCAAAATATGTCAGAAAGAGATTTTGACATTGTTTTTAATATTTTAAACCTGATAATGCTCTATTAATTTATTTTCCAATTTTTCTCTATCATTGATAAAATATGAACTACAAGTGGTATATATGGTATGAGAATTCCTTGGAATGACTAACACATACTGAAACATTTCCTGTCAATATAAGTATCAATTCGGGACATCAACTTGGGAAACCAGCCTGCATTAGTCCTGGTTTGGACTTCTTGTTTCAAACTCAAATCTTTCGCGGAATCCCAATTTTTTGTAAAATTGGTAAGTAAATACCAGCATGTACAAATAAAATAAATAAAAACAATAAAAAATCATCAAACTTTCAATAAAGAAAATAAAAATTATTGCATGTTAATTTCTCAGTGAGAAGGATGTGGTTGTTTTGATGAGCATAAAAATTTGAAATTTGGTGTAATGGGTGACAGTTGCAATCTGAGATCTGCCTCAGCATCCAGTATATTTCTGTATTTGCTTTTTGTCACACTATATCCCAAAAATCCTGATTTGCATAGGTAAGTGGTTGGAAACAGCAGCAGTTTTTTAACCACACGCCTTGAAATCTCAGGATAATCTTCAGTTAAGCTGGCCCAAAAGCTTGAAAGAGAGATAGTAGGAAATTTTTGTTTTAAAGTTGAATCACTAGCTATGTCTATCAACTGCTCGGATTTTTTGACTGGGAAGTCTCCCATTTAGAATGAGTCAATGAATGGGTTTCTCAGCCAATTAAAGTCTTCGTTGTTTGGAGGGAAATACTCCTTAAATGAGTTTTGTAACTGTCTAAGATGCTCAGTTATACAATTTTTAACAATTTCTGATGCCTCAATACTCATTTCACTCAAGATATCAAAACAATCAAATTTATTTCGTTTCACATGTTGGGTCCGAACTTTAAGTTTCAATTTCATTGATGACATTTTGTCTGCAGCTGTAAGCATGGTTACATTGCAGCTCTGTATTGGCAGGTTAAGCTCATCCAATTTATTAAATATATCAGCAAAATACGCCAGCTGCTGTAACCAAGTATTATCTGAGAAATATTTAGCTAATGATGTTTCTTTTTCAGTCAAAAAAATTGCACTTTCTTGTCTTATTTGAAATACTCGCATCAGTACCTTGCCATGAGACAGCCAACGAATGGCAAATCAGTTTAAAAGGCTGCAATATAAAGCTCGTGCCTTAATGAAATTGAGAATTTGTATTGCATTATCTGACACAGATGCCAAAGATTTTGGAATCTTCTTAACAGCTTATGCTTGCCTATGCAAAAGGCAATGGCTTCTTGTACACATTTTGGATACAGCCTTTATACAAGCCACTATTCCTGCAGTTTTCCTGTCATACATTTTTGTCAGTCAATTTGATGGTGTGTAAAAAACTGATCTAAAAGCTTAAAGATTTCTTTTCCGGTTGTATGTATTTTAAATGATTTACAGAGTAACAAATCTACCTCAAATTCATCTTCATAAATATATCGAACACAAACAAGCAGAATGGCGAGATTAGCAAAATCAGTACTCTTGTCCAGTTGAATTGTAAATAATTCACATAACCTCAGCCTTTGAACTAATTCATCAAGTACATTAGATGCATAATCTTGGGTTCTTCTTTGGATCGTATTGTTGGACAATGGCACTAATTGTATTTTCCTAGCAGCTTTCTCATCTAGCATAGATGTTGCCAAATAGCACAGGGCTTAACAAGCTTTTCTCTGATTGTGTGCACTTCTCCTTTATATACAATGCAGTAACTTAAAAGGAAGCCATTAGTGCATTTTCAAATTTGAATTTTGTATGCATATGTTTTTTTGTTAAAAATAGGTTGTTTAATATATGTTGGAAAAAACTGAGAGACTTATATTTATGTTCACTATGTTTTGTTTCAAAATGATGTAACTTGGCAGGTGTCATCGAACTATTTTGTAAAATTTCATTGCATAGAATACACACAGGACGTGGTGAGTTTTTATCACTGACTGACGCCATCTAGGAACGGGAATCTAAATTAATAATGCTTTGTAACTGACCTACCAAATAATATTATTACTCTGTGTAAAATAAATATTAAATTAGTAGTGTGTTATTTAAAATATAGTTACAAAAACATACAATATATCAGTTTTCATCAATGTTTTGCAGAACCTATGTGCTGCCTTCGCGGAACCCTTGGGTTCCACAGATCAGTTTGAAAACCACTGACTTAGAATATTTCAGCTAATAGACTGCCATCATCAGTGGTATTCACCAAAAGTAGATTCTAAAAGAATAATCAACTATCTGTCTGGTAGTTGAAATGCATGTATGGTTTTTCATTACCTTTTTAAGGCTATCGGAAATCCCTGAGTAAGATCTTATTTTGTGCATTTATTTGTATAATTTTCCAGTTTCATTCTAGTCATGGGACAAGCTTGATAATTTTCTATTTTATTATATTGCATCACTAAATAGTTGGGCAGTCTAAAATGGTTGATTAACCCTTCAGCGATGGGCTCTGTGCATGGTACGGATCTCGGTTTCTTACCATATCGCTGGCCTCTGTGCATGGTATGGACGCATGCCGCAGTGCTTTTAATTTGCTATATAGAGAAGTTTTTATTTTTTTTCGATTGGCTTTCACATTATATATAAAGGTTTTCACCTTAAGAAAACGTTTAATACAATATTTTTCTAAATGTTTTACTATGCAAAACTAAATTCCGTCTGCTGTGACGTCTGCTCCACTGGTTGACGCAAGTAAAAATGATTTGCACCATTTTTTCACCCTTAATCTCTAGCAAAGATTTATTTATGTCTCTAAATCACTCGGAAATTAGCTCATTCTTTATGTAAGAAAATAATTCGAAAAAAGACGATACTTTTCATCAGAAAATCCCGTCTTTAGAATGAATACGATCAAAGATACCGGACACAAGGCAAGTGTTCGCAATCAATAGGAATTAGTAGCCAAAGTTGTTAAAGCACCATGAGAAGAAGGGGAATAGGGTACAGCTAGAGATGATTTACTCTTGTTTTTATAAATTGCATCTATGCGATGTTATTCATAAACAGTTCTTGAGTGTCACGTCTATGTTTGGAAGAGATAAAGAAAGTGGGAAGAGGCTCTCAACAACTGCGTTGTTATGAGAATGGAGCGACTTGCTGCTATATACAGAGAACTCGAGCGCGTCATTTGAATGAATGGGAACAAATCCAGTATGTAAAGCAGTGAGTGTTAAACATTTGTGTGGAATAAACTTATTATTCTTTGTGTGATAATACACAATCTTATTGTAATAGAATTAAAGAAAACATGTGGTATAATAAACATACTATTACAAATATTCTGAAAATTTCACAAATCCGATTATTAGGTAAAACTTTATGAATGTTTATAATGAACTACATCAAAATTGGCCATTTCAATTAAATACCCACCGACCGTAAGGTAGAGTGGTATTTAAATCTAACCCGTCGCTGAAGGGTTAATGTGGCTAAAGGCTTTGTACAAAATATCTTATGTACCTCATATTTTCTCTAGGTCTTAATGTTGTGAGCGAGTTCAATTTAGACAATGTGACTGAATTTGGAGCAGAGGATGAGGCAGACCTCAAGGACATTCTATCTGAGAAAGATGATGTAATGGAAGATGTGGATGATAAACCAGAACCTAAGTATGTTCTAACTTTAGTTTTGTATTAATCACAACATGATGATAAGCAGATGCTTCTTAAGGGCTAAATGTAAGAAGGGGCTATATATTATCAATTTGGCCCTTAATAAAGTTGTCTATGTATCCATCAATATTTCTTAATTTTCATTTAACCAATTGTATACACTTGGGTGTTGTGTTACAACAATGGTGTCCAAATTATGGCTTACAGGCCTGCTGTTTTATTCCAGTCTGCCATGAGAATTAAGGGGTACAATGTTATGTAAAATTCAAGTAGATAATTTTAGAAACATTGTACTATTTTGCCTTTTCTTCTATTTATGTAATAGATATACATACTATGAATTTTTAAAAAATCTGGTAACATTGATACCTAAATTAACCCTTTAGTTTCCTAAAATTATTCCTTAACTGTATTTTCCACTGATTGTGACCTATGATGAGCATGGTGGTGGACTATGTGGCCCTGGAGCCAAGAAGTTTGGGCACCACTGTGTTATATCATTGGGTTAGTTAAATTGAAATGTTCTCTTTCTCACATTCACAACCTTAATTAATTGAAGTAGTAAGTTGTCACATGTGTAGCATAGAGAATGAATTTATTTCCATGATTTACAAGAAATTCATTGAAAATTTTACTGGCATATAATTATAATAGCCTAAAATATGATGTTTGGAAAAAGAACTTTAAGTTATACAGTACATAGTCCAGAATCTGGCTGTCCAAAATCCAGAATGATCCAAAATCTGGCCATTTTTACAAAACTTTCCATTAAAAAATTCGGTACTTTTCGATTAACGTGGTGCCACCTCCACCATGCCCCAAGGGGCGAGATATGGAACTGCAAGGTGCTGAATATGGTGAGATTTGGAATTATGTGGAGCAGTACTCCATTGGAACCATTGGTTCTCCAATAGGTTTCCCACCTCTGCTTTAGAGCTGAAGAGAAAAACCTTTCTATTTACTAGCAACCCTACTCACTGTTCCTTGCAATATGGCTGTGTTTGGGTGTGCATGCCATAATATAGTGTATAGTGACTTTTTCACATGTGTCTGTATATAGACATTTAATATGACAAAAAGATCAGCAGATAAAACATCACCTTTTCTATTACAAAGAAGGTTGAATTATTACAGAAGTTGGAAAAAGGAACTTCTGTTCAGAAATTGTGCAAAGAATATGGTGTTGGTAGCTCAACCATTTACGATCTAAAGAATCAACAATGTCTTCCTTATTTGGATGCATGGGCCTGACTTTTCTTTTGCGCCTTTCCTCTCACCTGTCACTCCTCCATCTACCATTCTTCTACCTCCAACAACACCTTCCTTGACATTGACCTGTACATCCAAGGCAGTAAAATCCACACCTGTGTTCATATAATACCCACCAACAGCCTCCAGTACCTCCCTTATGAAAGCTTCCACCCTCTTCATACTAAAACTTCTATCCCCTATGCCCTTGCTCATCAAGGATGGAGACTCTCTATCAGAGAGTCTCTTTACCAATATTATTCCATCCTCAAGGATGTTCTTCTCAAATGAGGCTACCCTTCAGACCTCATCCATGTACAGATCTGGAGAGCAATCACCTACAACCATTAGATCCCATCCTCACACACCCACTATCCCTGCTTCCACCCCTCCACTCATTCTAATCACACTTATTCATCCAGGTATCCACTAGGTTCTCAAAACAGTCCTTTATGCTGCCCACCCAATTCTTACCTTGACCTATCACCTGTCCCTCTTTACCAATACTTCTGCCGTCCCCCCAATTTAGGAAATATCTTATGGATGAAGGAATCACCCACATCCACCCTACCACTTGCTATAGGGACTCATCCCTGCAGCAAACCATGCTGCCTCACTTGCCCAATCCACCTACCCTCATCTTCTTTCTCCATGCCCTCCATCACAGGTGCCGGTGGTCTAGTGGTTAGGATGCTGGCTGCTACTCGCTTACTGCTCAAAAGGCAGCGGGTACGAATCCTGCAAAAGTAGGATTTTTTCCAAGGTCGCTCAGCCCCCTGTTTGTGTGGTTTGAGGAGACTGTGCAAAGTCAGCGTTCTGTCCTTCGGAAGGGGCGTTAAGCCGTTGGCCCTCTTAGTGCTTTTTGTTAAGAGGTTAAGAGTAGGATAATGCCGGCACTGGGTTTCCCTCCTCTGTTGTGAAGGAGCTATGGCTATAATAATCCAAGAGGTTGATTAGCCAAAAATACACAGACACACACACTCCTTCCACCAACATCACCTACCTCATCACCTCTAGAAGCATTCTCTATCTCCCTCACATTCTCTCTTTCTCTCCTGTTCTCCCTCTCTGGGATTATATAAAAATCTTACATGCAGAATGAATATTTATTTGACAAACATTATGCTAGACAACTTGAATATGCTTAAAACTACCGTATTTCTTGGCATATAAGACGCATCCCGGTTTTTAGAAGATTTTTCAGGAAAATAAGTATTTTGGTTCACCATGGCAGTTAGAAAGGGCCACATCATGTATCATTTTCAGCCGTGATTAAGTCCGTACCTGGCAATATTTACAGATAATATTACGGCATGATAACAGTTAAATATAACATTTTAGATAAAATTAATTCGTAAAGTAAATAGGGATGATCTAAAACATAAATATTTGCTTTGAGACTTGTATAGATAAATGTGCCCTGAATGAACTCGGCAGTCATATTAATTAGGCTGTCAGAGTGTGCTGCACACATTGCACATATAGATACCCTTTACTGATAGTACTTAAACTTAAGTGCAAGATGATATTTTAATTACTAATAAATTGAATGCATATCCAATACTGATAAGTATGCGTTTCAAATCTACTGCTCACTTACAGACGTATCTCTGTGATCTTTCAATAGATGGCACTAGTCCTTGGCAATAGAATTTGTATCAGATGTTTATGATTATACACAACGAAATAGAAAAAAAAGGTTCTACGTAACTCTTGGTTCACTTTTATTGACTTACTCGATTTCTGTGTGTTTTTCATATTCAATCACCTGAAGCTTATAACTAATATCATAGGTGTATCTTTCCACTTTTGTAGCCATTGAGATCTCAATACATGTAACAGTATTTATCCTAGATATTTTCAAACTTTATATAACATCTATCACAATCATATTGTTCTGTGGCATTAATTGCATTAATCAATATCAAAAGCCTATCAAAATTGTAATTACTGTTAGCGGAGATGTATTAAAATGAAATAATGAAAATATGTACAGGTAACTCTCGTTCAAAGAACGTTTGTTTAACAAATGTTCGCTTTAACGAATGAATTGAATTTTATAGCTTTACTTTTTGCTGAAAATTCTGTTCCTTTTAACAAACTAAATAACATGTATCCAACTCAGATCGAAGAAACCATGTTTATGGTACCTCTTGGGGTCACAAAGACCTTGTTGATTCATGGATTCTTTGTGTCTCCACTTGATTACGCAATTTTCCTATCACCTGCATTTCTTGAGAGGCTTAATATGAAATTACCGAACGTGCTGTTTCTTACTCAAAGTATATTTACAAATATCCACTTAGACTTGAAGGACCTCTTGTGTACCGATAGGGAGGAAGTGCACTATGCATTGTTTTCCACAGCCATTCTATAATTCAGTCTGTGACTTGGATTGACTGTTTGGTCGCATTCGTTTTCTCGTGGTTCATACATAATCATTACATCACAAGGATTTGTTTTCAAGTCATTGCCGTGGCCATATTTATCATACTTGCTCATACTTTTTTTATAACTTCAATTTTTTGTTAATTATTTTCCTGGAGATGTTTAAATCACGTGGAATCTTTAATTCTTTATTGATGGTGTCGGGAGGTTCTGTTTTTCATTCAAAAGTATAATTTTCTCCTATCATACAATAAATGGCACTGTACACACTTCTATGTTCGATTGTTGTTGCTTTGGTTTTCTAGTTGATCCAATATTGTAGTTGCTTTGACAGACATTTTAATAGCTAAGAATTATAAATTCAAGAATAAAAAAATCTTTTGTCTGGAATGCATCTGGAGTTTTAACTGGGAAGCCAACGGAAAAATCACGATTGTTCAATGAATTTCCGTTTTACGAACGCTTTTCAGGAATGCATGTCATTCGTTGAACAAGAGTTGCCTGTAGTTGGAATTCATGTTGCATAAGGTATTACTGTATATACTAACAAAATTTTTGTTATTAATTATTAATAATGTATATTTTAATGTTTTTGCGATGAATTACTTCTAATTATTTTATTTTGGGGATGTGTGTGTTTATTAGTGTTAGTATTGAGAACAGTAATAATCTTACCTTAAGCATATAAGACAGGCTGATTTTGGTGGTCATTTTTCTGGAAAAAAAATGCATCTTATACGCCTAGAAATACGGTATTTTAAACTTTATGGAACATACTATTATGTGAATTTAATATTTTTACTGTATATGACATAGTTGTTTAATTGAATTAAATTATGATAAATTTTATTTTTCTGTTTTTAGCCAAATAATAAAAACTAAATAAATAATGGAGGAATATTTGCTTTACTGTCATATTGCTTGTCATTACTAATGTAACTAATGAGAAAAATAGCAAAAGTAAAGTTCATGCATTTTTCTCAAGCTTCATTTGTCTTCAGCGAGCTATGTGGGGAGGCAAAAATAAATGAAAACAAATAAAAATCCTTAGTTCTGATCTCTTGAGCAGTGAAGAGGTGTGTGTGGAAACAGTCTCTCTCTCCAATGAGCTGTCTTCTGATCATAATTTTTTTTCCAAATTGGTGCTTTTTTTCACCCATCATATGATAATTGTCAACAGCTCAGATGAAATGCGATACTAAGTAAGCTCTCTACTTTCCTGAGTGAAGCTACCAACTGTCACTCTTTCTTCTTAGGCTTATGAAGTGTCACAGAGGGAGCTATAAAGGGACAGAAGAAGGCTTTTATAGATTTAGGATAATATGCAACTTCAACATGTATGTTAAAAATTCATTAAAATGCCTTACAATAAAATCTTTCATAATAAAATAATGCTCATTTACTTCTTGAAATTATTACTCTTAAGTTTGGCTATAATTACGTGTGTATGCATTTAGAGCTGACTGTTTAGCAACATAATTCCAGTAGTTACTGTGACTAATTATTGAAACAATTATTCTTATTTCCCAAAGGTTGAAAATTGACTACAACTTATATCGGAAGTTTTGGGCATTACAAGATGTATTTCGGAATCCAAACCAGTGCTACATTAAAATTCAGTGGAAAACATTTTCCTCAGTAAGTACAAAGTAATATTTCAAAATTTGAATAGCTGAAGCTGCTTGTGTATATTTATTATTCCTTGATTGAATTTCTGGTGCTATTTCATTTCATTATCCTTCTTTGACAAGCTGTGGTAGCCATGTGTCACCAACTTTTCAAATATCTCCTTTTCCTTCATATTCTTGAAATGGCACTTTGTCAGCATACTTTGTTAGTGGAAGAATGAGGGGAACTCCCACTAGTTAAACTTTCTATGCTTAGAATTGCCTTATTAAGGAGAGTTTCTACATGGCAAAAAAATTATTTTTAGTAGTATGGCATTATGGCCTCTCATGAAAGATTTGTGTCAGATGCAGAGAGAATAAATGTGTTACAAAAAGTTATTTCAGCCAGTAGTTTTGAAAGTGATACTTCTAGTTTTGTTGGCAATTACAAAGAAATTGTGGGAATGTAACAGAAAGAAATGAAATTATTTATTAACAAAAAAATGTGTAGGTTTTATTTATTGGATTGTTTCGAGGTTTATCATACCAATTCCAAGACTACATTTTAGAAATTACCAGTGGATGAGTATGCACTGTCTTTAGCAAAACTGAAAGTTTTGAAGTTAAAAACCCAATAGTTAAGTATTTGCAGCAATTAAAAAAATTAAATTTTTAAACCCAGATTGGACATATAACCAGACTAGTTTAACTGCTTCCCTGACGAATTTTTTTCAAACAATTGTTTTAAAAAAACATTTTTAATTTTTGTTTCAGAAAGTTTGCAAGGAGTCTATTATATAGATACATTCATTGTTTTCTCGATGGAATATTAATTGACTTATTTAACCGATTAGGGACGGAGCACCACCACGGTGGTGCTAGGGTACCATCCTCTTCTGCCTCTTGTGTGGGGCGTGTTTATTACCTGTAGTTCCTTCTTTTTGCTAGCAGCTTACGGACAGTTTTAAGTTTCATCCTGTGAAGTTGCACGTGTTTTTCTTAAGCGGTTACAATTTTACGTGTTTTTAAACTTAGCCGTTTTTTAATTTGACAATGGCTACCAAGAGAAAACGGTGTGACGATCACAAACTGGATTTATTGTTTTCTATACCAGATGATGGAGTAAAAAGTGATATATCCTCTATCGATAGTGATAGTGATATTCAAGAGGAAGAAATTCCTGAACCCTGTAAAAATATTTCACCTAGAACTTTAGATGATGAATCTGATGGTGAAATTGAAGAGACAGTTGAACAGGCTAATAGAAGCAGATTGACTTGGTCCAGAAGAGGTTTGATAGATTTAGGCACTAGTCTCTCTCAGTTTACACCTGGTCCTAATACTTACTTACCAGAAAATTCTTCACCTTTAGATTATTTTATGTTATTTTTTACGGGCGATATGTTGGACCATTGCGTCAAGCAGACTAATTTGTATGCCTCGCAAAAAATGTCAACTGCGGGCGGAGGTGGAAATATTTGGGAAGATCTTACATTAGATGAGTTGAAAGCTTGGTTAGGTGTTATTTTTACAATGGGATTTCATGATCTTCCAAGTCTGAAAGACTATTGGTCCACAGATAGGGCATTGAATGTACCAGGTGTATCAGAAATCATGGCAAGGGATCGATTTTGTCAATTTTGCGGAATTTTCACATAAATGATAATTCACGGCAGCCTCTACAAGATAGCTTAGATTTTGATAAACTCTACAAAATTAGACCTAT
The DNA here is from genome assembly GCA_028673005.1 of Tanypteryx hageni. NCBI lineage: Eukaryota > Metazoa > Arthropoda > Insecta > Odonata > Petaluridae > Tanypteryx > Tanypteryx hageni. The sequence continues at coordinate 66,782,354 of CM054115.1, read as the reverse complement.
TCTGGATAGTTTAAATAGCAATTATAAAAAATATTATAACTTTTCTGAGTATCAGGCAATAGATGAAGTGATGGTGAAATTTATTGGTCACTCTTCAATGAAACAATATATGCCAATGAAACCCATCAAAAGGGGATTCAAGTGGTGGGGAAGAGCAGATGGAACATCGGGATTTGTTTTTCATTTAGAATTATATACAGGGAAAGGGACAATTCAAAAGAATAATTTGGGTTTGGGTGGAAATGTCGTGATGCAACTTGCAGAGCCTCTCTTTGGGTCAGGCTGCACCCTTATTTGCGATAGATTTTTTACGTCGCCAGATCTATTTATGGAGCTCTCCAAAAAAGGTTTGAGAGCCATAGGAACTGCAAACACCAACCGTGTCAATTATCCCAAAGAATTGGTAGCAAACACAAAGGACTGGAAGCAAAGTAACCAAGGGGACTGTGAGTGGCTCTCCTCCGCCCCACTCGTTTCCTTAGGCTGACGAGACAAAAGGTCTATATTCTTTTTGTCATCAGGTTACGATTCACCCACATACCCAATGCAGTCTGTGAAAAGGAAGGAGAAGGATGGGTCGAAGGTGGAAGTGTGCTGTCCTGAGATTGTGAGGTTATACAATCAATTCATGGGAGGATTAGATCGAAATGATCAATTATGTAGCTACTACAGTTTGCACATTCCTTCAAAAAAGTGGTGGCATAGACTGATGTTTGATTTAATAAATAGAACGGTAGTAAATTCTTATATCTACTACAAACAAGCTACCAATAAGCCAACTTTTCCCCTTAAAAAGTTCTATTTGAATATAATCGGAGACCTCATTGGAGGCTACAGTAGCAGAAAGGTGCGTGGACGTAGAGCTACAGTTCCTCCTTCACATAATTTTGGAGAGTGCCACTATCCAGATCAAGTGAAAAGAAATGATATGAATAAACTTTTGCATAAAGAATGTGTGGTATGCCGGGGAAAAGGAATTAGGAAGAGGACAATTTTTGTATGTTCTGTTTGTGAAAAAGGGCTGTGCATTGACACTTGCTTCAGAGATTTCCATCAGAATCTCCAATAATTAAGGAATAAAAAGCCTCAGTAAGTACTTGAATAGTTAATATAGACTCTTAGTATGGGCCAGTGAAAGTTTCAAGAAGATTAGAGTTAACATTCTTTTTCTATCGTACTTTTCCCAAAAAGGTAACAAATTGGCTATTTTCTGGCATTTAATTCCGTCCCTAATGGGTTAAAAAAGTCATTTTATTCAAAATACTGGTTTTTGCAAGTTTATTAATATAATGAATATATTTTTATAGTAAAAATCAGTAGACAATAAAAAAAATTGAAGTAAACATCTTCCAAGTCATCAATGTCTTCCACTCCACAATCCATTTGGAGGTACGTAATAAAAAAATTTAATTTTGAAAAAAAAAAAAACGAAAGTCGCGTACTATCAAACAACAGCTACAATGAAAACTAAGGAAGCACTACTGCAGTGAAAAGTGTTGTATTCACTAAGGATATCAACAAGCAACTGAAGCACAGGAGTGCAGTCCCTGACAGAGAAATTATACCTAAACATCTGGTGGTGAAAGGGTTCACGCGATACATGGCCAAGTACAATTTTCAAGGCGCCACTCATGGCCCCTTGTAAAATATAACAGGAATGGTAACCTCAAGGCGGCTGGAAGGATCCTTTCAGGATTCCGCAGCATGGACTGTAAAATTGCCAATGTCTCTCCGTGAAATTTTCTAGGGTGGGGTGACCACTGTCGTTGAGAAGGTTGCCAAGAGCACCTTCCTTTCCTGGGCACTATGCTACCTCCGGTGAAAAGGGAGGGTGGGAGAGGCAAGAGGTCTGCTCTCGGATTCAAGTTTTCGACTGTTCTTGGCCTTGGTCGATGCAGCTATGGCAGTAAATCCTTCTATGTCGTCTGTACTGTACTATAAAATAAACTTGTGTGTGAAAGCAAAGCCGCAAAATTTGTAAAGACGAACTTTGAATTTTCCGATTCCTCAAATGCATAACAATGAGTTTTAGAACTTCCTGCAAAGAAATACTAAAGATCTTACTTCCACTGACACCTAGCGGTCAAAGATTACATGAAATTGAGAAAACTCTGCTGCAGAGCCTATGGAAGCAAAAAGTCACTCTAGCCTGAGTATACTTGGGATAATCAGAATTTTTGCTTATCGTGAGCCCGAGTATACTCGGGATAATCAGGGAAGCAGTTAAATGAAGTTTATTCATTGTAGAATCCCACATATCTTCAAAATGCAATTCAAACAACAGCAAATTATCATATTAACTATGAAATGCAGTGAAAAATTATGTAATAATATGACAATTCACCTCAAGTGGGATTGTTGTAAACACTGAAATAGCTATTAACCCGGCAGTACTCACATACGTTTTTGTAACTGAAGAGGTCATGCGGATATTTTTGTTTAAAAAATTATTAATCGTCGAGTTTCAATAAATTTTTCATTTTATATGTCTCTTGATGTATTTTCAATTAATTGAAATTTATTTTAAGATGTCAATTATTTTACAAACCTGGGAGAAAGATGAAAATTGTGGAAAATGTTTGTTCTTGCTTTTATGAAATTTTATATTTTGTAATCAGTAAAGTAACTGTTTAATAGCGATCCCAGATCATAAACAACAACACCAACGATGCAAATAATAACAATAATTTCACAATAAAACTTATAAAGCACTCGCAAAACAAAAAACGCAGAGATTTCTGCACAAAATTCTGTCGCACTGTCTAAGAAAAACAACCAAACTCAAAGAATAACCATAGGACACTAGTTTTTTAGGTGAAAATTGTTGTAGGCATATGCCACTTCAGCTACTGAAGGTTGAGAGTCATAAAAGGAAAGGAATCCTGTCATAAAACATAGGGCTGGGGTGTCAACAGCACCCTGCATAACCACTCCCGGGTTAAAAAAGTTTGAGCAATATTATATGATAATTTTTACGTTAATTACAGTAACTTTTTTCAACACTGAAATAGCTGTTTGAAAACAGCAATCAATTCCATCACAGGGACAGCCATCATCATCCACTTAAATGTTACTAACATGAAATTTAATGTTCACATTTCATACTGAAAAGTTGACCGTAATTTTTTGAAAGGCATTTTTTCAACTTTAAAAGATTGACTTTTACATCCTGTTATTTATTCTATATTATTAAAATGTTTATAATTTGCTTCTTCACTTATTTAAAGTCATTCTGGTTCTAATGTAAAAATTTTTATACAATTTATACTTATTTTTAACTACCCTATTTACCTGAATCCAAGACGACCTCAAATCTAAGACAATCCCCCTTTTAGCAGATTGTCAAAACAGAAAAAAAAATTTATGACCTAGTTTCTCACTGACTGTATTTGGTTTATATTTCAAACACACATATTCAGTTTAGGTTCATTAATTTAAATGGTTTGTTTCAAATTTTACAGTTGACTTCTAGTCACTATCGTTCACAGGTCGCCTCTGAAGATGCCCACATTGTGGGCGAAATGCATTGGGTCTTATAATCCTTTCGTTTTTTGGCTAAAGGAGTTTACACTACTAAAACATCGATTGAGCCAAATGTTTTTGAGCTACCACATAACAATTCAAATTTTTGATTAAAAAAAAATTTTAATGTAATTTTAAAATTAAGACTATTAATTGAATTCCGGATCATAGGTTTGCAATGAAAAATTTCAGTAGATGCAATTATTGCATCAAGTGTTTAATTTGTTTAAAAAAACATCGATTAAACGCTTAATTATACTTCCTACAGTTCTATGACAACTCATCGCGCGTGAATTCATTGCGGTCAGTTCGCAGCGCATCAATTCATCGCATAAAAAATTCATCGCGCATCAATACATTGCATGACAAACTCATCACGCATCAATTCACCTCTCGACAAATTCTCCACGATACACCGTGACTAGTGAATGGCAGGGGGAGATACTTTTCTACAAAATAGTTTTTCTTTATAGTTTGATAATACCAGAATTACGCGAGGCACATTGGATGGTGTATAGCAAGAGGTGACACCCAACCGAAAATGTATTCCCCTGCCGTACACCAGTCATGGTGTCTCACCTTCCAATTTGTCTTGCAACAATTGTCACACGACGAATTTGTCTAGCGATGTATTCATGTGTTACGAGTTTGTTGAGTGAGGAATTAACGTGCCACAAATTGAAGCATGATGAATTGACATGTGATCAATTGACTGTGACGTGTTGATGGTATATGACAAAGACTAGTACCCCTATGGAAAGACCGGAAACTTAATGCTATGAAACGATGCTAGGTTTTCCATGGAAGGCAACGAAAGATGGGTCAATGGGAAAATTTGGAACTACGTGTTCACGGTGGATATCGTGACGTCATCACGGGATGTCGCTCACCCTCTTCCCCTCCCGTTTTAATACGATAATCATATCTAATATAAATTAGACAGACAGAAGAAATGGACTTAAATGAAAGAACTGCATTTAAGAAATCAAATTTATTAGCGTATATCACACATTGCAAGAATACAAAGTCGTTATCATATTACAAAACGGTGAGGTATTTGTACATAAATATTATACAATAAAGATATAAAAATCAATTATTGTAACCAACTTTTATAACGTTAATACCTTTTATGCATGAAAATGTATTTAAAGGAAATTCACATGGACGATGAAAAAGTCAAACTTTCACGTCAAGAATGACTTAGTGGATCAAGCAAAAATCTATGGTAAAGTGATTTCTTTGGCCCTGGAACACAGTTCTCTTTCTGTTCCACATGTAAGAAGAATGAAAATGCATTTCTAAGAATGTCGATCATTAAACCTGCTAAACCTAATGAAATTGATGCAGGAGGCAATGGGCATGCTTCAAATGTTGCAATAAATGTAAAATAAGGCAAATGCGCTTACGGCCCCTTGCGGTTCATAAACAATTTTTCTATTAAGATCACATTACCAATTGTAAAATTAAACACATATCACAATGCACTAAAAATGTCCACTTTGTATTTGTATGTACAGTTGTATTTCTAACAATCAAGTTGTTCTTAGCAGCCACAGTTAGGCCATTTAAGATCTATATGTATTCATCAATTAACAAGGAAAACTTTTGATATGGAAATTTTAATTTCTAGATCAAAAACATATGCTTCTAAATACGTTTTGAAACAAAGATAGAAGAATTACCTTAGCGCCTAGGAATACATACAAATGCATAATGAGAAACAAGAAATAATCAAGTTAACAATTTCTGTAAGTAATTCAAAATATTTCAAATTAAAACATAATGAGACATCGCTATGGTATACTTATTTCATTCTATTACAAGCACAATTCTATTCCTTGACATCTACGTTGCAATTCCAAAGAACTCACTATAATCTACGAATAACCACGAGAAGTTTTAAATAGAAATTTCAATTACTCAATCTAAAATTGAAGCTTATTTTGTGAACAACTGACATGTACCATATTCACGCCAAGGGCAATGGATGGCACAGCTAGGTGAAGCAAGCGAGGCTTAACACTTAAAAATGAGAAGCAGTTCTCAAAATGCTTCTCGTACACCCAAAAACGAGAGAATTTTCCCTCCTTCCTTCCTAGGAGATTTACCCAGTGCAGGTATCTGTTAAGAAAATATAAAAGCATTCTCACAAAACACATTCATATACATCATAGAATGTTTTTCAGAAAAATTTTCAAGAATATATGCTGTTCCTTGGAGAGCAGAACAATTGCACTGTCACATCTCCTTAAACCACAGTCTTCCACTGCACATTTCTCACGTGATGAAGGCATATCTACTCGACAAAATCAGAGTAACTTAGTCAACCGATCAATAAGCAATGGCGGATTTCTATCAAGCAAAATGGCCACTTCCATTGTGATAAAAGACACAAGGAACATGTGGTGCTGTGGCAGATAGAGAGAGAGAGCTGGCTGTGACTGCAGCGCAGTTGGTGGCCCCGTATCATCATAGTGAACTACGTGTAAAACTTGGGTATCTATTCTCCCATAAGAGTTTCATACCCCTGGTATACGACTTTGTACTCGGATTTAAGACGACCCCTGATTTTCACAAACTGAAATTTGGAAAAAAACCTCGTCTTGGATTTGGGTAAATATGGTAGCTGTTATGATTTTCTCTAATGATTTTGTTGCAAATGACGAATTTCTTTATTCTTTTATAGCATGCCTCCAATGTTTTGGCAGCTTTCAGCAGTTTCAAACTGGAAGATTTGCAAGGAAAAAGGAAAAGGCTTCATACCAGTGCAAGAGACATGGATATGCAATCACAACAATATTTTGCCAAATTTCTTACGAACCAAAAGCTTCTTGATCTGCAACTTAGTGATTCCAATTTTAGACGCTATGTTTTGCTTCAGTTCCTCATTTTGTTCCAGTACCTCAATTCTACAGTCAAGTTTCGGCCGTAAGTAACAGCATGTTATTAACGCCTTAAATGTGTGTGAAATTTCCTTAAATCTCTCATTAAATTAAGAGGTGAAATTTGAATGTATTATCAAAAATATAAAATTATATGATATGGAAATCATGAAATTGATTCTGTTGAAAAATTAACAATTTTATTATCAATTTGAAAGTGATTTTTTAATTTTTCATGATGTATTTTCGTTCGCTATTCCCATTGTATATGATGGCATATTTCCTCAGTTTTTTCTTGCCTTTCTGGATCTATTGAGTGCATATTTCAAGTTGTTAATTGCAATTTAGTCATGATTGTGTGGATAAATTCTACATGTTGTAAACCACTGTCCTGTAGTGTGGGGTTGTCTGTCCTACCCCTCCAGCCAATAATATAAGTTACACCCCAGGTTAATATACCCTAAGGTTACATTATGTAACCTTAGGATATTTTAGCACCCATATGAAATGCCTCCTATGAATTTTTTCAAAGCTTTCTTGTTCCTAAAATTATCTCTACCAACAAAAGTTCAACTGCATAAATAGCGAGTCGCAGTATGGAAAAAAATCGCCCGAGAAAATTATTTTATGTAAACGTAGATGAAGAATAGTGTAGAATGTATTTCTAACTAATAAGGCTTTCTCATTAGGGCAAAATACAACTACACTCTAAACTCACCAAATAGAAGCTCAAACCAAATGCACTGTTAGGAGTTTCACTACTTGTAAACTGTGCCAAAACATTGCCAAAATTTCTCTTCTATGAGTAGATACACCGCGTCTCAGAGAGTAACCACCATGTTGAAAAAAATCACTAGATGGCAGACCACTTCCTCTTAGCATGACGGAGAAGGCATGCACAACCCATAGAGAGATGATTTTTTTCATGGAGTGCATATATGCATGCTCTAATTCTTGCTGGCAATAGAATTCCAGAAAAATATTAAACAGAAAAAAATCGCTTAACATCTTTGTTGTCAAGCAATTAAAAAATAAACCTTAGCAGTGAGAATTTTAACATTAGTTTTCTTCTAAGAAAATGATTGTCTTAACTGTCAGAAAAAATATGATATATAATTATTATGCTTCTATTATACAGAAACCATTTAGGTGCATCGAGTTTGCTCTATTCTTGATTGTTTTTTTTTTTGCTTGCAGAGAGACTCATGAGATGAAACCAGAGCAGGCAGACTGGGTGAAAGAGACTACAGAATTGATTTACAAGCTACTCGCCGAGACTCCACCAGACGGAGCTGCTTTTGCTCAATCTGTAAAGCACATCCTCAAGGTCTCTATAACCTCCTTAAATGCATAATTATTTGCATTCTCATTGAACACAGAGGTCACCTATTTACTGAAAGGGATATATGAGACTTTACATATGAATGAGTAGGCCTTATCAAAAATTTAAATGTGCTCATAATGAAAATTTTTTAAAGTATGTAATGAGTCATACATCAACATTTAAAATGGGTTGGAGTAATGCACACAAGAGGCTTAGCATACATTAGGAGTTTTCTCTCAGGAAATTCATGAATTGAAATTTTGGTTCTAACTATATTTTAACATTTTTCTAATCACTGTTTGTTTAATGAAGGTTTTAAATATGATTGATGAGTTGGAATTTTAAAACGTTATTTCTGATTATATGGCAACCCTTGTTAAGTGATGGTTTGGGTATGCCATTTTCATCCTGCTTTGTAATATAAATGAAAATTGAGTGTGACCCAGGTTTGCCATTTTGATCCTTTATTTCCATATAATCCTCAAACGTTAAAATCTATACGATACAGACGCAGTTATAATTCTTGAAAAACATTTTCACACAAACTAGACATCCTATTAAAACAATGTATATGACAAGACATTCATTTTTTTGCGCTCTAGAAATTCTAAAAAGAAAATCTTTTCATGGTTGAATATTTTAAGAGTTGAAGCAAAATGTTATCATTTTGTTTCCAGTAAAGTAGTGGCCCTGATTGAGTGATTTAGTTATACATATTGTCATTTTTGTTATCATCTTTAATGTAAATCTTTCAGTAAGTTAACATTGCTAATTATACTTTGGCATATACAGTAGATATTTGTCATTATGTGGATTTTTGGGTGTTTTTCTCTTAAAAAAGAGGCAGTAATTTGGGTAAAGATAAAAAACTTTTGCAACTGCAACTTAGATTTTTAATTAATCACATATAAGTGGCAGATTAAATTCCAAAAACCCTGACCTCGAAACGAAAGCATCATGAATGTACTGTTCTTATAAATACATCAGAGGACCTGCATTTTTTTGAAAATCAAATACACCACCTTTTTGAACTTCGCGAATAAATGGTTCCGGAAAACTGACATGAAATGCAAATTTGCCAAGTGCAAGTCCTATTTTCACATAAGATGCCATGTTATTATGAAAGAATGGTTCCCAGCCAACCTAAAAAATTCACTTTTTTATCATAAATAATGCAGTTTAACAAAGTAAAAGCAAACAACCGCAAATGAGAAACCTAGCATTATAAAGTAAAAAATACTTTTAGTTACCTACCTTCAAAACGCGTAATAGCAAATGAAAACCCAGCATAACAAAGTGATTACACTTCTTTCTGCAGTTGTACAGTTTACCTCCACGAAATTTCGCATGTGATTTTCGATCTTCTTTTGTTCATTCTAAGGAAATGGTTTAATTTAAATTGAACTACTGAAATGGAATGTTGAGTACATCATGCACAAATGTTTTCCTGGATTCTGCAACAAACATTTCCAAGCCGCAAAGAAAAAACTAGCATTAAAAAGTGGTTCCATTCCTTTTACTAATTACGTTAGAAATGCATAACAGAAAACCAAAACCTAGCATAAGAAAGTTATAACATTTCTTTTACTAATCACGTCCAAAATACACAACACAACGTTACAAGATGATAGCAATTTTTAGATTTACATTAAAAATTCGTAATATACAATGAAACCTAACAACACAACAGTTCCTTAAATTAAATTCAAAATACAAAGATAATAGCATTAACTCATTAAATATTTTGGTCAAAAAGCAGCAACCTCATATGCAAAGAACGAATATTTTCAATGTCATACTCGTAAAAGTTGTGAAAACTAAACGTGCAGGATGCTTTTCCATTAACCAATAATTTCTAATTTGGCCGCTAGATTAGGGTTACCATCTTCTGTACACAGAAAAGGAGGACATTTCCATGTTTTTGGGTGAAAAAAGAGGACAAAAAGGTCATCCTGAATTTAATAAAGAGGAAGAAAAGAGGACAAATTTATTAATGCAAACAATAAAAAAATGCAATGTAAACAATATTTACTAATGTTTTGGATTAGCCCATTCATAATTTGTCTTGTGAAATAATTTCTTTCATTATCTCTGGATTGCCTCAAGTATGTATAAAAATCAGTGCGCGACATGTTTGAAATTGTACTGCAAAAACAGAATACCTTTCACAGACTTAACATTAAACCTATTCCTTCCTTTTGTCCACTGACTTTCCATTAGTGAAAATGCTCTTTCTACATTTGCATTGTGAGGTGGAATTGTGAAGAAAAACTGGGCAATTTTCAACATTTCTGAATGGCATTCAATATTCTTTGAATTACTAAAATATTTGGCCTACTTTTGATGTGCAAGCATGTTTTTAAAGTCTTCATTATTAATTTGACCTTCAACAACTTTCTTGAGATTGTTCAATTGGTCAAAACACTTAACGTCTTCAATTGGTACCCCTTTGTCGATCAAGTAGCGAACAGAATATTCCACATTATTCCAATTTGGTGCTGCACTGAGTGTCATCCACATAAAACACGAAATGGATTCGTTAGGTTTAAGCCACTTATCTAAATATTCTTTGCAATTACCATATAGAGTTTTTGTATCACTACAAAATTTTTCACATTCATTATCAAGTCCTTCATAACATTTTTTGGGTAGGAGTTCCTTCACTTTCAAAGGCATGAAGTTTTGATCCATTCGTTCAGAGATAATTTCTTTCACTGAGACTAGGATATTTAATACTTCTGCAACTGAGATACTTGCCCTTTCAATTTATTGTATGTGTGCATGGAGCACACTCATAAATAATTGCATGAGCCAAAGGTAAATTTCACTAAATTCATTTTCAAAGAACCTTTTGATCACAATGGGAGGTTTTTCTTGGGACAGAAAAAGTGCCTTTAATGCTGGAAACGTATAAGTCTAGTAAGGCCAGGAAATAATGTCTTGCTGTGAGAAAGAAGTTGTCTATATTCAATCTCAACAAACTCACAGTATTCCTTAAGCTCCTCAGTCCGGACTGTATAAATGTGAAAATACTGGTAAATTTTAAAAATAATGTTCTCTATATGAACATCCAAAAGTTCTGCGGCACTGTGAAGACAATTGTTCAAAATATGTGCAAGGGCAGCCCACTCCAGTTCAAGTCTTATTCTGCAACAATTTCTTTAATTTTGCAAAGACATTATTTCCTTCATCATTTCGTCTGAGTCCTCCAAACATTGTATTGCAATTGTCCCCAGTGAATGCAATGCATTTTTCATACAAACCATTCTTCAAGAGTTTCTTTGACATAAGTAGAAATGGCATCTGCTGTCTCATTAGGCATTTCCTGTAATTCAATTAATTTGGTTTGTAACCCTCCTGCCTTCACATCAAAGTACTGAATAATTACTGGAAATATCTTTTCAGAACCATGATTGCTTCCATCAGTTGAGCCCCCACAGTATGCAATATTATTTTCTTTAAAAGTTGTTAAAGCAATATTAAGAGAATTGTTTGCAAGTACAGAGTTTACAATGGCTTCTGTCTTGGTTCTAGCACAGGAAATCTTTTTTGCTATTTCTGAATCAAAAATACATTTTTTAACATGACAGATGTTTAGTCCATCGATTTATAACTGCTATGGTGTTTCACAGTATGAAAAGCAAAGGCGCCCTCTGCAGCAGCTATATCGTATTCTGGTTTACTGACAGCTTTGGCAAAAAAATCTAACCTTTCCTGAAGAGGTCTCACCTCGAACTGCTTTCTTATGCTTGTCTGATTCTATGTGATGCTTTAAATCACCAGCCCCTTTATTAGCCACTGAACAATATGTCCCCATTCTGCATACTTTACACTTAGCTTCCCATTCATCTTGGCCAGATGAAAAACATGGAAATTTGTTTTTCATCTCTTCTGTGAATGTGCTGTTCCTTTTAGGCATTTTTAAAGGAATGATAGTTTTTAATGATATTAATTTTCATATATGAAATAATCATAACCAATTTTATGTTATAAGTAATGAATAATAAAATCGTATTGTCTAGAATTATAAAAGTGAATAATAAATATTTTCGTATTTACAGTGAAGAACTGTGGTTTTAAACAAAGGTGAACTTCAGTACTAAATGTATTAGTGGCTGCACCATTGGTTGGTCTTCTGCTAAATATTCTGAAATTAGTCAACAGAACACAACTATGGATCAATGCTGTTCTCAGTGGCTCAAGTCCACATTTCCATGTTGTTGTATTGTTCCAGAAAACAGGGTCCTGAAACACCTGGCAGGTTATACCACTACAAATATCTATTTATATATGAGTGAATTCTGGAGTATGCATAGGTTGACAATGCTTCGATGTAATGAAGTTAGCGTCGTCAGAGTCTTCCATACCTGCTTGGCTCCTGCGAAAAATTTGAATTGACCAATCGTCTCTCTGTATCCGAAAGAGATATCAGATAATGTAATTCAGCATTCTTCATTGTGCTTGCTTAAAACAAAATGTCCCAGGAAGTAAAAATCCGGACATTTCAACAATTTCATAAAAATCCAACCGGACTGAAATTTTAGAGAAAAAATCCAGACTAATCTGTGTAAAAGAGGACGGATGGTAACCCTACACTAGGTGCCAGAAACTTTGACTGTTATCAGAAGAAGTGCCGTTGGCAGTTAGTTTAAAACTAAGCTACAAAAGAATTAAGTCGATGGCTATCATATTTGTTTTTTTTTTAAACTATTAATAATGAGCATTATAAATATAATATAATAATAATGTCCATTTCTAGGGTGCTAAAGTTTGAAATAAACTTAGAAACAAAAAAGTAGAGGGAGTTCACGCTTGTTGGCATCGTAAATGCATGACGCGCAATGTAAGTAATTTGTGCAGAATGCAAGTAATGGTCATAAAAAATTTTGTCGCGAAGTCCAAATTCACGAACCGCAAGCACACGAAGTTCAAGAAGGTGGTGTAATGCTCTTAAAAGTGAAAGTTTTATTTATCAATGACTTATTTTTCCAATTCTCCTGTTTTCATAATTTTTTTATTTTTAGAGAGAAGAACACTGGAATGCATGGAAGAACGAGGGTTGTCGAGTTTTCCAAAAGCCTAACCAAGTAGCTGTCAATTCAGAAGATTCTAGAGATGATGAGAGCCCCATTGTTATAGATAAAGAAGCTCCGAAAGATAAAAGAGTTAAAAGTGGAGGACCAATAAGAACTAAATTATCACGTAAACATCTTGGCGATCAGATACGTGAGGCTGCTTCAATGAACAAGTACCTCATGGGAAAGTAAGTTTGGAAAAAAATGATGGTTTAATTTCTATTCAAACCAATTGTTCTTCCTCAGAATCATTCATGTAGCTGATTTAATGTTTCATGCGTTTCATCAGTTTGTAGCAGAATTGTTTCATTTTTCCACATTTCATTGTTTCATCATTTGAGTTTCGTGTTTTGTCAGTATGTGGTCTGCATAAGGGTGTGTCCTTGGATTCAGCAATGTCTACGGATGTCCGAACTTGTGTTTTTTTTAAATCCATCAATTTAATCCTTTTGTAATGTCATTATCTCCATCCGTCCTTCTGTCCATCCATCACACTTCCATGTCTGGAGAACTACTTCTGCACCTTTCAAGTTAGTGCTACCAAATTTTGAGGTATTTTTCATGGCCATAAGTTCTTCCTGTGGTTGAAATTCAGACTCCAGAGTCAGCCTAAGGGGTGTAGTTTTTATTTTAAAAAACCATCATTAATATCTAATTCATTGGTTATTTCCTTACTTGTTTAATGTAGAACACTTCGAAACCTCATATGTAAATCACACTAGCAGAGCATAAACAGCGCACCTAGATATGGAAAAACTATTTACGCTATTTACTCTTTGAACCAAGTATGAATGCTATTGAAAAGATGTTCAAGTTTGGCGCTATCATGTTTTAACTCTTTCCACTCAAATTCTGCCCCTTGGCTTCCACAGTTTGTAATTAAATTTAAGTTAATTTGTAATTGGTTGTAATTTAAATTACCGTATTGTCCCAAATATAATGCGATGTTTTTTTCTAAAAAATGAAATTTTAAAAGTATCCCCCACGTTATATTTGAGTACTAGTGATTTTAAAAGATCGCAAAATCGTGTTTCGAAAAATCACCGTACATTCCGCACATCTTTTAGGTGATACAAGATACTTGTTACATTGTAGACACATTAGGCATGTTGCAATGTACTTGCAAAGCTTCTGAGGCGAGAATAGATCAAGTTCAGTCGGTGGCTGAACTCCTCATTAGTCATTGAATTGTAGCTATCAGTGCATCGGCGTATTCTTTGTGCCTACCTTAGCGAGTGTTTACCCATCCGTTATTTTAACAATGTGTGGCAAAAAGAATGCTGATCATGTTGATAAAAAGGTTCTTCTAAATCTCAGGTTAACAGAAGAATCCAACGAAGTTATGACATGAATTTTAAAATAGTCATAGCTCAAAAGGCGGAAAAAACTAACAATTTTCCAGACAAATGTGTTGTGGGGAATGTAATGGAAACCCAAGCATACTATACCTACTAGCATTTTAATTCGGCACATATTTTAATATTATTATTATTAAAAAAGTTTTGTGGTGAAGTAAATGAATAAATAGATATACTCTTTATAAACTTAGCTCTTTTAACACTGATTTTATTGTTAGTCTTACTGTAACAAATGAGCAAGTTTAAAAATAAAATCAGTTTACCTATTTTTTCTTTTCCCTCAATTTGCACCTTCCCACCATTTACACTTCCCTAGAAAAGTAAAAATTAGGGGTTTTACTGTATATAAATATTGTATTAACCCAAAAGGAAGACCAATCCTATTAATGTTATAAATTTTGAACAGTTAAAAACTAATTTTATTTACAAACAACAACAAAACATTCTGAGTATAGGCTTTTGTTCTATATCTATCATTTACCCTTCAGGGCTCACATCGGTGCACCATATGGACCTCGAATTCTTCACATGCTGCCGACCTTGGTGCAGGGTATTGACCCATGCTGCACTTGTTTTAATTTATTCTTGTGAGAAGAGTTTTTGATCAATTTTCAAATGGTTTTTTTAATTGTGAAAGGCAGAGGTTTTCTCTTTTATATAACTTAAAGTATTTATTTTTTGTGAATGCATTAATTATGCAACATTGAATTTATTGTGCCACGACAATGTATACTCGACTGATAGACGTGAGCACAGACGAAGTTTTTACAAGTTTTCTATGTTTTCATCCTAGCACGCACTTTATTCTAATTTATTTTTTCTGCATCTTGAGTTTCTTCCTAAAAGCATATCTGTCATTCTGTTATCAACTTTCACAACATTTCTAAGGAAAAATAATGTGAAAAAGAAGAGTTAAAATTGTTAGGAAAAAATCAACCAAAAATTAACGTTCAAAATGTCTCTCTCCCTTTATAAACTAGTAAGATGTTTTGAATCAGTGATGCACTGACAGATATATGAGGATATGGCACTGGTTACAAAGAGCTGATGGACAGAACCCAAACAAACCAAGTGGGATCATCCAGATCTATTAATAGTGACCTTTCTAAGTGCATCTGGAAGACATTCTTATTATTCGCTGATAGAAATACAAATATGGCTGTGCAAAGATAGAGAAACACTCCAGTTCCTTGGTTCCATTTTGTGTTCCAAATCCACACTGCATGGACAGTAAAGCTTGAAGTTTTTAGTGAATACCTCTACTTTACATATCATCAGTTTTTAGGGATTTATTCTTCAAATATTTGATCAATTTTTCTTTTCCCTGTATTATGGAAATGGCTTGTAGATAAAATGCACTGGGTTTCAGTAATGAAGAGTTGCAAAAATGTTGGAGGAATCCAATGACAGCTATGTGAATATGATAGTGATAGTGGTTTTAGTGTTGTTGATGATGTTGCACTTGCAGACAAAACTCGTAAATTAGCCTGATAGCGATGATGAAGTATGAAGGTATGAAGAATTTCACTGGGAGAGCATGGAAAATTTTACTGAACAACAAGAGGTATTTATTGGAGACTGTGTACCTCAGAATGTTGCTAAATGTGACTTTGATATTGTTGAATGTTTTGAACTAATTTATGAAAAAGATTTGATAAAGTAATAGACAGACAGACAGACAAACGACTTTATTAGGGCGAAATTGAGACTATGTAGTCCCTTCTTCCCTCCCTAAGGCCTGCATAACCTTACAGAGGTGGGAGGGTTTTTGTACTCTTACGAACCAAAGAGCTATACCGGCGGGAGATAATTCTCCTGGTAGGACCATCCAAGCCGGAAAGGTCTGAGGGGAAGAGTCAGACTAAGAAGCAGTCTTGGGGGTTTTACATCCCCCTGTGCAAGGGCAGCAGCTTGCACAGTACCTCTGTAGGTGGTGATCATGTGGATCTGAACAGCTACAGATGGGTAATCACTCTGTGAAACTGCGATGAGGAAAGCAAGGGGAAAGTACCTCATTATATTTCCCATGATAGGCTGAAAAGCTGAAAATACCTCTATGGATCTTTCTGGGGTAAAATATTCCGGAGGTAAAATAGTCCCCCAATCGGATCTCTGGGTGGGGACTACCCTAGGGGATGCACAGAGGAAATGTAACATTAATAGGAAAGCAAGTGGTGAGAAATTAAGAATAGGCACATGGAATGTTAGGACTATGAATTCAGGGGGTAAACTAGAGAACTTAAAAAGGGAAATGAGAAGGAATAATGTAGGTATAGTAGGTCTTAGTGAAGTTCGGTGGGAAGGAGAAGGCGAGATAAATTCAGACGAATTTAAGATTATTTACTCGGGAGGGGAGAAAAAGGAAAGGAGAGTGGGGATTATAATGAGAAAAGAGATAGCTGAAAGAATTAGCAAGGTAGTGACAGTTAATGATAGATTAATAGCCGTAAAACTTCAGATGGAGCCAGTGGAAATGCGTATAATTCAAGTGTATATGCCAACAACTAATGCTGGCGACGACGAAGTAGATGAAATGTATGAGCAGATTATGGATCTATTGGAGGAGGAGGGAAAAGGAAGGGTCAACACCATAGTAATGGGAGACTGGAACAGTGTAGTCGGAGAGGGACAGGAAGATAACATAGTGGGAAAATATGGACTAGGGAAGAGAAATGAAAGAGGGGATAAACTTGTGGAATTCTGCCATAGAAATAGATTAGTTGTAACTAATACATGGTTTAAGCATCACCAGCGGAGACTTTACACATGGAGAATCCCAGGAGACCAGAGACGATACCAGATAGATTACATACTAGTCAATGAAAGATTTAGAAATAGCATTAAAAATGTGAAAACACTACCAGGGGCAGATATCGATTCTGACCACAACCTTTTGGTGGCAAATATACAATATAGACTGAAGAGCGTTAAGAGAAACATAAGAGTTAACAAGAAATGGAACTTAGAGGAACTCCTTAAAAACAAGGAGGCTATCATGACTGAGCTGGAGGAAAGGTTGGGGGAGAGAGCTGAAGAAAATAGGAAGAGTGTAGATGAGGAGTGGAGATACATCCATAGCAACATTAAAGATGTAATGGAAAAGAAGGTAGGAAAGATAATGGGTGAAAGAAACAAAAAACCCTGGATCACAGCAGCCATGCTGCAAAAAATGGAAGAGCGGAGAAAGTGGAAGAACATAAACACTGAAGAAGGCCAAAGAAAGTACAAGGAGTTAAATAATGCTTTAAGAAGGGAAACGGTTAAAGCCAGAGAACAGTGGATAAATGAGAAATGCGAGGAGATTGTCGACTGTGAAAGAATTTGTAGAACAGACCTCATGTATAGCAAAGCAAGGGAACTATTCAAGAAAAAAGCAAGAAAGATAGGACGTAAAGGAATCATGAACAAAAGTGGTAAAATAGTATCGGAGCCAGACAATGTAAAGAATGTCTGGAAAGAATACATTGAGGTTCTGTATGACAAAGAAGGAAAGCCAAGAAATATTGAATTAAATGAAGAAGAGGATGTGGAAGAAGATCAGCTAGGACCAAGTATTCTCGAGTCTGAAGTTAAAAGAGCAATTGATGACATGAAAAGAAGGAAGGCTGTTGGGAGTGATGATATACCCGTGGACATTCTTAAGGTTTTGGGGTCTAAAGCAGTTAAGCAACTCACAAAATTTTTTAACCAAGTATATGATACTGGCATATGGCCTGAAGATTTTTTAGATGTTGTGATGGTACCACTGGAGAAAAAGAACAATGCAAAATGTTGTAAGGATTACAGAACTATTAGTTTAATTTCTCATACAGCTAAAGTTCTAACCAGAATAATAACCAAAAGAATTGAATGTAAAATAGAAAAGGAGCTGCAAGATAATCAGTTTGGTTTTAGAAGAGGAAGGGGGACTAGAGATGCTATAGGATGTATGAGGATCATGATAGAAAGAGCGCTAGAAGTCAATAAAGATATGTATTTTTGTTTTGTAGATTGGGAGAAAGCTTTTGACCGAGTGAAATGGGATCAGATGCTGGGTATTTTAAACAAAATAGGAATAGATTGGAAAGATAAAAGACTGCTTAAAAACCTTTACTTTGATCAAAAGATTAGAGTCAGGGTTGAAGGAGAAGAAACAGAAAGTACTTCAATAGGGAGGGGAGTGAGGCAGGGTTGTCCTATTTCACCAGCGATATTTAATATGTATGCAGAAACAATAACAGAAGAAGCGTTGATGGAAGAGAAAGGATTTAAGATAGGAGGTGAAAGTATTACCACCATTAAATACGCAGATGATCAGGGCTTAATAGCAGAAGGCGAGAAAGAGCTTCAGAGGATGACAGACAGACTAGTTGAGGTTGACCAACAATATGGAATGAAGATCAATACAGAAAAAACGAAAGTTGGGCCAAGTCATGATTTATGTTAGCTATGGAAAGAGATAAGTTATTGGGTTTTGTGTCTAAGTAGATTTGGAGATGCTTGGAGTAAGTTAAGTATTGAGAACAATCATTTATGAATAAAGAGAACAATAGAGGACCTAAAATTGAGCCCTGCGGAACGCCTTGGTTAACATTAAGCTGAGAGGATGAGGAATCGTTGTAGATGACTTGCTGGGAACGGTTGCTAAGGTACGAAGAGAACCAATCTATTGAAGGTGAAGAGAATCTCATGCAGCGGAGTTTTGCTAGGAGTATGTCTTTATCTACTGAGTCAAACGCTTTACTAAAATCAAGCAATATTAGTACCGTGAGTTTTCTGTCATCCATGTGTCTGCGTATATCATCAGTGATTTTAATTAGCGCGGTGGTGGTACTATGTGACTTCCGAAAGCCAGATTGATGGGGGTCAAGTAGATGATTAATGTTGAGAAAATCTGCTACCTGTTTGTGCGCAATTCGCTCCAGGGCTTTTGATAAAGTGGGAAGAAAGCTAATCGGTCGATAGTCATTGTTTGCGGTGAGAGATTTCTTAGGGATTGGGCGGACTAATGCGTGTTTCCATTGCGATGGGAATTTTCCCTGTAATAAAGAGTGGTTGAAATTGTTAGTAAGTACGGGGAGTAATTGATATATTAATTTGTTTATGATAATTATAGGAATACCATCAGCACCCTGGGCTGTAGTTTTGATTCTGCGTATTGCTGAAAGTACGTTAAATTGCAAAACAGCTTTAAAGTGGAATTGTGGAGAACCGGATGACTCATTCGCTTTTGCAGTAAGACTACTAATTACTTTGCATTTTTGTTCTATGTCGATTGTTGTCGGATTCGTCGAGAAGCTCTCGTTAAGAGAATCTAGTGATATGTTTGGAGGTAAGGAAGAATCCTTGGACTTGCCAATTCCAAGGTGTCGCAGATTGTTCCATAAGGCGGATGTTGTTATATTGGAGCCGGATATAGAATAAGCGAATTTTATTTTGGCATTTCTAATCTGTTGCTTGGTTTTGTTTCTAATATTTTTGTAGGTATTGAACATATTTGGGCATTTATTTGATTTGAAGAGACGAAAAATTGAATCGCGTCGAGCCATCAATAGTTTTAAATCGGCCGTTATCCATGGGGCGCGAGGTTTAGAGACGCGTGTGGTTTTGATGGGTGCGTATTTATCGAGTAGATGTAAGAGAAAAGTGTTAAGTGCTTCAATTTTTGCGTCTATGTCGTTTGCATATTCAAAAGTGTGCCATGGAAGACACGCAGCTTCGGCAATTAAACTATCATAGTCAAGGTTTTTAAAATTTCGTTGGGAGATAAATTTCTGCTTAAATTTTGGAGAGTTTAGTGAGTAGGCTAGAAAAATTAAGTCATGGGAGGAAATGCCCGGGACAGGTAATTGACCATTTGTGCAAACTTATCTGGGTTAGCAGTAACTAATATGTCAATCCAAGTGGAAGAATTTTTAGTGTTATTTGTGGGTTTTAAAGGTAGTATGCTGAGGTTGTGCGACGTAAAAGAGTTTTTAAAAAAAGACAGCATCGGAGGAGCTTGAGGCAAAATTTGCATTAAAGTCACCAGATATGATTAAGTGCTCATAATCGTGTCTTAAGTTGGCAATGATCTTGTCAATGTCAGATAGATAACCAATTTTTGGACGATAAACGATTCCTAACAATATTTTTTTTGAATTGACGACTACTTCAAGGAAGAGATATTCAGGTCTGCGGGAGTATTGTGCGTCGCTGGTGGCGATTACTTTACAAGCAAGGTCTTTACGGACGTAGATTCCTACTCCCCCTCCTCCTTTCCCTATCCTATCATTGCGAAACAAGTTATACCCAAGTATTTCAACAGAAGAGCTCGAGATAGCGGGTTTCAGCCACGTTTCGGACATGGTAATAGCATGTAGATCGTTGGGCGGGAGTAATGAGCGCAGTTCGTCGAAGTGAGGGACAAGGCTTTGGGCGTTAAGATAGATAAGTTGGAAGGATCGGGGAAAAGGTTTAAGTTCTTCTGTAAGAAGACAATGTGTTGGAACTGGGATGGGTCGGGAAAAGCCATTATGGGAAGGAGGCGGACGGTTTGTGGTAAGATGAGGAGTGTGATAATGAGTTCGTCTGTGGATGCTTGGTCTGACCCGTGGGAAAAATTCAGGGGCGTTAAGGTTTAGGTATGGCACCCTGCAGTGTGACGGGACGAAAGCAGGTGCATTTGGGTTAAGAGTAGAATTAGGCTGAAGAGAAGCTTTGGTGGAAGGCTCAATGACAGACATTTTGCGGGTAGTTGAGTAAGTGGCAAATAAATAAATAAATATATATATATATATATATATATATATATATATATGTAGAGGATGATTCAGGTAAAGAAGTGGTTGAGAAGGGCTACAATAAATTGATTAATGCACACGGGAAAGAGCACACATAGCGGAGAAGTAATGCTACAGTATATGCCAATGACTAAGTAACAATAATAAGAATACAAATTAATTATTAAGAAATAATGAATGAGACGCAACACTAAAGTAGCACTGGTAGAAAAAAAATAGAGGCAGAGATGAAATAAAGTATTAGAGGAGAACACTTGGTAGGAATTAAACACGACTAAACTTAATCGGATAAAGAGCACTGAAATGGAAGTGGACGCTACGGTTGATTAAGAGGGATGCGAGGGGATTGCACTTGACACTGGTTGGAGGAAATGAGAAGCACACCGAGAAACAATGAAAACCACTAAATTGGATTTACGCCAACACAAAGGGCACTTCGGCACGGGAAAAGGAGCACTAAAACAGTGGAAAACACTAAAATAAACACAGCACAGAAAACTAAGAGAGAAACCGAATAAGGGGAAATTTGATGCACCGGAACAACTTGGGAATGAGCACTAGGGAGAGGGAATTACACCTAAAATTTGTGACGAGGACACTATGGGGAGGGGATGGCAGGCGTCACGAGAATGGGGGTGGCAGGCATCACGGGAACGGAGGTGGCAGGCGTCACGGGAACGGGGGTGGCAGGCGTAACGGGGATGGCAGGCGTCACGGGAACGGGGATGGCAGGCATCACAAGAACGGGGATGGCTGGCAGAGGTCGATTTGAAGAGTAGGCAGGAGAATTATTCGACAACGGACAAATGTAGCGAGAATGCTCAAACGCATGTTAATCAATGAAAGCCATCCTCCTACATAGTTGTGGATTTCCCTAGTGCGGTTGAAGGAAGTTGGAGTGCATGCAGCTCTCTCAGGTTGGAGATGAATGTGCGGACGCCATTTTGCCGCAGTATGACAACTTTGCCATCGTGCGTCCACACATTACCGAAGCCAGCTAGTTTTTTTGCTTTGATGAGGAGCTTGAGTCTGGTGGTGGTGAGAGACTCGGTGATCGTAAAACTGGAGCTTTTTAGGGATTTTTTGTTTCGCCAAACATTATCCCTATCCTGGTAGCTGAGGAACCTCACAATCATGGGTCGAGGCCTGGAGTAGTTCTTCTTCCCGATATGGTGGGCACGGGACATCATGAACGGACTGACACTTACTTTTAATGTGGTCTTTAAAAATTCGTCAACGATTGCCAGTCCATTTTCTCCATCCTTCTCGGGGATCCCATGGATGAGGAGACAGTTTCGGCGGCTATATTGTTCCAGATCATCGAGTCTCTCGTCGACGTTTAAAACACGGTCCTTAATAGATACATGGAACAATACAAAAATGCAAGAGGCAAATGTTTTCTTTTTGAGGCTTACCACACAAAATTAAACTATTAAGGTAACTAGAATAAATTTTTAATCTCTATAGCTCTACAATCATATTCATAATGTTTGTTATTGATTCATAGTATTTCTCAAATAGTAGTGCCAAAGGGACTTTGGCGGATTTAAAAAATCCAGTTCATGCTAAGATGAGCTTTCTTTCAGTGAGAAGATCATGTGAGAGGAAAGAAAATACAGACTAGTTTTTGAGAGGTTTGTCACTCTCGTTCACGTTCTTGTAAACACTTCTTGAGTGCAATGAATTGTGTGCAAGAGAATGTGGGGTAAAGCCAGAGAGAGGGAAGGGCCACTCGGAGATGGGACTGTGCAGTCATGAGAACAAAGAAGAGATAATAAACCATCTGAAGTCTGTTTACAAACATCTTGGCCATGGTGTTAGAATGGAGCTGAAGGCCACATAAAAAAATCAGGCCTAAAAGCAATAATATTATGCTAATCATTCGTGTTTTATGAAATGATATTCTATTCGCTGAGCGATATTGTAATACTTTATAAGAATTTCGCATCAAATAACACTTATGTATAGTGTTACTGTAATCTCCAAAATTTTCATGCAAATCCATTGAATAGAAAAAAAGAAAAATAACTGTCTCCGTACTTAAAAATCCCAACTTCTGTTTAAATGTCCTCTGTCCATGGGGTAGACTAAAATTTAAATCACCTCCATGAGACTCAAATGTATGGTTATCAGCTGAAATTTGGGAACAGATTTCACATGAAATCTTTGTCCAAATTAGCTTTGCATTGGGTTTTCCCACCTTTTTTAGTTTTGACTCGCATATTTTAATAAATTTTTATTAGAAAACAAATTTCTTTTGTAAACAACAAAATGATAGCAGAGAATACACAGGTTAAAGAAGTGAACTGATGCCGAGATTATTCACGTTCTGCAGAAAATGTACTCATTTTTTTTAATCGAGCAAATTAAATTTCTATATCTGACTTAAAAACACTTGCGTATATGCACATCAATGAATTATGGAATTTATATTTATTTTTGTTACCATTGTATTGTTTATTGTTACCAAGGTATTGTCTAAACTTCAAAATATTGTCAAAATGCCATGAAGATGCGACATGAACTAGTAATCCCCGTCAATTATTCGCAATTAGATGAAACTGGCAACAATGCAAATCACCTTGACAACAAAAGATTTTCATGTAAAAGTGCATCAAATTTTTACATTAAAAACTGATTTTTGGATCAATTGCACTCTTATACAAAAATTGATGGCAGGAAAATGAAATTTCTTTGTTTTAGGCATTCTTTATTTAAAGTTCTGCATTTGTACGACGATTATAAGCAATTTTAAAATGGTAACAAAAAAAAGGTGCCCTATGTTTCAGTTACTCAGTGACAAAATTGGTCTGTGGTGGTGGAATCCGTGGTGAAATAACTCTATTATTAATAAGATTAACAAGATGCCTAAAATGCCTGAAATCTTAGTGTAACAATTTTCAACGCCGTATGTATCAAATTCCCTGCCCAGCCGATTAAAAGTTCTGATGTAGATTAGTCAACACTCCCCTTCCACCAGTGCCTACGAGGTGGAAAGTCACTCGTTTGCACTTTGTAAACTTCAAGAATATGAATAAATATATTGTATCAATAAATAAAATGAAATTAATGTATAAATAAGTTAGTAAAAAATATACAAATTTATTTTTTCCAGATCTATTTTATTTCTTCAATAATACTCTTTTCAATTGTTTAAATTAATGTAATAAATTAATAAGCATTAGGGTATACTAAGTAGTAGAGTAATTTTACTATTACTTACACAGATGAGCTATTCATTAGGATTTGAAGGTTTTTGATAGCTTAGGTTGTACAATGAATTTCATGCATTTGATGTATCAACACACAAGCTCATATCGTCTCAGATATCACTGTATATTCATTTTGTTAATGTAAGAATTCATTCATGGTTATTGTAAACTAGCTGAAAGTACTCGGCATTGCTCAGGAATTCTAATAAACTAAAAAATAATGAGTTATATTAATAAAGTACCTGTACCTGTAAAATACTTTTTTTTCACTTCTATTTGTTTAAAATAATTTTTTCCATGTCTGTTTGATACTTCACAAAGATCAGAAACGCTGAGTATTATAATTCAAGTTTCATCGAAGTTAGACTGACGTAACTGTAAAATACTTTTTCTTCCACTTCTGTGTGATACTTCACACCTGTCTGATACCTCACAAAGGTCAGAAGCTCAAAGTCAGACTGAACTATGGCGATTTATATAGTGAATTGAGAGAATTGTAATGTAGTTCATGCAACTTCCATCACAACTTCACACAGCTTCTGGCCGATGGCACGAATGTAGTTCATGCAGCTGCCATCTGTAGGCACTGACGTCTATTGTAGCATCATACATAGTGTGCAGTTCACGCAGCTTCTGTATGATGGTGTTTATGCTTACGTGTAATGTCCTGCACAGCGTGCTTGCAATATAGCCCTTCTCCAATTTTTTTATCACCATATAGCTAATGTTACCCGCTGGATAAAATTATATACCTATGCAAAGTTTTGTTATGAATAGCTTCAAAAGTGTGGATTTGTATAGCAGACAAACAAACAATTTCAGGTTTTTATTAAGATTTAGTAGCAATTAAAAAAAATAAATATTACGTCTTTTAAATTTGAAAAAAAAAATATTTTTTATTTGCAGTGTAATATCTTGATAATATATTTCGGTTTGAACATAATATTTTACCAGTAAAATATGTTTAAAACTTAGAGAACTATATGAATTTTCTTAAATTGATTCTTTTCAGTGCTGAGCTCACAAGATTGTGGAATCTTAATCCAAATAATTTGGATGCTTGCAAGTCAAAAGAAAGAGATTTCTTGCCTTCCTTGGAAAGCTACTTTGAAGAAGCTATAATGCAGAGCGACCCAGCTTCAATGATTCAAAATGAATACAAGTAAGTCCTTTCTTGCGCATGAATGATATTGAGCACATAAGATTTATTAGAACAGCTCCTTAGATGTAAAATATTTTGTCAATTTGATTCTATTAGTTCAGGCTATAGATTTGAATGTAAATTTATCATTAATATCCTGGAATGTTTTTTAACCCTTGAGATCCTAGTTTGTTTTGATAAATTGATATAATTCCGTTTTTTTATCATTGTCATTTTTGGCATTGTTACATTTTATGGTTTATCTTTATACATGGGTAAATTTATATTTCTTTTAATGATTGCTTTTTAATTTTAGGAGAGTAAATGATGGAAACTTTGGTTGGAGAGCTCTTCGGTTACTAGCAAGAAGAAGCCCACATTTCTTTACCCATAGTAATAATCCCATCAACAAACTTCCTGAGTACCTTGAAACAATGATAAAGAGGATTGCCAAAGACAGACCGGTAAGATTTTCCTTGTTTCAAATTTTTAAATTGTTGTTTGATTGCCTACAGAGAAATTCTGTATTGACTGTCTCCTTAATATTTTCCACTTCTGACACAATATAGTAAACTATTTCCAGCAAGATTGCAATTATGATGATAAAACCACTGAATAATAGTGACTTTTTGTCTGACAACGAAATGGTTGTTGCTCCATAATTATCTTTCAGGCATAAATGAATTGGGACAATGAGTATTTTTGATAAATTGAATTTATATAACCAATCTATCATTTTCTGAGGTCTACATCTGAGAGTAAATGTTCATAATTAAGCCATAAAATTATTTTGTTGGGATGTATTTTAAATTGGCATGTAAGATAGAAAAGGAAAGCCAATTTTTGTAATTTTGGCATGCAAGCAAAAAAAAAGGTTTGCCATCCCTGACCCAGGACATTATTCTCAAACTTTCTGTCTGGTACCTCCATTAAAACAAAAAAATTGCATGCACTGCACCGATATTTATATATATAAATTGAATACATTAAAAGATTGCTCTCCTGTGTCCTGTTTTTAACTTATCAAATCACCACTTGGCAAAGCTTTGGTGTGGGTCATCCAGGGCTGATTTTCGGCTTGTGCGAATAGTTCAAAGCATTTCACCCTAGATGGACCAGAGACCTTGCTCTGTGCACAACCCTTTGTTTTTGTTAATTAATATTAAACATTTTTTAATAAAATTTGTGAAAACAAAAACATTATTTTATAGCCATAAAAACTTTTCCTCCAATATCCAGGGCAAGTGCTAAATCACTATCATAAGACTTTTGCCATATGGGGATCTGCGGATTATTTAGGTGCAGGGCCACTTTGTTTGACAACCAGTGGCCTAGGGGATGAAACAGAATAGAATGATGAGGGGAATATGAGTGATTCTGAGAGTTGAGTTGTTTTGATACTACAGTATTCTCCAGATTCAGAAATGGCATGGGTTTCTCATGGAAAAGTATTTATTCTTGAGCAAGCATTGGAAATATTTTTTGGAGGAAACTAAGTGGATATTCATGGTCTATTTGCTATTTCACATTATTATATTTCCATAATGCCTAGGGTAATTTAAAAATTGTATTTTTCTTACTATTCTTACGATGTCATTTGGACACTCCTCGATAAGTTTGAACCATAGCTTCAGGTTTTATTGTACTCTCTTCGGACTCTTAACTTGCATTTAGGAAATCTTCTAGGTTATAAAATTTAACCATTGCCTATGTTGCAAGGATTTTCTCCCATGTTGGACAACGTTTAGGCAATTGGTCAGTCTGTTTGGAGTAACTTTTGTGAAAGCAGAGCTCTTAATTGTGATGAATTTTACAAAGAGTTGCTCGTGATTAAAAAAAAAAACAATATTTGTGCCAGAACAAGAAAAGTTATTGATACTTTCAAAAAATGAAAAATATGATTATAAGTTTAAATAAATTCATTTATTCTATGTTAGCAATAAATGTGAGTGCATTTAATAAACAGAATAATTACCAACTTGAATTTGTATTTAAGATGCTTTTAATTATACATTTCTCTAATATGAACAAAAATGAATCATTCGTATATTCAATTTTATTTAATTCTTTGGGTTGAGATTTAGTCTGAGTTGGCATCCCTGTGCTTGTATTTATTGTATTTCTTTGCAAAAAATATTACTTGGAATAAAAAATTACTATTGCATTTCTTATAAAATTTGCTGAAAAATCTTCAGCCCATGGTCACAGCTTACAAGCTAAATTACATTACCGTATTAGTCTGAATATAGTCCCTCCCTGAATATAGTCCCTCCCTATTTCTGAAGCCTTGATTTGGAAAAAGTTTGAACCCCATTACACTTTTTAGCTTACTTTCCAAAATGGAAGTAGACTTATAGTTTTGTCGTTGTGTCTGTCCGTCCCCCCTATTAACTTTTGAACCAATGGACCGATTTTTATGAAACGTAGTGGAAACCTCTTGCTGCATGGGCCGAGCTCCTGAGGATAGTTTATGTTGCACAGATTGAAGTTACATGGGAAATCTGAAATCCATCGTGCAAGGTAATTTTCTCTTGCACATTAAAATATCTTAGAATTGTAATATTGGTGCGGGATTTGTACCATTCTCTGAGGAAAGGAATGAAGATTCTAATTTTTAAGGTAGAATTTAGCTTATCGATTGTATTTCTTAGAATTACACATAAATACTGGCGATTTTGCAGTTTTTATCACTCATTACGAGAGTGTTGCCATAGCAACAACTATTGTTGAACTCAGATTCGGTATATTCTAATATGTACACATGTTATTTTTGCCGCACAAATATGCATGATCAATTTAATATTCCGTTCAAATGTATTTGTAGTATTTTATAATGCTAAATTATGAAACTTTGGAGCACAAAGAGCTACATATCCACGATGACTAAAGCTATTAAAGACAATATAAGTATTAAATAAATGATTAAATGGAAAGTAGGCTTCATAAGTTCTCTTTGGATCATCTTGTATTATTCTAAAGAATGAGTTGTAGTATGTATGAGCAATTTATGTAGAGCTATCAATTTACAATGAAATGGTGACATCATGTTTTGCGTGTTATAGTTGCAGGTGTAATTTAAATATGTATCAAGTGTTACTGGACTAAATTTGATTTATGAATGTTATTTAAATTCCATTCATATCATTCAGATGTCATTGACAATGGCTACTTGAATCGAGCCTGTATAAAAAAGTAATTATCATCAGATTTCTAGTTAACATATTCTTTTCATAATTTATTTTACCCTTATTTTCGTAACTTCCGATATTTATGCCTCGGAATATCACATCAAGGAATACGTTCTGTAGGTAGTTGAAACACCTTGGTTTCATTTACATAAGTAATACTTTTATAATGCGAATGCATTATATACAATCAACAGCTGCACAAACTGGACAGTCTGATCAGCTGACAGAATTGCCTACGGCCCTACGGATCACTACAGATTGATGGGTAACGAAGATAATTT
This sequence comes from Tanypteryx hageni, assembly GCA_028673005.1. Taxonomy (NCBI): domain Eukaryota; kingdom Metazoa; phylum Arthropoda; class Insecta; order Odonata; family Petaluridae; genus Tanypteryx; species Tanypteryx hageni. The sequence goes on along the minus strand of CM054115.1, from coordinate 66,753,607 downwards.
CTTTCATCGTAGTGACATTTTCCCTAAATAACGATTTATGGCAGCACTACATATCAATTTGCATATTTGTGACTTACAGAAGGGATGAAGTTGGCCAATCAATGCTTTCAAAACGAAAATTTCTGCAATTCCCACTATTATGAAAATACAAACGTAAAGGCAAGTATTCCAAAGAGTGAACCAAAAGAATTGAGTTATTGAGGCATATGTATTAACAAATTCCCCTTAAAACTATCAAATCAAGTGAGGGCATTAATTATTACCTTTACTTACTGCCGGGGGTGATATTTTTGTTTGCTAATTTTTTGGACGTGAATGGTCCCCCCCTTACTTTTCTTACTAATATTTTGGTCAAAAAGGGGGGACTATATTCGGATTAATACGGTAAATGTTTCCAATAATTGTGCAATTAGCATTTCAATGTAATATGATTCTTACATAAGATTATCTATACTTGGATATTTTTGAAATATTTTTTTATGTTACATACAATAATTTCAGCAAGTTACCAGTAACGAAAGCAGTAAACAGCAAAGCATGCCCGAGGTTCCTGTAGCACCTGTTGATCACGAATTGGAAGATGACGAGGTTTTAAAAACAGTAGAGAAAGAGGACAATAGAAATGAAGGTGAGTGGACTACATCGAGATGCATCTCATGTTCTAGCTTCTTTGTCCTCATCACAGCTGTGGGAAATTATCGTGTTTATTTACAGTGCAAGACTTTGAAGATGGTGAAGTGGTAAGAGAAAAATCAGAAAAAATATCAAGCAGTCAAATTTCTGCTGTCGCCGAGAAAGTATCCGGTCAGTGGAAAAAGCTAGCTACGAAGCTGGGATTTCAGTCATATGAGGTATCTTCAATGAAATGATTATTTTATCTTAACTTTCTGTGCATTAAAATTTTTTGTGGAGAGGTCAGGCTGGGAAGTAGAGCTAGTTGACCGTACTCGGGAAAATGTTTGTTTTAATAGATTAGAAAAATGTTTATCCCAACAAATAATGTAAGTGCATGACTTAACCCTGAAAAGCTTTAGTGTTATCAATGTATGTTTAGGAAAATTAACATTAGCTGTTAGTGCATGTTTGTGTGTGGTAACCTTTGTTGAAATCCTAATGAAATGTCTTAATGCTGAATATTTTTTGCAGTTGTCCCAAGCAGTTCATTTTAACCTTTTAACAAGTCAAGAAAATTTTTTATCAACAATGTTTTTGAATGCCTTAAATTATATCTTTAAAGTCATGGTAATGCATTTTCTAATTTAATAGTTTTTTTTATTAATTTTTTAACATCTGATAGTGAATGTGCAAAACCATCCATGCTTTTTATTTTTAAATTTATTATTACCAGCAGCAGTGTCATTTTTTGGAAATCTGCCGCCTGAAACAAAATTTCAAAATGCTGCCCTTGGAAAAGTGCCTCTCAGATTCACCTCATGCAATGGCCCTGACCCACAGCCATCTTGGGCATGCACTCTCCTTGCTTTGAACCCCTTTCATCTTCCTGTCAATTGCTCAATTGAGCAATTTTTTTCTAACTTACTTATATTAGCGAAATATCATAAGTAATAAGATAATCTGGAAAGGTGAGACACAAATGTCTCATTTACATTAATCTCTCGTAATTCCCAAGATACTTAAGATACAAAAACGATACGACTCTTCTTAAATGACACTGGTGCTGCCAACAGGCAATCAAATATAACACAATGGTAACGTGACAAGGAAAATGCTTACAACTATATTGGAGTGAAATTATACAAAACAGAAATATACAAAAGATATACTCAATAGAATTGTCCACTTGGAGGGATAATAAACGATACGAAAATAGCACTTGGATGAAAAAGGAAATTTTGCCAGCCGGTTTTGGCTGCTCTGCCTCTCGCCAGTGCTCTCCATTCTCTGTCCCTGTAGTCTCTCCACTTTGACTCTCGTGACTGCCTCGTGCACCTTCCCGGTATCGCTCCCAACGTTGCCAGCTTGGAACTCCCCTCGTTCAATCTTTTCTCGAGAAGAGGGTATACGTACCTCTCGTGGAAGTCTATTGGTTAATTAGCACAATTGTAGCGGTCTCTTCTGGGTTAATGTCTGTTGCCTATAAGAGTAGAAACTCGGTACATATGCGCATAGCTGAAGTACTCGCGTAGCTGAAGTACTCGCATAGCTGGAGTACGAGCGTAGCTGGAGTTCGTGCTTTGCTACGAAAAACCGATGGAGAACTCGATAAACTGTAGGAGGCTAAAATGTTGCAAAGGTAAAAATGGATGACAGAAAGGTATATTTCTGTCAAATTTATGAAAAGTTAAAAATGCATGCTGGAGGGATCCATTTGTCCCACTAGAGAAAGAGAAACATGCTATTAATGAACTGAATTCTTTGCTATACTCTTACTCATTATCATTTTGTTTCCATTGTTAATTTCTTCTGACAAAATATTGGGAGGTACTTTTTTTTGAGCGGTTATCATTCACCTTTTTATGAAGAAGTGATGTTAAAAATAGAATTCTAACATATTCATTCAGTTTTATAGCTGTGATTCTTCAGGGTCTGAATATTTGTATGATTTGCTTTACTGTTCATATTTTATTATTACTTTACCCAATTATGCTGCAGAAATTACTGTATTAGTCTGAATATAATGTGACCCCCAAGATTTTGGAAGGATTTTCATGGAAAATCTTTAAACACACAAAAAATCAGAAACTTGCACTATATTGCGGCAATGTATGCACAGTTTCATAATAGTGCATCAACATTGGTAGGATTATCTAGAATGTTCGAAACCAACTCCTTCCTATTTGGACCGAGAACTTTTCAGCCAACCCTTTTATTAAAAAATCACTAGTCTCCAGGTATAATGCGAGAACTCATTTTCAAATGCAATTTCAGGATGAAAACATCGCATTATGTTCAGGCTAATATGGTAATTCTAGTATAATAATTCATTTAGTCAGTCCATGGATCCTTTATGCAAATCTAGTCCAAAATTTGTTTCTTGACTCATAATTAAGTGGTGGATGATGTTATATCCCCCTCGAATGGAGGTTTTATTTAAAAAAAAAACTATCATCAATGCCTGGCAGTAGGCAGCAGTACTGTCAGTATGGTATAGAGCCGAAAACAAATGATGTTGGTTGGGTCTATATCCAATACAGCTGTAGGCGTGATCAGGACGATTTGAACGGCTACAGTACTGCGATGTGGAAAGCAAGAGGGAAACTACCACATAACAATCCCTAGTAAAGATTATATGGTTGGACAATATGAGTTCTCTCGAGGTAAAACAATCCGGAGGTAAAATAGTCCCCCAATTGGATCTCCGGGCGGGGACTGCCTTGAGGAAAACATTTGTTGAAAGTAAATTACGAATAGGGACTTGGAACGTAAGAACTATGAGAAAGGCAGGAAAGCTAGAGAACTTGAAAGAAGAAATGAGAAGAAATAGAGTTGACATTATAGGGCTAAGCGAAACTAGATGGGAGGGAGAAGGACAGTTCGACTCGGAAGAATTCACGGTAGTTTATTCTGGAGGAAATAGTGGAGAAAGGGGAGTAGCTCTGGTACTTAGGAAAGATATGATGAAAAGCGTGACAAGGATAATAGCAACGAACGATAGACTGATGGCAATAAAGCTAAAAGCAGTCCCAGTGGACATGCTGATAATCCAGGTATATATGCCAACGTCAGCTCATGACGATGAAGAAATAGATGAGATATATGAGCAAATTAATGAAATTTATGAAGAAGACGGAAGAGGAAAGGTAAACTGCATAATAATGGGAGATTGGAACAGCATAGTCGGAGAAAGACAGGAAGAAAATGTTGTCGGGCAATACGGACTTGGGAAGAGAAATCGAGGAGGGGAGAAACTCATAGAATTCTGCATCAATAATGACCTTGTAGTGACTAATACATGGTTCAAAAACCATAAACGAAGGTTATACACATGGAAAAGCCCAGGAGATAGAATGAGATGCCAAATAGATTACATCCTTGTAAAACAAAGATTCAGGAACAGCATAAAGAACGCCAAGGCATTGCAAGGAGCGGACATTGATTCAGATCACAGCCTTCTAATACTTGACGTGAGTGCAAAGCTCAAACAAATAAGAAAAACGAGAAGAGAAAGACAGACCTGGGACCTAGAAAAACTGAAAGAAAGGCAGGATGTAGTCAGCATGAAGTTGGAAGATAACCTAAGAAAGTTGGAAAACAAATCGAAGACCATCGATATAGAATGGAATGAAATTAAAACCAGTATCAAGGATACCTTGGATAAAGAGATTGGAAAACAAGAGAAGAAAATCAGAAAACCATGGATCACGAAGGAAATGCTGGAGAAAATGGATGAGAGACGAAAATGGAAAAACGTTAACAGTGAAGAAGGTAGAGCCAACTATAGGCGTATAAACAATGAGTTGAGAAAGGTAACAGATGAAGCTAGAGAAAATTGGATAAAAGGAAAATGTGATGAAATAGAACAAATGGAGAAGTTTGGACGGTACGATATGATGTACGCTAGGGCACTGGAATTAGAGGATAAGAAGTCTAATGGAATTTGTGGTAAAGGAATTATGAATACGGATGGGAAGATAGTCTCAGAAACAAAGGATGTAGCACAGGTATGGGAAGAATACATTAAGGAATTATACAGCAAACAGGCAGGAGCGGCAAAAATAGAACTGGAAAATGAGGAAAACATTGAAGAAGACAACTTAGGACCAAGTATTATGGAGAGCGAAGTAGAAAAGGCGATAGTGGAACTAAAGAAGGGGAAAGCCATGGGCAGCGATGGAATACCGGCTGAGATACTTAAAGTCATAGGATCAGAAGGACTAAAAGCGATCACGAAATTAATTAATAAGATTTACGACACGGGAGAGTGGCCTCAGGATTTCCTAGAAGTAACAATGATCCCTCTAAAGAAGAAGCCAAAGGCAATGCAGTGTAAAGATTACAGAACTATAAGCCTTCTGTCACACACATCGAAGATCATCACGAGGATTCTTAATAAAAGGCTGGAGAAAAAGGCAGAAGAAATAATAGGGGAAGATCAATTCGGTTTCAGAAAAGGACGAGGAACTAGAGATGCTATAGGAGTAGTTAGAATCATATCAGAAAGGGCAATAGAATACAGTCAAGATATCTGCGCATGTTTCGTAGACTGGCAGAAGGCCTTTGATAGAGTAAATTGGGTAAAGTTGATGAAGATATTAAAGGATATAGGTGTAGACTGGAAAGACAGGAGACTGATTAGGAATCTCTATGAGAATCAAATTGTAAAGGTCAGGTTTGAGAATATGGACACCTGCGGAATAAATATCGGTAGAGGAGTAAGACAAGGCTGCTGCCTATCGCCAACCCTATTCAATATATATGGAGAAAGTCTAATGCAAGAAGCTTTAGAAGGCACAGGGGATTTCAAAATTGGAGGAAGGATTATAAGAACAGTAAAATACGCAGATGATCAAGTACTTCTAGCAAGAAAGGAAGAGGAGCTACAAAAAATGATAAATAGACTAGTGATAACAGGTAGAAAATACGGTATGGAAATAAATACAGAAAAATCAAAGGTCATTCGAATATCGGGTAAAGAAGAGAATCTGAACATAACTATTGGGGGAAAGCCATTAGAACAACTTTCAGAATATAAATACCTTGGAAGTATCATAACACGAGAGGCAAAATGTACGGATGAGATCAAAACTAGAATAGGAAAAGCAAAAGCGGCTTTCAGGAGAAAGAAACAACTACTTACAGGGAATATAAGGGAAGATATCCGCAAGAAGTTGATAAAATGCTACGTATGGAGTATAGCATTGTATGGGGCAGAAACATGGATGCTAAGGAAAAATGACATCAAATACTTGGAAAGCTTTGAAATGTGGACTTGGAGGAGAATGCTGAAGATAAAATGGACAGATAGGATGAAAAACGATGAAGTGCTATGAAGAATAGGAGAGAAGCGAATGATTATACAGACTATCAGAAAGAGGAAGGCTAACTGGGTTGGACATTACCTGAGGAGAGAGAGTATGATTAAAGACGTGTTAGAAGGAAAACTAGATGGGAAAAGGGAAAGAGGTAGGAAAAGGTTTCAGCTGATAGACGATTTGAAAGGGAAAGAGAGTTATCAAGAAATAAAGAGGACAGCGGAAAATAGGAGTATATGGAGAACCAGGTTTAACCAAGAATAATCACGGACCTGTCTACGGACAGACTACCTATGATGATGATGATGTTATATCAACAAAGTAGCATATTTATGTCTTACCAAAATATAAAAAATAATGTCTTTTGACTGTCTGAAAGGAAAGAAATTTAGAAACTGACAAATTTTGTAGCAATTTTATCACTTGAAGATAAATATTTCCTAATATGTGTACTAAAAAGCCAAGATGAAGGCCCATAGCAGGATGTGATGTGATATAGATAGAAAGGAGAGGAAGCAGGTAATAGATGTGCAGCTCACTAACTTAATTTTCCTGTGATTTCCTAAACTAGTAAAGCTGACTCATGTGATTGCATGTGTGTAACTGAAATAATTTACAAAAATCGAATAACATGCATGACTCTCTTGGTTTACTATTCAGCAAAACTGATATATTTTATTTTATGACTAAAAGAGAATTTACTTATTGTTTTTGCCTATCAAATGCTCTGAAATTCTGCATGACAGTGCATGATCCCATGTCACCTAACCCAGTATTTCTCAACCAGGGGTCCGTGCATAATTTTTTGGTGGTCTGTGAGTTGAGTAGGACAAGACATTTATTTATATCTATAACTTGGTAGATTCCATGCGCAGTTCTCATTAATATTTCAAAGTGAAAAAAGGGACAATGAACGAAAAAAGTATGAGCTTTTCATGGGGAGGAGGTTCCCAGAAATTGTGGGACTTCATAGGGGGTCTGCTGCTCCAAAAGTTGAGAAACACTGACCTAATCCAAGAGCTAGTCTGGCTCTTCTCTAAAGGTTCTCAAGCATCAATAATTTTTCCTTGTTTACATCACTGCTAACTTTGTTTTTTTATGTTTTATACATGACTATAGCGTGAAACTAGAATATTCCAGCAGCATCATCCTTTTGTTTTAATAACTCAAGGCTGAATTTTTAATTCAGAACCAACGGTGCTCTTATATTTAACCTTTTCGCTGCTATCGATGCATATATGCGTCAAGGTAGTGCACAGCCACTACTACTATCTTCGCTTATATGTGGGCGGGCAGAGCAGTGCCTTGACTGCTAACGACCCATATATGCGTTTCAAGCTTTTTCGTTCGCTGCTCAAAACGCAATCAGTCGTATTGATGCTAATGAAGTGCCGTGGATTTTTGTGGTACTAACAGATGTTTTAGGCACTCTGTAGGTGGCGTAGACATATATTTTCAAGCTGTTTTTAGTCTAACCTTGGACGATGAAAAAGGCTGCTTCTACTTCGTTTCCCCGGGCTTTTTGCACCTGCATAAAACCTTTTTTGTCCCTTGGCCATCACTTTTTTCAGCCCCTATGCCCTAAAAGGCCTAAAACAGACGGAAAAAAGCCAGAAATATCTTCAGTTCTGTGTCAACTTTCATACGTAATACATCCCATTCTCAAACCAAGTTTTTTTAGTCGCGTTTAGATTCTTTCGTTTTCTTTTTCTATTAATAAAAAGAATCAACAAAAAAGATGAAAATATTTTTTCGAGATGGTTAATAATCAATATGAATGTAAATGATTGACAAAATAACTTGTAAAATATAAAGAGACTAAAAGACGAACGAATGAACGTAGACGCGGAGCTCCTAGGGAAAGTATTCAGCACAGGGGTGCTTCAAGGTCGCTGAACTCTGCGCACACGGCTGACGCAGAAGCTTAAAGTCCATAGCAGCTAAAAGGTTAAATGAACTCGGAGGTAATGTTAGTTTCTTTTTGGATGTGAATGAGCATTTGTTTAATGTTTAGTTGTTTCTCTAACAATTAAGGTATTGATATTAAAAAACCTCATGAGCTTATCGTTACCTGTTGACAGTATTAACATTGATAGATTATTTAGCATTAAACAATGTAAATTAGTTTTTTATAATTTTCATTAGAGTAGCGTGATTTGAATTTTAGTATCTTAGCCCCAGATTTAAAATACAAGCATTGTTTTTGTATTCTGGGCCTTGGATTGCTGACCTTTAATTTTGATTAAATGTTTCTTTGAATTGTAGATTGAATTTTTTGAGAGCCAAAAGAAAACAGATGTTGAGAGAGCTAAGAAAATGCTGGAGATTTGGGTTGGTGATGATGAAGATGCAATTCCAGAAAACTTGGCATATATTCTTGAAGGACTGGGAATGGCAGATGCTGCCAAAGCTCTTACTTGATTTGGGCTTTGTTTGGATTTCAGTTGTTGAAAATACATTAATGTATGTTTTGTGAAAAATGTACTTGGAAATAATTTTTCTAGTGTCTGAATTTTTCACTCAATTATAAATGTATTTAATTTTTTAAAGCTGTTTTTTAATTAAAAAATGATAACTCCAATTTGATCAAAATACAGATGCATGTCTGTAACTTTTGTAGTTTAAATCTGGAAACTGTTTGAATTCACCTTTTAAGTCTGTCTTTACATCACTATTGCTTGCTACAACTCATTCATCAAGTGTAACGTACACGTACACATTTTGGGATCCTGGCCTATAGTATAATGTATTCTAGGCCATTTACATCCTAGTTACTAGGAGGTGCTTTCAATAATTGCCCGCTTTTCCTCCAAAATAACTTATGATGCTCAAGAAATTGGCTCTGGTTGATGTATCTCACATTATAGCATGTGCTTTTATGGGATTTTAATAACTTTCCATTTTATTAATTTTCAAATAAATTTTCATAATCTTTTTATTGTCATGGCCAGCTGAATGGACTCCCTCTGGTAAATCCACATTTTTCATTCATAGAAAGAGTATGCACTCACACAGCTGTGGAGCAATGACTTGATAAGAAGCTACATGCAATTACATATGTCCCAACCTGCAGGAAAATTTAGTCAGCATAGTGTAGTGTCTTTTGTTGGAGATGTATCTGGAGAATGAGGCAGTTCACAAAGTTGAACACAAACTGAGAATTCTTGGTAAAATTCTTTCTAGTAATACCGTACCCTACTGTACCATAGCTCTAGAGATAAATAAAAGTTGTAACAATTACATTGTTCAATTTATCACTTGAATAATATAGCAAACAAATATCAAAATGCTATCCAAATGTAAGTGGTAATTTAAGAAACCAATGTTTGGGGCTATTAGCTGTTGGGAGGGATCCATGATAATCTTAGAAAGAAGGTCGGTCCATTTGCCATACATTGTTATTTCATAAGACTTCTTCTCAATGGCTAAATGAAAGCTAGAGACTACCCTGAACTCAAATAGTAGGAGGATGGATGCAAGAAGAGAACTTCAAGTATGGTAACTAACAGAAATATAAATTTCATGACAGTGCATCTGTGAAAATAGAATATGGGCATCTGGCCCTTGGTATTATTGGGTAAACAGGAGTGTCCAATGCAGTCACAGCTCACCACATGGCAAACTGAGCCTCTTTACCAGTCATGATTTCCTATACTTTCCTGCCAAATTCAAAGTATTGTTGAATGGAAAGTAATTTAGAGAATGAATGTAAAATTTACCAAAAAATTGTGCATCTGTCCATTATGTTATGTTGTTATTGCATATGCATTATTGCCTATGATTTTTTCCGCATGATAGTAAATTTATTACAAAAATGGTGAATTTCCCAATTAGTAATAGGAAATATTAACGAGTTTATAATTAATAATACGATCTGAAACCCATTTCCAAATTATTCTGCATTTACAGTTCACCCTTGATATGGCGCAGGTATTGGGGAAAAAAGTTACCCCACGTTATAGGGAAGCCAGCATAATATCAAGATAACTTGGAACTAACTTTTATTTGCAAGCACTAATGCTGAATGTAAAACAGTAGAAGGAAAGAGAAGAAAACAAGTTCACATACTAGTGCCAGAAATGGAGCTACATTAGTAAAATCATGAATCTACGTAAAGGTTAAAGTAATAAATAGGACCCACCTTTCGAAAAAAAAAATTGTTGAGGACTTGAGTAAGATCTGCATTATATCTGATACCGCACAAAAAGGAACTGCATTATAACCAGCATGCACTGTATTTAGTACCATGTGGTAAATATGATAACTTGTTCATCTAAAGTATTGCATCTCAATCTTGTCAGATACTGCTTGTCTAGAGGGAGCTCAGTACATATTACGGTATAAAAAATGCTACAGTAGATGCAATGCCTTTTTGTTGAATGGAGTATCAAGGTTGATTATATTGTGGAAACAATCCAGTGCACAATAGAGATTATTGTTAAACAGCTTCATGGCCCAGATAAACTGGCCTTGGTAGAGAGTGACTCCCAATTCTAAGGTTGCAGGTTGGATCCTGTTTTGATCATGGATGTCTGTGATAGTCTATTTTACCATTTAAAAAGCTCTGTATAAGATATATTGATGTCGGTCATACCAAAAAGGGAATTTAAAAGTGTCAAAAAGTCATTTATGGCAAATATGTACAAGGTGCATAAAAATCATAAAATATGTTATAATGTAGGTATCATATTTGACAGCCATTTCTCAATCGAGTTATGTGCATCGCTATGGTCTGTCGGTGTAGGTAGGTGGTATAAACAGCTATAATTACGCATACATTTATACGTATATTGACAATTGCAGAACCATTTCCGTAGGGGTACTAGTCTTTGACCTACCCTATTGAGAATATCGTATTTGATGTAAATAACGCTCTCGGGCAAAATCGAAGACGGGCGTAACGTTTACAGAGGTACATATATTTAAGTGAAATATTTCGGATTCGCTACAAACTGTGCTCGGCAGTTACCGAAGCACTTAGTCAAGGATTGTGGAAAATTAAGCGGGGTAGGCCATAGGTTTTACTTTGGCAATTCAGCGTTATATTTAACGCATATTAATTAATATGTCGCTATGACCTACCTCATGTAGTTTTTTGTCAGGTTTTCAGAAGCGACACACTGCGGAAGCCACCATAATAATAAAAATGTTTTTCATGAAACAATCCTTATTAAGGAGTTTATGCAGAGATAATCAAGCATCCTTCTACGTTTGTTTTACAATGTTCAAAGGTTTTTAACCAGGAGCAACCTGCGGTATTTTGGCGTCCCCTTCATATAATTTTAAGATGATATTTAGCTCTAATATGTTATCCCTTCAAAATAAAAAAATGCAAATGAAAGAATGACTGTTTCCTCCTGTTGCTGCAAAACATTTATTTACTCGCAAATAATGTATATAGAGACGTGGGAAAGCGCCCCAAGATATTGGCTCCCCGCTCGAGAGTACTTCGTGCCGGCCCTGAATTAAACGGAGATTTCGAGCCTGTTCAAAGGTCATCAAAGCACATGACCTGAGATTATGAGAAAACTAAATGCGGTAGGTGAATGCCGCTAAGAGTGATAAGTAAATGTGTGTGATGTTACATACGATATACTTACTAGTCTTTGTGATATACGTTATTCGGAGTGACCAACACACAGACATTATGTTGCATAATATCCGAAAGGTTTGAAAACAATTTCGTTGTTTCTTTTTTTTATCTCGATATCGTTCCCGGTTCGATCCTATCGTCTTCACAGACAGTATTGAAGTGGTAAATTGAAAATTTGGCAGTTGATTGGAACCGGTGAGGTGAGTACATGAATGTTATTAAGGCTTTCGTTCTTATGTTAAATTCTTACATCAATTATCGTATTTTCCGGCCGATAAGATGCACTTGCATTTTAAGACGTTGTTCATAAGAATTTGTTATTCGTTTATTTACATTAACGTCGAGTATGGAAAAAGCGATGTAGCACGCCTTTGTTTCGTAGAAACTAAGGTAGTTATTGCACACAGCAAACTACAAATTACTGCATTTATTGCTACATATGCGCCAACAGAGTATTCTTTAATGTGATATTGCGCAGCAGTGTTATCGGTCGGTTGATGTATTTTAAGACGTTCATAAGAATTTTCAATTCGTTTATTTACACTAACGTTGTGTATGGAAAAAAAGCGATTTAGAACGCTTTTGTTTCGTGGAATCTAAGGTAGTGATTGCACACAGCAAACCACAAATTACTGCATTTATGGCCAGCACCGTAACTAGAAAATTTAGCCCCCGGGGCAAACTACTAAATATGCGCTTCCCATTCAATAAATTATAATTTGTTTTGTTACTATTTGAATTTTTTGCGACCCTTAGGTGCGCCCGGGGCAGATGCTCCGCCCTAGATCCGACAGTTTATTGCTACATATGCGCCAACAGAGTATTCTTTAATGCGATATTGCGCAGCAGTGTCATCGGTCGGTTGATGCAGACCGTACATAATATCTTTCGTTCAAGTGCGATACCGACACGTTTCCTTATTGTAAAGTTATCATCCTTCGAATAATCATGGTTATTTTGTGGGTGAAATTCGTATCATTCTTATGTTACAGGAAATCCCTTATTACTGTATCAGTCACGACGGTCAAACGTAAGCATCAACGCAGTATCCGCTGTGATATTGCCTCGATAGCCAGCCCGACTAGCATGGGGAATCACCGGATTGGAGATGCAGGCCGTGCATATGTGGGGAAATATTTACATTTTGATTCATGTGCAAAAATTTTCGCGTCAAGCTTGCAAACTAAGCCCAAATAGCTTTTAAAAGACTACCAATACGTATGCCCATCGTTAATTGATTATCCTTATGAATAATGATGGTTATTTTGTAGGCGAAACCTATCGTTATTTTTGTGCAACAATTTACTTATTGGCTTATCATTTCTTTCTTTTATTTTCCTCATGTTAACGAAATAATACTAAGTATCAGCTTCTTCGGAATGTCTTTTGATTTTTATGTGCCTCAGAAAATATCCATTTGATTAACTTGTTTCAACGAGGTACTAATTTGGAAATATGTAACCTTACAAAAGGAAAGGCCGTTGTTTCTTCAACTGTAGGTGTGACAAACGTAACCCAGGGCTGTGCAATCTTTTATACATGTCGGGAAACTTGGTGGTTGCGAATCCATCGGCGGGCCGCACTGGAAGCTGCCAATGCCTCGGTGGCCGGATTAGTGTTTAAATTAGAAGTTATTATACCTAGAGATTATGCGGTATTATACTAGGGAAAATAAAGTCTGAATTATTTTGTTAGGGTTTACATTTCAATATAAAATGTTTTATCATCGTAATTAAATTTAAAAAATACGAATTTGTGTGTTCAATTTTATGGATCTCTTTTTCATAATATATTCGCGGGCCGCATAGAATGCTTTAGGAGGCCATATTTTTCACACCCCTGCCCTAACCTGTTCTTACGCGTACTTAGCGACTTGGGTAACTTAGGCCGCATATGCAAGTCAATGTATGACCTTTTTCGGAGAAAAGTGCTTATTTTGAATGAAGGGCAAACTGGCATAACACAGGCATTTGTCGACTTAAGGTTGGTTTACACGGTGCCAGTGCACTGGTGCCAATCAAGTAAAATGGTTGCGCGCTCAGCACTAGCGCGTTATTGGCCGTGTGTAAACAGGTCGCGCCAGTGAATAGGCAAGTCAACTAGCATCGTGCCAGTAAGTTGGTCCCCCTCCAACATTTTGGTGTGCCAGTGAGCCAGTAGGGCAGTAAAAAATGGCGGCTTCTAACAAGGGGAGGACCCGTACGTGGGGTCACGGATTTTGCTGAAACTTGGTAGGTACGTAGCGCTAGACGCCAGGATCACAACCAACCCCCCTTTTGGGCGTATATGATCAGTAGTTTCTATGCAAATTGCGTTTAAAGTTCGCAATTTTGCGACGCGCCCGATAAAGTCACTTACGACCGATAAGTTCTTCATCGTAAGTCCACTCGTAAGAATACAAGGCAGATCATCACGAAAGCATGACGAACAATATGAGCAAAGGATCAGGAAAAAGAATGGATATATCTAGGACTGTCTTCACCAATTGATATTTTTAAAAGATTGGCAATGATTCTATGGCTGATATATTTTTCGCCAATTACGGATCTTTAAAAGCATCGATTACAGTGTTCGCAAAAATATTTTATGGATATTTTACCATGTACTATGAATATAAATATTAGTTAAAACGTATACAGAGATAAAAATGAAAGAAGATCTAATCTGACAGTAAATTCTAACATGTCTGCCGTGTGGTGAACAGGAGAATGTGAAAAATTCCGAGAACGAAAATGTAGTGAAGAATAAATGATTGTTGATACCGAGTAAAACTTCACCGCGAAAAAGGAAAACGGGAATAATAAAATAAGCGAGGAAAAAAGCGACCGAAATTGGTAGCGAAATATGGACCTTGAAAACGCTAGCCCAGATCCCTAGCGCTAGGCTATGGTTTACGATGAAGAACTTATCCGTCGTAAGTGACTTTATCGAGTGCGTCGCAAAATTGCGAACTTTAAACGCAATTTGCATAGAAACTACTGATCATATACGCCCAAAAGGGGGTTGGTTGTGATCCTGGCGTCTAGCTCTACGTACCTACCAAGTTTCAGCAAAATCCGTGATCCCACGTACGGGTCCTCCCCTTGTAAGTGGGTGGAGAAAGAGCCATTGAAATTTGTCTGCTTATATGAAGAATGTGAGTGTTTGTGTTGTGAAACTTTAGTCACGCGGATTATCAAAACAAAAGTGAAATTAAGCACAGGTCAACCGCAAATGGTTTTTGTTAGTAGAAGGATGTTCTCCTGCGACCTCTGTTAAAAAAACAAGCAGGAGCCCCTAATGTTTCGCGTCATCGAATCCAGTCACATACTACGAACGCGACGTTTTTGCTTCCGGTGATTTCTTTTTAGTTCTTCAATAAGCATTTCAGATACCACATCCACACCCGTGCGAACAACTTACGCCATTTTTATTCCTACTAGAGTGAAGACTACAACAATCGGACAACCTTGTAAACACTTACTGGCATACCAGTTCACTGGCAACTAGCCCACTGGCCCCAGTGCATTGGCACCGTGTAAACCAACCTTGACGACGTGGTTGCAGTTCTGGAAACGCGTTTATCTCCAATTTTGGCAAGCCTTTCGCTTCTTCCCCTAGGCCCAATATCATAAATTGGTCATGTTTGTCATAATTAAGCCAAAATGTTGTACTCACACAATTAATGATGAACTAATACCATAATTAAAGCAAATTAAAAGCATAATCTGGTGATATTATACTCTTTAATCGAAATTAATTTAATTAAATTACAAAACGTTGCCGGGTTCTGTCGTATCGTTATTTGCCTCATACATTGGAACACGAACCTTGTCGCATTTCTACCAGACGCAAAACATTGTTTTAGAACGGCCGAGCGTCGTCGGTGCGAAGCTGATGTGAGTCTTAAGTATGCAGATGTTTTCGTAATTATAAAGAGTCGGAAGTCCGGATTGTCTTAAGTCGGAGCGGCGTAAGTAAAGGATTGCCTGTAATAAATGGATACAGAGCTCTTGTAGAAGATTAGATAAAGTAATATTATAACCCTCTCCATATCACGTTAGCGGATGTTTTTTTATCAATTATCGCTTGCCGTCTTAGGTAGATTCCTCACTGTTGAGATAGTCGCGCATCAACGTCTGCAGTGCGACAGTCACATTGACTTAAAAGGATTTTTTTCTATCCCTTTTTAGAAAAAGTCTTCCTTACACGAGGTTTTGCTCGGTTGATGAGGTTTCTTCGCTCTCTAGCAGCCATGAAGAACGCGGTGTTCGTTTTGGGTGCTCCTGGATCTGGAAAAGGCACGCTATGTCCGAAGATAGTTCAAAACTTCGGTTACGTGCACCTCTGCGCGGGAGAACTTTTGAGAGAAGAAAAATCCAAGCCGGATTCCAAACATGTGGGGTTGATAGAAGATTGCACTAAAAATGGTAAAATAGTGCCAACTGAAATCACTCTCAGCCTATTGAAAGGGGCGATGGAGAAGTCCGGTTCCCAATATTTTCTTATCGACGGTTTTCCGCGGAATGACGAGAATTTGCGTATCTGGGATAGAGACATGTCGAAAGAAGTGAACCTTCAATTTGTGTTGTATTTCGAATGCCCAGAAGATGTATGCTTGGAAAGATGTTTGAGAAGAAGCAGTGGGAGATCCGATGACAATGTTGAAATTTTAAAGAAAAGATTTGCAAGTCATGTCAATGATACTTTGCCAGTCATTGAACATTACCAATCGATTAGTCTTCTGAGAAAAGTAGACGGTAATAGAAGCGTAGATGATGTATTCGCTGATATAAAAACTATTTTTGAAAAAGAAAATAAAAACGTTGTAAATGAATAGTTGATGTCAGTTTAAATTTTTACATGTCACATCAATCAATAGTTCAAATATATGTGGCTATTTTTAGTCTTCCTTTAGGAAGAACATTCTTCTTCTTGCTATCCTCTTCCAAGTTTTTGCCCATCCAGGACCTTTCCAATATTTTTACTTTGTTTATTTCAGAAATCTAATTAAGAATACTAAATATAACGTGTAAATGTTAATATAACATGTAATAACACGTCACAAATATATATATATGTATATGAGAATTAATAAAATATATTAATAACATTTTCCATTATTTTTATATTTGCAGTATTAAGAAAACAACAATATCACTTGGATTTGGGCTGAAATGTACATAATGAAGGTAAATTTGAATAATAGCTGTGAATAATCTTCCAGAGTTGTGTGAAAAAGCAAAATACCGTATCTGCCCAAATAGAAGCCGACTCCCCAAAAATTTCCACCATTTTTGATAAAAAAGTAAATTTCGTAGATTTTATGCTGAAGTGTGCAGGGCATGCATGCACAGCCTAGAATACATCATGGTACTACTATACGAGGTAGGTCGTTTCGGTGGACGAAAACGCGTCCAGTTCGCGCATGACGTCACATGGAGTAAGATTTGTAGCGGGAAGCTTAAAATTTGTATAAAAATTAACGTAAATCTGATATCCGTATTTTTATTTTTCCACCCTTAGTTATTGTAAATAATACATTTATAAGTCATGTTATGAAATCCCGGGACATTAATTCGTACATACATTGATTTTTTAACGAATTACCGGAATCGGAAAAAGTTCAAGTTTATTAAGAAAATTCGGTATCAAGTGAACTTCGACGAAAGGAAAAGACTTATAAGAAAGGTCCTGGACTCATCTAAAAGAGAAGGGCTTCATTTCCCGTATGATTCTCACTCAAAGGCCGATTATTCCCAAGTTAACTTTTTAGGTCTTTTCATAATTGATTTCTTAGAATTTCGCGTAAATACTGCCGTTTTTATCACTCACTAGCGTAATTGTCCTTCAAATATGTCGGGTATGCGTGAATTAAGTTGAAATTAAAATAAAAAATTAATGAAGTCAACTTTTAGATGCACTAAAAAGTAAACAATAAATATAAAATTCACGTAATTGAGTGTTCCAGAGATTAAAAATAGTTATGGACGAATAGAAATTGCACGACAAAGAAATACATTACGGTACACAATTCTTTTACGTCCAAAATTATTTTTAATCTATGGAACCTTTAATTTTCTCTCTCCTCCTTTATTTTTTCCTCTCTCTCGTATTAAAGCATTCACATGCATTCCTTAATGTATATAGTACATATTAGGATTAAGGCATCAATATCGTTATTTATTTTTCTTTAAAATGGTCTAGATCCGAAGTTCTTTCTAATTTTAATTTACAAAAGAGTGAAAGTCTTGAAATCGATTTTTGTGTTTTACCTTATGGAAAATGGCACACCCCTTACACCAAAAATAAAAATTCTGGCCCCTAGGTGCACATCCTCATGATCCCATTAATGAGTATCAAGTTTTAAGTCTAAGATTCTTGGTTTTTGAGATATACTGTCCACACACACATTGCCGTTTATTAATATCTATAGATTAAGAGTATAGCCATTGCAATGACTATTGTTGGACTCAGATTTGGTATAGACTAGTTTTGCCACAAAAATACACATGATATTATTTTAGTTTTTTGCTCGAATGTATTTTTCATATTTTATAACGCTAATTTATGAAATT
This sequence comes from Tanypteryx hageni, assembly GCA_028673005.1. NCBI lineage: Eukaryota > Metazoa > Arthropoda > Insecta > Odonata > Petaluridae > Tanypteryx > Tanypteryx hageni. The sequence goes on along the minus strand of CM054115.1, from coordinate 66,735,524 downwards.
TGGGAACACAAATAGCAACTCATCTGCAGTGATTTATGTTGTCTCTTCTCCCGCATGCTCGAACCCATGTTTCTTGAATGGACTTTTCTTGGGGAAATCGAAAAAATCTCACCCTACTATTACAATTTTTGCAACTGTTATTACAACCAAATACCGAGCAAGACGTCATTTCACTGAGAAAGCCACAGTTCTAGAAAAAACATAATAATTTTCCAAACTGGCGACCTCAGTCAATGCTAAATCATAGGCGGCAAGCGCAATCTATGTACCACATGACGTCACACGCTCGAAGCGACGCACAGTGGGACCAATTCCGAAAAAGGTGGCCAAAACTCAAAAGTGTAAAGGAAACAATCCTTTGCAATGAGATGTTCCTATTTATGATGAGAAGACATAATAATTATAAAAACAATAAGAAATGGTCATATTTTATCAATATTTCATTTTAAGTCCAAAAAACGGACTTTTTTCTTAATCGCTGTCATCACTGCTGCTCATATCAGCTTTGGTTGTGGAAGGGTGTGAGTTGGAGAGCATTGCATCTGTCCTATTAATTTCGGGAGAAAGTAGATGGCGCAAAACGTGAGGGGAGAATGTCCCCTTGGTTAAAATGGCTCATGTCTCATGGATGAAATAATTGAATCGGACGATATCAGCAACCTTTGTAGAACATCTTGGTTAGTATTTGACCTAAAACCGGTAGAAATAAATAAAGGAAAATATTTTAAGGAAAATGATGATGTTGAAGGAAAGTTGCGTATAAGAAAGTTTAACAGAAATTATATCATAATTATCATTACATCCATCTGACGGAAAAGTTATTTTGAATTAAAGATACACTTTCTTGTGTACTGTTCTCTGTATTTTTTGAAGTCCTTGTGGCGAGCTTCCTGTGCCTCCTCAGACAATTGTCCAATAGGAAGAATTGCAGAAAATGTTATTTCTGAGCCATGGACTAGTATTTTATGAACTGAAGCTGTGGTACCAGAGGTAGAGAGAAACAAAAAGATGTGCGGTTTCATGGGCGTACTTGCCAAAAGTCTCCGTGCTTATTTCATACTGACTAGAAAGTGTTCGCAGAATGACCCCAAAGCGAACAATGAGTGTCTCATCAATCGCGGTAATTAATGAGGTCGTTGTTGGGTCCTGAAAGAAATGATGAGCTGTATTTCCCTCGTTCGTCGTCCCACTCCCTCCTGGTTTTGGGAGATCCACTAACAAGCCCATTATATTTTCGAACTTCTCCTGAATGAGATTCTTCTAGGCGAGAACTTTCGTTTTATCTGCTTCACCTCGAACCTTCCACTTCTTGATTCCTAGGCGGTAGGCCACGTGGAGCAGGCATTCGAAAAACCTTATCCAGGCATGAAGTGGGGATAGTCCAAAATTAAAGGTTTCAACATCTACTTCCCGTTTAGTGACCTGAATATCGTTCATTTGCTTGCATACGTAGCAAGTTTGTAAAGATTTTCCTGTTATTGCACTGCAGACTTTTCCATCAACCATAGTAAAAACTAACTTATGGGTAACATGGATGCTTTTTCAACACTAGTTTTGGCAGAAGAGGGTATTAAGCATCTGATCTGACCTTCAGTGCAGTTCTTTTCTTCTACAGTTACTATAGCTGACTCTTTTTTGAGCTGAAGGGGAATGGGATGGCAAAATCTAAGAGAGGAAGGTCTGGCGTTCTTCCAAACTAAAATATTATTACCAGAACTTGGGGGCTCAAAGGACGTCTGCAATCGGACAATCGATGTCACAAATATATTGTGGCAGCAGTCGAAAGGCAACCACAGACAGGGAAGCAATTACGCCAATTTTTAGGCATGTTTAACTTTTACAGACGGTTTTTACCGAATTCGGCCGCCCTCCAAGCCCCTCTTCATGACATCCTCTGCGGAAAATTGAAAGGTGGTGATCTAATTGTGTGGGACGCAAAATTGCGGGAGTGTTTTGAAAACTGTAGAAACGCTTTGACAGAAGCCGCCCTTTTATCCCACCCGAACCCCAATCTTCCACTCGCGCTTTTCTCGGACGCCTCTGACAACACTATCGGAGCGGTCCTGCAACAGCTGACGGACGAAGGCTGGTAACCGCTGGCATTTTTTACTAAAAAGCTCAGTGCTGCCGAGAAAAATTACAGCGCTTATGACAGGGAGTTATTAGCGGTTTACAGGGCAGTAATCTACTTTCGCCATATGCTCGAGGGCCGACATTTCGTGATCTATACGGACCAAAAACAGTTAACGTTCGCTTTTCGGCAAAAGTCGGACAAATGCTCGCCGCGGCAATTCCGCTACCTCGATTTTATCGGACAATACACGACAGACATTCGCCACGTCGCTGGAAAGGACAACGTCGTCACCGACGCCTTATCTTGTGTCGATGCAGTGACGCCCGCCATCAGTTTCGACGCCCTGGCCAGAGCCCAGGAGGATGATAACGAGTTGAAGGACCTTATTGCCCAAAGCTCCTCGTTATTATTAAAGAAGATGGTTTTTCCAGGAGCGCAAGTGGAAATTTATTGCGACGTTTCCACAGTCATTACGCCGTAATTTCGTCGGCAAGCCTTCGACTCCGTCCACAATTTGGCGCACCCCGGAGCGAAAACCGCCATCAAACTGATGACTGACGATTTGTGTGGCCGTCTATTTAAAAGGACTGTCGAGCGTGGGCGCGTGAGTGCATTCCGTGGCAAAAGAATAAAGTGACGCGCCATGTGTCAACGCCGATCGGCATTTTTACCTTGCCCAATGCCAGGTTTGAGCACATTCACCTGGATTTGGTGGGACCTTTGCCGCCGTCGCGAGGATTCCGGTATTGCTTGACATGCGTCGATCGATACACCCGTTGACCAGAAGTTTTCCCGCTGCAAGACATAACAGCCGAATCCACGGCGAGGACATTCGTGGATGGTTGGATTTCCAGGTTCGGGACGCCCTTGAGAGTTACTACCGATCAGGGAGGCAGTTCGAGTGCAGCCTTTTCAAGGAGCTCACGAAACTCCTGGGAGTTAGGCACCTCCGCACGGCAGCGTACAACCCGGCAGCCAACGGCCTGGTCGAGCGTTTTCACCGGCAGCTGAAGGCATCCATTAAGTGCCACGCCTCGGAATGGTGGACCGACAGCCTACCGGCTGTCCTTTTAGGAATCAGGTCGGCATGGAAGGATGACATCCGTGCCACTCCCGCGGAGATGCTGTATGGAGAAACTCTTCGCCTGCCCGGAGATTTCCTCTCCCCCGCGCCCCCAGCAGCATCGGACGATACCGCCAGTTTCGCCGTGCAGCTCAGGGGATACATGCGGAAATTTGCACAACCCGGTTCCCGCCACGGGGAGCACTCCATTTTTATTTTTAGGCACCTGGAGACCGCATCGCACGTCTTCGTCAGGAATGATGCAGTCCGAGGCCCGCTTCAGTCTCCGTATGAGGGACCATTTGAAGTGGTCAGGCGACACCCCAAGGATTTTGTGGTGCGAATTAGAGGTCGAGACACCATGGTTTCTCTCAACCGCCTGAAGCCAGCATATGTAACAGCCAACGAGATGCCACCATCCGTACCGGCGACACCCCCAGCTGCGAGCTGCCCTCCAAAGCCGCCGCAGCCAGGGCCACCACCCGCTGGCTGTTTGACAAGAACCGGGAGACGAATCCGTTTTCCCGGCCATTTAAAGGATTTTAGCACGAATAATTTTTTTTGCTATATTTCCTAAATTTTTAAAAATTCTTTTGACTGATTTTTTTTCAGTTGCCTTTTTGTTTTGTTTTTGAAACAATTTTGTTTTATTTACCAATATAGTAAATCACTCCCAGGGGGGTGATGTGGCAGCAGTCGAAAGGCTGAAGTGCAGCAGAGACTTCAATTGTTCCCTGCACTTCCAGTGCCATCCGCCAGGGGCAACCGCTAGAGTTGCCTCGCAACCATTTCTCCACGGGTTGGTCTATTACATCGGAGAGCGAGAGACGCACGTGGAGATACGCGTCCAGGCCCATAGCGCTGCCATCTTTATAATCCGTTACCACGCTGTCCATGCATGTAGCATAAATTGCCTAACAATAAACGGTGTCATTGTTATGGGGATAGTATTTTATTTCAATCACCTCACGCGCTAAAAGATTAATATCACTATAACGGTCCTCAGAAAACTTTTGTTTGTATGCAGATTGCCCACTGCTTCCATCAAACATCCACTTACTTATCAGCATCAGGTTAGTTGGTTCATTTAGTTCAGTAACTGGCAATGCAGTAATTACTGGATCTTGTAACGTAACAAGATGTTCAGCAGTGTTTCAGTAAAGCTTGAAGCTTTATTTCAGCACAGGTTTACGTTACCACGATCGATTCTCTTTGAGGGTAGCACTTTTTTTAGCTTCCCTTACGCCTTTGTAAGAGGGATAAAGGTCTGCATTTCTCTCTTTGGCTTGAGATCTAATCATCTAATACTGATCTCTTAACAGCTTTGCTTCAAGTAGCAAAGACGGAGCCTCCTCTTCAGAATAGCACACTCGAGGTGAACTGATTTAACACATTCAAGTCTATGCCCGTACATGATATGGGTGACGTCATTATACCCATATCCCTTACATTCGTCAGTTCAGTTTAGCAGCTGTCATCTTCAACAATGTAAACAATTTTTGTAAGCACTTGGTAATGGAGGCTCTGATGGAAGCGTCACTCGCAAAGCTGCGAAAACAAATTCAGTTTCGGATAATCTCGGTGTACTGTTAGTGCATCATGAAGTTTAAAAACAATTGGGACAAATATGTGCAGCCAAATTTTTCTCCCCCTTCATTTGCATGAATTTAGGAAATAAATGATCCAAAAAAATTAGCCGGGACTCGTCGGGAACTTTTTATGTGTCCATAGATGTGATTCATGCATTTTCTACATTTCGCATTAAGATATAAAATCGGAATTTTTTCACATTTTCATGATTATAAAATAAAAATATTTTGCACATCGTATACTAGATACATCAGAGTGCCTAATAAATCGTGCTGAAGAGCTGCCATCTTTTTCTCGTAAAATACTTGAGCTATGAAAATTTCAACTTAACAATGTCAAAAAATTTGCAATAAACCGGAGAGATCACATTCAAAGTTGTTATTCATTGTACAAAGCTTTTTACAGAGATTTTGGAGTTTGAAAAAATGACTTTGGCCAGCTTTTTTGGATTTGGTCCCACTGTGCGACGCTCGCCTGAGATGCCCAACGACCTACCTGGTGTAGTAGTACCATGGAATACATTATTCGAGATCGAAGAAAAGAATGGGAAATGGTTTAGTTGTTGTCATTTTGAATTATTACTCCAATTAATAATTTCACGTTGTTGAATAATGTCCCAAATTCAGTGTATAATTTCATTCATCTTCATTTTAACAAAAGGTCAAATTAAGCAATAGCGACCTCGCCAAGATAATTTTTAACCCAAGTCCAATGAAAGTAGCATTTACATTGCCTTAAGAAATTGCATTTTTATAATTATACACGGTCCATGCAAAGTTTTACCGTAATTCAAACAGTTGAGCATCAAAAGCTGTCATCGCATTTTGCGTAATCGTCTGCGTAGTCAATGTACGCAATTTTTATAGTTTCAATGAATGAGGTTTTAACATGCATACAAACATTACAGTGGCTATAGCAATAACTACAATAGCAAAGTAAAACTAATAGGAACTTCTTTTAATGGATAATGGAAAATAATACAAATTGCTAACTATTCTTAATGATACATATGCATAGCTCTGAAAAACAAAAGAAAATATCCAATAGCATTTAGAAATGAAAGAACGGGTAACAACGGCAACAAAACACGGGTACTGCTAAATTAAATATTCTAGCTTTATTATTTATTTATTAATCATCGTCGGTCAAATATTTACTTGACGAAAAATATGGTACTATCATTTGAACGCGACGGCAATAAGAGACGTGCTGCCATCTATGGGTGACTACGAGACAACTCGGACCCGCATTTAAGCCGAGGGGTGATTTTTACATGATAGATTTTGACAAAAAAACATCGGCTTATATTCGGGCAGATACTGTAATGTAGTAATGACATTACTACAGGAATAAAACAACTGAATACAATTCAAGAAATGTGAATATTAATTTTTGGTTCTTTGAAAAGTTTTCCTACTTCTCAGACAAATATTTCTTGGGCTAAATTGTACAGTACCAGGATGACATAGAAAGATAAGACAGATGATTGTCTTAAAAATGGTCATGGTGTTGGAAGCATGGTATTGCACTTCCTTCCATCCAACCATCTAGAAGTTTATACAAGAACATCCTGGATAATTGTTTACGCCATTGATACGAAAAATGTTTATTCTCTTCAAGAATTGAGAAGCACGGGTCAGCGGAAATTAACGAATATTATAAATAGTAGAACATTTTCAGTATTTAACCCAGTGGCGAATCCTAGGATTTTCTGATACGGAAGCAATTAATTATGAAAATCAGATCTTACCTTGTTATTTGAAATGCAGAGGAATTCCTCTTTCCTTCTTTGCTAATTCTGCAATGACGTCATCATAGAACACGGGTTTTTGAGAAAGTTCTTCGATAAGGGCTTTTTCGATTGATAATTTAGAGCAGGGCCCCTCAACCCGGCTCCCGCGGGTGCCATGGCGCCTTTCATAAAATTCCTTGGCGCCCGCTACTAGGGCTATGGCAAGTTTTTTGCTGGAGATGCAATAAGATAGTACAGAAGAAGTACAAATTCAATTTTCTCATTAAATAATTCAAGATTCTCCTTTATTATTAATTAATTTTGTATTCAAATCAAAATATTTTTGTTTGAAAATAAAAAAGAATCGAGCCCATTTATTTTAGCTTTATTTTTCTGTGTAGCCCCAATTGGCGCCCCCAATCCTCTGAATTCGCAAATGCTCCCTCAAGGCTGAAAAGGTTGCAAGCCCCTGATTTAGAGAGTCCTTGATTTGTGGAATTCCTCACGAAAGTTTTGATAGTTTGAGAGCTGAAAAACTCCGTTCAGTCGAGGTACTGGTCGCAGGTATTGTCAATACTAATTCACATAATTTTATCTCTTGAGAGTAAGCTTTGTCTAAATCGTTTTCTTTAATGAAATTATATAAATCGCTAACGCGGTTTTTATCAATATCTTCTATTTGATATATAACCGCAAAGCAAAGCAGCTATGTCGAAATAATTTCCGTAACTGTTCTTGAGAGAGTCGAACGCATCTTGTTTAATTTTTTTGCTGTGCGACTTGGACAACACAAGAAAGTAAATCATTCTGTATTTCACTGAACGTGCCGCGAAACACTGTGAAAAGTTCCAAATGGTTTCCAAAGGTTTCGTCGTATTTAGCAACCAATTCCACCAAGTCCTCGTAATTACCGTTATTTACAGAGTCACTGGATTTGTCATGACCACGAACGTCAAGTTCATGCTCTTCCAAAAACAATATCAATAAGTCTTTTTAACATTTCCCGATTTTTCTTGACTGTTTCGTTACACTGGCGATGAGTAATTTCCAACTGCTTATCTAAAAGATGTTCTCTTCGAGTTCTTCCATATGTTTTTTCATGAAGAATTGACTGTAAATGTTCTTTACTTATCGAATGTCTCTTTATTACCTTATGAAGATTATTTAAATCAAAATCTTATTTTAGTCCAAACATTTTTTTCGTTCGAAAAAACTAAGCACGGCCAACAAAATAATTTTGCTTTGCTCTCATATGCAGTCATCCATTCGGCAATGTTATAAATATATGTTAAAATATCTTGTGTATGATTTAATGTTTATATTTAAATTTAGGCGAGGTTTTGGGCTGTTTGGATAATTTCACTCTTTGTCTGAAAATTGTTCGAGAAAAAATTTTCGTTAATAAATTACGCACTTAACAACATGGAATCTCATCAGAGCTGCTTGAAAGCACAACAGAAGCATTTGAGGCTCTTGGTCACTCATGTTTGCAATTTTAACATTGCTTCCACTCCGTACTTTCTAAAGCAGCGAAAAACCGCGGAATTCCTTCCGAGTCAAAATGTTGGGAAATAATATCTGTTAATACACTACTATAACACAAATACTTCTATAAGTATGAAGGTTTACGTGAAACGTCAGAATTGCGACTTATTGAAACAATAATGTAACTGGACCAGACGCTTATTCTCCGCTCGTATACTACAGCGAATGGCCCATCGACATGTACGCAGTAATATTCTTGCTTTCTAGTATGGTAGTACCTAGTGTTATTTTCGGCCATTGTGTGGTGCCAGCTGTCAAGGTGGATTTTTTTAAATGTCGCGCAGTCGCACGGTTTTACTGATCGTGTGCATCTAAAATTGCGCTTGTGAATGAGTAATTTTTACTGTTATATTATTTTACTATCTAATTTGAAAGCAATGCTTCCCTTGCTTCCATCGAGGATTCGCCCCTGATTTAACCCTAGAACTACCTCCGCGGCCGACAACTTATTTTTTCGTATGTTTCTCTTTTAAAAACAAAGGAAAAGTCTCTATATTGTATTAAATTGTGCAGAGACTTATGTAAAATAATTACTCGAGGTTTCTCATCAATGTATGCATATTTCAATTTTCTGCAAATTATTTCATATTTGGCTGCATGCCTTGATACGCGGGTGGCTTAACTTATAGGGCACCATGTGCGGAAAGCACAGTGCGAAGCTCGCTATTTGTTTAAACTGTTGTGTCAGATGAATCAGATTAAACAGTTTTTCTAATCAATGTTATTATTTTTGTAAAAACAATCACTGCAATATTAATCTGATCTTGAAAACATGATGAAAATTGTGAAAAAATTCTTTTAGGGTAAATATTTTTGTCATTATAGTGTAATATATGTAGTATGATAATTTATATATCATTTCAAATAAATTACTAAAATTGTATAGTTATATTCCTACGTAATTTTAAATATATAACGATAGGTTCAAAATATTACTATGGCTTTTTATTGTATTTTAGATGGTGGGCCTCTGAGCCCCCCTTTTGGTAGTCCACGGTAGTGAAAATCACTTGGTAATTCTTTTTAATACCGTACGTAAATCAGTTAGAAAAGTGCTATTTTAATTATATTATAAATAAACGACGCAATATACATTTCACAAACTTTCTCATATACGTATATGGACCATTCCACGGGATTTCGGACAAAAAAGGTGAAAATTGACCGTATTTTTTTTAAATTCTGAAATTTTGCATACTTGTTAACACCCTCGAGTTGTAGCATCACCGACGAAAATGTGCAGCCAGGAAGCTCTACTATTGCTGAACATGGAAGTAATAGTGAGACCGATATTGAGATGCTTCAAGAAACATCGCATTTACACTTAAACGAAACATTATCACATCTCGGTGAAAGTCCGATATAGTAAAAAGGAAGCTAAATCAACGAAAGTATACTAAAGAAAAAATGAGGAAAGTAGAGAAAAGTGTAAAACGTATATTTTTAATGCCCATGCGTCGTCAGTGTGTGAAAGTACAACATTAGACAATTTAAAACAGACGTTTAGTGGAACTGATGATATGGATAAGAAAATTAAAATTTTGACTGTGCTTCCTAGTAAGTGGTCCTATATGAAAATCAAAGAACATTTTAATGCTACGAAGCATATGATAACTACAGCTAAAGAATTCGCAAGAGTAGGATACATATTATCGCGACCGGACAGGAAGAAATACCAGTCTTTTTCGCAGGAAACATTGAAATCTTGTGAAAGCGTTTTATGAAAGGGATGATGTCTCTCGCGCTATGCCTGGAAAAAAAGATTTTGCAACGATAAGGCAAAATGGTCGTAAGAAGCACGCGCAAAAGCAATTCATATTAAGCAATCTCAAAGAATTGTAGGTATAGACATTTCAAAGACCAATATTCTGATATTAAAGTAGACTTTTCAAAGTTTGCACAACTCAGACCAGTATATTGTGTATTACCAGATTCTTCAGGCACTCATTGTGTTTGTGTTTGTACAATTCACCAAAATATAAAATTAATGATTGACTGTACCAGAATACCAGTATTAACAGCAGAAGATCCACTACCTAAAAAACGTACCGAGATTGCGTCGCCAGAGTTATATGAAACCCTCCAATGCCGTCATGTTACTTTGACCCGTGTAGCACGTGCCCCGGGGCATCCGAGGTACGATGTCAATTGCAAAATGCCTTCGACAAAGCTATCATCGATACTGCATTGTACAAACAGTGGGTTTTTGTGGACAGGACGACCCTTGAAAATATTCAGAAAGATGTTCCGGAATTCGTAGATGAGTTAATCTCAAAAGTGTTTGCTTTGAAAAAACGTGCATTCATCGCTCAAAAACAGAATGCATTCTATAATGAAACGAAAAACAATTTATAAAAAGGCGAATATGTCGTTATTTGCGATTTTTCAGAAAATTACGCCTTTGTTGTACAGGATGAAACCCCTGGTTTTCATTGGAACAACAAGCAGGCAGCAATACACCCCTTTTTTATCACAGATTTTCGTTTCTCGAGGGTGTTAACAAGTATGCAAAATTTCAGAATTAAAAAAATACGAGGTCACTGTCCAAAAGCCCATATACGTTTGATCTCACCAAATGTTTTGCCTCGAAATTAACTCACTGCCAATTATGTTAATAATGCGTAGTAACAGAGCCAAAGTGACTTACACCATCAAACTCTCACGTCTAATACCTCTCACTAATAAGTGCGTGGCGTAGACTAGGGAATCCCCCTCTGACGCGTGTGCTGAGCGCCTTGTGCAGAAATAATGCCACTGGACGTTATATAGTAACTTTTTTGGGACATATGGCTTAGTATTATTTGTGACATTAGGCTGTACGTTTGGATGAATTTTAAACGAAATCCTTAGTGCCATTTTTGAGTAAATCGAATTGTTTCAAAATATCCAAAAATAAAGTACCCTTAATTGTTGCGCAATATCGTTTATCTCATCAATGTCTTTTATGAATGATATTATTCATAAATATGAGATATCATTCCATTTAGTTTAACCGTAAGGCTGTATTAAGAGTTTGAATGGATCGCGGCAGATGCGTGACGTCATAAGGCTTAAAATTGATGGAATGATATGATCCGAAGATCCTATGCAGACAGGCATAAGCTGTCTCGTTTCAAAAATTGTTCCAAATCATAAGGCTTAGGTAAGGTAGCTTAGCGTACATTGTAATGTCACTGGACGGCATATAGAGAGTTCAAGAGATATATGGCTTACGTAGTATTATTTGTGACATTAGACTCTACAATTGGATTGCTTTTAATTAAATTCTCGAGCTATTTTTGAGTAAATCAAATTTTTCAAAAAATCGCCAAGAATAAACTACCCTTTATTTGATGCAATATCATTTTTATGAAAAAATGGTCCGAAAAAGATGATATATTGCACAAATGCGAGATATCATTCGACTTTATGCACGCGTTTGGGCCCTAGATCGGCGAACATGCCGACAGACAGACAGGCGGCATTGCAAAAACCACTTTTTTGGACTCAGGGACACCTAAAACGTGTATTTCCATCAAAATCTCGAAGTCGAATCTTTCTCAATATACTCCACATATGAGGAAGTAAAAAAAGATTTTGATCAAACTTTTTTGGAAAAGCGCCATACGTCCGAAAGGATGACACCTTTGATGTCGAGGCACGTATTTAGGCTATATTAGTTTAAAAGGAGTAGCAACATACACATTCATACGATCAGGTCGTTAAAAACCAGGCATGTAAGACTGCCTCTTCTGTGCCTTGCTGCGGCCCAAACGCTAATTTTTGTCTTAACTAAATCGTTCGATTTAGCTCCACCCCCGCATACCGCCCATTAATCGCATTGAACAGAAATTCCACCTTATGATTACATAGAGCAAGCATATACCTCGATTATAATCGTACGCGTTTTATAAATTATCATTTCTAATGGCAAACAGGCGCCCAATCTTGTAGAAAAGGTTTTTCCGAGAGCGTCCCTCACTAAATAACTGCAACCTAATGGGGCCCGTCTATAACATCCACCGTTTTAATGCGGCCCTGATGACTCTTCGAGTTTGACATACCTGCTGTAAACCTAGGATACGTGTGTGTGTGAGATTACGGCAGGTCATTGGCGCGGAACCTGTTCTGTGAGTGAGGCAGTCCCTGGCGTGGCAGAAATACCTGCAAACAGAGCGGCTATGCTGGTTTCTTTTCTATTTCATTTATGGTGGTTGGTGGCTTCATTAATAAATCTTCAAAGAGATTGAAACACCACTGCTGCTCATTATTATCACATCTTACCTACCGATCCAGCGAATCGCCAGAAATAAAAACGATCCGGATAGACAGGAGGCACGGATGAACGAACACACGTACTTCCATTCGTTTAAACTGAGGAGTATTGCACATTTTTAATTCCTCTCAACTTCGCTGTCCAATATGCCCCGTAAAGCTAAATTAACTTTGGCGCAAAACAAAATGCACCTCAGGATTTTAAAGAGTCCGATTTTTTCACACGTAATTTATGCTTAATTTCTAAATGCATTTGTGAAAAAGACATTCACCACAATTGGGCATATCAGACTGGCCGGAAATGTTATCACCGTAGGGTCTAATGTGTACAGTAAATGGAAGAAAATGTAACAGGAAGTTGCGCTACTTCAATGTAACCATACGGTCATATTAGACTTTTAATGGTTAGGTATGTAATACCACTTAGCTAATTGATTTTCTATTTATCTTTGAATCTAAAAACTCCTACATTCATTTTTCTCATATATTTTCCAGGCTGTGATGATCTGGTGTACTCGGATTTAGCTATTCCCATTTGGAATGTCCCGTTTTTTCTGTGAAAATGTGAATTTGAATCCTTTAAAAAAATAAGGCAATGGTTGCATAATAAAGTATTCTTTTCTATGGGATATAATAACCAGTAAAATTTATTCCGGCGAAAGAGAAAAATAGATTTCCACGTTGCTTACAATCAAGTACACTATTATGTGGCACACCGATGCTTCTTTGATGATCAAATTTTTAATCAACGCCGCAAAATTTCCTCAAGAATATGAAGAGTAGTGAAACGGAATGGGGCGAATGAAGAAATTCCGTGTGGGGACGAACATACATTCCCGCCAACTTACATCCAGGAAATGATTTTTTCACGGCTGGTGTGGGGGGAAAATAGAAAAGGGAACGCGTAGACATTTTTCACTTTTCCAACAAAAAGGATGAGTGAATGGCAAGTTGTTTTGTGCGAAAGAAAATTCGCCACAGGCCTTATACCCTCGGTACTCCGAATGATCTCATCGAGCTCACCTTATGGCTGAAATCAAATTCACAAAATATATCTCACAAAAATCCTTCAAAAGACGCGCATTTCAGCTACAAAGCTCAGAGCCGCGGCGCATAAATCCACATCCTGAGGCGAAGGGGCGGAAAGCATTAGGATTGCTATGTCAACCGCGTTAAGAAAGTGGGACTCGAATTATGGATGGTCGATGAGTTGCGAGATGATGTGGGAGAATCCGGTGAACTACGTCGCCCTCGTCAGATCATCTATGGGCGTCGATGCACCGTGCTGTGGTAGGAGTGTCCACGGTGGGTTATTGTAAAGGTAATATATCAATATTCTACATTATTTTTCAAAAAAAGCTTTCCGAGAGATTTAAAAAAAATGACAATCGTTAGCGCAGTTTTCGGAAAAGATGTATTCATTTTTTTTACTTAACAAGCATATTAGGTAAGCCAGCCACATAATTACAGCCGCAAATATTCATAGATCTTCCCATTTTAAATGATTAAATAAGGGTGAGAATTGGGATTTCCAAAGGTAATATTAAAATTTTAATTTGTTTAAAAAACTTTCTGGAGGATTAAAATATTTGTTTTTATTTTTATTCACTAACCATATTATGTAAGCTAACAATATAATTATAATCCCAAACATTCGCAAATATTCCCGTTTCAAATCAGCAAAATTGTATCATTTGTTATTAATTAATTAATGCGCTTAATAAACGACGAAGCGCGACGCGACTCTCTCGCGGCACATATCTGGCAACCGCGCTTTCACTATTTTCTTTAAGTTGAAAGAGATTACAGTAGATTCTAAGAGAGACTCGGTGCCACTAATCAATACTGCGAAGATAGAAGGGTTCGCCGGAGAAAATGGTAGAAATGCGCTCCTGATTCGTGACACTGCCACGGCGTCGCTATCTAGATCGGTCGGTCTTTGACAAAATCCAAGAGACAATGGGGTGAAAAGGTCCCTTATTCGGTATAAGATGTCGTTACTTGGAAGATTTTCGGTCGACTTTGTATCACCGCTTTTCCCATGCCATTTGATGAAGGTGACCAGCATCATTTAGCCTGTACCATTGCTGACAGATTAATTCGGTAGGCCCTCAACATTCGCGGAGGTTAAGTGCAAATACCGAAGATGCCATAACCAAGAACACAAGGTGTTCGGTACTTGAATAACATGATTATACATACTACTCAAAAAATGTGAATTTATCGGGAAGAAGCGTAGTAATAGTCGATATTAGAGTTCTAGAGTAAATTCGGGTTTGCAGGAAAAGAGTGGCGTTGCATTTGTTTTGATCGCCAAACTAGTGTTATTATCCATCGGTGGGTAGGCATGGATGAAATATTATATTGAAGTTAAAAGAGTTCAAGTTGTATACCCTAGAAAAGCGTCAATTCAAAATAGTGACCTACATAAACATTTCCACATATCTTTGTCAACGTTTAATTGATATTAAATCATATCGTTATTATTATAATTTGATGATAGCTTTAAATGTTGACTTAAGTTACTTATATAATTTGCCAGACCTTTTGTTTGCACGACTTAACGCAACACAAAATGCGCTTTAAAATAAAATAAACAACTTATCTATTTAAACACAACTTAAGCGAAAATGTGTACATGAATCGGTAAACAGAATTACGACGTATATTTTTCATATAAAAGCATTGGAATCGCAAATGTGGCGACAATATTATTTGCAGTGGTGGATAAAATCTAGCAAAATTCCCGTTTTTTCGGAATCCTCACTAACTTCTTGGGCTTCAAATTCTCTTAGCAATAAAAATAAACCAATTATTGTCCGTGCGTAAGTTTGTTACGAGTTCGTATCTCGATTCGGGACTTCTCTTATATTTAACTCCGTCACAACCTTCGACAACCTATTTGTGTACAAATTTCATCAATTCCGACCGGAAGTACCTAAAAATTGCAATTTATTTAAAAGTAAAAGAAAAATCCTGCGTAAATAATGGTCCGGCACAGCTGCACGGCGTATGTGTAGTGAGGGTTGCTTACACGCCACGAATATCTTGCCAATTATAAAACTTCGGAGAACTAGGGTTTACGGAGAAAAGCTCCCCCTTTGGCAATCCAAATGAACACATGCAGGCAATAGATAAACTAGCAATTCGAGTTTTTTTTACACGGACCCAGGGGAAAGGAAGACCTAAAAATTTCCGGTAACACGATCGGTTTCTCCAAAAGAAAACATACGACGTAGCAAGAAAATAAAAACACTCGTGAATAAGCCGAGAAAATGAAACATCTCAGATGCTTACATATTGAAAGCGACAAATTACGCATGACTCCACGGCTCCATCGCACGAATAACTAATATTATATTTCGCGAATGTTAAAATAATATTTAGAGAAACCCTCTGCGAATGTACAAAACGGCAAATGTTGAAGGTTTAATTTATGAGATTGGTAAAAATATATAGTTAGGAAACCGTACTTCGGATTTTGGCGCCGTGATTCGACCTGGTGACATGCGCTAGGCACCTTTTTCATTCTGCGCTTCGGGGCGGGGCCACTCTCGCAAATGCATAAAAACTGCACCGAGCATATTCGATTTCACCTTGGGTCACGAGATGGAAACGTATAAGTCGTTGAACGGTAAGATGTTTCATTAACTGCGCGAAAACGTATAAATATTCACACGTATCATCTTCGCATTTAACGTTGGAAATTTTAATTAATCGATAATTAATCTTACAGAACATGAAGAAAAGAAAGGCTATGATCCTAATCAGCCAGGCTATCCACCTCAACCTGGAGGCTATCCCCAGAATCCACCTCCTTATCAGGAAGCTGCACCTGTTGGAGGACCAATCATGTCTCCACCAACTAGTCAGCCTCAATATCCTTCTCAGCCATTAATGCATCCTTCAAATGTTTACAATGGTGTTTATAATGAAGAGAATACATTTGCAGGAGATAACTTCGGTTTCAGTTCTCAAACGATTCGTCATGCATTTATCAGGTTGGCTGTTTCCTGATGAATATTGATGCATTTTTTTAAAATTTATGAAGGATTAAGAAATTCCATCATAGAACAATATATGTTGTACATTTTATGGATGGAGATTTAGGTATCTGATTTAGCCTCGACTCAGCTGTTTGTTTGAAGCTTGAAATATTTTGTTAGGACTTCTCTTCTGACTTTGTGGACAGTCATGATGTGAAATTATTAAAATTGATATGATACATTCAATTTTTAAATTGTCATATTTTTTGTCATGAAATTATATTTATTACATTATATTTATGAGGTAATTCGATTGGGGCTTCACTTGAAATTTTTGGATTTCATGTTTACTATAAAAATATTTCACAGTTACTATGAAGTTAAATTCAAAAGGGAATTATCAAACTTGTCTTAAGGCTGAAAAAATTTAAGAACAAGCACTTAAAAAAACACTTGATTCAGGTATCTCCAATAGCCACAACAAAGTGATTAAAAACCAGATGCGTATTTTGGCTACAAAGCAGCCATCTTCAGTGGTAATTCACTGAAAATAGATTCTCAAAGAACTTTCTTTTGGAATATATAGAATATGTAAGACAAGTATTTGTAAAGTGCTTGTTCTTGAATTATGATGTACATTAATTGATGGTAAATGGTTAAAATATCTGATGTTTTTCTGTTTTTATTCCTATGGCTCAGAAAATTCATATTTGAAGTGATAATTATTTTTACTTATTTTTCATCTTTGTTCTTTTTATTTTGAATTCATTTTCAGTTTTTTAATGATGATAAATTATATTTAACTATATTTTATATCTTGTCAAAGTGATGGTTTAAGATGACAGTCATTAAATTTATAAAGATGATCGACAAAAGATTCAGTGGATGAATTGTTAAACTTTAATCCTTACTAAAATGAAATTCTTTCTTTGAATGCACTCTTGTTTGAATATAAAGCATATTTTTTTATTCATTTCAAATGTTTGGTTTACAATTTTTCTGTTCTTCCAGGAAAGTGTATGGAATTCTTGTGTGCCAGCTGTCGGTGACTATGGGATTCATCATGCTGTTCCTATACCACATACCTACCAAGGAGTATGTGCAGGCCAATCAAGTTATCATGCACTTATCCTACCTTGCTGCATTTATCATTTTGATTGCATTGTCATGCTGTGAAAATATCCGCCGCAAATACCCAGCTAATTTTATCTGCCTAGGAATTTACACTTTGTTCACGAGTATCGGCATTGGTACTATTGCTTCATACTATGATGCAGAGGAGGTATTGATGGCAGTGGGTGTTACTGCAGTTGTCTGCTTATCTCTGAGCATCTTTGCATTTCAAACTAAATGGGATTTTACAATGCTACGGGGTTTTACGCTTGTAATATTAATTGTGTTCTTAATGTTTGTAATTCTTTGCATAGCTTTTCCTAGTAAGGCACTACTCTTACTATGCTATTCCATTGGAATTGTCATATTTTCCTTGTTCTTAGTCTACGATACCCAACTTATGATTGGTGGCAAACATAAATATGCAATCTCTCCAGAGGAATATGTTTTTGGGGCACTGAGCCTCTATCTTGATATAATCAATCTGTTCTCCTATCTCCTGCAACTTATTAGACACTAGTGCTTATCCGTTACTTAAATTGTCCTAGTGCCAATGAATTGATATCCTTCTTTACATCTTAGATAAGACAGCTGCATATGTAAACTAATAACGGAATGCTAATTCATTGCAGTCCCATCATTATAATCTCTGTTTAAAAGACTGCTCATTTTAACAAGATAAAAATCCTAATTTACTTCATGTGTAGGTGATTAAGTTTCAAGGTCATTTGTGACATGCTTCCAACATTCTCAAAAGGCCTTCCTTTAAAAGATTTTACTTTAAATGCTCCATTTCAACGTAATCTAGTGTCTCTTTGTTACTTTAATATATATGATAACGTTGAACATTCTTGATTCAAAATTTCCATAGCATGGGTAGTTCCACTTTTGTCTTATAGCATCTATTGCTAAAGTTAATTTTATGCCAGCTTTACATTTTCACTATATGGCTACAAGATGCACTTAATTTCCATTAATTTTTGTGTTTTAGAATTATGCATTTCAGAATTCCACCAACTTGTGTGCATGCATTATTGTAGTTTATGAATGAATAAGAAACTTTCATCTGTGTATGATGCATATTCCTTCTAATTCATTCATACTTATCTAAAAGATGCATAGTAAAATATTATATCTTTTTTATATCAAGCAGAACTATTTTTCAATTATAATATAACATGAGAATAAAATTATTTTTGTATTTATTTTATAAATTTTTGCTGAAAACTGTGAATGTATCTACTTTAAGTTGCCTGAATTCAGTTTTGAGAATATAGGACATCACCTCTTTGTGCCTGTAATGACACTAAAAAAACCCTGTGTTTAGGAGATTTCTGAAACTATGCTTATGCAGCTTAAGTATATAATAGTAAGGGTTAATAATGAGAATCAAAGTATATGTTGAATATATAATATAACTTAGTTCACAAACCTTTTGGTACTGTGGGAAAAGTAATAGAATATGGACAATGCTGACTAACCATGACATTTGGAAAATCTAAATGTTATATGTATATATATATATATATATATATGTATGTGTATGACCATGAAGTTTCTGGTTTCTTCTTTTCCTATTCAAAAATACAGCAGAACACTGTAATTTTATATTGGTAAAGATAAGGATTACATAGGTAGAAGATAAAAGATTTTTGATTGCTGCTAATATAAGATTTTTTTAAACAACCAGTCTTAGGGAGGAACAGGTTTTTGAAATGCCAATTTAGAGTTCATGCTGCATAACAGATTATATTCACTTCTAAAAGGCTCTTCAACATTGAAGCACAGTAAAAGTATTGTGAATAAATGAAAACATGCATGAGAAGTGGAAACATAAATATCCTCTGTTTTATTTTTTGCAGCATTTAAAAATTATCATTCTTTAGACTTATATCACAGATACACACCCTTCATTGTTTATGAAAAATACCTTAAATGATTACTTTGTAAACCTATGTGATCATTTTTTAACACAACGAATAAAGTCACATTTCAATTCTGCATGATTTGTCGTCAAATGTGCCATATACTATTAATAAATATAAAGTATTATGATGTATTAGACTTGAAAAATAATGTTTATTCATCATTAACATGCTTCTTTTCCCTTTTTTATGACTGGTAGACTTTTTCCATTTTTAAAACTTTTGAATTTATATCTATAGATTTTCAAATTAAACATACCAAAAAATAATTTCTGCTGGTGTTGTTTTAAGATTGGATTAGGTAGTATAGATTATTTATTAGAAGGTAGTAATTTTGTATTTCAGTAGATAGAAATCTGGAAACAGAAAAGCACAAATTATACATACAATGCCTCTAATGTTTAGGTATCTTTCAGAAATTCCAACTGGAAGATTTTCAAGGAAAAAGACTTCATATGAGTGCAAGAGACTGATAAATGATCAAAACAATATTTTTCCTAATTTATTATAAACCAAAAACTTCATGATCTACATCTCAAACTTTGTACATTTTATGAAAATATTATATAAGAACCTGTAACATTATTATGAACTAATAAAAATATATCAAAATATTTTTTCAATTATTTTTGATAATTGGGAGTCAAAGATCAAAAATATCAATTGGATGGAACCTTGGTAGGAAACTATAAAACCAAATAAGAAATAGTGATGAAAATTTTCCAATGTTCTGAGTGAAAAAGTAGAGCTATCGAAAAATTCATTCTAATGACAAAAATATTTACAAAATACTGCAATAATAACATATCCTTTTCGTAACATATGAATCAACAAGTTGAATGATAAAGGGATTTTGTTGATATTCAGTATAAGCTTTCAGCAAGAAAACCTTTTTAATTTTTAATGTCTGTAAGATTGTGTATATGATAAATGTGAAAGTAAACAAAATACAGCAGTTTCATTTTCATGGTATTCTATAATAAATATTTCTATGATCATAAAAAATTCTTGAAAAAGTGCCAAACATGGTTTACTGTGCAGTTCTATCCTTTTCTGTTTTCAATTTCAACATGCTGCTGCTGACCAAATCAAAGATTGCTAGAAAATAAACAATATTAATCTGATGATTGCTTAGTAATGAAGGCTTGATAATCATGTACACATACCGCATCCTACACTGTAGCCAAAGGATTTATCTGAATTATAAACTGCATACTCGTGACCATACAATGTTATAAATTGGTGTCTTTGGTTGGTCGATCGTGTACATTTTCTATATAAAATTATCAAGTATCATTTAATTTTGTTTTCTTATAACTTTGCTTTCCATATCTTATCCAAGAATAAAAAAGTTTATGTTATGTTAATAGTATATCTTTGAGTTTTTATGGGATTTGATACCAAATTGTCTCTCCTGTGATAAATCATGTTTCTACTTGTAAAAACTTGTGTGTAATTTGGTGCCACGATTCCAAACTTTGATAGCAGTCAAACCCAAGGAGCATAGGTAATTATTTCCAAATATTAAATAATTGTTAACGAGCTGCAGATGATGAATTTAGGGTATAAATAAGGTATGCTAGCCACAGATTCATTTTTAGGGAGACCATTCATATTTTGTTTTCAGATCTTTTTATTTTCTAACAAATGTCCTCTTTTTATTAATTTTCATTTAAATCCAAAATTTTCTCTTTCTTTCTGTCTACAGTAATTTTATTTCATTTTATGTGAATTGATGCATAAGTACTGGATATGTAGTTTGTTAAAGTTCTCTAAAGAAAGCTTAAGAGATTTCAAAAAGGTATTTTTCTCTCATTTTTATGGAGGAATTATTTTGTCCATGGAAACCTGAAAATGATCTCTTTTTTGTCTCGAAAGATTTTGTAACCCTAACATAAGGCAACCATAAAATTAAAACTAATTTTGCTTTGAACGTCATGATAACCATCCACAAACAATTTATTTCTAAGATTGAAAGGGTGGACATTTCAAGAGAAAGGGAATATCACGTGCAAGATAAATACAGGCACTCCAGGGTTATGTAAGGAATGCGTTCCAGCACCTGTTACATAACTCGAAATTTGCTTAAGTCGAAAATTACTATGTATAGTATACAGTACAGAAGAGGTGGGGAAACTATGGCCCACGGGCCAGATCCGGCCTGTAAAGGCATTTTATTTGGCATGTGAAGCTATTTTGAGAAAGCAATCTGTGAAAATTAAGTAGGTACTGATGATATTTAATCAGACAAAGTTAAACTGGCTTAATGCAGGATATATTTATCTATTAACACTTCATTGCTAAAATATTATTTTATTTGGATTATTTTTGGCTACTCAATATGACATAATTTCCATGTAGCTCTTTATCCGACCCGCTGAGGCACCTGCAACTGTCAATGCGGCCCGCTGCATGAAAACTTTCCTCACCCCTGCAGTACAGTATAGGGGGCACAGGTTCCATAACTCTTTTTGACATAGATTTTTTGCTTGCATTTCTTAACCATTACATTATTTTGCTAATATATGAATACTGTGTGGTGTATGTATAAATTTATTTGTTTAAAGTATAATTTACTGCATTAATATGGTACAAGCTACCGCATTACAACACATGCCTTGCGTTCTTCCTCCATGCACATTGTGTATTTAGTTCCCGCTCAGTTATGAAAACCGTTAACATAAACATAACGAATTTTTTTTGCAGTTTATGGGGCTGCTTACGTAAGTGCGAGTTTACGTAAGTCAAGGCTAACATATCCCAGGGAGTGCCCGTATCAGTGATAGACTTCTATGATATATCACAAAGTCCAGAAAATTTATTAAAGCATTGCCCAAGTAATACAATTGGATTTTTTTAGTTGCATAAAGGACTATGACAAAAAATCTTTCAGTACTTACGTACTATAATGGTGCCCGATATGCAGTACCCTAAAGTGGCGAGACATGGAAGTACGTGAAGGTAATGTATATTGCTTACCTGCAAACTTCTACTCAAAAGGAAAAACAGTATAGGTGACTGTGAGGGCATCCAGTCTCCACTGGCATGGAGAGGGTGACATTGGTTTAGACCTGGCACCACAGGCAACCAACACTAGTTCAATATCCACTCAAAGAAAATTTTTATTTATAATAGTATCTGCATTTTTCTTGAATGGAGATTGAACTAGTGTTTGGCGTCTGCAGCACCCGGTCTAAACCAATGTCACCCTCTTCATGCCAACGGAGATTGGGTGTCCTCACAGTCACATATACTGTTTCTCCTTTTTGAGAAGAAGTTTTGATGTAAGCGATATGCGTTATCACCCTGAAGTTCCACATCTCACCACTTGATGGCGGTGTGTATCTAGCGTCCTTATATTACGTAAGTACCAATCTTTCTTATAAACCATGCAGCTGATCATTCATGAGTTCCAAATAATCTGCTATTATTTTAAAAGCTGAAATTATATAATATAATAATAATAAACTTGATTTACAGAGGATTACATTCTTTTACAATAAAAGAATTTACAATAAATCAAGATATGGGAAAAATTGAAACAGCATTTTGAAAGCAGACAGTAAAATGAACAATATTATAAACCAATAGACACAGTAACATGAGTATGATTATACTAGAATATACATTGGGATAACAATATGCTCATTAATAATGATACAAAGGTTAGAATTCTATGTCCTGGTCACTTAACAAAGCTTTCACACATTATTTGTATTTTGTTACAGAAACAGAAAAAATTAAATTTTAATTATTTGCTGTACACATTACATAATCAATAACCAAATTAAATGCATAATTTGTCCAGTGCCAGATTATTAGAAAAGTAGCATTTTTACGAAATATCTAAGAGGAAATAAAAAATTATAGATTCAAGCAAATGGCAATCAGGATAACCATTTATAAGTTTAAAAAGGACAAGAGATAAAACAATTTCCTACAAGAGTGTAATATATTTAATGTTTTAAGAAGATCTTCATAGTTATAGGTACCATGGCATAGACCTAATTTGTAAGCAAAATATTTGAGACATTGTGTTGAATTTTTACAATTTAATTTTTAAATTTACTATAGGATTGACTTCATACAGATGAACAGTATACTAAGATGGATCTATTTAAAGAAGAATATAATATAAATAGATGGAATAAGCTGGAATATGGGAAATTTGAAAACAAACTCCGCATTCTTAAATTTGAGAATTAGTCTACCACAATAGTTCAGTGGTAGAATATTCACCCAGCATGTAGAAGATTCAACTTCGATTCCTGTTCACAACAGATTTTTTCTCCTGTTTTAAAATTTCCCAAAACTTTATTAGTTCAATAGTTGGTATACATGTTCTTTATTCAATACTATTCCTAGAAATAAAACCAAACATTTTAATTGCTTTAGGGATATATGACGGTTGAATGATAAATCATTTGAAAAACAATACCCATGTCAGTTAGACTGCTCACAATTTCAAGTTTTCTATTATTTTGGAAGGAATAACAAAATGTTATGGGATCTGTTTTTTTTGGAAACTGATCGATTTGCAATTATCAAGTTTTTATTTAAGTCATTTTTATGGCACCACTCTTTGAAAGCTGCTAAGTTGTTTGAAAGAGCGAATCAATCATTAATAGAAATATGAACAAATAAAATAACCTTTGTATTTTCCACTGTTTTAATATTTTAACACGAGCCAGTTTTGATGTGATACATAGGTATGTAATGTAAGTCTAACACGGTCATTTTGACTGCGTTGGAAAAGTTTTTACCCATTTGAAAAATACAATAAATAAAGAAAAATTTGTGAATGGGTAGTAGTAAGTGAATTGTTGGTCAGTAAGTAATTGCACAAGTACTTCTCATTCCCAACATCTTTATCAAGAATTGCAAGTCAAAATCAAGACACAAGCACTAGAGTTAGTGAGGTGGCGGTGTCAGGTAACATTTCATTTACTGTATATACTCGTGTATAGCGCGCTCTCGTGTTTAACGCGCTCCATTCTTTTTGCCAAAAAATCCTGACTTTTTCGTATATGTACCCTGTGTATAGATTTTTGAGGAATAAAAGAACGAAATTTTAGAATTTTAATGTCGGGTTAAATATTATACCAGAATACCGTAAATAAATAGATTGTACCTTTAGGTTATCGCAAGTTAAAACTTTTAAAGCCCAGTATTGCTGTAAATTAATAAGTTCAAAACAAATTTAATGTATATGATGTGCATCTAACTAATCGTATCTTAAGTCGAGTTGAATGAATTCCAAATTGAAGTTAGCAAAGATAAGGTCCTAGGCAGATTAATAATAACAAATTTGACCTTGCCAAAAGTTTAAGGTCAATTAATTCCATATTACGTCCTAGAAAGATATGTCGAATACATCATACAACGACTTGGCCAAATAATGATGCACACAGAAAATTTTATTTTAATAAGTTTGCTAAGTTCCATTTCCTTATTATATCTCAACAGTTTCTATAGTAGAATTTTTATATTTAATTGTATTAAATTTAAAAAGAAGTTAGCTTTTAATTTTCAAAGTGAAACAAAAGAAAAACGATAATAACGGCTAACGAATCGTTGAGCAGAACGCTCATTTAGTCATGTTTAGTCTTCGGCAGTCGAGGGTTTAAGGTCGTGTGATTGCTATTCGCTCCAGAGGAATGTGTACATTGCTAGTTAAGCATGAAAATTCCCGTATTTTGTGTTGTGTATGCCCGGAACGTACCCACTAATTGCATCGTGTTCGTAATTACTCGCGAGGAAGTGAGGTGAGTCCTTTTTATGATTTTTCCTTGGACAACTTGTTAAAGTTTCAATGATAAGACATGTTCTGATTGTCAGGACGATAATTGAAAATACCTCCCGCGTTGCGCAGAAGCAAACCACTGTGTTAAGGTAAGTTCAAACATATTTATTTTCATATTAATAATTCCGCCCTGTCTCGTGTGAACGTGATCTGCCACACATTCCTACTTTATGCAAATCGGTTACTTAAAAAAAGGGTCTCAAAGGTATCCACGCGGTATTTGTATTTAATACTGTGGATGGATGTTGGAGTTTAATGGCGCCTTAAGATGTGGAGCTTGTTTTTTCAGTGGATTATCGAGAATTTTCTGTCGTAGCGACCAATTTTGGCTGTTCAACAGACAGTTAATGATATATACATTTTATAAATCTTTAAGAGATTGTGACGCGTTTTATAATTTATGATGATTGATTGATGAGATTTGGAATTCTTTTTCCCGAAATATCGATGAGCCGGGCTGCTTGCAAGGACATTAAGAACTTTGGCACCATTTTTCATCAGTATTTCCATTATTATTTGTAAGTAGGTACGTACTGGTAAATGGACGTGTCTGCGCCAGTATCTCTATATAATTTCTTTAATTTCATCGGTATTATTGTTTCAATTGTTATACGTTGAAAATTTCTTCATAAAATCGTTTTGAAGTCAAAGGTAAAATGTATCCTTGCCTTTATCGAGTCCGATTCTATTCTAAATGTGAAAAATGAATGCGTAATTACATAATCGTTATTAGTTTTCTGTCTCGTTGTTTTACGTTCTCAGTCCCCTCCATTTCTTAAACGTCATGCAAGATGCAGTTACATCCGGGCAATCTAGAATGCATAATTCGTTTTATACTTAAATATCGTTTCACGTTTCCGTGATAAATCGATTTCATATGTCTAGGTTTATCGTTTGTATTACTCTTTCATAGAGTATTTATCCGAAGAATGGAGTTCATTTTTAACACAGTATGTGGGGTTTTTATCGTTATTGAAAATTATTAGGTGCAAGTAAACCGTGCGATTTTTTCGTTTTCCTACCCTGGGGGAGGAGAGGGAGGCAGCCAGACATTTGTCCACCCCATCCCAATATCGCAAATAATTGAGCTGCGACTGCTTTCGCAGCAATTTATAGTTGCTTGAAAACAAATAGGTACTATATTAATGACATGATTTTTTTCATTTTATAGCGCTATTTATGAGATATTATTGCAGATTAGCAAAGAAAAACAAGAGGATGTGCCATTTATTATTTGCCAGCAGTAAATTCATGGCTGCGCCACTGGAGGTAGGTATACCCTCCCAGCGAAATATCTTTTCGTGTGTGAATCAAGTTGTTGTCAGTCGCGAAGGTCGCAGTTCTGAAGATCGGTGAAGGTCGTGTTTGCTGGAGGAGGGGGAAGGTGGTTGGGGAATTAAGGCTGCTTCACATTATACGGAACGTCAACGAACCGTCACGGGCCGTCTCCGTCACGCCGTTTATCATCGTTGTTCATATTGTACATTGAGGTTTCGACGCGGACGGTCACGTTTTCAGTTATGAGTGTGACTGGAATAAGTTAGTTAATGTTTTCTAATGTGAAATTGGGAGGAATTGCTCTACTTTAAGATGAAGGGGAGGAGCATCGACGGATGATTATCCATAGTAAGAAAAGAATTCTAGTTGAAGTAAAATGATTTAATGTCAATAAATACTTAACAAATTCTTAAATAAATATCTGATGAAGTATTGTTTTACCTGCCTTCTTTAATTCTTCTACAATTTCCCGCCAGTTTTTCCTTATGTCCATTATCACTACTTTTTATTTACCATGTCGTACAAATCTTCATGTTCTCTAACCAATTCTATGGGTTTTTCTTCCATTGTGATAAACCGAAGTGTTACTAGCAGGGACTGAAGGATTCGGTGTTCACACTGAGAGAGGCACAGGAATCTACATGTTCATACCGGCACCGTCACGTCAAACCAGAGAAACCGTGACGGAACGGAACGATGACGCGACGGAGACGTAATGGATGGTGTAAACACCTCAATCTAAATGCTTTGAAGAACTTTTGACGTGTCGAAGACGGTCCGTGTCGAAAAGTTGACCTTACGTATAATGTGAATCGGCCTTGATCAGCTGTCATCAACCGCTTACAAGCTGCCTAAATTTTTTATGTCCAGAGAGATTTATTTTAAACCCGCACCCTTTTGTTTGTGATTTAAAAAATCTATTATTTACACTTTTTGGATTGTAGTAGGTCATTCAGTATTGGTGTTCATACCTAAGTTTTCTTCAATTAATGCTCGCAAAGATCGCTGGATTTCAGGCAGAGTAAGGCGGTGTTTCAGCAGCGGTTTCACTAGCTCTGCACCGAGTTTTATTATGAATAATTTTCTTGATAGTGGTTTTTCATTTTTTATGAATATTGGGTCGAGTGAATAAAAATTAAGCAAATGCTTAAAGCAAACAGTAAAAGCAGAAGCATTTGCTAAAAGCGTAAGTAAATGCTAAAAGCATTTGCATCATATTGAGCGAATAAAAGTTTGCTTTTGCTTATAAGTATTTGCTACTCAGTTTTAAGTGGTTTTAAGCAAATGCTTAAATTTTACGGAAGAAAGCTCTTTGCAACTTCCCTCATTTGTTTTTGTTTACATTTAAAGGTTTACATAGTTGAATTTCAAACTAAAAAAATATATATTGGCTAATATTTTTTAAAAATTAATAATTTTTTAAACATTCTTTTATAACTGAATTCGATATCACAAATCATGGGTGCATTTTTATTAAATTAGTTCGAGTAATTTTATCCAGTCTGCCTTTATAGTGATTTTGGTTGCCACAAATTTCACTGTCTTATATACAGTTATGCATTGTATGTGGTGATCTTCCCCAACTCCTATTTGAAACCCGGGATCAATTAAGTACCTTAAAAATATTGCTTTCTTCTGTTTGGAAGACAGTGCTCTGCCACATCTCTTGATATTCTCAGAGTAATAGATTTAAAATATAATTAACATTTTCTTCAGAGAAACTATATAAATTTTTATAACCGTTTGTTGTTGAAACTTTTTTCATATTTTTTTATCCTTTCGTGTCACTATAAATTACCATATTTATATTTAGGATCAATTATCATTAAAATAGAGTACTTAGAAATATCTTAGCAAGTCCTTTACCTCACTTAAAAAAGTTTAAGCATATGCTTAAAGCATTAAGCCAAAGCTCGGTTTTATTCACACAATTTTAAGCAAATGCTTAAGAAAAATCCTAAAAACAAGCAAATGCTTATTCTTTCTAGCAAAAGCAAATGTTATTTTTTTATTCACCCCTTATCAAGCATTTTCTTAAAAATTGATAGATATCTTAAGCATTTGCTTATTTTTTATTCACTCGACCCAATATGAGCATATATAATACATGAGTTTACACCTGATATGTTCATAATATCGTAAAAAACAGTGGCCAATGTATGTTTTTTTGGCCTCAAGAATAGTTTCCACACATTTTATCTAGTGAATGTGTATTTTTTCAAATGATGATTTTGGAGGTAAAAGAATACTTGGGTCAGAATCTTGATCACTAGAGTTAAGAATGGCAACACTTGTCATTTCTTTTGGCTATGATTCTTCTTCGTTTATGTCTTCTGTACTTGATGAAGGTGGTGCAGGAGGAATTAAATCAGGATCTTCGTCACTATCCGTTAGTAATAACTCTTCTACCTCTAAATTATTGTCATTTTCTGAACAAACACTATTAAATTATTTCTGGCATCCTCATTCTCTAGTTCTTCTAATACTTTGGCTACCTTCTCTCTAAATTCTGGATCATCCAGTGAAAATGATATCCGAAAAACCACGTAAAAATAGACTAGGCACAGTGAGGTACAATTTAATACTTTCTAATAATAATACTAATACACGTAATGCAACTATTCATCTTTCTGAGCAATAAAAAAAGTAAAAACATATAATGATAATCTTACCAAAAGTGAAAATAGTAACGGCTCTGGTAAAGGGTCGTATTTTTCACAACGGCACTAAGAAATCCGACACTTCCACAAGCTGTTTCCAGTTAAAACTTATAATCGACACTAGCTGTTTGTAAGGGTAGAAGCTACAGAAAAAAACCAGGTGGGAGAAACTTAGTCAATAACCATTTTCTACAAATTCAAGCACGCGTGTCGTAGATTTGTCAACGCATTACCATTCTAGGGTTAAGTACTGCAAGTTTCACTTCTAAATTGATTTTTTTCCTCTTAGCAGCCGAAGGAGTAGAAGATGGTCTCTTTGAGGACATAATGAGGGTTAAATTACTTTTAAATATGAATCACCGATAATTTTACTAATTCACAGGGCACAAACGTAATGTGTGATTCTGACTGTGTAAAAAATTACTTTTAAATACAAATTGCAAATAACTTTGAAAAATCACAAAGCACACACTTAAATCGTTTTTCACTGCATAACACATGGCAAAACACTGACATGGGAAAAGAGGAAAAACCCTCGAGTCTCTGGAGTATTCCCTGTGCCGTGTGTGGGGGACAGCTTAACCCGGGAGCAGGAGTATGGGGTGACTGAGTCACCTCACCAATGTTTACACTGTCCACTTGTGATGCATATTTTTCCCTTACCTAATCAGTACCTTTCTTCTGAACTCTCTTGAACATATTTATATCACTTTTAGGTCTCAGCAGCATTTAGTCCGTGAAACGGAGCATTAAAAAAAAAAAAATCTTTCTGGGGTGACTCAGTCACCCCACACACTTCATGTTACATTTCTTATTGCTAGTCATGGTAAGCTTTTTATTCTATATCTGGCTGTAATGTTCATAAATCGATGGAATCACTTTACAATTGACCAGTTTAATGTTTCTACCCTCTCTTTACATTTTATTAGGCAGGTGAACGTTTTGACTCTCAACTTGGAGAAAATCCATGAAATTCTTCTCAATAGTTATGTAATATTTATTTAACCATATAAAATCGGCTTACAGTATGAGGCCCTTTATAGCAGATCGATTTAACAATATAGAAATAAAAATAACAACCAAGACAGATAAACATGACCAAGGCAGGACTTGAACCAATGACCCTAGCATTGGGAGCCAGATGCACTAGCCACCCCTCTGCTGAGGCCATCAAATAACCCAAAAAAGTAGTAGTTTAATAAAAAAAAACTCGGACAGGCCTTAGCAAAACCAGCAGTCATTTCTCGGTTGCAACAGAAAACCTTACCAAAGCAACTAAGGGCATTGGGCCAAAAATTTGTACTGCCTAGAAAAGAAAATGTTTCTGGAGAGCCCAGTCCATCTAGACCTGCAAAATTATGCTGTGTTGTATGCTCAAGAAATCAATACACGAAAACACCTTCATCCTGTTCTAAATGTGGGAGGTCGATGTGTATGAAACATGAAATAGGTATGTTAGTACTGCCTTGGCAGCGAATAACACAACTAGAAGTGAACTTAGATAATACTTATTATTATTATCCTATTCATAATATTATGTTAAATTTGGATTCAGCAAACTCGAAGAATTTTGGTTGAGGAGATCAGCTAAATATACCACTCTTTCTGACATAGCGTTGAAAATTCTAATCCCATTCTGCACGACTACTACTACTTCTACTATGTTGGTAATTAAAAACAAAAATCGAACAAGAATGAGCCTCGAACCGGACCTTCGCTGAAAGTTAACTAACATTGAACCAAATATTAAAATCTACATACATCCAAGCTCATCCATCACATTTACTGATTTTCTTTTAAGTATGATAAAGGCAAGAAAATAATTTTCAGTACTATTTTATCTGCGTACCTTATTTTTAAAATGCCTCTTTCATTAGTAAAGATTTTTTTAAGTTCATACTTGTGGTATGAAGAAATTTTGCCATGTTTTTGGTGGTACGTGAAAAGAAAAGTTTGGGAACTGCTGCTGTAGGGTATGATTTGTATGGCACCCATCTCCACTTTCCTCCTTCCCAAAAAAATAAAAATTCTGGCCCTGAGGTGCACATCCTCAAGGTCTCATTAGTAAGTGTAACAATTTTTAAGTTTCTTGGTGTTTTAGAAATACTCGCTACACACAGACACACCACCTTTTGTTAATACAGTTTATTTTGATATACTGATAACTTCATTTCTTTACTCGCATCTTCATAAACACTGAAAAACTGAGTTGCTTTTAACTCATTGACCCCCTTCTGCTTGGTAGAGTTAGACAAGTAAATTCTGGAGATGCATATTAAGTGGTGAAAAAGTTGTCTTAATCTAACTTCTAGAGAGTAAACTGCTCATCTTGATCTTTCCGAGTGATTGTTTTTAAAATTATAATGTATGGCTTGAAAGCTCCTAGTATGAAGGTGACCTTTATGTAATTTAATGGAAATATTATCAGGTCATTTTCAGGGAAATATTTAGCATTATCATTGGAAATCTTCTATTGATATGGGCAGATTCAGGATAAAATCTCTCCATGCCAATTGAGTGACGAAGAAAATTCTGCTGGAAGTGAGAAGCTAAAATTTTGTCATAAGTGTACAATCACAAGAAGTTAGACCACAATCCACATAAAGAACTCTGCTCTATCATATCTGCAGAGAACATTTCAGCTACCCATTGTACAAAGAACATTAAAATTTTTGAATGTTTCAGGAACTTAACTGCATTAGGAAGTTAATGTGTAATGAATAAAACTAATTTTCTTTTAGTTAAGATGTATCTTACAAGTAATAAAATGCTATGAAATTAAGAATGGTACTTTATTATGCATAAAGAATGATAATGTAATTGATGTAATAAATGCTACTTATTCTGCTGTGTACTGTTAAAGAATAAATGAATGGTTATCGATAATGTTTGTTTTAAAACTATGTACCTACTTTATGAAAGCAAGTGTAGTTTTCTTATAGCTTAGAAGGTATTATTTGCTGGAAGAGGAAGTCACCTGCTGAACCTAATCTCAGGAAGGTAACTCCAGCAGCTTTATAAGACAGCACTCTTTAAGAGGGTCGAGCTTTATAAGACACAGCACTCTTTAAGAGGGTCGAGCTTTATAAGACACAGCACTCTTTAAGAGGGTCGAGCTTTATAAGACACAGCACTCTTTAAGAGGGTCGAGCTTTATAAGACACAGCACTCTTTAAGAGGGTCGAGCTTTATAAGACACAGCACTCTTTAAGAGGGTCGAGCTTTATAAGACACAGCACTCTTTAAGAGGGTCGAGCTTTATAAGACACAGCACTCTTTAAGAGGGTCGAGCTTTATAAGACACAGCACTCTTTAAGAGGGTCGAGCTTTATAAGACACAGCACTCTTTAAGAGGGTCGAGCTTTATAAGACACAGCACTCTTTAAGAGGGTCGAGCTTTATAAGACACAGCACTCTTTAAGAGGGTCGAGCTTTATAAGACACAGCACTCTTTAAGAGGGTCGAGCTTTATAAGACACAGCACTCTTTAAGAGGGTCGAGCTTTATAAGACACAGCACTCTTTAAGAGGGTCGAGCTTTATAAGACACAGCACTCTTTAAGAGGGTCGAGCTTTATAAGACACAGCACTCTTTAAGAGGGTCGAGCTTTATAAGACACAGCACTCTTTAAGAGGGTCGAGCTTTATAAGACACAGCACTCTTTAAGAGGGTCGAGCTTTATAAGACACAGCACTCTTTAAGAGGGTCGAGCTTTATAAGACACAGCACTCTTTAAGAGGGTCGAGCTTTATAAGACACAGCACTCTTTAAGAGGGTCGAGCTTTATAAGACACAGCACTCTTTAAGAGGGTCGAGCTTTATAAGACACAGCACTCTTTAAGAGGGTCGAGCTTTATAAGACAGCACTTTTTAGGGAAGTGAGCTTGCTTATATTACGATGGTGCCTTATCCGAGAGATCAGGAAGTGAGTAACTCGCTTACTTGCTCTCGAGAAGGTAACTTCCTGTTGTCCTGGATAAGGCTATTGCCTGAAGGACTTACTCTCAGGGCAGAGGGTGACTTGGAAAGAATTACATTTTATTTGAAATAATATTTTTAATCCCAATGAAGTTTATATGGTTTACATGCTTATTTATATAATTATACACATATCTAGCAACAGAAAAGTATTAATTTGTAACTTAATATAGGAGTACATAAGGATCCTCGTCTCTCTCAGGTCAGCATTGCCAATCATTCCTGCAGAGCTGACAATGTTTCTTAGAGTTTCTGCAATCTCCTCCCAGGTCTCTGAAACAAAGGAATCCTTTAATTTTAAATGATGCTATTAGTGCCACTTTTCCTCATTATACTACCAAACTCATGGACATTTTCAACTATTGCAGAAGTTTGGGAAAATTGAGGCTGTTTTTGTATGAATATAGGGGATGTTGAGATCATTAAGACTGTGTGCAATAGCTGTATATGTTGGAGTTGTTTTAAAGTCATGATGTTCCTTCTCGTGATAAGTATGGTAGTGATTATATATACATGTGGCAGTGTATACAATTTTCTAAAGATGGGAGGCATTGTATGGTTCATTAGCAATGAGACGCATCAGTTTTCTTTATTTTAAAAATATTACTAGCAAGTGGGGAAGAACCCCAGAAAAGAATGCTGTAAAATTGAATCATCTACGATGAAATTAGTTACATTCCGAAAGGCGAGTACTTTTACATTGTTATCCGATATAAATTTAATTACCGAGGTTAGCAGAAACGTCAATTTACTGCGTTTGTAATTTTGGCGGATTGCAATAGATATTTTAGGACCGTATAACTAGAGGTGTGAATGTTTTCCATTAGGCAGCAGTCTAATCACCTATATTTTCGAAGTACTTCTATATGTTGATTGAATATAGCAACAGACAGCCGACTTCCCATTTACCTAGCAACTACCTTGCGCCTCCCTCTACTCCAGCAGTTTCCCCTCTGGAGGGAAAGTTGCCTGAACTTATTTCATCATGATTTTTTCTGCACAACTCACAAAGCTTGTAATGTTTCATGGGGATTAAGTCGATTTCAATGACTGCTGTGGGGAAATGCAAATTTCATAAAAATACGTCAATCCAAAACAGATTTTCCACTCAAATAATGCGATCCGCTGCAACAGATGGGAGTGAGAGTCATTTATTCAATACTTTTTCGTCAGGACAACGTTAAGTCGGATCATTGACGACGTTAATTCGAATATGGGTTGTCATTTTTGAACGACTCATAGGAACTTCATATTTTATGCTAAAAATGCCGGCTTACGCGTGACTAGTTACATCATATGCGTGCCACTTTGGTCACACGTGCACGAGTTTGCCATACCTGCCTTATACCATTCATTCATTGTTTATCAAAACTGCTTCGATTTGCGTCGCATCCTCGACGTCAATCTTCTGGAACGAACAATGTGAATAACTGATCTACAAAGTTCTTGTGTAATACGTCATTTCTATCTTCTCAGTATCTAAATAAGTAAATGAATCACAGTGCCCCGTAGCGAAAAGCTATTTCTGGGGTTGCCTGCGTTCCAAAATTCGCAAGTATTGGTGAATATGCTCGAATAAAATCGGATTTCATAGCGCTAAATAATCTAGGACCCCTGCTAAAATTGAATCATCTCACGATGAAATTAGTTAAAATCCGAAACGCGA
Source organism: Tanypteryx hageni (assembly GCA_028673005.1). Taxonomy (NCBI): domain Eukaryota; kingdom Metazoa; phylum Arthropoda; class Insecta; order Odonata; family Petaluridae; genus Tanypteryx; species Tanypteryx hageni. The sequence continues at coordinate 66,700,857 of CM054115.1, read as the reverse complement.
GTACTTTTACATTTTTATCCGATCTAAATTTAATTACCGAGGTTAGCAGAATCGTCAATTTACTGCGTATTTTCACGCATTTATAAGTGTTTGTAATTTTGGCGGATTGCAATAGATATTTTAGGACCGTATAACTAGAGATGTGAATGTTTTCCATTAGGCAGCAGTCTAATCACCTATATTTTCGAAGTACTTCTATATGTTGATTGAATATAGCAACAGACAGCCGACTCCCCATTTACCTAGCAACTACCTTGCGCCTCCCTCCACTCCAGCAGTTTCCCCTCTGGAGGGAAAGTTGCCTGAACTTATTTCCTAATTCCCTACGTCGACTCGGTTGGCGGAGTGGGTAAGGTACCTGCCCCCCAATGCCGAGGAAGCGGGTTCGATTCCAACGGTGGAATCGTGCGTTCAAGTGGAGCTAGGCTGAAAAAAGCGCCGTCGAGAACAGTTAGTTTACGGCCGCCCAGAGGACGGCGGTCTTTTTTCAGCCTATCGATTCCACCGTTGTAATCGGCCCGCTTCTGCATTGGTTGGGCGGGACTTGCCCACGTCGCTACCTGAGTTGGCCTCTGTGGCGGGGTTTTGCATCCGTTAATAAAGTAATTGAATTTTACCAACTATTTATCGTAAAAGAAAAATTATCGGAAAATGTGAGACGGAAATAAAATCACCTAAAAAAATAGGAGACGGCAAAAAAATAGGAGACGGCAAAAAAATAGGAGACGGCAAAAAATAGGAGACGGCAAAAAATAGGAGACGGCGGATACCACAAAGTATTCGTTTCATTCTTTTACAACTGTTTAAAAGGCTGAGAGTAAGACAGTAGTGTCATCAGCATATAACATGGGTTTAATACAATTGATTTTGTAGAAATTGTAAGGAGACGGCAAAAAGCGGACTCGAAATAAAAATCGGACTATAAAAGACTCGGAAGCGTAAAAAATAGGACCCTAAAGAAAGCGCACTCGAAAATAGTCGGAAACGGAAAAAATCTGAAATGGGAATAAAATCGGAGGTGGAAAAAAACCGGCCAAAGAAAAAAGACGCGGAAAAAATTGGTGGCTAAAAAATCGGCCAAGAAAAAATCACGATTTCTTTGGAAATGGCCTTATGAAAGCAATGCAATGAAAAATTTTCTAGAGGAGAGCAATTAAATATATTGGTTATGATTGGTAGAATAATATATATCAATTTCTTGATGAAGATAGTAAGAATACCATCAGAGCCTTGAGCTTTCGATTTAATTTTTCGAAATTCATGTTTCGAGGTACTTAAAAGTCATTTTGTTTCGACCTAAGTTTTTTCCAAATGATCGAAGGTGATTCGTTCGAGCTAGCAATTAAATGAATCTAATTTTGCATTTCTGATTAACTGTTTCGTTTTGTTTCTAATGCGTTTATATTAGCAACATATATTGTCTTCAGTGATTTTAAACAATCGAATCTTTTACTATTGTCACTAAGCGCATTTATAGCAGTGCCGCTTGAATGAGTAGAGCGAGTGCGAATTTTTTGTTGTTAAGGTCGTTCCATAGTCTGCAAACAGTTACAATGAATGTTGAAAATTACTATTCTGTGATGAGGAATAAGGAGTTTATGGCTCCCTCTGGTATTACGGTTATGTACAGTTTCTATACTTCTAAATTCAGCGGCAAGATAATGCGGATTGTTGGAATTAAGTAATTGGTATAGCAAGGAAAGCAAATGTAGGCGTCTACGAGACTCCATGTTTAGCCAGTTTAGTTTGATGAGTGACTCAGAAATTTCTTCAAATTAAATATATATCTGATGCACGCGTTATGTGAATTGAGATAAATCTTGGTACGCTATATCATCATAGTCAAACTGCGGAATAATTAATGCAGTTACCAGATGCTTTTTTAGAGAAACCGGAGTACTGCTACTTAACTTCTTATGTTTTAAATAATCAGTATCATGGGCGCTAACATGGAAATTGGCATTAAAATCACCGGTGATTATAATATGTTCGTAGCTAGTAGTAATATTCGAAAATATGTCATCTAAGTCTGATAGATGGGCTATTTTTGAAGGTCGATGAATTGTTCTGAGTTAAAGTTTTTTAGCAATGACTACAATTTCTAAGAAGAGGAATTCAGGCCATCTGGCGAATTGAGGTTCACTTATTGCTATCACTTTACACTTCAAATCCTTTCGTGCATAAAAACCTACACCACCTTTGCCTAAGCGATCATTACGATAAAGACAGTACCCAGGTAACTCGACTATAGAAAAAGATATAGGCTTGAGCCAAGAGGGAGGGAGCGAGAGGAAGAGAAAGCGAGGGGGAGGAAGCGAAAGGGAGGGAAAGAGGGAGATAAGAAGAAAGAGAGATAGGAAGCGAGAGGGAGATAGGTAGAGAGAGGGAGATAGGTAGAGAGAGGGAGATAGGAAGAGAGAAGGGAAGGGAGGGAGAGGGGAACGGAGAGAGAGGGGAAGGAAGAGAGAGGGAAAGGAAGAGAGAGGGGAAGGGAGAGAGAGGGGAAGGGAGAGAGAGGGGAAGGGAGAGAGGGAGGGAGAGAGAGGGAGGGAAAGAGGGAGGAACACAAAGCTAGCAGGGGTGCGCCATACACCCGGGCGGGCACGGCCCTGGGAGGGAGATAGGAAGAGAGGGAGGGATAGAGGAAGAGAGGGTGGGGGTAAGAGCGTGAGGGGGAAAGATAGAGAGGGGGAAAAGGATAGGGGTGAAAGGGGTGGAGGGGAGGGGGAAAGAGATGGGGGTGGAAAGAGAGAGGGGTGAAGGGGAGGGGTGAAGAGATGGGAGGTGGAAAGAGAGAGGGGTGAAGGGGAGGGGGGAAAGAGATGGGAGGTGGAAAGAGAGCGAGGGGTTGGGGAAAGAGGGAAGGGGAAAAGAGAGAGGGGAGGGGAAAAGAGAGAGGGGAGTGGGAAAGAGATAGATAAATGTTTTTATTCGGGCGAAATTTAGACCCTAAGGTCCACTCTTACATTTAACCCTTCGTCAGTATTAAGTAAAATTATATAAAAAACATTAAATTACAACAAAAACTATTAAGATAATAAAAGACAGAGAGAGATAGATAGGTACATACATATTCAGGAAAACTTCTAAGAAAGACAAGGTATTTAAGGGAAAACCCTAGGAAGGACTTGGCTTGGCCACCCTAGTAAAAACCCATGCAGGAAAACACCCACGAAGTGAAGGGGGGGAGGGGGGGTGGAAAAAACCTGCGAAAACCCTAAATACATAAAAGAACAATATGAACGATACAATCTTATCCTCCTATATATAATTTCGAATGTAAGTTCGTACGTACGTACATAAACTTGACACGGACGTCATCAATGGCACTTTTTAACAAACTTCCAGATTAGGTGGAAGGTTGAAATTTCGCAGGAATGTTTGATTCAGATATAAAAATTAAATTACGAAAAAACCTGGGTTCGATTCCAGGGGGGCTATTTCCATTTCCCGTAAGATGACACGTAAATATCGACTTCTTAAATTACAGGCTTTTATTATTTTGGAAATTCAAATTAGAAAGAATTGAAGTACGATCTTCGAATTTGAACTATGTTTTAGGAAAATTAATTAAGTTTCTTATTCTATTCAACTTTTTCCGCCTACCGTTCGAAATCTCTCATATTAAAAATTTAAATCACATATTTTGGGAAAATATCGGCTTTTAAACGGGATGTTGCCTTGCCGACCATTTCATTGTTAAACTTCGAGAATAAATTGTTGTCACAACCCGCATACGTGTAATATATACGAGTGCATTGATTGCCTTAAATCTTATATTACCGTAACTAGCGACGACCCATCAAAAATAGAAATTCGAGTTTGTGAAAAGTTTCTCCTGAAAAACAAAGCGAATGAAAAACTTTTTAATTTCTGAAACTAAAACTTCTTTAATTGTTTTGTATTGTTTATTTTTGGCAAAACCTGTTTGAAGGTTTAATGATTAGTGTAACGACGTTTTTTGTGAATGTGCGATCCTCGTCTGGAATTATTTTTCCATGATATGGTGTGCTGTGAACATGGACCCTTAAATTTTCATGATTTCTGCATCGTGTCAATTTTATGCATATATAAGAAATCATACAATAATGAGGACTTCAAGTTCAAGAATCTGTTCTGTCGTCATGGGAACGCAATATTTTCATGAAATTCTGAATTTTTATGCAAAGTTCGAGCGATTTCGAACCGAAAGCAAAAATCGACGATAAGAATCTTTGTTTATTTTCCTTTCAAATGCCTTTTATCCGAAGATCGTAGGTCAATTACTTCTAATTTAATTTTGCAAAAGAAAAAAAACCTGCAGGTCGGAAAATCGATTTCTACGGGTTATGTTATGGGGAATGTATCACCAGCTAAGGACTTGAACTCGGGACGTTTTTCGTAAAATTTTCTTCGTCAGAGCATTTTTACTTCACTTCACTGTTATATGTACATATTTTATCAAGTTATTCGTCTTTTAATGCATTTTACCACCAGTTATGCACGAACGGACGAACCTGGGATTTTATTATATTTGGATCGTAGTCGTAAGCGAACTTTTTGGTAGGTTGATTAAAATTAATTTTAAACTATTAGTGATAATCTTTGACGGAGGCTGGGTGGGCAGTCGGCCATCTTGGTGGTTCTGAGCCACACTTGGAAAGATGTAAGTGCGAGGCACTTGAGAAAATCGCCCTGGACGTGTGTTGCAATCAAGATTAAAATTGGATGACCTCATGGGCTCATTGTTGCTTTAGTCTTGACGCGGAGAACAATCGGAACCCGTCTGTGAGAATGCTTATCCTTCTCTGTTAGGTTTCTCGAGTATCTCACCCGTAACACAAACATGCACCGATGCCTGTTATTAATTTTTTGGCATTGGGCATCTACGTTTCAGTTTAGGACTTCCTTTAGTTGATCATATGCAGTCGTTGGCGAACCATTGGCTTATGCGGCAGCAGGCGATAACGAGTTCTTGTTCTCTGGCAATTAATTTTTACTGCTGAATGGCTGTTATTTGAAAGTCTACTAGATCATCAGTTTTGCGAATTTATTATAATAAAAACGTGTGCTATTTAAAACCGTACCATAAAGCGTATGCCGCATATCCAGTGAAGTGATGAAGAAAAGGGATCGGGAAACTACTCAACATCAGTAAGTACACTTAAAAAATATCGAGTAATCATAAATCTCTGCTAGTAATATTATTTAAAATATACCACTTTTTACTTTCTCATATGCGTAGTATATTGAGAAAGTATTGTTATCGTGAAAAATTGGACTTCGAGATTTTGATGGAAATACACGTTTTAGATGTCCCTGAGTCCATAAAAATGATATTTCTAAAAAACTAAGGGTAGTTTATTCTTGGCGATTTTTAGAAAAATTTATTTACTCAAAAATGTTTCTAGAGAATTTGATTAAAATCAATCCAATTGTAGAGCCTGATGTCAAAAATAATACTAAGTAATCCATATATCTCTTGAAATCACTATATGGCGCCCAGTGGTATTAAAATGTATGCTAAGCTACCTTACCCAAGCCCTATGACGTCACGCCTCCGCCGCGATCCACAGCCGAAACGGTTAAACTGAGTCAAATGATATCTCATATTTGTGGATAATATTATTCATAATAAACACTTTGAAGAGATGAACGATATTGCGCAACAATTAAGGGTACTTTATTCCAGGATATTTTACAACAAAATTCGATTTACTCAGAAATGTCTATAAGGATTTTGAATAAAATCCCTCCAATCGTACAGCCTGATGTCACAAATAATACTTACTAAGCCATATGTCCCAAAAAATTACTAAATATCGAACAGTGGCATTAAAATATACACTAAACTACGGTTAACTTGGATTTATAAGCGTTTTTCTTTTATAAACTTACACAGTTGACGAAACGTATACATCTGGGAGGTGATAGTATAGGTCAGGGGTGCCCAAACTACGGCCCGCGAAGCTATGGCGAAAAATCAATTCGAAAAAATTAACACACAAATTAATACATTTTTTGAAATTTTTTATAATAAAACTATAAATATTGAAATGTTAGCCAGGAAAACCTTATTTAGACTTGATTTTCACTTACATTTCACTTCAGAATATATAGAAAACCTTCCATTTAAACTCGAATCCGGCCCGCCGAGGAATTGGCAACTTCCAATGCGGCCCTCCAAGGGATTCGCAACCACTGATGAGGCCCGCCATTAGATAAGTTTGGGCAGCACTGGTATAGGTCATTCTAAGAAAAAAAGTTCGTATAGACAAGTGCCCATTCCAAACAGTTTCCGAGATAGAGCTATTTGAGTGTATAGTTGGAATCGGTTGTGGCAGTACCATTCACTGGTCACCAAGATGAAGAGTGAAGTGCACACAAGAAAAGTGGATACACGAGACAAACTGCTCGATCGCATAATGGGTGCTATTGCCCGCGTAAAGGAACGTCAAGATGAACTCAGACGAGCAACACGCCATGTTCTCACACGAGTTGAAAAGTGCATTAATGTTGACGGTTTTTGAAAATTTATTATAAACTGTAACAAATTTTTCACTTGAACAATAAATATTAGCAACAGTACGTAATGTCTCTTACTTATCAATAATTTTGCAACTGTACATTCAAATAGCTCTATCTCGGAAACTGTTTGGAATAGGACACTTGTCCATATGAACTTTTTTTCTTAGAATGACGGATACTATCACCTCCCAGAATATTGACCTTTCCTCCTGGTACAACCTGTATATGAGAAAGTTTGTGCAATGTATATTGCGCTGTTTATTTCGTTATAGTCTCGCGCCGAGTTAACAAGTGTTCAAGTGTTGTTCAAATTTATCACCCTAGATGTTCAATAGCTTTATTTTTTACAGGTATGTAAATATCTTGTGTGTTATGACCGTTATTAGTCTGTTTCTGATTTTATTTTTCATCCTGTTTATGACAGAGAAAACTCTCTCATCTGCAGCACTAGAGTGTCGCAAACATAATAATGTTTGCATAAATTTTGCAAGATTAGCAAACAACGTTTCATCATCCATTTGCTTAATTTTCTTCACCTTACACCAAAATTCTTCTGAGTTCATACCAGAATGGACTTCTAGGCTCTCTAAAGAGTTTCTTAATAGCCTCCATTCACTATCAATTTTTTTAATTTCTGAATGTGCCAAATGTTCAAAAGATGAAATTAAATTAAGTTAAGAAGGATTTTCTTTTCTAAAAACAACTTTAGGATTTAACATGCCTAAAGATTTTAAAGCTTCTGATTCAAAGGAATATCTTTTATAAATTTGCGAGAGAAACACCAAACAATTTTTTCGGAAGTCATTCATCTCTTCAGCTTCAATGCAGTTTGAATTTAGTAGTTCCATTTGCACTTTTATTCCAAGATGTATTTTCTCCATTGGTTTGAAATTATTTTGATCCCTATATTTTATCTCTTTTAATGGTGTTACTTTGAGGTAATCATCTTTCATGTAACACTCCAAAATTGTTATCAGAATCATACTAACTGAAGTGTGTAAGGTATGTACTTGAGTTGACTGAGACTGCATTTGCTTCTTTAAGTTATTGAAAACTGTTAAGATGAAATCAATAAACTTAAGATAAAGCTTTGTTACAGGAGAATTCAATCTTTGCAGGATTATTTCAGGTGCTACAAGTCTATCATTCAATACAGCATTTGTGAAATATAATGTCCGTGCACTATATTGTTCAAGTAATCAAGACACCACCATGTGCAAAGACAACCACCTTGTCTGAGAAGGATGCAATAATTTATGAGGTTTGACACTAGTGAAATTCTGAAATTCTTTGAAATCTCCTATGAGCTTGGAACTACACTGAAAATAGCTATAGACATCTCTGGCAAGATATTCTATATATCCCGGTAATTTCAAACATGCATATGAAGCACACAAGGTGAAGAAATGACAAATACATTTCATTATGAATAAATAATGAAAGTGGATTATGTTCTCCTAACATTGTATTGGCCCCATCAGCAACAAAGCCTATCATATTTTTCTTATAAGGAATTTCATACTTATTGAAATAACCTGTTACATGGTTGTACAGTACATTAGCTGTTGCATCTTTTAAAGGAATAAGTCCAAAAAAGGCATCATGTACTGAATCATTAATTAGCACTCTTACAACCATACACAAATGTTTCACACTTCCTTTATCAGTTGACTCATCAGCTATTAACGAAAATTTATTTTTCCTTGCATGTTTTACTAGCTGCTCACATTCTTCTTGTCCAAATACATCATTTATAAGTGTAGTTGTTTTTTTCTTTTACAAGCTAGGTCTTTTGGAATTTTAGAATCAGGGCAAACAGCTTAAATTAAATCAGGAAGATGATCTGCAGTGGCTATAGGTAAATCATGTTCTGCTATAAATGCAGACATACTTAGTTCACCCTCAATAACTTTACATGTAGATGATTCACCTAAAAAGCACGTCAATGATGAGCTTTGACTGTGTATCATCTTTGAATTTGATATATGCTTTTTGTTTTCTGAATGTCTTTTTAAGTCAGATTTTCCAGCAGTTAACTTTAGGTGAGCATCACAGGGAATACAATAAGCATACGAGTTCCCTTTCATGCTTGCTTTAATCCAGCCTTCAAATATTGCATCCATTTCAAAAGATTTAGAATATTTTTGGGCATATCTAATTTTTTTACTTGGTGGCCCTCTCTCTTCTTGTGAATTGTAATCATCTTCCTCGTCCATTTCAATGGGACTGAAAGAATATATTCAAAATAAATTCACTCAAAAATAATTTTTTTAATTATATTTTTTAAAATTTAAAAAGTTTTTTGAGCGATAGTCTATAGAAAAGTAAATTGATTAGGTTTTTTCAGAAGACCAATGTGGATAGCATACTGTACCTACAACACAGCACTGTGATGTTACTATTACAGAAATTAATGCAAATATATGTAAAAGAATTAGTGACTGAATATGAAGTAAATGCACAATGACAATTTCAAACTACTACATACAGTGGGTAAGGTAGTTACTCTCAACAAAACTAAAATAAAAAAGGTATGAAATGGTTAATCCATTTCAATTACGGGCATTTTCTATTTTCTTCACTATAAATAGCTCACACTCCAAAATTTAATTTTTAACTAATTTACAATTAGAGAATTGGCACTTATTTATATCAACTTTAAAAGATCTAGAATTCACATTGTTCAAGGAAAATCTAGATTTATCAGATATAGTTACAAATGTTTGAATGTAACGTAATTTGTACATAATATCGTAATTCCAGTTTATTTATTTCATTACGAATTGAAAAACCCATGCATCTACATATTATGTTAAATTTTAAATAAATCTGTAGATTCAGCCTATTTGAGAGACAAAATCTGATAATCTGAAGAAGCATAAAAAATCTGTAATCTACAGATAAATCTGTAGGAGCGACAACACTGCCGTAGGTATCCCCAAAGACTACTCCCCCTACCACTTATAACCTTTTTCAACATTGTGCCACTTACTAGACAAGTATACCTGGTGACAATTTTTAGAACCATTTGGAAGCCATACGCGACAAATGAAACCAAATTCAACTCATTTACTCCATCCTATCATATTATATTGATGGTGTAGTGGTTAGCGTGTCAGCTTTCTATTGCAAAGTTCGGGGGTTCAAATGGAGGTTTTATAAAAAAAACTATCATCAGTGCCTGGCAGTAGGCAGCAGTACTGTCAGTATGGTATAGAGCCGAAAACAAATGATGCTGGTTGGGTCTATATCCAATACAGCTGTAGGCGTGATCAGGACGATTTGAACGGCTACAGTACTGCGATGTGGAAAGCAAGAGGGAAACTACCACATTACAATCCCTAGTAAAGATTATATGGTTGGACAATATGAGTTCTCTCGAGGTAAAACAATCCGGAGGTAAAATAGTCCCCCAATCGGATCTCCGGGCGGGGACTGCCTTGAGGAAAACATTTGTCGAAAGTAAATTACGAATAGGGACTTGGAACGTAAGAACTATGAGAAAGGCAGGAAAGCTAGAGAACTTGAAAGAAGAAATAGAGGTGACATTATAGGGCTAAGCGAACTAGATGGGAGGGAGAAGGACAGTTCGACTCGGAAGAATTCACGGTAGTTTATTCTGGAGGAAATAGTGGGGAAAGGGGAGTAGCTCTGGTACTTAGGAAAGATATGATTAAAAGCATGACAAAGTTAATAACAACGAACGATAGACTGATGGCAATAAAGCTAAAAGCAGTCCCAGTGGATATTCTGATAATCCAGGTATATATGCCAACGTCAGCTCATGACGATGAAGAAATAGATGAGATTTATGAGCAAATTAATGAAATTTATGAAGAAGATGGAAGAGGAAAGGTAAACTGCATAATAATGGGAGATTGGAACAGCATAGTCGGAGAAGGACAGGAAGAAAATGTTGTCGGGCAATACGGACTTGGGAAGAGAAATCGAGGAGGGGAGAAACTCGTAGAATTCTGCATCAATAATGACCTTGTAGTGACTAATACATGGTTCAAAAACCATAAACGAAGGTTATACACATGGAAAAGCCCAGGAGATAGAATGAGATGCCAAATAGATTACATCCTTGTAAAACAAAGATTCAGGAACAGCATAAAGAACGCCAAGGCATTGCAAGGAGCATACATTGATTCAGATCACAGCCTTCTAATACTTGACGTGAGTGCAAAGCTCAAACAAATAAGAAAAACGAGAAGAGAAAGACAGACCTGGGACCTAGAAAAACTGAAAGAAAGGCAGGATGTAGACAGCATGAAGTTGGAAGATAACCTAAGAAAGTTGGAAAACAAACCGAAGACCATTGATATAGAATGGGATGAAATTAAAACCAGTATCAAGGATACCTTGGATAAAGAGATTGGAAAACAAGAGAAGAAAATCAGAAAACTATGGATCACGAAGGAAATGCTGGAGAAAATGAATGAGAGACGAAAATGGAAAAACGTTAACACTGAAGAAGGTAGAGCCAACTATAGGCGTATAAACAATGACTTGAGAAGGGTAACAGATAAAGCTAGAGAAAATTGGATGAAAGGAAAATGTGATGAAATACAACAAATGGAGAAGTTAGGACGGTACGATATGATGTACACTAGAGCAGTGTTTCTCAACCTTAACTAGACCGTGGAGCACACCATGATATCCCCTAATTTAGGAGGAGCACCAGACCAAATCCTTCTATTATATAAAATCAAAACCCTCCCCTCTCCCTATAGGTTGACATAAAATTAAATGAAAGCAAATGCGATGCAGCATATTTTTCATTCACATTTTAAAATCACTTAGAATCCCTTTATGAATGCAGTACTTAAACCAAACGACACCTATAAGAATGGAGATTCATTTTCCGGCCATTTATTTTCGAATATGCATACAATCGTTCTACAAATTTATTATTAAAAAGAAATTTTGGCTAAATTTTAGGAAAAATTTTTTGTAGTCAAGGGTATCTGAATTGTTGCTGTAATTGAGTAAGGCACTGTATATATGCATGTACTTTTTTTACATTTTACAGTACATGAATATTACATTGTCATGAAAACGATCCACAAAATGAAATAAATAAGTTCTTACTGTAAATACCTGTAAATAAATTATGGAAAAATGTATTCCTCAGCACAGAAACCAATGGTATATAAAAGCCAGAGTGGCTTGATAGCTAGTACCGTAATTAAATTATTACATAAAACAAATAAAACATTTTAGCAAGTCCTTTAATTATAGAAGCAGAAAATACTACAAACTTAGTATTATAAACTAGGTAGATCAAGGTATTCCAACAAAAATAATGAAAGAAAAATCCAAAATAGTAATTATTCCTAAAACTTGGTGTCGAAGCAAAATATTACCATAAAAATAAAGGAAACGTTAAAAAAAATTAAGTAACCTTACCAAAAACACAAAAAAAAATATTATAATTACAGAGCAATAAAAAAGTAACATTAAAATTTAGTAGAAAATTGATAATTTGATTTTTTAAATCCGTGCATGGTTTATCCATATCTATTTAATGGGATATTTGGGCCTGCATGTTCGAACAGAGTACATCTTCTTAATGTTGAAGTGATGTCCAAACGATTTCTCAGCTTGCTTTTTGTTTCACTAACTACAGAAAAACCACTTTCACATAGAAAAGTCGATGAAAAAGGAAAGACTTTCAGCGCTTTTTCACTTAGCTGCGGAAATTCAGTGAAAGCTTTAATTCAAAAAGTTTCAAGAGGAAAATCCTTCTTTAAAATTTTTAATGCGCAGTCTGAGGAAAGATCAGCTAGTAACTCTTCTTCTTCTTCTAGTGATAAGTTATTTCCTTGATTATCATTAAATGGATCTAATACCCACAAAGAACCTACTCTTGGATCTTTGTTTAAAGGAAAATATTTATCAAATTCATCACTAAGTGTATCCAAGTGATTAACAATGATCAATTGAAGTTCTGCAAAATTAAATTCTTCATTGTTTCTATCTTTAACTTCATTCAGAAGCTCTGTTAATCCAGAAAACATATCAAAGTAGTTGTCTTTGGCTCTGTTAACCCATAACTTTAATTTCTTTTTAAACCCTTCTATTTTACTATACATGTGAAAAACATTTTTCAATTGTCCTTATAGTGATAAATTTAACTCATTCAAATTCTGAAAAATGTCTGCAAGATAACAAAGTTTCAAGTACCTATTAATATCCTTGTAGTACTTCACAAGATCTGAATTTTTCTCAGACAGAAAACACACTACATCAGGGGTCAGCAACCTATGGCCCGCAGGCCACGTGCGGCCCTCAAGAGCGCTTTATGCGGCCCGCAAAGCTGTAATGAAAAAGTAATCAGGAAAATTTCTCATGGGCAATTTTATATTTTTTGAGTAAAATTATGGTCTCAAAGCCTTTACTGGTGAAGTTTTAATGCTAGTAAATGACGTAGACTGGATTTCGTTCATATGAAATCACAGAATCTCTAGAAAACTTCTGATTTATTCGCTCATCGGGCCCGCCGAACCTTTCTTGACTCCCAATGCGGCCCTCCGAAACATTCACAACTGCAAATGTGGCCCGCCATGCAGAAAAGGTTGCCGACCCCTGCACTACATACTTCCTAAGTTCACACAATCTTTTTTACACTCGACCTTTGGACAGCCAGCGAACTTCTGCATGCAATAATAGTGTGGAATGCGCAGACCCCATATCATCGCATAGTATTCCAAACAATCGGCAGTTAAGTGCACAGGATTTTATTAAATTTACTGTTTTGATGGATATTTCTAACACTTCATTTAACTCTGAGCTTAACTTTTTACATGCTAATAATTCTCGGCGAATAATGCAATGTGTAATTTGAATTTTTGGCACTACTTCTTTAAATTTTGCAACCAATCCCACATGTACACCTGTCATATTTGCTGCACTGTACAAATCGAAACACAATTTGAAATATCGGTATCTTTGCTGGAGAAATATTCAGATATTAGATGCAAGTATATAGAATCTATAGCAAATGTTACACCTAGGGGGAGGAAGGGAATCGGTGAGTAAGAGAGAGGAGGTGAAATGGTGAAGGAGAGGTTGGTTGGCGGGCAATAAAATGTTCTTTTATGTATACAATGTGGAAGGAGAAGGTCCGTGAATTGGATAGAGGAATAAAGGGAGTGAATATGTTTCTAAGTAAACAAAGTAAGATGGGGAAGGGAGGGTATTAGAGAGTAGGAAAGGGGAGGCAGAAAGTTGGAAGAGGTTGGGGGATGGGTAAGAAAACGAGGTAGTACATATTCGGAAGGAAAAGACAGAAAAAGTAGATTTTATAATCAAAGCAGTGTTGTGATTATCGTAACGTGATAGACAAAAGTCCTTACACTTCATTCTAATAAACAGTTTAATATTATATTTTCAATAATTGGACTTATCACTTTAATTTTTTAAAAGGCTTGCGGAGCACCTGCCTCATGTTTGCAGAGCACAGGTTGAGAAACACTGCACTAGTGCACTCGAGTTTGAAGATAAGAAATCTAATGGAATTCATGGTATAGGAATTATGAATACGGATGGGAAGATAGTCTCAGAAACAAAGGAAGTAGCACAGGTATGGGAAGAATACATTAAGGAATTATACAGCAAACAGGCAGGAGCGACAAAAATAGAACTGGAAGATGAGGAAAACATTGAAGAAGACAACTTTGGACCAAGTATTATGGAGAGCGAAGTAGAAAAGGTGATAGTGGACTAAAGAAGGGGAAAGCCATGGGCAGCAATGGAATACCGGCTGAGATACTTAAAGTCATAGGATCAGAAGGACTAAAAGTGATCACGAAATTAATTAATAAGATTTACGACACGGGAGAGTGGCCTCAGGATTTCCTAGAAGTAACAATGATCCCTCTAAAGAAGAATCCAAAGGCAATGCAGTGTAAAGATTACAGAATGATAAGCCTTCTGTCACACACATCAGAAAAGAACGTGGAACTAGAGATGCTATAGGAGTAGTTAGAATCATATCAGAAAGGGCAATAGAGTAGAGTCAAGATATCTGTGCATGTTTCGTAGACTGGCAGAAAGCCTTTGATAGAGTAAATTGGGTAAAGTTGATGAAGATATTAAAGGATATAGGTGTAGACTGGAAAGACAGGAGACTGATCAGGAATCTATATGTGAATCAAGTTGTAAAAGTCAGGTTGGAGAATGCAGACACCTGCAGAGTAAATATCGGTAGAGGAGTAAGACAGGGCTGCTGCCTATCGCAGACCCTATTCAATATATATGGAGGAAGGATTATAAGAACAGTAAAATATGCAGATGATCAAGTACTTCTAGCAAGAAAGGAAGAGGAACTACAAAAAATGATAAATAGACTAGTGATAACAGGTAGAAAATACGGTATGGAAATAAATACAGAAAAATCTAAGATCATTCGAATATCAGGTAAAGAAGAGAATCCGAACATAAGTATTGGGGGAAAGCCTTTAGAACAAGTTTCAGAATATAAATACCTAGGATGCATAATAAACGGAGAAGCAAAATGTACGGATGAGATCAGAACTAGAATAGGAAAAGCAAAAGCGGCTTTCAGGAGAAAGAAACAACTACTTACAGGGAATATAAGGGAAGATATCCGCAAGAAGTTGATAAAATACTACGTATGGAGTATAGCATTGTATGGGGCAGAAACATGGACGCTAAGGAAAAATGACATCAAATACTTGGAAAGCTTTGAAATGTGGACTTGGAGGAGAATGCTGAAGATAAAATGGACAGATAGGATGAAAAACGATGAAGTGCTTCGAAGAGTAGGAGAGAAGCGAATGATTATACAGACTATTAGAAAGAGGAAGGCTAACTGGGTTGGACATTACCCGAGGAGAAAGAGTATGATTAAAGACGTGTTAGAAGGAAAACTAGATGGGAAAAGGGAAAGCGGTAGGAAAAGGTATCAGCTGATAGACGATTTGAAAGGGAAAGAGAGTTATCAAGATATGAAGAGGACAGCGGAAAATAGGAGCATATGGAGAACCAGGTTTAACCAAGAATAATCACGGACCTGTCTACGGACAGACTACCTATGATAATGATCATAAGTGATAAGTATTCTTACCAGAATGCTGTGCTGTTTTTCTCGTTGTTTTTGCTTTTTCTCCAACTTTTATATAAGCATATCTTCCCTTTGCCCTCCCTAACGACTGCATAACCTTACAGAGGTGGGAGGGTTTGTGTACTCTTACGAACCAAAGAGCTATGCAGGCGGGAGATAATTCTCCTGGAAGGACCATCCAAGCCGGAAAGGTCTGAGGGGAAGTGTCAGACTATGAAGCGGTCTTGGGGGTTTTACATCCCCCTGTGCAAGGGCAGCAGCTTGCACAGTACCTCTGTAGGTGGTGATCATGTGGATCTGAACAGGGTTTTGAGGTCGAAAGCAATTAAGCAACTGACAAAATTTTTTAATCAAGTATATGATACTGGCATATGGCCTGAAGATTTTTTAGATGTTGTTATGGTACCACTGGAGAAAAAGAGCAATGCTAAAAATTTTAAGGATTACAGAACAATTAGTTTAATTTCTCATACAGCTACAGTTCTAACCAGAATAATAACCAAAAGAATTGAAGGTAAAATAGAAAAGGAGCTGCAAGATAATAAGTTTGGTTTTAGAAGAGGGACTAGAGATGCTATAGGATGTATGAGGATGATGATAGAAAGAGCGCTAGAAGTCAATAAAGATGTATTTTTGTTTTGTAGATCATTACAAATATTCTATAAATTCTAAAGATTTCACCTCCGCGGCAATTTTCGTTTTTCCCACATGTAAAAATAATAGTTTAAAACAATCCTCAAATGTTGCAATTTTAAAAATTTTACAGTTTCTTCATTATAAGGTACTAATGCTACACATTTTAGCCAAATTTTAAAGTTGTAGTATTTCTACAAGTAAAATAATATTTTTCTAATTGTTTAAATTTAAATAATTTTTAACGGCTGCCGCAAGTCATATATGGTAAAATTGAAATCTAAATTTGTGCAAATTCACTACTCTGTAAATAATTTGAAAATTTCAGCTTCCTAGCTCATCCCGTAGTACCTACACAGTTATCTATTTGTTTAAACTTTAAGAATTTTTAACTGCCAAACAAATTAAAATATCTAAATTTGTATAATCCCTATTTCGTGTTTTAAGGAATTCTACTTGTTAAAAAAATTTCAACTCCGTGGCACATTCGGAAATACATAAACCTTGAAAATTTGTTTAAACAATTGCGAATTTTTAGCGGCCGCATTGTTGCACTTTTTGTAGATTTTCATTGTTTCTAGTCGGTTTTGCACAAAATCCTACCTAAGAAAAAAATTTCGAATCTCCAGAACATCTGGAAGTGCCTAAACATTAGTATCCTCCTGTTATATATCATATGTTATATCCTCCTCCTCTGTAAGAGTCGTCGATATATAATGATAGGAGGATACTAATGTTTAGGCACCAGATAAAATGAGACTTCTTACCTAAGTGACATGAGTTCGACTCCAGAAATTCCTAAAATTGCGTTTTTTCCCATAAGAAAAGCATTGTGCCATTTTTGTAAATTAATTATGGGCACTTGCCGGTAAGCTAGAAAGATAAAATTTTCAGTGTTGCTATATGGCCGCACCCTCCCTAAGGACTGCATAACCTTACAGAGGTGGGAGGGTTTGTGTACTCTTACGAACCAAAGAGCTATGCCGGCGGGAGATAATTCTCCTGGTAGGACCATCCAAGCCGGAAAGGTCTGAGGGGAAGAGTCAGACTAAGAAGCAGTCTTGGGGGTTTTACATCCCCCTGTGCAAGGGCAGCAGCTTGCACAGTACCTCTGTAGGTGGTGATCATGTGGATCTGAACAGCTACAGATGGGTAATCACTCTGTGAAACTGCGATGAGGAAAGCAAGGGGAAACTACCTCATTATATTTCCCATGATAGGCTGAAAAGCTGAAAAATACCTCTATGAATCTTTCTGGGGTAAAATATTCCGGAGGTAAAATAGTCCCCCAATCGGATCTCCGGGTGGGGACTACCCTAGGGGATGCACAGAGAAAATTTAACATTAATAGGAAAGCAAGTGGTGAGAAATTAAGAATAGGCACATGGAATGTTAGGACTATGAATTCAGGGGGTAAACTAGAGAACATAAAAAGGGAAATGAGAAGGAATAATGTAGGTATAGTAGGTCTTAGTGAAGTTCGGTGGGAAGGAGAAGGCGAGATAAATTCAGACGAATTTAAGATTATTTACTCGGGAGGGGAGAAAAAGGAAAGGGGAGTGGGGATTATAATGAGAAAAGAGATAGCTGAAAGAATTAGCAAGGTAGTGACAGTTAATGATAGATTAATAGCCGTAAAACTTCAGATGGAGCCAGTGGAAATGCTTATAATTCAAGTGTATATGCCAACGACTAATGCTGGCGACGACGAAGTAGATGAAATGTATGAACAGATTATGGAGATATTGGAGGAGGAGGGAAAAGGAAGGATCACCACCATAGTAATGGGAGATTGGAACAGTGTAGTCGGAGAGGGACAGGAAGATAACATAGTGGGAAAATATGGACTAGGGAAGAGAAATGAAAGAGGGGATAAACTTGTGGAATTCTGCCATAGAAATAGATTAATTGTAACTAATACATGGTTTAAGCATCACCAGCGGAGACTTTACACATGGAGAAGCCCAGGAGACCAGAGACGATACCAGATAGATTACATACTAGTCAATGAAAGATTTAGAAATAGCATTAAAAATGTGAAAACACTACCAGGGGCAGATATCGATTCTGACCACAACCTTTTGGTGGCAAATATACAATGTAGACTGAAGAGCATTAAGAGAAACATAAGAGTTAACAAGAAATGGAACTTAGAGGAACTCCTTAAAAACAAGGAGGCTATCATGATTCCTTTATGTCCTATCTTTCTTGCTTCTTTCTTGCTTTGCTATACATGAGGTCTGTTCTACAAATTCTTTCACATTCGACAATCTCCTCGCATTTCTCATTTATCCACTGTTCTCTGGCTTTATCTGTTTCCCTTCTTAAAGCATTATTTAACTCCTTGTACTTTCTTTGGCCTTCTTCAGTGTTTATGTTCTTCCACTTTCTCCGCTCTTCCATTTTTTGCAGCATGGCTGCTGTGATCCAGGGTTTTTTGTTTCTTTCACCCGTTATCTTTCCTACCTTCTTTTCCATTACATCTTTAATGTTGCTATGGATGTATCTCCACTCCTCATCTACATTCTTCCTATTTTCTTCATCTCTCTCCCCCAACCTTTCCTCCAGCTCAGTCATGAACAAAACTGGTAAAATAGTATCTGAGCCAGACAATGTAAAGAATGTCTGGAAAGAATACATTGAGGTTCTGTATGACAAAGAAGGAATGCCAAGAAATATTGAATTAAATGAAAAAGAGGATGTGGAAGAAGATCAGCTAGGACCAAGTATTCTCGAGTCTGAAGTTAAAAGAGCAATTGATGACATGAAAAGAAGAAAGGCTGTTGGGAGTGATGATATACCCGTTGATGTTCTTAAGGTTTTGGGGTCTAAAGCAGTTAAGCAACTCAAAATTTTTTAACCAAGTATATGATACTGGCATATGGCCTGAAGATTTTTTAGATGTTGTGATGGTACCACTGGAGAAAAAGAACAATGCAAAATGTTGTAAGGATTACAGAACTATTAGTTTAATTTCTCATACAGCTAAAGTTCTAACCAGAATAATAACCAAAAGAATTGAATGTAAAATAGAAAAGGAGCTGCAAGATAATCAGTTTGGTTTTAGAAGAGGAAGGGGGACTAGAGATGCTATAGGATGTATGAGGATCATGATAGAAAGAGCGCTAGAAGTCAATAAAGATATGTATTTTTGTTTTGTAGATTGGGAGAAAGCTTTTGACCGAGTGAAATGGGATAAGATGCTGGGTATTTTAAACAAAATAGGAATAGATTGGAAAGATAAAAGACTGCTTAAAAACCTTTACTTTGATCAAAAGATTAGAGTCAGGGTTGAAGGAGAAGAAACAGAAAGTACTTCAATAGGGAGGGGAGTGAGGCAGGGTTGTCCTATTTCACCAGCGATATTTAATATGTATGCAGAAACAATAACAGAAGAAGCGTTGATGGAAGAGAAAGGATTTAAGATAGGAGGTGAAAGTATTACCACCATTAAATACGCAGATGATCAGGGTTTAATAGCAGGAGGCGAGAAAGAGCTTAAGAGGATGACAGACAGACTAGTTGAGGTTGGCCAACAATATGGAATGAAGATCAATACAGAAAAAACGAAAGTCATGGTGGTTTCAAAGGAACATAAAGAATTAAATATAATGGTAAATGGCCAAAAATTGGAACAAGTAAGTAGTTTCAAATATCTCGGCAGTATTTTAGCACAGGATGGAAGTAGTACACAGGACATTAGAAGTAGGATTGCAATGGCAAAAGCAGCATTTAACGAGAAGAAGGAGCTTCTCACAAGCAAGAAAATAAATCTAGAAACAAGGAAGAAATTAGCAAAATGCTACATATGGAGCATAGCTCTTTATGGTGCAGAGACTTGGACGGTAAGGAGAAAGGAGGAAAAATATTTAAAAAGTTTTGAGATGTGGGTATGGAGGAGAATGATGGAAGTGAAATGGACAGAGAGGAAGAGAAACGAAGAAGTATTAGAAACGGTGGGAGAAGATAGGATGCTAATAAAAACAATCAGGAAAAGAAAAGCAAATTGGATAGGGCACATATTGAGAAGACAGTGTTTACAAAGGACGATCTTAGAAGGAAAAATTAGTGGAAAAAGAGGAAGAGGGAGAAAAAGAATAGGAATATTAGATAATATAAAGCAGGGATATACTACTTATAGAGGTATAAAAGAGGCTTCTAGGGAGAGAGAGAAATGGAGGCAGCGATTCAGTTAAAACCTGTCTTCGGACAGAAGCATGATGATGATATGGCCGCAATATCTATTAGGAATTATTGTCACTTTTGCTTACAGTGTCTTGGGTTTGACTCCAGAGACCCCAGAATATCTCCTATAAGTTAGCATGGGAAAACGCAATCCAGTGTGTAGACCAATGTAATAAACTTAGGAAGCTGAAAGATTGCAAGATTATAGAACTTTTCTCATAACCAACTATAAAAATCGAAATTTTTAAATTGTAAATTTTAGGGGTTGTTTTAACCCCATTTGAACATTAAAGTTTAATAATTTTTTAGGTATTACGGGATGAGCTAGGAAGCTGCAATTTTCAAATTATTTACAGAACAGTGCATTTGCACAAATAAACATTTCAATCTCTCCATATATATATTGCGGCAACCGTTAAAAATGTTTAGATTTTAAACAATTAGAAAAATATTATTTTACTTCTAGAAGTGCTACAACTTTAAAATTTGGCTGAAATGTGTAGCATTAGTACCCCATAATGGAGAAAGTGTAAAATGTTTAAATTTGCAACATTTGGGGATTGTTTTAAACTCTTATTTTTACGTGGGAAAAACGAAAATCGCTGCGGAGGTGAAATCTTTAGAATTAATAAAATATTTGTAATGATGAAATATCTGTCTGAAAAATTAATGTTTTTTCAAGGTGAGATGAAATGCTTGCAGTATGCAAGCACCTTATACTAGTATTGTATAGAAGTACAGTTCCTTTTATTGCTAAATAAATGAATCTTTTTGTATCCATTGTAAAAATGTTATTTATGTATATGGATATATATTTCTTCATGTGATTGTATCAACATATTATCTCTTTCATTTCATCATTTTTTCAAATCACACAGAAAACCCCAAGACACGTGAAAATGGCTATTTTCAAACAGTTGTAGCTGAAAAGGCACAGGTTCTGGCAATATACAAGGACCAGTGTCTTTCTTCATTGTGCTGAGGGAATTTGTTGAAAAGAGATTCTTTTAATGTAGGCATAACTGAATGGCATGTGTGTACTATAAAATTGTTTTCTTGTTTTTTTTTTTTTGTTCAGAAGTGTCATTGAATTTGCTTCTCCCATATAGTCACCCATCATACTGTAGATGTAAAAACTTGAAAATTTTCACATTTCTAAGATTAATCGCTTTATTCCATCAATTTCTTGCTGGCTAATCTCACCATTTCAGAGGGAGGAGTTTTCTTCGACGGCAAGTGGAAGACCCAGGTTCGATTCCAGGTCATAGCAGACTTTTTCTTGTTTCAAAATTATTCCCAAGATTGATGACTTTCAAAAGTTGTTCACAGACACACTCATCTTAAGCAGATCCTTAACCTCATGAAATTGGAAACCACACTCAGTAATGATGATGTAATAACAATCTGTAAAATTCTAAACAAATATGACTGTCCGAAACTGCTGATTCTAATATGCAAAAATATTCCTCAATGTAATACTAGGCATTATTCCTTTTTTGGGACTAATCATCATTTAAAATGTTTGGTTTAAACTCGCTCATTGAAAGAATCATGATAAGAAGTGGGAATAAGTGTAAAAATAGATTATGTTTATGAGATGGAAACTAGACAGAAAGACATGATCTCATAAGCCCATTTCCAATTCAAGTGCAAGGTTGAGAATGATGCACTACTTACAAGAAAACCATCCTCTGATGAGTGGGCCAGGTCTTGACCTTGTAATGTAACTATTACTGGCCTCAATGTCATTGGAGCAGGTGGAACATAGAGGCGGCTCTCATCCCCCTCAGTCAAGTGCTCCACCACTCCTATCTGAAATGTTAACATGAAGTGCTGCTTGAGAGGTCTGCACAAAATCAGAAAAATACGAAGCAAATGCTGTGATTGATAAAGTTAAAACATCTTTACCTGCTCCTCAGGGAATGAATCTGGACATTCTGCCATGCCCTCAGCATAATCCCAGCCCATTATTCCCAAAACCTTGACCTCGAATTGGGATAATTCAGGGACTGGGATTTCTTTATTGCCTGTTTCTTTTCTCCCAAAAGAAGAACCGATGTTTTTTTGAAACCTTGGATTTTAGGTCCCTCCAACACTGAAACAAGGATACACATAGTATGGGAAACCCCAGTGGATTGAGGCATTAGCTGCAGTGAACAATTCACTTACCTCCTTCCAGGATTTCACATTTTTAATTTTCGTTCCAGGGTTCCTGAGGCCATTTAAAATTGTTGTTAATTCCACCCAACTCCCCATTAAGCTCTTTCTCCCATGCATGGAGACAAATTGCTTACTTGCAACATGGGGGTACTTAATGAAATAGTCCACCATGACCTCCAATTGACGGCCATCACGCCATCCCTGCCTACATTTCTTTGTCGGTGGCTGACTGATTTCATTTCTGCATTAAAACACAATCCCAATGAAAGCACACAATCCATCCTCTACCATAACCACATCTCTATAGTTCCTAAATATTTTGTTTTTAATTTACTAAACTCTATATCGGCAACTTAAGCACTTATGAATGCTTTTGACAATGAATAATACAATAATGAATACAAGCCCCATCCTTGCGTTTTCACATCTCATTTTAAATGCAATTTACACATTAAATGACATAATGCAGTAAAGTACATATTATTTTCTCACCCACGTTTTTTCCGCCATTCCCGCCTTCCTTTTGAAACACTTGAACTTGTGGATTTGGGCGTGCACTCTTTTCTATCGCCGTGTAGTCTTCTTTTGTTTAAGTTGAAGCTTGAAAGTTACCTCGTTCGTGATTGGTCAAAAATTATAACCTCGCTGAAGGGCGCCACCTAAGCATTTTATTTCCTTCGGTTGCTATCGAATTGCTTGTTTTGTATTTTGTATCGGCTATGCCAGTGGAAAAAGCTGTTATGCATAATTTAAGAATATACATGAGAAAATGCTCAATGATAAAATCTGCCAAGGCTTTTTTTAAAAGCCTTTGACCTAATAGTATGACACAGATAATCAATCGATCTTATAGTCGATAGCAGTTCTTCCATTAAACAGCAAAGGATTAAGGAGGCATAATCAATTTGGGATATTTAGAAAAGAAGTACAACATTAAAATAAAAACTTCAATTTCAATACGCATAACTTGGAATTATATGATTTAATTTTTGAAAACTTTTCGTTCTTTATTTAAGAATCGATTTCAATCCTAAAAAATAAAACTCTTTATGCAAGAAATTAATGTACTACATATATAAAACAATAAATGGGTATTTTATTGTAATTACTGCTATTATAAAAAAAATCGAACGAAACGTCATAGCGGAAGTTTTTATATCGATTATCGTTTGGTGCCTTGCGCTTTTACCAAGGAATCCTTTTACCTTGACGTGTACCTTGGGAGTTTCTGTTGCGAAACCAGTAATTACGTTAACATTAAAAGATTTACCCCGTTGCTTTAAAAAGAAGTCATCCTGACTCGAGGTTTTGCTTCGTTGAGGAGGTTCTTTCGTCCTCTTGTGGCTATGAAGAATGTGGTGTTCGTTTTGGGTGGCCCCGGTTCCGGCAAAGGTACCCAATGTGAGAAAATAGTTAGCAATTTTGGTTACGTGCATCTCTCTGCTGGTGACCTATTGAGGGAAGAAAGAGCCAAGCCGAATTCCAAGCATAGGGAGTTGATAGAAGATTATATAAGAAATGGTAAAATAGTGCCGGTTGAAATCACTTGTAGTCTCTTGAAAGAGGCGATGGAAAAATCCTATTCCCAGTATTTTTTAATTGACGGCTTCCCGCGGAGTGATGAAAATATGCGTGGCTGGAATAAAGAAATGTCAAATGAAGTACACCTTCAATTTGTTTTATACTTCGATTGCCCAGAAGAAGTGTGTGTGGAAAGGTGCTTGAAGAGGGGTTCTGCTGGCAGCGGGAGGTCCGATGATAATATCGAAAGCCTAAAGAAAAGGTTTAATACTTACGTCAATGATACTATGCCAATCATTGAGCATTACCAATCCTTAAACCTGCTAAGGAAAGTTAACGCTAATAGAGAAGCTGATGAAGTATTTAGCGATGTAAAAGCTATCTTTGAAAAAGATAAATAGAAAGTCTACATTGTTATAACATCCGCTAGCATGAATTGTTTTGTAAGTTGTCTAAATGAAAGTTAACTTTTTACATGTGGATCAAGTAACGCATTTAGAGATGTACCCATCTATTTTTATCCCCGATTAAAGTGTTGGTATTTATTTGTTTATATTAATTTCTATTGCATTTGTTTAGTCCCACAATGGATTTTATTTTGCACATTAGGATTGAAGTAAATTTAATTGTTCTATTTCTTTATTGCATCTGTTGGATTTTTGAAGAGTTGTTAATTTATTTAAGTTATAATCAATGTGTAAACCAACTAGGGCGACTGCTACTTGTATTTATTGTAATTTAATGAAGATGTAATTAATTAGCCAAAATGGAGAAAACTGCAGTAGCACAGAATTGCATGAAATATGTGATTAGGAATTTTTTGTGAAATGTTTTTAGTATACACAGTTTTAGCCGTCGTAAGCATTTCTATTTATGAATTCTTAAAAAAATGTTTTAACTGAAGACTTTTTGTCTTTCCATCTTCTGAGTGAATTATTACCGTTTGTGTACACATATTATCCAAACTGTACAGCTTGAATCTAGTGGAACTTGTTAAGCATATAAATTGTTTTTGTCCGTAACTGGAATGAATCATGAAAAGTTAATTTGAATCCCCTTATATGATTTTATGGCTTTGCAAGAAAAAAACATCATTCGTATAAATGTCGTGAATTACAAGAGAAAATTAAGAATAAATTTATTTATGGAAAGAATGAGTTTGTATAAATGGTGATAAGCTGCCATTGTGTTTATCAATTGAAAGTTACTGCATTGCTATAATTAAAGGAAAATTAGATTGATTCTTGTCTCCTTGTAAAGTGTATTCTACCTGTGTTGATATTACCACATTTGTTGTAGCAGTATTGATAGTGATAATGCCAGTGTTAGATTCCTTGGTCGAATTGTGTTCATTCAGAGTTAGCTCTTGAGAATTTCGTTTGTTATTTAATAGTCATGTTAGTCCCTATGTGTAAATCTAACAATTGTTATATAAAAATTTAGAAATATAGACTTGTAGTGACAAATATTAACGTGAGTAGTTATAATTTATAAAAAGGTATGTACTGTTAACTACATTGAGCTATTGCTTTTGGAATTGTCCTATATTGGGCTAATATTGCCAAAAATTAGTTAAAATTACTGCTAAATATAATATTTATACTGAAGGATGTATAATGGATTAGCTCTTGAGAATTTTGATAGTCATGTTAGTCTCAATGTGTAAATCCAACAATTGTTATACAAAAAATTTAGAAAAATAGACTTGTAGTCACAGTAAATGTTAACATGAGTAGTTATAACAAAATCTATAAAAAGGTATGCACTGTTACCTACATTGAGTTATTGCTTTTGGAATTGTTCTATATTGGGCTATTATTGATAAAAATTAGTTAAAACTACTGCTAAACAAGATTTATATTGAAGGATGTATAATGGATAAATTTTTCAAATAGTCAGACCCCAATTTAATACCAACATTTGTCTGTCACTGATGTTGGTGCTAAAGTGGGGGTGGCAGTAAATCAAGATAATGATAATGCCAGTGTTAAATTCCTTGAGCAATTTTTGTTAATTCAGAATTAGCTCTTGAGAATTTTGTTTATTATTTTGATAGCCATGTTAGTCTCGATTTGTAAATCCAACAATTGTTATACAAAAAATTTAGAGAAATAGCTTGTAGTCACAGTAAATGTTAACACGAGTAGTTATAACAATCTATAAAAAGGTATGCATTGTTATCTGCATTGAGTTAGTTTTGGAATTGTCCTATATTGGGCTATTATTGACAAAAATTAGTTAAAACTACTGCTAAACATAAGATTTATATTGAAGGATTTATAATGGATAAATTTTTCAAATACAGTCAGACCCCGATTTTGTGCCAACATTTGGCCATCACAGATGGTGCTAAACTGGGGGTGGCAGTAAAACGAGTTATATGCTTGCTCTGTATAATCATAAGATAGAAGTTCTGTTCACAAAGATTAATGATCAGTATGCAGGGATGACTATATAGGGGGTGCTAAACCAGGATCTGGCTGTATATCACTGTCTATGCATTATATTTTTTTTGAGTTGATATCTAAAAAAATTGTATGTGTATATATATATATATATATATATATATATATATATATATATATATATATATATATATATATATATATATAGTGCTAAAATGGCAACTATGGTTTATGCTTACTTTAAATTTATTCCTTTAACTCCTTGGGTTTGCTTGTAAAAATTGAACAATTAGTGGCAGAATCATTAATAGGATAGAAGAATTAGAATATATAGTTCCAAAACTGTAATCTGTATGAAACTTAAAAACTTTTATATGGGAAAATAAGAAATGTTGATGGTGGCGATTTATTGAAGCACATTGGCATATGTTAAGTTAAATGTTTTCATGTTATAAGTTCTTTGTATAGCAGAGAGAAGTGGTAGCTTCCTCTAATTGGAAATTTACCGGCCTAATTCAGCATCCCTGACTAATGTATTGTGTTAAAAATGCATCAAACATAAGCAGGGAAAGTTGTCCATGTCATTGATGTATTCTTAGTAGGAGAATGAAGTCTCTGTCAGTTATAGATGTTGAGGAATAATTGTTCATGTCCATTTAATGTGTATACAGACTAGTTGCAATTTTTCATTTACTTAAATTTTTGCTGTCTGTCAACTGCAAAACATGTTCATGTTTATATTTCAAGCAGGAGCTAACTCTGCTTTTAAAAAAAGCATTTCATGTTAGTTATAGATTACAAAGTATTGATTATATAACTGATGTTCTACATTTTTCATCACAGGATATCTGCAAAGTATTGATTATATAACTGATGTTCTACATTTTTCATCATGTCATGATCAAATATTTTTCCTGAAAATATATGCACCTGACATTTCAGAATGTATTTTTGCTAAATGGAGTTGTTTAGTCCAGAATTTTAATTCTGTCCACAGTCGTATTTTGCATGCAGCACGGAAATGTTTTGTTTCACTAATGTCACTGATTTGTGTTGTTACTTTAATGGCTAAATCATTTTTGAAATGCGTTCTTATTAAATGGAGTTTTTAGT
This sequence comes from Tanypteryx hageni, assembly GCA_028673005.1. Classification (NCBI taxonomy): domain Eukaryota; kingdom Metazoa; phylum Arthropoda; class Insecta; order Odonata; family Petaluridae; genus Tanypteryx; species Tanypteryx hageni. The sequence goes on along the minus strand of CM054115.1, from coordinate 66,673,242 downwards.
TATCTAGTTTTTATACTGCCTTTACATTCGTAAGAAACTGAAAGTATGTATTAAAATACACCACTTTGTAATTTTAAAATAAAAAAATGATATTTTGTGTTATTTTTTGTGACAAATTTTCATAAGTTTGGTAAAATTTCAATCCTTTCTATACTCAAGAAGAAATGTATCATTTTTTGCTACTTTCTTGTAAGTATCCATGTATCCTTGGTTATGTAAATTTGTCAATTTATGCTGAATCCTTCTATTGTGTGTAGTTTTAAATCAATAGTAAATGGTTTGCTTGAATGGAGGTATTAATAATTTGTGTAGCTATTTGTTGTTAAAATATTGATAAGCTGATAATGCCGAAAAACTTGTTGTGCTATAATAAAATTCATTCCTTTTATATGTGCTTTTCATTTATTAATTATATGATGTGTGCTTACTCTCTCCATTGGTTGTTGATGATTATTTTAGACTGCAATTTAGTATAATTTTTAAAGCGTATATTTTTATAGTTTCCTTGTGAAGTCTCATAGGTTTCCCTTGAGATATATCAAGGATGTGCTTCTAGGAAAATGAGCATATTTTGAAAAACCTTGTCTCGGGAGACATTTTGCATATAACCCTATGTTATAATGATTAGTGTGTTTCCAGCTTGCAAGTTTCAACTTAGTTTTTACCTAAATATTGTTATAATTACCCATAGTTCACACAATTATTAAATAAAATATGAAGTACCAAGGCCAAAATGATTAAAATATGTACTTACCAAATATGATGGGGCAGGTGACAGAGCAGGAGGGGGAAAATGCCTAGTTAGTGGGTGGAACAAGAAGAGGTAGTATCATCTACAGCAGCATTTCTCAACCTTTTTGATAACACGGCTCACCTAAGTTAAAGGAATTATCCATGACCCACCTAAAATACAAAAAAGTTTTCGCGGCCCATCTTTCAATAGGTGAATATATAAGCAGGAGAAAATTCTATATTCTTCACTAAAAGTAGCGGGTTTTATATAAAAAGCAAAGCAATTTATTTAAATTGTCAGTTATATATAACATTTGAATTTTACAAAATATGAAGTTTTGTTATACTTTTGTGACAGTTTTCTAATATTGCCAGCAAATCTTAACTTGTTTTAAATTTTCATGGCCCACCTCAATTTCTTTTGCGGCCCACCATGGGGCCGTGGCTCACCAGTTGAGAAACACTTGTATACAGATTGCTCCTCAGAATTAATAAGTAAGGATTGGTTGGGTCCTTCAATCTTTTGTTTCTTGATCAGTGGAGCAGCTTTTGTATAGAAGCTATCCAAGGAAAATTGATGAGATTTCTTCTTTTTCTTCATCTCATAAACCTCTTATGTAACAGCGATAGAGATCCCATACTTCTTTGTAAAATTTCATACCACACTTTTAGGGAATCCATTTCAGAGAAATTTTCCAGGGTATTTTCAATTTTAGTAACATATGAGGCAATTTTTTCATGTAAAAATCTTTTGACTTCCATTTTTACCTCATCCTCTTAACAAACTACTATCTTTTCTGTATCTAATTCCATTAAGGTTGCATTTTTTAAGGATTATACATGGAATTCTAATAATGCTATATCCTCCTCCATTCCATCCATGCTGTATCTTTTCCCATTGAACAAGAAGTTTTATTTCAGATGCCAGTAGCAAATTATTGTGAGACAATAAACACAGCTCAACAAACACCATTGATATATCCAAAAAAGGACAATGAGAGGTAAAATGTGGCAGAAAACCTCATGCTTGAGAGGCTAGTCTTCATTGCTGAGAACATTAATGAGTCATATCAGCAAGAGAAACAAGTCACAACAGTAAAACATTTACATTGTCATATTAGCGAGGGAAGACCACATACCTAAAATTTGTTTCCTTAATTTTGTCATGACTTATTAGTGAAATTGAGTATCTTGAGAGTACTGTATAGCATCTGTTTTACAAAGTATTTTTATAATTACAAAGCATATAGGTTGACGTCATGTTTATAGCACCTACATTTTCTTTATCCACCAAGTAACAGTAAACAATCAAATATGATACCAGGCTTCATGATTCAGGAAAATTACCTAATCTGCCATCTATAATATCATTCATAGCATTTTAATTTTTTTTAGCACGATCATTGTGTATTTAGTGACAATTACATCCACTAGTAAATGGTTGTTGTGTGTTCAGAATATTCTTCAGGCAGTGAAAGTATTCTATCATGTGTGAGTGGGTGACACAACTGTTTTTATTAACTTGGGAAAAAGTATTAGAAGAAGATAATGGTATTTAAGGGAAATAAGAATATAAAAATCAATATGTTGTCTGTGTTTTTGATGGAATGAAATTTATATGTACATATTATGAAGTTGATGAAAAATGCAAATTCTGAAAAATATTGTGTTAAAAGAAAGGCTGCTAATGAAGAAACATAAGGTTAAGTGGATAATCATTATTTAAGGATGTAACAGAAATTAAGGCACTTAAATAAACTTATATTAAAATGATATTCTTAAGCATAAAACCAGTTTTTGAAATGGGGAAAATATAATAAATAAATATTTAATTTTAGTTTGAAGTTAAGAGATTGGCAAAATTATTTTTGAATAGACCACTAGAGATGTATGAAATACCACAAAAATTAATTTTCTAAAATTATGATTTTAAAAATTAAAATTTTGCAGAGTATTTTATTTTGGATTTTATTTCTTAGCATATCTTATATAGGGTAACTGTTCTAGAAAATATTGATTTGCATTTTAAATTTTTACGGAAAAGATCTCTTTTGTATTTTAAACCATTTCAGTTAATTTGGACGCAATTAATTCAATTAAAAAATTTTTATTGTTGATTTTTCCACAAACATTTTTTAAAATATCAAAGAAATTTATGCTAACAAACAGTTTATTGATCACATGGTGATATATAATTTCAACATTTCTTGAATGATTAAAAAGATGGTTGCAGGTGACAACATATTATAGTAGACAAAATGAATTCAGTTTTTTAGGAGCTAAGAACAGGTAATCAATGAGCAGTCATATACATTTCCTTTTAAATTCTCCACTGTAAACATAGTCTTCAAATATTGTATGATACATATAATACACACCTTCTTTTGCACTATTATTAGGAAGAATATGCTATCAAGTATCACAGAATGAAAGATTTTGGATATATAGCTTAAAGTAAAATTCATCCAAAATCACAACACATTAAACTCTTAAAAAGATCTTAGAAATATCCCATTCTCCATTTTGCATAGCTGGAGCATATCTAGTTTCAGTCTTCAAAACCATAACAAGAATTCGATGACACATTTTGAGCATTTTCCACAATGAACTCAAAAATAGCTTCACTTATTTTCATCCTTATTAAATCTTGCATTGTAAACTTCTTTCACATATTCTCAGTAACATGATCTCAAGCCCTCATTGCTTTACTCTTGAAATGTAGGCTATCAAATAGTGTGTTAATAAATAATTTTCAGATTTAATTCTAATAAAAATTCACATTTGAGGATTTACCTCAAAGGCAATGCCAGCTTTAAATGAACAAAGTGATTTTAATTATTAGTCTTTGAAAAAATTAGGATTAAAGGGATTTCTTTTACTCAGGCAACAAATAAATATTAAAGTGTCCTATATTTTCTCTGTTTCAAAACTACATATATGTGAGATTGTTTAAATCTATCTACTGATAAAGACAATTTTTAACTCCCGAGTTACATTAACTCGTAATTTTTTAAAACTAAACCAACCACATCATTACCGAAATGGTTTTATTAGGATGCTATTGAAATTTCATTTATGATCATTCAATTGAGACTTGAGTGCTTTTCTTTAGCTTCGTGCCATGCTGTTGATCATTATGTTGGCTAATGCATTGCGTCTTTTTCTCCACGGTCCAAGTCCCAGAGCATGGTACTGCAGCTCCTGGTACCACTGCCTAGTAACTTCCATACCTTCACCCTGAAATTAAGAATAATTTCCCCATCAGTTATAAACAAAAGTTGTTAAATGTTATCAATAGTAATTATCTTAACTGCACTATGGATGATTTAAAAGATATAAAAATGGCGAGAAAGTTGTCAATCCAGTTTAAAATGTTATAAATAACACAGTTATCATACGAAATGGTACAAATAGTTGATTAGGTGTATATGAATGTTTTCAAATGATAAAGTCTAAGTTAAATACAGTGAAACCTTGATATAGACAGAATTTACATACATGTTCTTGTTATTCAAATATTAAATTCCTTATAGAAATTGACAGTAATGGTGTTTTTGCTTGGTATAATAAAGTTATCACTATATGTCATACTCATTCTATCAAGGTTACATTGCCATTAGATAATTTTGTTGGAATTAAATACTAGAAAGTGAAATTAGGTCTTTTTCTCTAATTTATCAATAGTCACTTGAAAGAGATATATAAGTAAATGTGATAAGTTAGTCCAATTAAATCCTATTTTTACAAAACTCATGGGTAGATTCAGCGTTTTAAATTCTTATATTACAAGATTATGAATATTGTTCTATATGTAAGAAGAAATTACCTGAAGTACTATCCTATGGAATATTTTTAAAAACTTACTCGGGACAAAAATTTATCCCGTCTTACCTTAAATATGTATGTATCTTTTGTAGATAGCTCTTGAACTTCAAAACAATCATCCCAATCCATCTCTTTGCAAATTATGCATCTATCTAAGAACATAGGCTCCTGTAATAATAATTCATATTTATTTGTGATTGTGTTTAATGGACACAACTAACACGACTTCATTTTAAACTCTGAAAAAGTGTTACTAAATTGCTAAAATAGTTCTTCCAAAGGATATTAGTTACTTTTTAAATGATTTTAATGAATGTAATATTATTGGATATGTCATCACTTTCTAGGAAAGTAGTTATTTTTTCATTGCTAAAAACCTTTTGCACTATATTCTTTGAAACTCTCATAAGTACTATTATATGAAAAAATACTTACTCTGAGCAAAGTATATCTGTTGCACTTTTCCTTTACTAACAAAAGTGCTGCCTCTTTGATTCCAGTATCTCTTGGAAACATAAGCATTTGATCTGACAGCTCACCATGGCAGTCCACTTTTAGCTATTTAAAGCATCAGGAAGTGGAAGAATCAATTTAAATTATTGTTTTTTTTTCCCAGCTGATTTAACATTAATAAATCTATCTGTTAAGTGGAAATTTTTGTTCCTTATACTATATAATATATTTTGTTCGTTTGTTTTTCTAATAAATATCAAAATGTAAAAATATTTTCATAATAGAAAACAAAGTTTAGAGGATACACAAACAAAATTTCTAAATTGTGTGTGTGTATTTTTGGCTAATCAACCTCTTGGATTATTATAGCCATAGCTCCTTCCACACTGAACACACAAGGGAGGAGGGAAACCTGGTGCCGGCATTAGCCTACTCTTAACAAAGAGCACCAAGGGAACTAATGACTTAACGTCCCTTCTGAAGGACAGAATGCTGACTTTGTGTGGTCTCCTCAAACCACACAAACAGGGGCCGTACAACCTTGGAAAAAATCCTACTATTGCAGGTTTCATGCCCGCTACCATTTATAAATTGTAATCAATAAAGATTTTCTAGGGTACCTTTGAAAAATAACTAAAAAGAAATCCCAAAAGTGACAAAATGTTATAGACCTAATTACAATTATTATACTTATAATACTGTTGCTCCCATCTCAAAAGTTGAATTTTGAAAAATAGATCACTTGTCCCCCCACAATTACTCAATATGCATCATTAAAGCTGCTCAAATCATTGGAATCATATTATTTTATAGAGTATTCGCTAAAAAATAGTTTGATAATCAATTAGACTGAAAAAAGTTTGGGAGGAAGTAGATTATACTCTCCCCCTAAACTATGTAGTAATGAAGTTGTATTATATAAACAAAAATATAATATAACATATGGAGCATTCAAAAAGAGGCAAAAGTTGTATTAAAGTGCAAAACCATACTTAACCTACTCCCCAAATTATAACGATAAAAGATGTCACATAAAACAATCAATTATTAATATGCTTGCTGTAAATACTTAATGAAAAGACTAAAGTAATTCAAAAGGTTTTTGTTTTGATAAGTTGCCAGCACAACCAAACAAAAGAAACTCTACCCAATTCTTTTTTAGGCCAAATTTGATTATGCCTTCATTACTACATAGTTCCCTAAGTTGGGGGGGGGGGGATATAATCTAAGTTAGCTGAATATTTTTTTACAGAATTTAGGGTTGATGGTGGGTATCAGCCCATTTTTTAGCTGTGAAAATTATTTGTTATTTAAAACAAGTTGTTAGATAGTAATTTTGTATTATATTAATGGGATAAAAAACATTATATTACCTTGCCATGTGTTACCAGAAGAGCATTGACTGGTGTGAGTTTTACAGTTTGTCCTTTCCTCCACTTGCTATCAGTGGGTTGGGTATAATGCAACTTTCCCTCCACTGGAAATCTCACCTCATCAGGATTCCATTCCAGTGCATCAAGAGCCATCTTTGGCAAATATAAGTTAATCCAATGATTATTATATAAGAGAAAAATAAAAAAGTTAATTTAGCAAAAGCCTGAATTCTACAAAATTAGATAATGCAATCTACCCAAACTAAAGTTTTTTTCAGTTATTTTTAGATGATATTTACATTTCCTGAAGGAAAAAATAAACTTACATTGAATCATATGGGCAAAATATAGTCAGCTAGTCACTATTATTTAATGAAAATTGGTTAATAAGATTAATTAAGGAATGTTTAAAGAGGATGAATAATTGAAAGATAACCTTCTTGAGGCGAATGTTCTGCATGTCTGTCTCACTATTAGACCTTCGAAATGGTGTACCATTGATGATGGATATTCTCCTCCATAGGCGGATTGTGCTGATGTCTTTGGTTTCCTGTAGAAAATATATTGTACAATAGTTTATAATTTTGATTCACTTAAATTTATAATTTTTATTTAAATAGCAAGTTATAAATAATTGTAATACATACCAAATAAGCTACTTGCTTCAATTGATAAAGTTATATAAATATATGGTACATATTTAATAAAAAACACACTATAAAATAAATTCAAATGATTCTTATTGTATGCATTAATTGCACTGAATCTTCATTTAGCTTAAATATCTTTAACCATAACATTTTGTATTTTTGTTTTGTTTTTAATTCTGCAAATTACTCTTATATTCTTTCTTATTCTCTCTCATTTAGCGATAAGAGTCTGCCTTTACATATTTCAAGCCTCAAATTCCTTAATTATTAGTATTGCATCTGCACAATATAGAACAGCTTGTATGCAAGGTTATTTTTCATCAGGCTTCCTTACAGCATTCATGTGCTCCAAGTGAAGTTCAATCTTTCGTTGAGCTTGCCGTATCAATTCCCGTCCCTCTGCATGGGGAGGTGTGACTTTGAAAAGACGTCCAAGTAGGAGAGGGTACTTTGTCACCCTCTGCACAGGAACCTAAAATATGATGTAGAATAAAATAACCATTTATTTATCGGTTATTGCATGAAAATGGAGCAATGTCAATGGAAGAAGCAATGTATGTCCTCAAAACATTTTAAAAGTAATTCATTTTTCCCATATACTGTCAAAACCACCACAATAATTTTGAATTGCATTTTATCTTTGTCATGAAACTTAATAAATTCTGAGTGTTGAAGAAGTCTGCATTTGCTTCAGTTTAACTGATTAAGCTTAAAATCTAATTAAAATTAAAAAATGACTTGCAAGTTTGCATCAAGCTTTAATTATTCCTGTGTATTAGATATCCATTATAACCCAAATACTGCCATTTCAGTCAAAGTAATTTTTGTTCATAACAGTAAATATTATTTTTAATATGACTAAATAATTTGAGAACCAAGGATAAAGTATGTGATTGGCAAGATTGGAATGATGAGAAATTTGCTTACCATAAGGAAAGAGTTGAGATTCATTCTGCGTAGAACAGCATTCTCCATCTGCGAGACTCTTAGGAACACACGGAGAAGCTCTTTCTCCTTCTCAAGATTAGAGAGCAGAACTGAGGCAGCACCCTTGATAAAGAGAGAATAAATAAGGAAAAATAATGAAAAGCATGGCAACATCAGTGATCAAGAAAGTCAATTGTCAGAGTAAACCATACAATGTAATGTAACGTAAGCAAAGAATTCAGGTAAAAGTAAAAATGAGTTGTTCATAATTTGTAATCCATAACAAAGTGAATAAGCATTTTAATGAAGTTTAAACATGTCATCATCCACTAAAAATGTTGCATATTTTTAATAGCAAACAAACTATAGTTATACTCAGAAATACCAATCAGTTTTATATTATTCCACTTCTTTTCATTTACAAGGGATTATTCAATTTGTGCTCCCTCTTACAATCAAGACAATGAGAAGGCCATATTAAATGAATTTAAAGGCTTAAACCCTATTTTAGGAGGTAGATTTTCAAACTTTTTCTTCGGAGACCAATTATAAGAGAAATTATTTTATGAGTTTCGCTGAATTTCTTCTATAAAATATCATGTAATAAAGTAAAAGTTCTGTGTGTGCATAGCATATGATGACAGTAATTATCCATTCCAAAACCATTATTTATTAACAAAAATACTGCAATAATACTATTTTATTGCTCCATTTATACCATATATCACAGCATATAAGTAGACCTTTAATGTTTTGAAAAAGCTTTAAAAAAATACCTTAAATTTCAGGTGAATGCTATTGAAGTTGTCTGGCTAACATGAAACTGACTTCGTTAATGGTTGGTTAGGTCATTTTGAAGGTTGCCAGCTTGACTAAATGTTACTGCTAATTGCAAGTGATATCAAAGAATGACACAATATGATGGCATACATTTCACGTGAATGTAGTACTTCTTGCATATTTCCAAGAAGAAATTTCCCCCATATTTTTTTATCATCAAACCAGTTACTCATTATTTAGATGCCTATTTCTGTGTTTTATTCAAAACTTAAATTGCACAGGACTTCAATTTTGTCAGAAGAAAGTTTTCTTGGAAGTTTTAGTCAAGTAATAGAAATAGTTCAACTTAAATGGAAAGTTGTATGCATAATGTACATTTTTTTGGCCCTCCTATTGGTTATGACCCTTATTTTGATGACCTCTGGTCTGTGGTATAAATCAACCAGAAATTCATTCATACCAACCTGGCGGGTGCAGTAGGACTGGAAGGCATGCAACATCGTGGGTGCTGCATCAAGAAACACCCTTCCTACATTGACTGTGAGAAGATCTTCATCTCCACTCTCAATGGCTATCTCGAGGGCGTCTCTTAGTCGTGTTACGAGGACAGAACTTGCAGTTGCCAACTCCTCCGTGTTGAGGAAGATTCCCGCAAGCTGTTCTGCAGAAAGCAGTCCAGCAACTCTCATTGGTCGTTCAAACTCTTCCAAAAGTATCCTCAGGTCACGACCGTATTTGGCCTCTGTTTCCACAATCTCTGCGATAATTTCTCTTCGTTCGGATCTCCGTTTGCCACACTTGCGGCACACCAGCGGAGCAAACATGAGACCCCTGAAACAGATGAGATGTGAATAGCTATTTATTGCTTAGAGCTGATAAGAAACACAAATAGATCCAAACTGTCTAGTAAACAATAAGAATTTAAGAAAATTTCAACAACATGCAGCCTTGTGCACCAGTATTTAAACACATGTTTGCATGAGATGCAATGATATGTATACGGGGATAGAGAGCATGTGAATATGCCCAAGTACAGCTAGAATAAGTGACATAGTTTCAATGAGAAAATGTATCTTTTGCCATAAAATTACACCAAGGAAGGATTTTCCATACTAGCATAATTTTTTATAAAATAAAATACATGCAATCTTCTTTAGTATCTGTTCCATGCCTAGACTTATGCAAATTTGAGTTAATATAATTATATAAGTATTCAATGGCTCTGAAGTTTAAAGCAGTGGTCAGCAACCTTTGACCCACTGATCAATGAGTGATCTGCCATCATGATTTTGGTGACCCACAATGGAAATCATTATTACACTGGTTAATGTTTTGAAGATAAAAGTGTAATATAGTTTATTTCAACATCCAAGTTTGATTTTTCCTTTTCATTCAAATTTTTTTATTGATCCATCAACAAATTATGGAGAAACCATTAACTGATCCATGACATAAAAGATTGGTGACCAGTCCCATGTCTGATGGGTAGAAAGGGATAAATCCTGGAACTAGAGATATAGGAAAACTTGATTTTTAAGTTTCTTAAAATGCCACAAATCCCCATTTAAAGCGAGTCCTTTTCAGCGACTATACTATTACGCTGAGTCGAATTAATTTTTTCCTCGATCTTATAAATGTATCCAACTACGAAATCAAACTGATTTTATGGTAATCATTCCCGGCTTTTTGGACTTGTCACCTTTCTGTCCGCCAGCCATTGAATCAACGATCCTATCATTTCGTTTTTCCTGAAGAATCGAATGCGGAGACTTACCCATCCGTCACCTGCGTTTCAACCGGCTGGTCGCAGTCCTCGCAAAGATGTCTCTCTGCATTCGTACCGACCACTTCGTCTCCCGAAAGGACTTCGTTCGCTTTTTCCTGTTTCTCGTCCTCTTCCGCAAGCACCCGAACTCTCCCGGATGGCCTTCCGTTGGAAGAGGAGCACGACGAGTGAGTGGACGCCGAAGAGGACAGCGTCGAGGCCGACGACGAAGTGTCGGAGGACGAAGATGCGCCATAAGCGGCGCTCTTTGGCTGTTGCTGCTGCCACCTGCTGCGGCTTGACTTGCTGGTCTCGGAGCCCACCCCGGAGTCATTACGTTCTATCTCGGCGGAGCTGCGACGCTGAAAATTGCGTTTCGTCCGCGATAAGTTATCTATTGGTTCCGTCGACCGCTTTTGATTCATACATGCAAGAACAGGAGAATTTCGAATGTATCTCGACCTCGATTGATGCGGCGGAGGGCTAATTACATTACGGGAAATTAGGTGTTAGGTAATAACACAGTCATCGGATTATATAATTTTACTAGGATGCCATTTTCAGCCAGAAAGAGAGGTATATTCTTGGCAAGGTTTTTTTACGATATAAAGTTTAATTATTCGACAGAGTATTATATGAGAGAAAATTCAACGATTGGAATCAAACATTTTTGGTATAAGTTTATGCTAACAGAAAGAGAGAAAAATACTTGAATTCCACGAGAAAAATAATTTATTTCACATTTGACAAACTATGCATACCCAATATGCAATAAAAAGGTTTGAAAACCCAACTGTCTATTTTGAATGCACAGAAGCCATCATCAGTGATGCTTTTCCGGCATCTCAACAACGTTAAGGTTCAGTCCAATAAATTCTCTTTGCAATCTTCGCGAATTGATCCGTTTGAAATTTAAAAAGAATTTCAGTTCGATTCTCTCCCTCTCGGAATATAAACTCACCTTATCCTGCGCCGCTGTGGTGCTGGTGCCGTGCATAGAAGCGAGCGGCGACGGCGTAGCGCGGCTGTCCTCGCTGGAATCGCTCAGGTGCGAGGCGCGGCAACCCACGTTTCTAAGCGACAGCGGTATGACCAGATCCTCCTCGTCTTCTTCCTCGAAATCTTCCACCTCCATGAGGTCTTCTTCCAGTCCTAAGGAATCGAATTCCGAATCCAGAGGTATTCCCCTCGCCCTGGCGCCCACCAAGTAGCTTAGGATGTCGTACTTCGAAGCCCCCTCGAAAATCGACTTCTCTTCCTTCCCTTCGCCGATCTCCTCGTATATCGGCTCTCCAACGGCTTCGTAGTGGTCATCTTCCTCTTCCTCCTCCTCCCCACCCGATGGCGACTTGACCGTCACCGTGGACACGTCCTCATCCCCGCCACTTCCATCGTTCGACCCCCCTCCTATCGACCCCACGATGGTGTCTTCGATCGTACCTTCCGACGCAACCAAACTTTCTTCCCTCTCATCATCGCCGCAAAGTTCTTCTTTGCATTCATCTTCGGGGACGACCTCGCCAGCGCCTTCCGCGCCATCTAATCGCGCGTCGTCGTCAGTCTTTCCACAAACGTGAGGGACTAGGTTTCGCCTTACCGCCTCCACGGGATCCACCAGGAGGCACTCTTGGTTGGAGACGAAAGTGGGAGGTGAGGAGGTCGGGAGAGGAGGGGGGCTGTCTTCGACTTCTTCCTTCACCTCCTTATCCGCCTCCTCGGGAGATTCGGGAGCTTCCTTGCCGTCCTTTCCTCCCTCCGTGGCAACGTACACTCCGCAAGCCGTAACGCCTCCTCCACCTCCCGCCACGCTTATGGTCAGGGTGTTATCATCCCTCCGGTTGATGACTTGAGGTTCCCCGCTTATCAGTATGGAAGTCTTCCTCGGTTGTTGATCCACCAGAACACGCCACTTGAGATCCGTTGAGGGGTCCTCTTTGGCCTCCGGGGTGTCCTTCCACCCTCCGAGTGTCACGACCGTTCGAGCCCCTCCCTTCTTTCCCTCCTCTTTGCCTCTCATCCCGTCCTCATCCTGCTTCTTCTCTCCCCCTGGAATGTCGGATTCCCTGCGAACCACCGTCACGGTCCCAGCGTCCCTTCCGGAGGCCGGGGACCACGAGAGGGGCCGAGAGGGACGTTGGTTTTGGGCCTCACGCGGCTGTAGCTGCTGCTGGCGGCCGCTCCAGCGCCTCGCATCCCCGTTGATCCTGGCGATCTCGTCGGGAGTGAAGGGGAAGATTTGGCGGGGAGGAGCAGCAGGGGGAGGGTTGGGCGGAAGCCGCGGTGGCGACCCAACCGGCGATGAGGGCTCATCTCCCTCAATCTTCTTCTCACTGCCGATGGGGGATGAGGAGCCAGTAGGAGACGGGAGAGGGGGAGGAGGCGGAGGAGGTTCCCTTGGTCTGGGTGGCGGGCTTAGCATCCGCGGTCGAGGAGTTATGGACGTCGTGGGTGTAAAGGCTCTCCTAGCTTGCGGGCGGTGCACTTTGAGGCGCAGCCGCATTGTGTCGTTGAAGAGAGATGCGCCTGCTTTGGTGATCCCTTCGCCTTCTCTATCGCCCTTTCTTCCTCTCTCCCTCCCTGGTTCCGGTCGCTCGTCCAAACTGTGCCTCAGAGCATTTGTCCGGCAGAGGTCTCCTGGGAAAGAAGTGTAATAAGAATTGTTATAACCAATCTTTGAATTTACACTGGAAACATACGAAAGATGGAATTATATATATATATATATATATATATATATATATATATATATATATATATATATATATATATCTGAGTTAGTGGGCCACGTAAAATGTCTTCGAATGCTCCAAGGTAGTCGATCCTTGCCTTGAACCTAAAAAAACTGGCCAAATCACCTCGCTATTAAATTGTAAGCCAAATTAAAAACTGTTTACTTTTACGAGCGAGGAAAAATAAATGTGTCGATTTAGTAAGTCGTTCCGATGGTAGCTTGATTGTTTTATATATTAGAGACATTATGCGTTAGCATGCGCTGATATTTCAAGATCACGCCCCCAAGATGAAGTTTAAATACGTGTAATATACATCTTAGACTATATATATATATATATATATATATATATATATATATATATATATATATATATATAATGTATGTATATATAGTGTAAGATGTATATGACGCGTATTTAAACTTCATCTTGAGGGCGTGATCTTGAAATATCAGCGCATGCATCAGTTGGAAAACAAAATCCGATTAGAGCATTCATTCATAATTAAAAAAAAAGCGATTTAAAGATGATACCTCCCCCAGGTTTGGATAAATGCGCGTTTCAAGAAGGTCATAATAATTTACATCGAAAAAATATCCTTCTTCTTCAACAGCTTATCCAGAAGGACATCAGAAATGAGAGTTGACCGCTGGCCCTCAGCAGCGTTTAAGTTAAATGAACGCGATTTTCTATAAAACATTTTAGCCAGTGGAGAAATATTATATTACACATTTAAGTTCACAAAACTCATTGTAATGACGGCTGAAATTTAGACTTGTGCATCGACCAAAATATTCCTGGAGACGGCTCGGAGCGTCAAATTTTAAGGGACGCCTCCTCAAGAATACTTCTGTGCATTATTTGGAAGTTGATAGATTTTTGCGCGCATTGGATAAAGCTGAATAAAAAGACTTCTTCAATGGAATACCTTCAACTTTTTGTCAATATTTATATTTCTACGATTATTTTAAAGCCGTAATAAATGAATAAAAATGTTTCCGTAACAATTTTCTGACGTAACGAGGGCCCTTGAATGCATCCTTGTCCTGGGCGCCAAAATATTAAATGCCCAGGACAGAATTTGAGAATGATCTAAAATAAGTTCCAATATTTATATAGGGGTATTGAGAGTATATATATATATATATATATATATATATATATATATATATATATATATAAATCTGGCGTTTCGGCGTCCTAGTCCTCTGCCGCCCTTGATTTGCTGAGGCAAAACAAAATCATAGGTAACAAGCAAGGAAAAAATTGATGAATCAGATATTAAAGGCGAGTTTTTTTATTGTAGCGACCTAAACAAAACGAAACTTTACCGTAGTAACGGGTCCGTATAGGTAGTCAATAAGGAGTTTTTTAAATCCTGCTAAAAGACAAACGAACAGACAGACGGATCTCAAAATCAAAAAGGGCCATGACTGTCATCAACTAAAACTAATCTGAGTATTTGATTGCTCTAACTTCAACGGCGTAGAAGAAATATGCTAATTTAATGTTTTATTGCTCATTGTGCACCCCACTACACCCCTTAGGTTGCTCATAAGACTCAAAAAATTTCAACCACGGGAAGAACATGGCCATAATCAATCCATCAAAATTTGATTGCTCAAACTTGAAAGGTGTAGAAGTACTTCACCGGACACGGAAGTGTGACGGACAAAGTATTGGCCGATTTTAAAAAGCAGTTAAAAATCATTTGGCACTCACCATTATCGGCCCCGATGAAGATTTCCGATTGTATTTTCCGCAGCACCGGAGATGGAAGCGGAGAAATCTTCTTTTCGTACGCCTCAATGAACGGCATCTCCAAGGTTTCAAACTCTTCGGTTGGCGACGTATCGCCACCCTCTTCCTTCTCATCCTGAGCGAGCTCGACGTCCTCCAGCGGGGTCGGGTCCACGGCGTCTGCCGGGGGCAGGCCCACAACCTCGTAGCCGCCGTCGTCATCATAATCATCCCTCACTTCCGTCGCGATTTCCACCTTCACTTCCTCTCCCTTCCACTCCGAGCCGCCCCCCTCCACTCCTTCCGCCTCTCCTCTGCTCTCCTGTTCCTCCTCTTTCACCTCTTCCTCTTCTTCTCTCCCTTCCTTCGTCACTTCCTCCGCTCTTCCTTCCTCCCTGTCCGCTCCTTCCTCCTCCATCCTTAGGGTCACCACGTCGTGGGTCGCCTTGAACTGCACCTGCTTCTTGGTCGCCTCCCTCTTGACCCTGCGGTACTCCTCGTACGTGGAAAACCGCGTTTGGGAAGGCTGTGGCGCGGTGGATGCGGAGGTCGGAGCTATAAGCGGATCAGAATGCGTTATTGGCAAGCTGACGGCGGTCTTCTTCAGGATTGACTTGATGGCTGATTGGGGGAGGAGGGTTGGAGACCTATTGGGTGGAGGCCGAGGAGGTGGGAGTGGAGGGGGAGGGGGTGGGAGCGGGGGCGGAGGAGGGGGAGCCGCATGAAGGGGCAGGCAGCGAGATTCCTTGGCCGGCGTCCTGGACCTCCTCGGAGGTCTGGTGGGCCGCGCCTCTTCCCCTTCGCTGCCGTAACCTTCTGGTGGCATCCTCTTCATCCCGTTCCTGACTCCAGCACCCTTCCTCTCCCTCACGGGTTTCGTTTCCTCCGGTCTCGCTCCCTTGTTTCTTCCGCTCCGCGTGACGTTTCTCGGTTCGTCTTCTAGGGCGTTGTCGCTGAGTTCGTCGCTTAGGTCGTCCATCGAGAGCACCTCGTCTCCTTCTTTCGCCACCCTCTTGTTCTGCTCCCCTCCCTCTCCCCTCTTCAGGTATTTGGTGAGCAGCTCGTAAGCGCTCACCTCGCACTCCAAGATCGACTTCCTCCCCGCACCTTCGTCCCTTTCCTCTTCTTCGTCCTCCTCCCATCCCATTATACCTTCTTCCCCGCTTTCCTCCTCCTCCTCCTCTCCCTCAGAAGGCCACTCCCTCACTCCCCACATCTTCCTCCTGTTCTTCCTGCCCCTGTTGGGGGAACTGCTCTTGGAGCGGACCCTCACGGAGTTGGAGGACTCGGGTGGTCTGACCAGTCTAGTCCTCCGCATGACGTCGTAAGGGTCAACGATGGGCTTGGAGGGTATCGCGGGCGCGGAGGGCTTTGCGGGTCTCTCGAAGGTGGCCCGAGGGGTGGGGACGGTGGCCGCACCCGCCGTGGAAGCGGCGAAAAGTCCTTCGAGGGTGGGACGCCTCGTGGCGTCCGAGAACTGCACCGTGCCACCCCCGGATTTGGCCGCTGCCGTGGTACCTCCAGCTCTGGAGGCTACGGTCCCGTCCTTGGAGGCACCTTTCGTGGGTAGGCGGACGGTGCCCCCGCCTCCGCACAGGGCGCATCCTTTTCCGCGTAGCGTCCCCTTCTTCCGACTCCTGGTACCCACCCCTCCTTTTTCGGCACCTCCCCCGCACGGACAAAGGACCCTCGGTCCAAGGGGGGCAGCGGAGGGCGGGGGAGCAGGCTGGGTGGTGCGGAGGGGCTCATCTTCGCCTCTGAACGTAGGAATCCTGTTGGGAGGCTGGTGGATGAGCAGCTGCTGCTGGGGATGCCTCACGGCTATCGATCCGTAACTGGTCCAAGGGCTGGAAAACCTAAGGGGTCCACCTGGTGGACCTTCTTGCAAGATCGTGGCCGGGGATACGGAGCCATATCTGTTCGAAAAAAAGGAAATTTTTTATAATATACTACAGGTTAAGATAAGCCTTTAACCTGCAACGCAAGCCTTAAGAATGCTCGGGGATTTGTACGCGCGTCCGCGAAATATGGATGTACGAATTCTTCTAAAGCAGGCATTCAGATGTCGTGGATTAATAAACAACTATCGACACAATAACTGATCACAGTAACTATGTTTAAAAATTTAATTATAAGTAACCTGCGCAGCGGAGATAATCACAGTGAATTGCCGATAAACCGCAATCAATATAGAAAAATCTACATAAAACAAGGAATAATTTGTGGTAAATGAAATAAGAGGAAATGTAACCTCCCATCCATCAAGACTAAAGAAAAAAATAATGAGAACTTACAAAGCCAACCTAACTACAAAACTGCATGGCTTAGTTATTGAACTAAAACAAATGTAACGAACAAACTGAAAAGGCTGGCGATGGTTTAGCCAAATGAATTTAAATAAATTCTATTCGTGCGATGGATAGTATATATAGTTAAAATATTTTTATTTAAGATAACCTTATCAATTTTAATTATATGGTTGAAGAAGTGGAAAGCGTTTGTTACGGCAATGTATATTGTTATTGGCGACGTCTGTTTTTGTTAAAGGATGTACCACAAAAACTTTTTATAATTGATACAGTAATTACATCCATGAAGTGGATGTGCAAACGAAATCTCTCAGTGTTGAATATTCTGCAAATTTCTAACATCCGATGTTGATTCTCTTATAACACAGCAAAACCCCCATAAAAATAAATACTGTTGAAGAGAAGGTGATACAAAAGCCACCTATATAAAACAATAGCAAATTTCAATATGACATTCAAGAAGAACATTGAGATAGAATTCGCTTTGTTGTTTAATTACAGTTGAAGAATTTACGATACATATGAAAATTTCTTTCTGGCGTCGGAAACACCAACGAGACAAGGAAGACGAAAATCAGGGCAGAAGGAGTTACAGTTGAAGTCACACAATTGAGGGAAGTGAGGATGGCATTGAAGACAGGAATGGAAATTACGGGTAGGTGTAAGGAAAGACGTTGGAATTTAAAAAAAACTTTCGTTTTGCGTGGAATACATTTTTCTTATTAACTATATATGTATTGCACTGAGTAATATATAATTATGCAATTCAGCAGTAAATTCTGATCTTTCAACAATTGGATTAACAGTCGTATCACAAGGCCTAATTATTCCGCAAATTTTTACGCCAATACTTGGGATAACTCTTTAACTTTACGCTAGGTTGCAGCACCGCATCAATAAAGGAAGTTTGTTTTTCAATATGATTACATAGATGTCGCGCAAATCACTGCATTCGACATATTAACTTGTTTGAAAGTAAAATTGTTTCCGTGCGTGGATGTACAAGATAAAGGTATAGTTTTTAGGTGATTTTATGCAGGTTATCCAAGTGTAAATGCCTAGGATGACACGTAAGTGAATTTGACATCTATTTCGTGCTGAATGAAAGTGAAAACTCAAGTATTTGTGACGTACTTTTTGAATCAGACTACGATTGTTATAGTTTCATAGAAATTGTCTGGGGGTGCCGGTGGTGTAGTGGTTAGGACGCTGGCTGCTACTCGCCCGATGCTTGAAAAAGTCATCGGGTACGAATCCTGCGCGAGTAGGATTTTTCTCAAGGTCACACGGCCCCCTGTTTGCGTAGTTTGAGGAGACCGCGCAAATTCAGCTGTTCCGTCCTTCGGAAGGGACGTTAAGCTGTTGGCCCCCCTGGTGTTCTTCGTAAGAGCAGGCAAATGCCGGCACCGGGTTTCCCTCCTCCCTCCCCGGTTATTCATTGCACTACCTCTGAGATACCCATTTGTGCTGTAAGAGAGGCGAATTGACTGGGCATACATACATACATACATAGAAATTGTCTTATTGTTAGTAGAAAATTAGCATGAATCTACAAGGCGGAAATGAAAGGTCAGTATATGAGGTTTAATGACAGTTTAGGATAAAATATTTATTTTAATAATTTCTTGCAAAAACTGCAATTTGTACTCAAATGAAATGGTGTTCCATTGGGTTAATTCTTGGTATCATTATTTGATTATTAATTTAATATATAAGTAAATTATCTTTTATATAGTACCTTTTCAAGCGTAATAAAAATTACCTAAGTTAAGGAAATAAACGTAACTCACCCGAGTTATAAACCAACTTAGTAAATAAATAATACTGGCAATTTCTATACAGAGAAAACACTTGAATATATCATTTGCGAATTTAAACGAAAAAGTTGTTGCTTACATTAGCAGTGCATCGATCATTGATCTTGTACTTCACTCAAAGAAATGATGGCTACTGAAATTAAGATATTCATTTTTGAAAAGCCCTAAGCATATTGCTAACCAAATATTTGGTAGCGTATTAATTAATTTAAACGACAAAGTAGTTGTTTACAGTAGCAGTGCATCGATCATTGACCTTGTACTTCATTAAAAAAAATTACGGCTTTAGAAATTATGATATTTATTTTTAACAAGCCCTAAGCATATGCTAATCAAATAGTTGGCAGCATAATTATTGTCAAATGTAAACTTTTTAATATTGCTTATTTTTAGCGTACTTTCCAGAATGGAAATAGGCGTATAGTTTTGTCGATGTGTCTGTCTGTCCGTCCCCCTATTTACTTTTGAAGAAATAGACCGATTTTCATGAAACTTGGTGGGAATCTCTTGCTACATGGACCGAGCTCCCGAGGCTAGTTTTTGTTACAAATATTGAAGTCCCGGGTTCGATTCCAGGAACTATACTTCCCATTTGATCTACATCGTGTAAGGTAATTTTTTCTTGCACATTAAAATATCTTAGAATTGTAATATCGGAGCGAGTTTTGTACTATTCTCTGAAGATTATAATTTTTCGTAGAATTTTATTTATCGATTGTATTTCTTAGAATTTCGCGTAAATACTGGCGATTTTGCAGTTTTTATCACTCATTACGAGAGTATTGCCGTAGCAACAACTATTGTTGGACTCGAATTCGGTATAATCTAAAGGTGCGTTTACACTATGCGAGCACGAGCGAACGAACACGAGCGAATGAATGTTCGTTCGCTCGTGCTCGTGGAAGGAGCGTTTACTCTAAGCGAGCATTACTACGAACGAATTCCCTCGCTTGATGATTGGCTGGTTTCCGTCCTGCCAGCGAACATCGGCGAGAGCGAACGAACGAGTTCGTTCGCTTTCAATCACCGTTCACATTACAGCGAATCCATTCATTCGCTTGTGTTCGTTCGTTCGCATAGTGTAAACGCACCTTAATACATACGTGCGTTATTTTTGCTGCACAAATACGCATGACCAATTTGATATTCTGTTCAAATGTATTTGTAATATTTTATAATGCTGAGTTATGAAAGTTGGGAACACAAAAAGCAACATATCCGCGGTGATTTTAAAGCTATTAAAGCCATTATAAGTATTAAATAGATCAGTGTTCTTCAAACTGTGCTCCGCGAAACCCTTGGGCTCCGCGGAACCTTTTCAGGTGCTCCGTGAAGTGATTCATGGATTAAAGAAAAAATTAATAATAAATCAAGTAATAAAATCATATATAAAATATGATAATATTGTTAAAACTAACATATTTACTTGTCGTATGTACAGCTATATATATTCATAGCAAAGTTAGATTGGTTAGTGTGGAGTCGTAGTTAAAGAGGGTCGCTCACGCAATTAGCTAACTAGCTAAAAGGGCTCCGCAGCCTCTCCAAGTTTGAAGACCACTGAAATAGATGATCAAATGGAAGGTAGGCATCATAAGTTCTGTTTGGATCAGCTTGTATATATTTGAAAAATACCATGAGGTATTGGCATCTGCTATTTTAACCACGCCTAGCAATTTATACTAATCATTTACATTCTTTTAAAAGATTTTTTTACAATCTATCCAGCTTCGTGACTCAATCAGCAAATATTCTTTCATCCAAAAAAATATATTCTGCAGTTATTTCCTATAAGAAAATCCCGTAATAAATATGATTTAATGGAATAGTTTAACTATGAAATGCGAAGAAACGAATACTCACTGGGTGCGTTTAAAAAGATGTGACGTTAGACCAATTGAAGATCTGCGATGTAACTTTTTAAATTCCATCTTAGTCTGCAATTAATCGCACATCTAGAATCTAAATATAGGTCGCTACTTGTATATGTCTAAACAATGCAAACAAAATTGCCATATTAGAAACAAAAACTCCGTTATGACAGCGCCAAGTCTTTAAACGTACATATGATAGTTTATACCTCGCAAGCAATTCGAATGTTTCAGATTCGTGCAGGAACTTTCCGTGATCACGAACTTATATCGTAACATGACACGAATCATCAAGTTTATACAGGAATTACAGTAATCTGGAAATCATTACAAGGCATCGCTTACATAATGGAAAAATGATCACTCACCTGTCCCTGCACTCCTGCAAGTAATACTTGTTCTGCAGGAGTTCTAAAGCCATTTCCCTTTCTCTCACTTTACGATCTTCTTTTGAAGCAGACCCGCCACCTAACCGCAGCCTCTCGCCCCAGCTCTTTTTCGTCTTCTTCGCTTCAGCAGCACCCACCTGCCCAGTGGAAAACGAGAAAAAAAATAAGTGACGCGATCGACCTGGTCTCCCTTGTACTACATCCTTGAAGTCATGAAGCTTTTATATGAGATATTTTAAGTACACAACTTTGGAAATTTACACTAATTTGCGGGAAAGATTTGAAAGAAATACCAATTATACATGATGAAACAGCTTTGAGAGGACAACTTATGTTCTCAAATCTTTAAAATCCTTTATGAACTGCGTTAAATTATTTAACTTTAGCGTTATTTTTTAAAATTATCCGTGTAATATATTATATTCATTCTTTTTATTTGCACCGAAAATGTCAACATCCAAGAATTTTATAAATTGAAGATAAACATAACCCTTCATTGTGTTACTTTTCATCTAATTGTACTCGAGTTGTCTTATCCAGTGCACATCAAGGATCCCGCGTAAATATTTTTAAGGATCAGCAAGAATTTGAAATAGTCATGGCGCAAAGAATTAAAATGTGTGGAAGTGCTCTGATATCTAATTTCTTTAAAAAATCTGTGGATTTATCTATCAAGCCCGTGTATAACAACCACAAACTTGTAGATTGAAGATTATATTATTTTTGTTCCCTCACTGCTCCAAATTTTCGCATGCATGAGTTAATGCGGCATACGTCGAGTATTCAACATTTCGCACAATATACATTCTGCAAAGAAACTTTGGCGATCTCCGTCCTCATCTGTAAGAGTTAATACCTATTAAAATGAGAAAACCGGCAAAATGATTCTCGCGAGATCCTTTTTTCTTATTCTTGCGTTCAAGTCTCCTAGCAGGGCCGACCTGAGCTACGGGCGAGCCGGACGGCTGCCCGGGGCGCCGAAGTTTTGGGGGCGTTATCCCGATCATTTATTTATGCAAGTGACTAAATATTGGATAACAATTTATATCGACAAACAGGCTAGAATCTTAATGACATTCCTTTTTATTTTTCATTACCAGTACAGAGCGATGAATAAATTAACATGTACTTTGTAAATATCTCAACAAACATTAACGGAGGAGGCGCTGGAGTGCTATCTCGCCCGGGACGCACAAATTCCTGGGGCCGCCAGTCTCCAAGGATTATATCTATGCGACGAATAACTTTATCACTAAATGACCCTTACTCGAGTATTTTATTGTGAAATAAAAGTCAATAAATCCGTATTTTTTAATATTTTTATCTTTTTCTAAAATTATTCAGCTTATTTCTTTCTAAGTAACGAAGAGGTTTCCCAGACCAACGAATATTTCGGAATTGCATTTCCGATAGTTATTTATTTTTATACAGTTCAAAGGAAAATTAACTGGATCATCGGCGATTCCGCCATATTTATGCACTCAGTTTGTCATTAATTGCTGATGCTCACGTCTACGAGTCGGCTGCAGAAAAACAGCAAGTTAAAGGCATGATGAATCTCCTCGTGATTCTTCGATTTCAATTATCAGGTTGAATTTTGTTCCGGATGTGCTTTCGCTTTCTCTACATATTCTACAAAACAAATCCTATCCTGACTTCAGGGTAATTTCTGACAGTGAAATTACGCCGCGAATCTTCCATGGGAACCTCTCTCAAAGGTATATCTCAGACACTCTCAAAGGTATATCTCAGACAAATATTACGCGCACAGAATCTGCGACCGATAACAGCGTGGGGGATGGGCCCGCAGAACGAGAAACAAAGTGGCAGTTCAATGAACGACGGACAACTATCAAAATATCGCCATCGAAGACAATGGCGTTCTCGATTAAGGCCAGACAGGGAATCCTACCGCGAGGGGATGATTTGAGATGCGACTCCCCAAGCCGCATTCGGTTATGCAATTGTTTCCGAGCAGCTCGACCTAATTTCCAACAGGGTCATCTTCCCCGCACAAAAACTGACGTTTCTCTTTGAATCGATAACGAGGTCACTGAAAAGCTTTACTAGAAACTCACTACTCATTCTTCCGAAGAGCCACCGCAAAACAAAGGGCGAGACAAAAGGACGGAGAGATATGAAACGGCGAACTAAGAGGTGAGATGCTGCTGTTGTTTTAAAATGGAGAAAAGGCATGGGAGCGCCATCTTGAATACATTTTAATTGGACCTTAAAAATGGGACGATGTGTTGGCGATAATGCGCATGCGGACTCTCATTTTTTCCTCCCGGCTTCCTCCTTCGCTTTTCTCTTTCGTTCTTTCCTAATCTCTTGCATCTCACTTTTCATCTCGTGCTTCTGTTCTCGTTTTACGATTCTCCTTCCCCCCTCCTGCCTGTCTCTTTCCATTCCCCCTTTCTCTTTCTTGTCTGCGACATGTACATTTCCACCCTCCGGACACTCCCCTTTCCCTCTCTCTATTTCTCCCCCTACCAACAGCCTCATTTCTTTCCCACTGTAGACATCTCTCGAAAATGCGACCTAATTCGCAGCACCCTGTTTAGTGCCCGCTCCTGCCACCTGCGTCACATGGCGCATCGAACGCGAAAGGAAAGTGCGTGCGCCAACCCAAATGAGGATCGTGGGAAAGTGAGTCGGGAGGAGAAATTTCAAATCGGTAGACTTATCGTCAGTACGTCCCACATTCCCTCGGGCATGTTGTTTACCGAGACGTACGCAGGATGGGCGTATGAAGCCGTTTCGATGTCAGATACTTGTTCGGAGGAGTATTTGGGCGAGAGTTCTATAAAAAAAATCCCTCTTGCGAAATTTTACGTTGCCGTTACGAGCGCAGCGAATTTTCCTGCTGGCGAATATATGCGGCCTAGCGATCGCTATTTTTATAACCGCTCATTTCGATTTTTTTCGCAGCTGACGATTTTGATTGGTGAGGAAAATTCACGTCTGCATCAGCTTTTTCTTAAACGATTGTGGCTCAAGGTATCCGGAAGCATTTACAGAGTGGTCCAAACGTCTAAAATTGTGGCAGAATAAAAAAAATAATGCGAAAATAGTAAAAGAAAGCCGGTGAGAAAAGTCACTTTGAGATAAACCATCTTCCTGTATAAGATAGGCGAGCTTCGTAATCGAATCCTAATTAAAATGACCATTTAGATTAGATTTTATTTGGTGTTTGAGTGTATCCACTACCTTTGTTTGAGGTATTACGGCTTGAAAATATATTATCGAATGGTTTTTCGCGGCGGCCCTTCAAAACGAATCTCGAATTCTTACGTCGAATGCATAAATTAAGATTTCATATAATGATTGTGAAGGTAAGCCTGGCAGGATTCTACATTCAAAATGCGGTCAAGTGGTGTAAAATAAACTTCTGTAACCGAAAAAGCCCAATTTACATATTTGCGAACGACATCTTGGCGAAATTTTTCGCGATTAGACCCTTGGTATGGGCTTCAAAAATGCATGTTGTATATTTGCTGTTTTAGTTTCTTTCTTGTATAGGATACGTTTATATCAGATTTTTGACGCCGCAACTTCCTTTTTTCGGAGAAGTTCGGATATTGAGCTGGAGTTGAAGATGTTCAATCAATAAAAATAATATATCCTAATTTAGAAATTTGAGTATTCAATTCTTGTAAGGAATAGTTCATTCATAAATGGCATGAGACTCGTTGATCCCCTACTGGGGAGAACTGGGTGGTAAAAAGTTATACATTATAATGTAACTGGACGCCATATAATTATTTTTTGATAAATATGACATACAGTATTATTTATGACTCCAAGATTTATAACTGAATGGATTTTAATCAAAACCGTTATAGCCTTTTTTTTAAATAAAACGTTATTTTTTGAAAATCAACAAGAATGAACTACACTTCATTTTTGCGCTATATCATTTATCTCTTCATAGTTTCTATTCTGGATAATAGTCTGCCAAAATACGAAATATCATTCGATCATCAAATATCGTCATCATCAATGATCATCCCAATTTTCCCTCTGAGATGGCAGAAGTTGTAGCAAACATTAAATTAATTCTTGCAGCCATAACACGGATGAGGATACCGCTCTTCAACTACAAAGTAGCCGCCATCAGAGAGAAAATTCATCGATCGTTGGTTCCTGGAATTTTTAGTATCGTATCATATACGAAGTGTGTTGAGAAAACAGTGATCGTGAAAAAATCGACTTCGAGATTATGATATTTACGTTTGAGCAATTCGAAATTTCTTTTGCAATTACTAGTCTTATTTATGTAGGTACGATTCTGATTAGAAGCTACGTTGAAATGAACCATATTGTTAAGATGTTCATTCTTGTCGATATTCACGTGATTTAGATTTACTCAAAAATAGAATCAAAGGTTTTGATTAAAATTCACCTATTCATTAATTTTATTTTCATAAACAATACTACATTATCTACCATATTTCTCGGTAAATAAGACGCACCCCGATTTTTTAGAAGATTTTTCAGGAAAAAAGTATTTTGGGTCACCAAGGAAGTTCGAAAGGTCCACATCGTGTATCATTTCCAGCCGTTATTAAGTCCGTATCTGGTAACATTTGCAGATAATATTACGGCGTGATAACAGTTAAATATAACGTTTTAGAGAAACTTCATTTGTAAAATAAATAGGAATGATCTTAAACATTAATAATTGCTTCGAGACTTGCATAGCTAAATGTGCCCTGCGTGAACTCGGCAGTCGTATTAATTAAAGCTGTCGGAGTGCGCCGCACACGTCGCACGTATGGATAGTAGGTACCCTTTACCGATAGTACTTACTTAAACTGAAGTGCAAGATGATATTTTAATTCCTAATAAATTGCATGCATAGCCAATACTGAGAAGTACGTGTTTCAAATCTATTGCTCACTTACGGACGCATCTCCGTGATATTTCGATACTAGCCTTTGGCAATAGAATTTGTATCAGATGTTTACGATCATCCACACAAGGTAGTAGAAAAAATATCTTCTACGTAACTGTTGTTACACATTTTTTGGCTCACTCGATTTCCGTGCATTCTTACATATTCAATCACCTGAAGATTATAACTAATAACGTAGGCGTATCTTTTCACTTTTGTAGCCATTGAGATCTCAATACACGTAACAGTATTTATCCTAGGTGTTTACAAACTTTTTATCACATATACCGCAATAATAATGTTCCGTGGCCTTAATCGCGTTATTCAACGGGCCCATTAGGAACTAAAACATATGACTAACGTCAAAAACGCACCGAAATTGTAATTACTAAGTGGACATGTAATAAAGCACAATAATGAAAATAGATACATGGCTGGAATTCACGTTCCATAAGGTATTACTGTATATATTAACAACATTTTCATTATTAATTGTTTATAATGCGTATTTTAATGTTTTTGCAAATAATTACTGCTAATTATTCGATTTAGGGGATGAGTGTGTTCGTTAGTGTTAGTATTGAGAACAGTAATAATTTTACCTTCGGCGTATAAGACGCACGCTGATTTTGGGAGTCATTTTCCTAAAAAAAAGTGCGTCTTATATGCCGATAAATACGATATATTCCTCAAAATATAAATACAGAGCGTCCGTGGATGTAATATACATATAGTTGTATTCGCTCAGCTACCCACAAGCTGTTAATATAACAATGTGACCTTTGACGTTATGTAAACTAGAAGCGTACAAATTTGGGCAAGTTCGCCCAATGCATGCTGAATCTATATTTTTGTACAGACCTTACTTACAACATTTATCGGATAAAAGTCGAAGTTTGAGTTTGATAACTGAATTTTTTTGTTACAGCCATCCTTACCCAAGAGCCTTGGAGCGGGGAGGGGGATTCAGCATAGGGCCCCACCTCGAAGTACGAAGCCCTGTGCATGGCTGCCGGAACGGGATCCCTCACCGACACCCACTATGGTGTCGCTTGAGGAGTGAGGGTGCAGGGGGGTAATGGAAATCGTAGAGGGAGGTGGTGCACCGAAGAACAGCGGTGTGGCGTCCGGCGGGCGCAGGGTAGACGAGGACCACCTGCTCCAGCGTTGGACATCATGGGGCTTCGCCACCTGATGGTGCAAAAGAGGGAAAACGAACGGTAAGCGCAAAGCAAGTTTGTTCATAAATTCACACTCCACCGTGCGACAATTTAAGGGCGGCAAACCATAAGAACCGTATATTTATTAGTTCGAAGTAGAGAAAAGTCTTTTTCCATTGGGTGCTTTGTTAGCGCGTTGGTGAAAAATGGCCCCAAATGTCTTTATCGTTGATGACGTTGATCAGAATTTTATGACGTCGTTGGGACAAATCAATATCTCTTTCCAGCGCAAAGTGGGGTCTCACGATTGCGGCAACTTCGCGTCAGCGGCTGATAATCAAGATAACTTCGGCTGTTATTAAAATTTTAGGAGAAAACCGGATGGGAATGTCGGCTACAAAGCTGCCGTTATCAGCTGTAATCCTCCGATCGTGTATCTACGGATTACCTCTGAATAAGGCTGATTTGTATAAGAAATGCTCGGATGGTTTTATTAAGCGTTCTTTGGCTTTTGGAGTTGTCCTCACCAGCAATTGGATATCAGCCGTATGATGAACTCGATGATTCAGTTTTTTAAACTAATTAATAATACGCCGCTCATTAATAATACGCCGGAGTCTTTGAACAGTGTTCTTAAGATTGAGATGATTTGCGTGTTTCGCACTACCGAGTTCAAGTGTTTATGTTTATTATAATCAGTATACTTTTGACAAAAACTATAAAAATTCGATGAACGTATGAAATGGATATTAATAAAAATTTGATGAACCAAGCCTTACAAATGTAAAATAGAAACTAGTTTTGAATGTGTTCAGCCTATCACTTTTTCGAATATCTCATTAATACTTAACGGGATAGCTGGAAATTTTTAAATGAAAAATGTATAAAAAATATTGCAATTAAGATATTTAGGTTTAGCTTATGAAGCAGGGAAAGGAATTGAAGCGCAAAAACCGGCAGCGTATCAATATTTATTTTCTAAAGCGAAAATTCGTCACGCGCCTCCCTGGAATCTAGAATAAATAAAATGTCACCGCCTTCAAATAGGTCGTCACGTTCGCTGCCGTCCAGATAATTGCGTATAACACCTTTCGTCAAGTGACGACGTCACGAGAAACTTCTCCTGTTTTGTATCCATCACATTCGCACGAATGTTTACTTGAAATACGTCAACAAACCGAACTCTACTTAAAATGCCTTCCTTGTAACCGGAAATAATAAGCCAGGTGACTGCAACTTCATGAAAAATTTCTCCGAAAGTGCCTGTTATAGTTCTGCATATTATCATTAGAGTATAATTAAATATAACACGATAAACCCTGTGAAAAAATGACGAATGTTAAACTAACTGACATTCTTAATATACGGACAAGCTATAGGCACAAATTTTCCATATATGAAATAAAAAGGTCTAACAGACTTTGTTTTGGAGATTAGTATGGCGAAAACAAATGACTACTTTTTTCAGTGCTGAAATTGTGGAGCAAAATAACATCCATTGCTGAATGTTGGGTCTCAAATATATTTGACATCA
The DNA here is from genome assembly GCA_028673005.1 of Tanypteryx hageni. NCBI lineage: Eukaryota > Metazoa > Arthropoda > Insecta > Odonata > Petaluridae > Tanypteryx > Tanypteryx hageni. The sequence continues at coordinate 66,644,288 of CM054115.1, read as the reverse complement.
ATTCTTCAGATCCCAGAAAGCGGTGATCTTTCCTACGGCTGAGGAATATGTCTTCCTTTTGCTCAAGTTTAAAAAAAGACAATAACGCTTTTTCTTTTTTTGATGAATAGTGTTCGAGTTTGAGATTCGATTCTTATTTTTATCATAATGGTTTTATAGTTTGGTTTGATCCCTTTTGTAATCAAGGCGCAAATATGTAAGGATAAAAGGTATACAGTTTCCCGGATGTTTGGGGAGGCCGAGATAGGTTGTTGAAATCTTCAACTTGTAAGAAAAACATCCACGTAAGTGGGTCTGAACCGAGGCCCGTGAATTCATATTTGGACCTTGTTTTGACCACCACCAAGTAGTAAATAAAATTGCATTACATTTGTGACTATCTCATCTATTAATGGATTTGTCAAATTTGAAAAGAACAAAAACACTGGTTGCCTAAAATAACCTACATGAACCATTATATGAGTAGGCATGAATGCATGTATTTCTTTCTGAATAACCTATTTAATACATTATAGAGAAAAATAAACGCATTTGAAAATTCTTCATGAGCTTGCACTTATGATGACAAATGCCCTCGAAATGTATTATTTCGGATTGAAATATATACATTGTAAATTATATTGGAAAATTTAATTTACTGGATCTGAAAAGCCTAAAATGCAAGCATCTGTGGTCACGTTTTGCGACGGTAAACATTGGCAGGAAATAAATAGAAATACCAAATTTTAATTTTCAAAATGAAGGATGTAGATAACAAGGAAGTAAACAAAGGACGTGCGCCAGGAGAAGTAGGGCGCTAAGGACACAATACGTGTCTATCAAGAGGCGGCTCCGCCATGGAGATAGAGAAATAATGAGGTAGTATCCCCCCAAGGTTTTATAGTTGAGTGAACGTTGGGCGTTTGAATGAGGTTACTGGCGTCGAATTTAGAAGTAGGTAGCGAGTCCAAATATTCTGGAACAGTACAACGGGTGAATATTAAAAATTTATTGCGCGTGTAAAAATTTAACGCAACGAATTTCTCCGAAACAATCCCGAAAAATTTAGGATTATCCGATCTTTGTCCCACGTTTATTTATCACGCTATAAAAACTCTTATTGAATTGGTGCATATTTCCACGAAGCTATTGTTTGAAGCATGCTTGTCAAGAGTATTAATTCACTAGAGCAGGGGTGCCCAACCTGCGGCTCGCGGGCCTGATGCGGCCATCTTAGCAATTTCATGTGGCTCACCACCAGTGTTTCGTAGTTTTCAAAAAATTTTCATTTTTATTTTGATTTTCCCCCCAAATGTTATTTTTTATCTAACAAAACCTGTTTAAATGTTTAGTATTAAATTGATGTTCTTAATAAATATTCCTCAATTCAAATAAGTTATTTTTAATTTTGTTTTAGATCTTTTTTCATAGATATAAGATTTAATTCCATAATGATTCTTAATATTGTAATGTTAACCCTAAAAACCTAATTTTAACTCGATTTTCACTCATATGATGTCTAGGAATCTCTAGGTAACTTCCGATTTAACTTTAATGCAGTCCACCGAAGCATTGGCAATTTCAGATGCGGCCCAACGAAGGTTTCACTGCCACCAATGCGGCCCACCAAGTAGAAAAGATTGCCCACCACTGCACTAGAGAATTATCGAGCTCGGCTTATGGGCGAAAACAAATTCAAGGATAAGCGCTTTAATATAAAAAATGAAAAAGTTAGTATTTATCTCCAAGTACATATCTCCAATTGCCGTATTAATCTTATGAAAAATCATGTGCATTTCGACTACAATGCAGCCGTCATCAGTGAAGATTCTCCCAAAGTAGATTCTATACAAGTAGAATCTTGTCCATGAAACTGGATAACAATAACACATTTTTCTTCTATTATTAAATTCAGTAATATTTTTTGTTTTATTTCGCTATGAAGATTACCTTAATTGACGAGCTGAGGAGAATTTTGAATTTGATCACTTGTTATATGCTTAAATTTATCTTGTCTTTATTTATCTTATTTTTTATGTGGTCATACCGTCACATATTAGTTCATTAGAAGTTAATTTGTAAGTGGCATCAATTTGAAGATGTTAGCTAAAATTTCAGCTCTCCATCTTTTATATTAGGGATGGCAAATAGGTTTTCATCAGCGTGCCAAAAATGTAAAATCTCTGTTGTATAGTTTCAGGCGTGCCGTACATTTATTAATAAATGCCTTTAATACGGATTTTATCGATATATACGCATTTTAGTGTAAAAAGGGTACTAGTTTGCATATTGATAATTTTCAATCTGACCTACGGCCAAATTGGAAACCGTTAGGCAAATATAAATTTGGAAAAATACGCAAATTAAAATACTGTACATATTTATTTATTCGTTCGAACTTTTGGAATTCAGCATCCGAAAATTAATGCATTTAAAAAATTCACTTCACGATCGCAAAGTTTTAGCGTGCCAATAATATGCCATGGCGTGCCAAGTTTGGCACGCGTGCCATCTATTTGCCATCCCCGTTTTATATCCTCGGATATATTACATTTTTTTAATGGGATCCTATCCGACCCTGTATATTTGTCAAACTCAAATCTGAAGAAAACCAAATGGCAGCAGTGCAGAAATCTATACTCCAAGTTTCATTTACGGTTTTGTCACAATTTCAATTTAAGCAAGTGCGCAAACAGACGGACAGACACAGAAACCAAAGTGAAACTATAAAAGCATTTTTTTAACGCGCTAAAAAGTTTTATCTCAACGAATCTTAGGGCAAATCGATAAGATTGATTAATTGAGCTTAATATTGTTTTATATTTATATATATTTTAATCTGGCATAAGTTTGGGATTAATGAAAATATATAATATTGAATGGGTGAAATTTGTAACTGAACAAACACACTAGGAAAAGAATTTAGTTTCCGTCCGTTATAAGAAAAATGACAATTTCATCGAAATTGGCGTGTTTGAAACTACGGAAATAGCTTCAGTTCAATGCACTGAGAAATTTTAAAAGTAAGACTGGACGCGTGTTTCAATAATAATTCAAAGTTACGGTTGGGCGCGTCGAGCAATTAAAATTTAATTGCATACTCTGATGCGTGAAAATAATTTGTATCAAACAATACACTCTAGACAAGTTATCCACGAGATGAACTCTGCGTTTTTTTTACAATTGTTAAATTTACAGGTATCCTTCAGAAACAAAATGCCTATGAAAACGTCACTATTAACTAGAGTACGGTCTTGGGCCAATCATTCCTTAGAAAGCATGACTAAATCCACGAAGGTTGTACGAAACATGACGTGGAAGGCAAAGGTCCGGACGTCGATGTAAAGAAGGAGAGCGAATATTATCGCTGTCATCATTGTTCATTACGAGCGCGATTTGCATGCGTGATCACACACTTGCGAGACTTTCCTGCAGTTTTTTGTACGACGCGGTTACGAAACGTCCATTAATGCCTCTTGCACACATGCTAACATTTTACACCTCACACATGGCGAATTTCAAATCGAGCACCGGTGCATTGAAAGCGCACTTAACATCTGCTGGTGAATGGAAAACAAGATAAAAAATATTTCATTCCCACTTTCACTAATTAATCCTCTAAGCTGTTTTCTATCTTTTAGACTCCTGCCTACGTATTATTCCTTAAAATCGAGGGTCGGTGAGATGCTGAACACGGTTACGCTGTCGTTGAAAAGCGCACTTGTTTTACTCGATTCTTTTATGACTGAAAAATTTGGTTATTATTGTTAATTAAACTAAACCCCAAAGCACGCTTTATAAATCGTTTTGAATTCCATTCAACTATTAAGATTAACAAGTTAAGAAAGTGTACAGCGTATCACAAATGGGAGCGTTTCGTGCAATGGAGTATTTTAAAGTAATGATTATAGGAACGTTTTTGAAATTGAGATTGTATATTTATATTACCAACAATGATGAAGTAACAATGCAAGAAATTTTCCAAGTTAAACTCTAATTAAGACATTCTTGTTTGGTTTTCTTGGTGACGGCTACTCCTACGATAAAAAATGTGTAAGAGAAGAAATACTCCACTAGTTCTACAAGTTTTGTTTGAAAACTATTTTGATATGACCAATACTTTACCAGATATGACGGAAAGTTCATTTTTTGTCACCAGTCAAGTGGTACCCCTGATTGGCTTACGTGATTCATGCATGCCATTTTCTAATTTTCTTTAGCCATGAGTCCTTAATGTCAAATTTCATGAAAATCCGTTCGGCAGAAGTCGAGAACGAACATGCGGACGGATGGACGGACAGGCCGAAGCTAATAGACCAGGGGTGGCCAAACTTACTTTGCCTCAGAGCCGCATACGATAATCTTCACAAGTTCTAGAGCCGCATGACGCACGTTTTCTGCTCTCAAATGTACGAACAGTAAAATGTAAGACTATAACCTGCATCTGAAGCAATTCAGATATAATGCATATCCCTTAGGCATCCACAACACGTCTCAAGTCACACTGCTTCATTGTGTTCTGTTGCGAAAAACGTTGACACGCCTCTGAATGGAAATTTAAAAGAGTTGCATACAATTTTAAAAGAGCCGCATGCGGCACGCGAGCCGCAGTTTGGCCACCTCTGTAATAGACGCTCATGCTGGAAGCGAAATGCGCCTAAAAATAGCGAACATATCCATTCCAATCACTATTTTGCTGAAATTCATATTAATCCCATTGCAAATAATGCTCTCTGACGGGGAATCGAACTCCGATCGCCATTGTGACATGCGAGGAAATTGACGATACTACCGAAGACTAGTTATTACGCATTCACAATTTACAAAATGTTGACGTATTCTGTTTTCACATTCAACGCAAGTGTTGCTAGGTGAGCATAATACGTATAATGGACACGATATTTCAGGAGTAAGTATGTAAGAATAAGGATATAATATGTAAATGGAATTGCCAACCAGACATTTTTTGCAACTGTGCATTATTTTTTAGCACATGTAGTAAAATTTAATTGGGTTGAAAAGTAATTTTTCTGTTGCTTTTTATTCATTCTATTCTTTTGCTATAAGCAGTGTCTACTAATTATGCGAGTAGTGTCGTTTACACGTAGTGCAACCAATCGAAGGATAGCCTCGATTGGTTCGATGTCGAGTTGTGTACAGTGTTGTCAAATCTCATTAGAAATAGATTAAGGTCTATCCTTTCTACTTCGGCCCATTTCTGTCTACAGAAAACAAACATTGAAGGAAAGAAAGAAAGTTGGTGCGCAAGAGCCGGGAACTTCGAGGGGTTTTCACAAGTAAACATCTCTCCATTTGAATACGAACTCTTCATTCGCTTTCGAAAAACAAAGAACAATAGAAAAATTTAATTTTTATAAACAACTTTAACATAGATAATACCTATATTTGCATTTTCCATATGATGCTATGTACCGTCCATAATTTTACTAACAAGTCGGCAACAATGGGGTTTCCGTTGACGACGAAAGCTCTCTCTATCAAAAAAACGTAAAATTGTCGTACCCAAAATCGATGATAGAAAAATAAATTGTCATTCTTTAAGGCGTTCTTCGGTTCAATTCCCAAGGCCGTGCGACTTTTAAAAGTCACTTTATAATGAAAAACAAAAAATAAACTCAATCCATTCCCATGTTAATCGAATGAAGGAATGAAAATGTCCTGGGATCAAACTTCGGCCTTTATATCACACGTTTACATTCAATAGTTCTGTGAAAGATCACAAGATAGACCTACATACGAAATTTGAAGATCTTAGCTGCTACAGAATTCAAGATTATAACGGTTTAAGCGTTAAAAACAAACGGACAAAAATAAGCGAAGCGAAGTTATAGATGTTAAATAAACACAGCCATCTTTTCGACGGCCGCCCTATAGGCGTTCGGAACGAGCCAAGGCGGAGACTTCGGGAGTTCCGCAGTTGGTATAAGCAAGAAAAGGACTGAAGGATGGAGAGATTGAGAGGGAGATGGGAGGGGATGGAGGATCGATCCCCTCGATCAATCTCACGGAACAGGTCGCAATGGGATACGATTGGAAGGGACGGGTGAGCGGAGGCGAAGGGCGCGCAATCAGTCCGACGTGTTTGTTGGGAAGTGAGAAGACCTTAGGGGAGGACTCGGGTCGCCGGAGTATGCCGGAGGGGAGAAGGGAAGGTGAGAGGCAGGGGGTCCGAGGTGAAGAAAGTTTTGGCTCTCGTCCTTGATATAAAATATCGCGTGTTGTCCCTCCGGATCGGGAGGGAGGAAGTGGGAGCGGACGGCGACTAACGAAGACCAGACGAAATTCTGTATGGTTTCTTAATTTCCGGTCGATAACCTGGGAAACGGGTCGTATGGGAGTCTTTTGGAAAGCATGCGCGTGAATCAAGGGTGCCCAAACCACGCATCCTGGGCCGGATATCGCCCGCGTGTGAATACGATTATGGTCAAAAGCCTACACCACGTCAAGTTCCAGAGCTGTGTGTACGTGGCAATTTTAGCAATAGTGTACCGGCGGAAACGCGTGGAAAATATATTAAGAAAGCTGGGAGTAAGTAGCAACTGACGTGTCATGCGAAATTTCGACTCATAATGTTTTGATGGTTGCGTTTCCCAATTATTCGATAAGACTTTCTCCCAAGGATAAATTGTTCGATAATACGCCCGTAAAATCTTGAAAGTTACGTGTGAGGTGTGGATTTTGGCACCTCTTTTTTGAGTCACTGTTGTAGATCATTAAACTTGAGTGGCCACTGCATCTGTGCAGAGTAATAATTAAACTAAATGGATTATGCGCACTCTCCTCCACCAGCAGCATTTTTGTTTAGCTATATCTACGCAAATCTACTTTTACAAACCGTGTTGCATAAGCTCCGCATCTTTGAAGACAATCTGATATCTAGAATAGAAGCTATCTCCGCATTAAATGGTAACATTTTTGCAAATAGAGACTCTTTTAACTAATAAAACAACTTTTAATAGCAATATATTTTCATAAAATTCATCAAAGCTACATTTTCGCTCAAGTTTTCGTCATAGCGTTATAAAATTATATATGTGTACGTATGTATATATAATGTATAAACTCCGCGTTAATCATTTCGAATACATAAATATGCAACACATTAGCGACCAACTTCACTCGGGATCGACGTTACATATGCGGGTAGCCGCGGTGGCAATTGATATATATATATATATATATATATATATATATATATATATATATATATATATATACATACACACACACACACACACATATACATACACACACACACACACACGAGAGGACAAGTTTTCTAGAAAAGCAGAGCGAGGACATCCAGAGCGTATCTTAATCGCAGGTTATGACCAATCCGAAGGACTACGTTATCAACAACTCGACCTCAATTAGAATAAAGTGTATTCTATACATCATCCTTGGATCTGTGGATGTATGTGGAAACTCTATATCCGGGTGAGATATAAGAAGCTTTTATACAGTTCGGTCTTTGAGAAGGACTCGAGTTTTCCTCTTGTGACTCATTGGATATGACGTCAGAGGAATGGAGATCAGCGACTAGCCGTGACCTTTACATGACACAGGGATTTCGCAGTTTTAATCGAATGTCCTCAAAGTGGAAGATGATCATAAAGTTCGGTATAAAACTTGACAGATTTTTTTTAGGGAATCGGAACATATTATCGATAAAATGAAAACACTCAAAAGTGTTCGTTTTGCAGAAATTATTGCCGCGTTAGAAACAGCGCGAAACTAAGCCAACTTCTCCAAACCTAACTTTCCATAGGTTTCTTTCGCGCATAAAATTACACTTCGCAACTGCATTTCCTCGGTCTCCAAAGAACATAATTTCGTCATAACACCTTAATTTGGATAGCAATGTGAATATAATGTAAACGGCTTGAGACGTTGCTTATTTGACGTATTTAGAATGCAAATGACATGTAAGCTTCTAAACGCCCGTTTCCTACACCGAAACGTTATTAAGAATATTAATGTGGAAATTTAACGACCGAAAATATTTTTACGTTGAAATGTTTATCGGGGAAAGAGTTTATTGCGCGTTTTGGCTGCATTTGAGGTAATATATCTGACACCAGAAGCTAAAACGAGTTTGGTTTCCACCCGAGCTGTTATTATAGTTGTGACTCATTCCACGAGGATTTTCAACGGCCATTTCAACCGCGGGGGCTGTTTTTCGCCCTCCAAACTCTTTCTCAAAGAATGAGGGAAGATTTATTTTTAGTCGGTGCATCACGCTGCGCATTGCGTTGTTCTACGCAAATGACGCAGGATCATCAGGGTGGAATCTGCCTGTGGCGAAATTTGACCAATACCCACAGAACGCAAATTGTGGCTTAAGTGGAAGTTATACACGACGCCTTCAGTCACAGACGAAGATTGCATAAAAAATTAGATTCGCGCGGGGGAACGTTTTAGAAAGAAAAAATCCTTCGATTGATCTAATTTTTGATAAACGATAGTAAAACATTCAAACTGTAAATATTACCTTTTTTTTAATGATATTGCTATTCTTTCTTGCCATTTCTTAGACGAGAATCAAGAATAAATATTTTTTCGCCAACTTTTTCAAATGATGAATCATTGGCACCATTTTTATATCGGTGGATCATCTTTAGCGATTTATCTTGCATTAAATGAGAATAATTTTCAGACCTTTGACTATCACAACAAGGGCCTAAGTATAAGACGACTATGAGACTAATGTATCTAGTTGTGCATTTAAATAAAGATTTCGCGAGAAAAAAAAATAAAGCGCTAGATATTACAAGTAAACCGTATCGGCGGGTTTAGGAACGAAGAAACTTAATCGATATATTAAGAAATCAATTCAGAGATGTTGCGTGTATAAACCTAGCTATGGTTTAGATTAGTGGTTCTCAAACTTTCAATTGTCGCGGCCCCCTTGAATATCATACGGCCCCCTTTGAGTTGTAAATAGTAAAAATAAGGAACTTTATTGCAAATATCTCAATTTTATGTAACTATTAATAACTTTGATCACATCGCATTTCCTAAAATTCCCTGATAAAATTTAATACACGTGAAAATTTTGTTTTTCGACATTTCACCTTGCATCCAAAATAATTTTGCGGCCCCCTGTGGGGCCGCGGCCCACTGTTTGGGAAGCACTGGTTTAGATATGCAGATGGTGACAGTGCAGAGTTGAGGATAGGACGACGAAAGATGTGGGACGGGATTAACGCATAACTTCTTTTGAATATTTTTCAGCATTTTATCTGATAGCCTTTCTGGTTTCGCTTTTCCTTATCGTCAAAAACTGGACTCTCCAGAAAATCGCTATTTCTATTGGGTCGCGGCGCTTGTCGGTATCTACTTACGGAGGTAATTAAAAACCATTGGTTAACACCACCGAATTCACGAGCAGTCTTCGGTAATGACTTGAAGTCGGGTGCTGTGTCATACAACTTAGAAAACCCTTAAATAAACGTATAAGTAAAGGGGAAATTTGCTGCAAAAATGTCCTATTCCTGAATATTTTCACGCTTTAGGTTTTTCAGGTTGAAATCACCTCTTTATATAGAGAAAAATCGCGAAAACGTCCCACAGACTAAATAAAATTTGTCTAGAAAATGAATACCAAATAAATGCTAGCAGCACTGTAGAATAATATCATACAATATCAGATATTAAAAAAGTGAAACGGACTGTTGTGCAGAGCTAAAATCGCGTAAAACTTAACAAATCCCTGAGGTGTGCAAAGCGCCGAACGAAAAACAAGGAAATTGGGTGGAAAGATCCACCATTGACGCGAAGCATGAAGTAGGCGCGTTTCGTTACATTTTACAAGCTTTGGTTGCCATTTTATCTGAAAAAAATCTCGAAAGTACATATGACGAAGTATTTTTTGGTGTAACTTCAACGGAAGTCTATTCGTTCAGCTGGTGTTCCTGTGCAAAGGAAAAGGTTCATTTATAATTATCAGTAGTCCAGGAGACCGGATTAAGCGATATGACAGAAGCAATTTTCTCCTTGTATTCTATAAAGGTAACACGTTAACAATTACATTAAAATACGCCCAGCGGTAAAAAAAAATAACCTGGTACATGCGTACCGTCAGCCGTAAAAAACTGGCAGACCTTGTTTTAACAGCTACTCGTTATTTTACGAAGCGCGGCTAATTAAGTTCTCTACGCTCCCTGGGAAAAAGAGAACCTTAATCACGCTCTGTCCTGTTGTGTTTATATTTCGTGGTGTTATTGTTTCCGTAATACAACTGTAACCTAATGGCGATCGTAAAAACAGCAACGATAAAATGCGGTAAGAACAAGATGGTAATCTGAATGTGATTTCGGCCATTCTTGAGTGAAGCATAGGGCTTTTATTGTTAAAAATCCAGCTTTCTGGAAATGACGTCGAGTCGGAGCGTAGCAACAAAAAAGAAACTTCGAAATCTCGGAGATTGCGAGATTTAAAAGAATAAACAAGATGATCCAAACACAACTTATTTGGCCTACTTTCCATTTAATCATTTATTTTAATACTTATATTGGCTTTAATAGGTTAAAAATCATCGCGGATATGTAGCTCTTTGTGTTCCCTAATTTCATAATTTAGCGTTATAAAATACTAAAAATACATTCGAACGGAATATGAAATTGATCACGCGTATTTGTGCGGCAAAAATAACGCGTGTACATATTAGAAGTTGTCGGTGCTTGCATAGTGCAAGCGCTTAAAAAGTGACCATACACCAAGATCTAAACTCGTAAACAAACCAACGCGATCTCCAGGGCAACAGCGCTTCAGCCACTTGGAGCCTATATGTATTAGATAATAAATTCCATGAGTGATAGCAGTATATTTATAATTTTCCGTGAAATTAAGGCAACTATCCGTAATTTCCAAATTCTCTGGCAACTCGTGTCCAAGTTTTCGTATTTCAAGTGTCGTGATTCAGATTGCTCTGTATGAGCAATAAGAATTATCGTCATTAAGACAATACCCTATACATTAAATTTATGGAAAAATTAGGATACTTTCTGTTAAGATTATAAAATCGTCATCCATGACTTTAGCACGTATTTGGAAAAAAAATTCAAGAAACAGGTATATTATCTTTAACAATTGAAATGAGTTAAAATTTCTCGAAACACAACATTAAAATACTTTTAGCGTTTTACCGTCACTGCTATCAGGGTTGCTTCTCCGATTGCGATCTCTTATAGTCCTAGAGAAAAAAAAACCTATTCGCTCCGTCCTATAGCCGATATCCCAAATTTAATAGTCGTGTTTGTGCTTTCAGTAGTACGTGAAAATTACAATTATCTATGATACCCTCAATCACAGTGCGTGATGCAATTAATGTTTTGGATATAGTACAATCTTACATATTATCGGGAGAAAACACTGATGATGACGTTTTCATAATATGCATGATATTTAAAATTAGAATAAGTTAACTTATATGCTTATGGGAATAAACTTGATGTTAATTCGATTAAAGAAAAATGAAAAAATACTTGTCCGTAACTCGAATTTTTTATAACTCGAATTGAGATTCGAGTTATAGAAGTTCCACTGTTTATATACAAATTTAAAAAAATATATTTCCATAACTTGTGTTTTTTACTACTCGAATAATTTTTACTTTCCCTTGAGATTCGAGTTATGGAAATATCGTTATGATGGAATTAATTTCCATTAAAAGCATTAAATCACTGCAGCGGTAACTTATAATACCAGATCCCTTGAAAAGCATGAGTTCGTTGTCATAGTATTTAAAGATTTCCATTGTTGAAAAGACGAAAAAATTCCCACTTTTTTTCCGATTAAAAGCAAGTATTTACGCTAATTCTGTATGTATTTGAATTTTGTCTTAAAAAATTAAGATCTCCGTTCCTTCAGATAGACAAATGTTCTTTTCCCGAATTCGTATCGCATTTTAAAAGTAATTTAAAAATGCCTTTTTAGAAAGCCTTTCACTGAATCCCATGCTTTTCTTATGGGGTATTGAAATGGAACATTGGGGTTTAAAAGATCTCTTAAATATAAACTTTTTTGTGATTTTCAATTTTTCTCGTCGGTTGTGCTACTCACCCTACTTACATGCCAAATTTATGATTTATACCCATTCTATAAGTACTTAAGAGTTTTGTGTCAGTGAGTAAGTGAGGCACAAGTAGCTATATTATTATAGATACCGAATCTGTGTCCAATAATAGCTGTTGCTATGGCAACACTCTCGTAATGAGTGATAAAAACTGCAAAATCGCCAGTATTTACACGAAATTCTAAGAAATACAAACGATAAGGAAAATTCTACGATAAAAATTAGCATCTTCATTCCTTTCCTCAGAGAATAGTACAAAACTCGCTCCGATATTACAATTCTATGATATTTTAATGTGCAAGAGAATATTACCCTGCACGATGTAGATCAAATGGGAAGTATAGTTCCTGGAATCGAACCCGGGACTTCAATATTTGTAACAAAAACTATCCTCGGGAGCTCGGTCCATGTAGCAAGAGATTTCCACCAAGTTTCATCAAAATTCGGACTATTGGTTCAAAAGTTAATAGAGGGGACGCAGAGATAGACAGGCAGACGGATAGATCGACAGACAGACTCAAAGAAAAAATAATAAGCCTATTTCCATTCTGGAAAGTAGGCTAAAAAATTGGGACCCATTCGCGGATAAAACGCCACGCCCGATATCCGCAACCCACGCTTTTCCGTGCAAGTTCTGAACTCGTTCGCCGAAATCCATGGAATTTGTGAGGTTTAAGTTAATTCCGAATTTCGGCGGAGAGTGAGCCGTTATTTTTTTTTCTTTCAAAAGATGTCGGCCACGAAATCCTGTCGGTGTAAACCTGCTTACTTCCTTACCGTGCGATGAGGTTGCCACAGCTTATGCAAATATGTTAAGATATTTAAATACGCGTTTAAGTCGAGTTTGTGAAGATGCTTTATAGTAGAAGAGATACTGAAAAGTCTGATTTCAAGTAAGCAAATTTTCTAGTCTTCCCGCGATAATGAATTATTCTTTGATTAATTGATATTCGTATGAATGCCTTGATATCCGGATAAAGCGTGAGGCATTTCCATTCTTATGTTGCATAAAATGCCGGATAAGGCCGAGAGGGGCTTTAAAAAAAAATCACCCGTAGCATTCGTCTCCGATACGTGACAAGGATGTCTCGAACAGAATGGGGCAATCTTCCAAACGATTCGTCAACATTTGTTGGAGAAAGAACATTTCATTAAAAAAAAAACAATCGTACTAATGCGTTTTTGACACGTAACGTCTTCGACGCGTACCTCTTCCAAACCGTTAACAAAAATCGAGGCTTCCTTTGATAGGGGCAATTTTTTATCTTATTTGTGTTGGGAAAAACCTCGATAGGCAGCCATTATGTAAAAAAAGGCCACGTAACCAACGCGAGGGAGTATCTTCTTGCGGTAACCGAAAATTAAAGCCGATAAATTGGAGTCACTTCTATCGAGAACGCACCCGCTACCACGGCGGCTTAGCACAAGTTCAAGTAACGACGACACATTAAGATTAATCAAGGCCTGAAATCCGTTCATTTTTCCCATTGTTCTCTCTCTCTCTCTCTCTTGTTTATTACGACTTCGTGCCAACTGATCGTCCTCTCCGCTCCCAATCTCTCCCTCCCTTCCCAATTCATTTTCCATACCTCCTCCTCTCTCTCCCCAGCCAAACTCCTCCCATTCTCCTCCTACCTCCGCGTCGCCCTAACTGTAAAGCCATCCGCGTGCGCTCTTAGTCCGTTCCAATGTTTCCCCGTCTTTTATTGGGCGGATACCAACACCCGTTATATTTCGGTCACTGGGAGCGGACCGGACAGATGGATATAGCGGCACCCTGTCGCATTTCTAATCCGTCAGCCTTGTTAGGCATTCGCGTCGCGATTCCTCCCATCGCTTCCCTCCCCCTCTTTATCCTCCTCCCCCTCAACACCTCTCCATCACCAAGAGAAAATGCCATTGCCGCCAACTAGAGAGAGAAAGAGAAACACTCGCAGATGCGAGCGCGAAAAATAAAGCTCCGCTTCCTTATTGTCCGTCCAACCCAACAACTCCCCGACCCACCTATACACAGGCCGTTCCCGACGTAACGACTCCAATCAGAGCCGCCTTAACCATTGGGCTAAATGGGCTTCAGCCCAGGGGCGCCAACCTTTTAAGGGCGCCGGAGCCACACATTATTAATTTTATCATAAACAAACGTGTTTTGTTTTTATTTGTGATCAATAAATTCTCTATTAAATATAAAATTGTATTTCTGTTTATTTTCTATTGTTCATTAAAAATGTGTGACACGCCGTCATTATGAGGGCGGCTGATATTATTAGCCCAGGGGGTCCAAATTTCTTAAGACGGCCCTGACCCTAATGCGTTCCTCTTGGAAAAAAATGCACCAAGCCTTATTTAGGCTATAAATTAATAGTTTAAGAACCAATGAATGTTATATATCGTATAATAAACATTTTTAAGACTAAAAACAATCAGTAAACAAATGACGACTATCAATGCTTTTCCTTTTAGGACCCATGTCAGCGTGCACAATTGTATTTTATTTAATAAAAGCACAATATATATCCAAATAATATTGGTAAACGCAGACTTCAAACGCTCAAGATGGCGACGACATTGACTGAGCGCAGACGAGTCGTATCGTCCAACTGAGGTAGAATCGGAGCGCTGAAAAATATTGGATGTCGTATGACTGGGTTACCATATCGGATGTCGATTTCGAGGCATCGTTGCATTAACGTTGTTAAGTCAGGGTTTATCGCATCGTAAGTCGCGATCGACCCGTACCGACGCCCTCCCGTGGTTGTTTACTAACGTATCGGGAATTTTAAAAGAATGGGACGCCGAGGCGTCCGGACACGCCGATTAGGGTCGTCTATCAAGGGTTCCGTTTTCGTAATGGGAGGGGAAATGTCTTAAACGTGGACGCAAGTAGGAACCGAATAATAAGGTGGCGGCGCTCCGGATTCTTTTCAAAAAGGTTTCTTTTTCACTCTCTAAAGTCAGTCGGCGTCGAATACCGCTACGATAGAAGGGACGCGAGAGAGGTGTCCTTTTTTGTTCCTCTAACCGTGTTAAGGGACGAGCGTCGTCCATTACGAGATTCACTTAGCGTCGAAATGCGCTTATCGCGATCACCACGTAGGATTTTTTTTTATTTTTCAATTTGGCGGCGTGCGACCTAGAAATAGTTACGGACGTGTCGGTTCCTGATTGGTTGGAGGTGTTGATTCGCGTTTTTTTTCTGTCGGTGCGTCAATGAGGGTTGAGGACTTTTACAATATCCATTTTTTCGTTTAGAAACTTTATTGAGTGTGATGCGAAAGCGTCCAAGTTTACAAAGGTTGCCACGACGACACGTGTGTGTAGTATATGTATATACAGTAGGGTGTAACGAAAAAATCGAAAGTTTGAATTTGAATTAGGCACTATGCGGAAACGTTGTGGGACCATGGTAGTAACTCGTACAAAAAATTTGGGCTCGATCGGATAAATTTGCTATCCCCGAACGAACCTCAAGCATACTGCAAGCGCTTAAAAAATCACCATACACCAAGATCTAAACTCGTAAATAAACCAATGCGATCAGTCACTTCACTTCAGTCACGTGGAGCCTTTATGTATTAAATAATAAATTCCATGAGTAATAGCAGTTTATTTATAATTTTCCGTGAAATTGAGGCAACTATCCGTAATTTCCAAAATTCTCTGGTAATCGGCTCGTGTCCAAGTTTTCGTATTTCAAGTTTCGTGGCTCAGATCGCACTGCATGAGCAATAAAAATAATCATCATTAAGACAATACCCTATACATTAAATTTATGAAAAAATTAGGATATTTTCTGTTAAGAAGATGGCATCATCATCCATGCCTTTTGCGCGTATTTGGATAAAAAATATCGAGAAATAGGTATGACGCCATTAATTCAACAATTGAATCGAGTTAAAATTTCTCGTAAAACTACGAAACACAACATTAAAATAGTTCGTTAGAATTGCAATTATCTATGATACCCTCAATCACAGTGCGTAATTAGTGTTTTGGATTGAGTAAAATCTTACATATTATCGGAAGAAAATATTGGTGATGTTCTAATAATATGCATGATATTGAAAATTTGAGTTATATGATTATGGGAATTAACTTGATGTTAATTCAATTAAAGAAGAATGAATAAATATATTTCCGTAACTCGAATTTTCTATAACTCGAATAATTTTTGCTTTCGTTTTAGATTCGAGTTATAGAAGTTCCACTTTATATATATGCAAATATTTAAAAATATATTTCCATAACTTGAATTTTCTATTATTCGAATAATTATTACTTTTCCTTGAGATTCGAGTTATGGAAGTTCCGCTTCAATTCGTTACGAGGTATAAATTTAAATTAAAAGCATTAAATCACTGCAATCGTAACGTATAATATCAGATCCCTTTAAAAGCATTGAGGTTGTTGTCATAGTATTTAAAGAATTTCATTGTTGAAAAGACAAAAAAATCACATTTTTTTCCGATTAAAATCAGATATTTACGCTACTTTGGTATGTTTTAGAATTCTGCTTTCAAAAATTAAGAACTCCGTTCTTTCAGCTAGACAAATGTTCTTTTCCCGAATTCATATCCCAATTTTAAGTAATTTAATAATGCATTTTTAGAAAGTCTTTCACTGAATCCCATTCTTTTCTTATGGGGTATTGAAATGGAACGTTGGGTTTAAAAAGACCCCTTAAATATAAACTTTTTGTGATTTTCGATTTTTCCTGTCGGTTGTGTCACTCGACCTATCAACATGCCAAATTTCAGATTTCTAGCTCCCTTAGAAATACCTATGAGTTTTGTGTCAGTGAGTTAGTGAGGAACAAGTACCTATATTATTATAGATAAACGTGAAGTTAATAAAAAGTTATTAAAAATTAGCTTTCGGGCCGCATTAAGGCACAGTTAGGGCCGCCAGTTTGACAAGCCTGGCTTATGGCCATTGCTGGCCCTCGCTGAGCAGTTAAGATGATTGTCAGCGGATCCTTAATAGAAAATGCCAGTGATTTTTTTATGCCTGAACTCACTGGAACTACGTTCTAGTGGTAACTTTTCAGAAACGAAAGCGTAGAGTGGATCATCTCTTTATTAATTTGTCATTTCCCCATCATATTATTATATAACCTGTAAAATTCAATCAGATTTATAATGAAGCTATTTGTTTAGATTTTACGCCCTCGAATCACTCGTACGAATTTTAAATTGATTTTATTTTTTGCGTTCCAGTACTATTATTCATTAGAAAAAATAAATTGATTATACGAGTTTCATTTGTTCCTAGTTTTATAAGAGCAATCTCAACGCTTTCGGCTCGTCGATTTAATTTTATATAACGAACGATCATTTATCTTTATAATAAATGGTAAAACGATTATTATGAAAATCAACGATCAGTAAATTACGGCCTTGGACAAATGCTCTGTAATTGAATTGCGTGTACTGCTTGTTCAATTTTTTTATGGCTACAAAAATAACCAACATCATTATTTAATATGATGCACGAGCTTTTTAAAATCATTTATCTTCTATTGCCACATTTTAAGATGTGTATTCTATTCTCCATCGTCAATTTCTATTGATTCTATTGTTTTTGTCGAGCGCGATACGATTTGATTAAGAATGCGTAGACAAATGACGCTCGTCGTCATTATCATGTCGGACAGGCAAGTCCGGCATTGGAAAATGACGACCGAGCCCTAGCTCGTTGATTATTCGACACGTTTACGTGCCCGGGAATATTTTAACTGCTCGAAAATATTCCCGTCGAAAAATAAAACTAAGCAGCGAGGTTTGGTGGAATGAAGGTCGCCTTACCCCGAGATTCCGGGTTGGAATCCAGCCGATTCCGATCCGGGAGAAAAATCTCGCGCGTGCGCAGTCACTCTGACGGCGAACGGACTTCGTTTTCTAGTTTAATAGATTGGAAGGGATAAGGAGAGACCATGACAGAACGGGAGTAACCGTCGATTTCTAAGGGAGGCATAATTTAGGCCTCGCCCTGCTATGTATACGAAGTACATTAGTCACCAACTTTTTTTTAAATGCGGCCATGTTTTTAAGCTCCTCGACCGTCATGGCAATCCGAAACTGGTTTGTTGCGACAGACGAACGAATTCCTCGGTGTCCCCATCTGGATTGTCGCTGTCGATTCTTAAATGGAGTTAGCTATTGGTCGTGTTCGACGTACTATCGCTGTCAACATTAATCTCTTGATTTCTTGGTGTCGGATAGTTTATTTAATCTGCTTTGTTCCTGTGTGATCTAAATCCTATAGTTACGAAATTCGTCCCACATAACGTTGACAAGTAGCCGATTCCTTATTTTTTTTTAGTATTCGAGCCATCACTCTTTCATTTCGAAGCGTATGGATTTCATTACTTTTTGGCGCTCAAGAATGTTGGACAGGCAACAAACTTTCCGTTATAGAATTGTCCAGAGCTTTATAAGCAGCCGACTAATCACGACAGCATTCGATTAGCATTACGATGCATTGGAGTTAGTGCCGCCCATACAGGTGTGGTGTCCGGCGGACAAATGTTTTAGAAACAGATTAAGGAAAAACTAACACGATTAACATGTATCGCATATACAGTGGAACTTCCATAACTCGAAGGTCTATAATTCAAATGTTCCATAACTCGAAGTGAATTAATGTTACTAAGAAAAACCTCTATGGGAAAAAACGTATTTCCATAAGTCTGATTTTCTATTACTCGAATATTTTTTTGTTTCCCTTAAAGTTCGACTTATTGAAGTTCCACTGTATTTCTTTTTATTTTCAAAATTTTGGGACTTGGGCAGTGGCATAGAGTACTAATAGCGAATCGGTGCAATGAACCGGGGCACTCGGTCAAGGAGGGCACTACAACAAAGAAGCATTTCATCAAAAATTATTTGTAATTTGTCACATTAATTTTTTCAACTTGTTATTTTCGAGCAAGTATTTTAAGCGTTCCAGCTCGTAGTCCAAGATATCCCCGAGGCAACGTAATTTTTCCGCTTGTCGGGAGAGCGCAACATACGTACGTATAATAGATATAATTGATGTCAGTTATCGGAATATTTCTCGTGAGACTCGTCAAAATAATCTAAAATAATTTGCGACCTCCGTACTATATTTTAAGTTGCACAGTCTTGCTCTTATCGATGGACGTTGATTTCTCATAGAAAGTTTGGTATTTTTTTATCATCATCATCATAGGCAGTCTGTCCGTGATTATTCACGGTTAAACCTGGTTCTCCGTATACTCCTATTTTCCGCTGTCCTCTTCATATCTTGATAACTCTATTTACCTTTCAAATTATCTATCAGCTGAAACCTTTTCCTACCTCTTTCCCTTTCTCCATCTAGTTTTCCTTCTAACACGTCTTTAATCATGCTCTCTCTCCTCAGGTAATGTCCAACCCAGTTTGCCTCCCTCTTTTTAATAGTCTGTATAATCAGTTGCTTCTCTCCTACACTTCGTAGTACTTAATCGTTTTTCATCCTATCTGTCCATTTTATCTTTATCTCCTCCAAGTCCACATTTCAAAGCTTTCCAAGTATTTGATGTCATTTTTTCCTTAGCGTCCATGTTTCTGCTCCATACAAAGCATACATAGCATTTTATGAACTTCTTGCGGATATCTTCCCTTATTTCCCCCGTAAGTGGGTGTTTCTTTCTTCTAAAAGCCGCTTTTGCTTTTCCTATTCTAGTCCTGATCTCATCCGTACATTTTGATTCTCTGTTTATAATGCCTCCTAGGTATTTATAGTCTGAAACTTGTTTTAAAGGCATTTCCTTCAATACATATTTTCAGATTCTCTTCTTTGCCTGATATTCGAATGACCTTGGATTTTTCTGTATTTATTTCCATACCGTATTTTCTACCTGTTATTACTAGTCTATTTATCATTTTCTGGAGTTCCTCTTCCTTTCTTGCTAGAAGTACTTGATCATCCGCGTATTTTACTGTTCTTATAATCCTTTCTCCAATTTTGAAGTCTCCTGTGCCTTCTAACTCTTCTTGCATTAGACTTTCTCCATATATATTGAATAGGGTCGGCGATAGGCAGCAGCCTTGTCTTACTCCTCTACCGATATTTACTCCGCAGGTGTCCACATTCTCCAACCTGACTTTTACAACTTGATTCACATATAGATTCCTGATCAGTGTCCTGTCTTTCCAGTCTACACCTATTTCCTTTAATATCTTCATCAACATTACCCAATTTACTCTATCAAAGGCCTTCTGCCCGTCTACGAAACATACGCAGATACATATTTTCTTATATAAAAATAATAATATGACGTGAAAGAAAGGATTTTGCACTGGGACCCGAAAAAGTTTGCTACGCCACTGGACTTGGGACTGACTCCCTAACTGTTGAGAAAATCCGGTGTGCGCTGCTTGTTCGATTGAGCATATGTTGTATCCTATTTATAATATCGGGTTTCGCTACAAGGTGAGAATTACTAATATGCACGTTTTCTCGTGCACATCAAATACGCAAATATTGCTCTTCTCAGTTATGAGCTGCACACATAAACGTCATAATACCCTATTTCCCTCTTGGCAACAACGTGAATCGAGATGAGAGAAAAAGGTTTTTTTTTGCGTCGAAAATAATGACGACACGCGGTAGGTATTTTCACATTCTCGGTTCAAAAGGTGATGCTATTGTGCTCTTCTCTTAGAAATCGCCGTGATGTTGCAACTGATGACGTGAGTTACCCGAGGACAAAATCGGAAACAGCGACAATGGGCGCAGTATCAGCGATGAATACCGGATTATTCATTTTTGTGAAACTTGTTTAGTGTTAAATTTCGGATTTGGGCCCATCGGTCACGTGAAAAGAACTTGAAAGATTATACGAAATAATTTAAATTTTGTTATAAATGTTTAATAGCCTGGCATCTTTATTAAATATATTTATTATAAATTTAAAATAAAAATGATTTATTTAACACAGTAGACGTGAAGAATCTTATTGTTTAAACTTGTAAAACATGAATGTTTCGACATTATTTCCATTCGATATGTATAGTTATAAAGACGATTTGGTATATCTATGACTGGTTGTCTTGAAAGATTTCATTTCCCCAAATGCCATAAAAAGTTTGTCAAGTTTTCCCGACCTTTTTTAATTGCTATTTGAGAAGCATGCATTTTCAATTTTATTTCAGCTTCAAGGCGAGCCAGATAATTCTTTCTTGATTTGGAAGTCTTCTTCAGAATGATAATTCAAGAATTGTATGGATAATGTCATCCAAAATGACTTGATTTTCAAATAGTTTCATAGAATCGCAAACTTAAATGCTAGAAAAATAGTTTTTAGCGGAGTCATCAGCCATATTTTTAATAAAGAACTAAAAAAATCAGCTTAGCGGACATATTATTTGGAATTCCATCTTAATTCAAAGACTTCAGGAATTCAAGAAATCTGTTTTTAAAAACGCGAACTCACATTTATTATTCTTCGAGAAGTTTCTTACTGCACTGGGAGAAAGTGATTTTTATATCTAACGGTCATAAACAAAGTGCAAGGGACGGAGAATACGAAGACTTCTCCACCTGCGCGCATGCTTAATGCGGAATTCAAGCGGAAATCTTTAATTTCTAAATCGATTTCGCGCTCTGCAATTCAATGAGCCGGTAAAAGTGAAATTCGACGACGTATGCATCACTTTTTATCGAAGAAACTAACCCGTCAATTTAAAAATGCAATCCTTCGGTTTATGTCAACGAAAAATGTTTATATAAAAAGTAAAACTGGTTATAATCGTAAATTCATTCAATGGGAAATTATTCGCCGATTCGATATATTATGTTTACATACTCCTTGTAAGTAATGGAATATTTTTATTCTTATTCGTAAAGTTAAAAATCAACCAAAATTTCTTGCTCCTTATTCAGCGCGAAGCAATTGAAATATATCCTGATATATCAGGATAAGCTCTCGAAAGGGTCTCTTTCAACCAAAACCAAGCCTTGCAGTACATATATAAACAAGTAAGGAAAGAATTGATAAATCCGATCTTAAGTGCACTTTTTTAAATAAAAATTACTCCCCTAGGCTGCCCCTGGGTTCTCCAAATTTTTATTCTTATTCGTAAAGTTAAAAATCAACCAAAATTTCTTGCTCCTTATTCAGCGCGAAGCAATTGAAATATATCCTGATATATCAGGATAAGCTCTCGAAAGGGTCTCTTTCAACCAAAACCAAGCCTTGCAGTACATATATAAACAAGTAAGGAAAGAATTGATAAATCCGATCTTAAGTGCACTTTTTTAAATAAAAATTACTCCCCTAGGCTGCCCCTGGGTTCTCCAAATTTCAGCCTGGGAATAATTCATGGCAGTAAACAATTCCACAAAATTTGCTTATTATATCTTTGATGGTATAGAAGACGGACTGACGAACAAAACGGTTACCTACATTAGCAGATTTAAAAAACTCGAAGAAATAGCTATTGATTCTCAGGCAAAATTCACTAACGGTTTTTTAAATCGGCGGTTTTATTAATATAAGACATTTTCATATATGCATTAAAGCGTAAATATTTTATAGGTTTTATTGTACCAAGACTTGAGCCACAACGCACAATATGATTGTGAAAAGTGATTTCACCTATGCCATTTGAAACTGAAGACTAAGTTTTGGTCCTCTCTTTGCAGAACATCTCCATGGTAATAATTCACTCAGTGGCTAACGTGTCGTGCCACGAGTAATATTTATGTAATTGATTCGTTGATTCTTTATTGCTTCACGGTCTTCTATCTTTCAAAAATATCTCGGCAAATTTATATTTTACCTTTCTTTGGCTCACCATGCCTCTCATCAAACACAATTTTTTAACATACAGACACTATCAATTTAAATTAAAAAAAAGCTTCGCAATTCATCAATTGATAGCTGCTACTTTATATTTGTACAATAACTGAGCCAGGAATGGCATCTTTAAGCACTTTTATTTAAGATAGCGTCCTTAAAATCTCGCAATTTCAGAGTGCATTGTCGCAGTATTGACCTATGTGAAACTCGCAGGATATCTAAAATATTAGAACAATGAAAGATTTTACTATTTTCGCCAAAGCGGTTTCATCATACGTATCGAACACGAATCAAATCGATATGCTGACCTGAAAGTTACGGCACGCATGTCGTCACGCGTGCACAAAGTCACGTGTCTCTTGTACATTCCGTGCAAGGCGCATGCATTGTTGTTTTCACCGTCCAGACATACGGCTTCCTGTTTCGACCGCGGGATAACCTACGAGTTTTGTATCAAGATAAAACGCCGCTGTGAGGCGCTGTTGTCCTTTTTTGAAAAATAATGAGAGTGAATTAACCGCATAAAGGGAGGAAAGTGAAATGGGAAGATGAGCATGTGGAAGAGGCCAGAACGCCACGGTAATTTTCCAGAGAATCTCTCGGGTGAAAACGCTCGTAATGAATCATAAAATTTAATGCTCTCCGGAACCTGTAACGCGTGCATTGTACTTGGGAACATTAATTATGCGATGAGAACGTCATATCAACCAGGTTGGATGAAATAATTAGTAACAATATGAAATATTAATGTTTCTTTTTAAGAGCCGAGTTTTCGTGCTTCATTCTAATAGGCGAAAATGTCTGTAGGCTCACTTTTGTACTATTTCAATCGCAACTTCTTGTCTTTTAAATATACATCCTTGCACGATGGAGTGAAATACACTCACACTTGTAAGACATAAAATAACGGTGAAAACTTGATTTAAATATGTTATCCACTTTCGCTAAAGGATGGGAAGTAAAAAGAAACTTGAACAAACTCTCTACTTTCAGTTTTGTTGTATAATATCCCTTGCGTTATCAGAAATAGCAGTAAATTTGAACCCTATATCTTCATGGTACACCGAAAGCAATTAATTTCTATGCTATAATCCTCAATATTGTTTGAGGAATATGTAGTAAAAGGATACCTTGAAATATCAATGGCGTTAGAAAGAAAGAAAGAATTCGTCGTACTCGTTTTTAGGGCTGTAGAGTAACTAATTTTCATTGCTCTCAGATACATTTGGTGGCTACTGCTAAAAAAATTAGACCCCTGTTTGTTGATCACTTTATGAAAGCTGATTCTCCATAATTATCTGTTCTGCTCATAATTATCTTAAATTTTCCTCGTCGTTTAAACGTTCCTTTGTAAGAGTCGTGAATTCGTTGTTGATATACACAAACACTTCTTTGTCTAGACTTGTTTACGTCTAATTTGTTAGATGTGCGCAGAGTTTGTCTGCGACCCAATACTTACCGGTCGGTGGCGCGCCATTCGTCCTATGCTTGGGTCGCGGGTTCGAATCATGCCATCGGCCAGTTCATAGGGACTTTTCTTTATTCCTCTTAGCTTCTTGCAAAATACCTTAACGTCTTAAATAAGTAAACTCCATTCCACCATCGAGATAAAACCAGTTCAATATCTTCCGCCGATATTGTTCTTTCCTTGCTTCTAACAAATCACTCGCGCTTCGAAATGTCTTCAGAAACGTAACCATCGTCACAATTTTATTTCTAGTAAGCCATCGCGACGATTTTCGAGCAAAACACGTTCGTTTTTCCCGTTCGCCAATTACTCGATCGAGACAGTCATCATTGCGGATCAGCCGCGATCTAAGTCGCACGTTACCGGCGAAAGAAGCAACCTTAATGTCGGGCACATCGAACTTCGTGAAGGGATTCGACTCGGCGCCGTATCACACGCACGCGGTAAAACGATTCTTTCGGAACTCCGGGATCCATTTTGGGTTCGGTCGCGTGAGTCACACGCATGTGGGTCACTGACGTTTAAAAAAAATTTAAATCCGAGAGAGGAGTTGCCACAGCCCGAGGCGGAGTTAATAAGAGACGAGAGGCGACGAATTTATGCTTTTAAAAGCCTCTCCTTCTCTTCAACTCGCCCGCGTATCGTGCAACATCAACCATACGGCCGATACACCCGTGGCCGGAGAGTTCAACGTCCGACGTGCGGTGGCTAGGCACGAGAGAAGGGACGAACGGACTCCATTTGCATCTTAATCGCGTCGAATGCGACGAAAAAGGGAAACGGAAGTGGGAAGCGCCGCCCGCGTGGAATAGCACGCGAGCACGCTTCCTCGAGCACCCTTCACCGTGTCGCGCATGCGCTGGCGAGGAAACAATTCGCGTTTATTTTGCGGAAGGTCGTCGATACGATTCGTCGCCTCAGACGAATTTAATTGGTCGGATTATTTTCGATTGGAGACCACTCGCTTAATTTTTCGCAGTTCTCGTTATTGCCGATTAATACGTGAGTTTCAACAGTATATCGTAACGTGCCGTCAAGAATGAAACATTTTCTCCGCGAAGCGTGAAATATTAATTGCTTGAGCAGTCGTTAAAAAATTGGCGATGGCATTATTGGAGTCTTAGATGAAAATGATACGATTGTAAATTTTGGCCTGGTATGTGTGATATATTTTGCTGAAAACTACTAATTAATCGATTAAATATCTTCCAAAGCTAATACAAAAAACGGAAAAATGTATAAATCCAATAAACAGTTGTGACTTGGAATGCACATTTAAGGTAAGAAAAGCGTAACGAAAATTTGAATAGGTAGCTACTTCGTTATTTTCACTAAATAACTAATAAACGTTACATTTTATGCTAATTAATGAGACGGTGGCGGTAAATAATGTTTGGATTTCCAAATGAGGCGTGGAAAAAATTACGAAACACTGTACGGGACGCAGAACAAACAAACCAATTAGGAAAATACTGAATGCTGGGGAAACGATCGCTGGTATAATGAAAAGTAAACAATCCCGATTGTTTGGAGAGAGGATGAGCCAAAGTTGGTTACCTAAACAATGCCCGACCCGGTGGTATTTAATACGCAAGACGAATTGAATAAATATCTCAAGAAATATTGCAATATGAAGACACCAAGGACTGTATCAAATTCACACGGAGGGCACAACGCTATATACGAAGATGCGCAATGAGAAATATCAACGAGGAAAATTTTCAGAAGAAACGAGGAAAAAAAACCTTCCGTAAAAGATTAAATTGCTTACAATTCAAGTTCCTGCTTCCCACCATTCCCTCTGTATCCATTCACCTCCCGTAACATTCCATTCATTCGCGTCTTCCCTCAAAACAATGCCTCATTCCATCAGAAACCCACACTTTAGGAGCCGATTCACTCTCTCCCCCATCAATTCTTCTCTCGATTTGACTTACGTAACTCCCAAAAACAATACTGTTCCCGGACCTCTCTTCCCTCAAATTCCGATACCCTTCCAAATGCCTCTCGTTTTATAATCTCTCCTAAAAAAACTCAATCTCTCTTCCTCTGTGACTCGTACCGCCACCATCAGTCTCGCCAGAATCTTATTTCAACCTCATTCACGTATTTCTGGTTTTCAAACACTCCATCTCCTAGCGGACTTTTGTCTACAGCGGGTGTTTACTCAACTAAGCGTTTATATAATTAGGATAATTTAATTCAAATATTTATCATTTTTGATTTCTTTAGAACTAACGAAAGGTACTTACAATGTGTTGCAACAATGATTCTTTTTGTAAAACGCCCGTTTGACGGATATCGTTTTGGTGATTGTCGATTTTTAAAATCAAATTGCAATCCCGTATTTATATTTTCATCGATAACATCACTATGAAGAACGTTGAGTCACCATCCTTAGTCATTTGTGTGTTTCTGTTGTGCTTTTAGCGTTTTTTTATTTTGCGGTTCCTATGCTGACACTATTGGGTTCAATATATTTTTATTCAAGCGTTTATATGATATGAAAATGTTATATAATTTATAAAAGCACCGACTCATTAATCTGATATACTTATGGAAACTATAATAGTTGGCGATGATCCAATATTCTAGGTTCTTGGTTGCGGTAAAAATGCGTTGAAAACTCATTAACAAAATTCACTTGGGAAGGCTCCACTTTGTGAAAAGATTCCATAATTATAATAAAAGAATTATTGTAATTTCCACTCACTTCCTGCGGAAATTACGACATTATATTATGGAAAGTCATTAATTGAAACTCATAGTGAATAGGATTTCAAAATAATTTTCTCTAGTATTCAAATTATATGAGGAAGAAAACAAAAATTCTTTTCGCAAAGGCACACTAAAAAAGTAAAAGTATGCGTTAGAATGTTGACTCTTCATTACAATACTGCCCTGATACCAGTGGCGTTTATCCAGGAGGGAGGAGTCACTGAGGGCGGCCGTCCCTTCTTGTATGTCCCCATTGCCCTCCATTGGATGCATTCCTAAAACACATCACTCAAAAAGACCTCGACATTTTGACTGCAGATTAGATAAGTAAGAAAAGTGAACAAGGGTTATAAGGGATCGTCTGCAGTGCCGGATTCAGGGCCGATTGGGGCGATCGCACTCTCCCCCTTCGGGAATTCCTTAATCATCCCTGCGGTTAACATGCGACCATTAAAACAGATAACAGCTTCACAATACTCTTAAGAATGCAACATTTATCCGTAAAATATGGGACGTGTTTGAACGCAATGAGTCACAGACGAAAAAAAGACGACGTTTGTCTAGCTGTCTATCCATACATTTCTCCATTCATTCTCGATTCTCGTCCGTCCACTCTCACTCCCAGGCGCTCATCCTCCTCCATTTCCAGTTCTTTTGATTCCTGCCCCTTCCCACCCACTCTCTCCATTGACCCATCTCTCCTTGTCGTCTATCCCCACTGCCCCCTATTTCAATCTCTCCCAATCGGGTTCGTCACGTATCTCTCCTTGGACTCCTCAGCTCAACCTCTAAACCTCTCTCTCTCTCTGTCGCATTCTCCCACGCATCTCCTGTTCTGCAAGTCTCTTTCTCTCCCCCCTTTCAAACACCTCCCACCATCTTTCAACTCTTCGCTTTCTCATTCTTATTAACCCCCGTCCCCAAACCATTTCGCTTCTATGTCCCATCGATTCCCACCCAATTAAGATGTTCGATATAATTAAATACACGTTTATTCGTGTATGTATCGACCCTTCCCACTTTAACTGGTAGAATTTTTCCGGCACGCCGGGAAACGAAAACTTAATTGGATGGAAATGGAGGAAAGTGGTGAATTAAGTGGAAAGTGGGTGCTGGAGATTATGAATTCGATTTTAATTGGATGCTACAATGCTTCACTAAAGAATTATCGAGCTCGTCTCATGGCCGAAAAAATAAATACTATTCTTCTTGTATTTGCTGCCATGCTTGATTTAAAAAAAATATCCTCCACCCTGTCATGACTCAGTTAGGATCTACGCAGCCTATAATATTAGATGTCACTCGCACGTAAAACATATTTATATTTTGATTAAAACGCTCTACTTTACCGAAAAATTTAAATCGATCTTTTATATTTTAGTACCATAAAAATTAAGTTAGTAAACCATCATCTGATAGTACATCTCAATTAGTATACGTGCTTTCTTTAGCGCAGTGCATTTCAGGAGAAATTGCAACGTTGAGCGAATTAAAAAAGAATCTAGCAAGAGCACGCTATGCGTGAATCCAACAGATGATCTAAAATATTTTAGAACCAGCGGTAGATTAATTACCCCTGAGGGAGGCTACTTTGCAACTGGAATGTTCATCTATCATCTCACTTGATATTTTTATTGTTGCAAGAATTTCCTACATCCCATCAAATGAATGACTATATATGTACTCACATAGGTCATTCTAATACATATTATTAGAGGTGCTTATGTGTTTATATAAACACTTTCCAGGCGAACTATTGATTGCCGCATGCATTGTTCTTTTCATCCCCTTGTGCATGTTGCTTCGGAATGCAGTTTATAAATGTAAATGTAAATTCCTATGCCCCTTAGCTGCATTCCCGCCCTCATCCACCCTCCCATACCCTCATCCACCCTCCCATACCCTTCACATCCACTCTCTCCTCCGACGCGGCTACCATTCCACTGCGCCTCTTCCCCCCTCCCCGCCTCGACCAACATCCTCACCATTATCCTCACCATTTTCCTCGCATAAAGATGATCCCCCCCACTCCCCTTCTCCTCCCACTGATCCTCTCCCGCCACTCCACTTCCCCTCTTTGCCTTCCACTCTCTCTCCCTCTCACCTCGGCGTTCCCTCCGTGGCTTCGAAAAGATTAACCGTTAGAAAAGGCAAAAGGGAAGGAAGCGTGACTCAGACGAACGCTCTCTAGTAACCCCTCGGAACGCCAGATGTCTCCCGTGTGCGTTGCACAAAATTACGAGATAAGAACAAAGCGATTCTTCTTTAGTCACTTAACAATTTAGTTCTTAACCGCATTAAAAGCAATTTCACGCCGAGTGACGCCAACTGGCCACATTATACCGCGTAGGATTTCCCGAAACAGAAGCAAACAATGGCTGCTTTTGCGGAGACAACCTGAGAATGATATGGTTTTTTCCTTTTAGCTCAACGCAGAACTTTCACTGAAATATTCTATTTTCAATCCTATCTTATTTGATATGTTTTATTGTTAGACCAAATTTTAATGTAAAATCTATGCAGAAAAATTTAGCCATAATACGGTTGAACAAACCAGATCATAATTTCCGCCACACACTAGCACTTCACCGATCTTTGTTTTTATTAGAGTTATATTAATGAATGTGTCATTCAACATCCATTGAAGACGTCAACTCCGTAATTTCGTCTACTTGACTTAATGATTTAAGCCATAAGAATAGCTCGACATTATCTTTTTATCTAGTCAAGGATGTTCGCAAAGCCATCGCCTGCAGAGTCGAACCGATGATTTTTACCCGTTGCTCCCAACGTCAGAACAAAGCGTTAAACCACGATAAATCAGGAAAAGCATTTATTTAATTCGAGCGGAAACCGCAGCTCGCCAAATGGAAACCCAACCCCACTTTCCACGAATCCATCCGTCCGTGATTTACGCGCCTCTTCCCATAAAAATAAAAAAGGAACGAAAGCGAAAAACCTCGCAGGGCAAAAAACAACCGAAAGGGAAAAACCCATTCTAATGACCTCCAAGCCTTTAGGGGACGACCTTTGCTCGTGGGACACACGCGAGATGGAGGAGTATGCCACGAGTTGCGGGGAAGGAGAGAGAGAGAGAAATATCTCCCTCGCGACTCGACCGCCGCCCACGCCCTTTTTACCTATTTTCCCTCCCTCCTCAACCCTTCACCCATTCCTATCATTTTCTCTGTCCACCCCCACCCACACTCAATCCTTCTTTCCTAACGTCGACTCTTAAGCCGCAGACTGGAGCTGTCGTTGCGCAACTCCTTGTGTTTCCAACCGCAAAAGAGGATTCCGTAGCAGTTGCACAAGAGAGCGTCGTGAGAGAGGGTGGCATCCATCTGCCGAGGTAGAAGGGAGGAGGGGGAGACGGGGGAGGTAGAGGGAGGAGAGAGGTCGCGAGTGGCAGAAATCATCCGGGGAGAACGCAAGGAACAATGGACGAATTTTTGGCTCGAAGTTGCGGAGAACGAACCTCGATGTCCATCAAACGATACCGCGTGCGTAGGTATACCTTTTTAACGGCTGCTTTTATTTTCGCTCAGTTTTATTTTAGCGTTAAAAACATAATCATGGTGAGGCTTGCGTGCGGAAGAGGTTGATGGGAAACGAGAGAGTCATTTGGCACGAAAGGAATTTAGAAATTGCCGAATCGCCTAGGGGGCCATGTCCTTTCCTCTCCTCCCTCTCACCAACAACAGAAGAGACTCCTTCCATACTTCCTGTGCCGGTTGCCAAGTGTGACCGGCAACTGGAGACTTCAACGCCAGGTCAGCGAAGCGAGAACCGATTCCAGAAAACCAGCTCGCTATCTTTCGTCAGGCACGGGAAGGGACGTTATTTTTTTTAGTTCAAGGCACGGAAGGGCCATTAATTAATCGGTTATTACAGCCCATTAACGCGAATTTTTTTTAGATTTGGGAAGTTCAAATTGGCAATTCGTTTCTGAGATAGAAAAAATTCGGTGTTGATGAACTCCAAACCAGTGTCGAATAAATATCCACCTAAGTTCCATGAAAATTTAACCCTTAAGTAGGCTCGTGGGGTCTGTATGACCCCACTAAGTATTTGATGGAACATTAGACCATAACCAACCTTTATTTAATTTGTTATTTTTGTTCAATAATATGTGAATTTTTGCTTCGGTACGTAATTTTAGTATATTTTCTATCAATATAATTCATTAAATAAATAGAATAAACAACATTATGATTCAAGAACAGGCACTTAAAAAATACTTGCCTAAGGTATCTCCAATTGCCACAACAAGTTTATAAAAGTACTTTTAGAATCTATTTGCGGTGAAGAGGGCTGCTCTGTAGCCGAAATGCGCATTTGGTTTTTTTATAACCATGTTACGGCTATTACAGATACCTGAGATAAGTATTTGTAAAGCACTTGATCTTGAAGATTTTCAGCCATAAGACGACCTCGATAGTATCCTATTGAATTAACATCACAATGATTAACAGAAAAAGATAATATGGGGTCATATAGATCCCAAGCGCTCACTTTCTGACAGGTCGGAATATCGAAACGATGAATAAAATCCACGTAACGCGCCTAAAAGCTCTTTACCTCGTAACTCCATAATAGGGATGATCGTATGCCCAGTAAAATGAAAGTTACGGCAACAGTAAGTAGATGATTTGTTACTTTTCCAGAAATGAAAACTTTTCGTATCGATAAATTTACTCTTATTTTCAGACGTAACGGTCGCCTATAACTCACCTCCCCGACCAAAAATCGCCGATTGTAGAAATGTTAATCACAAGGCTTGGGCACATCGTCGGCAACCTTGTTCACAAAACGCTCGTCTTTAAAAAAAAGAACACAAGGATTTGAAGGTTATCAAGTAAGTGAAAGGAGAAAAAATAACTTGCGCGCGCGAGAGATCTCGTGTGGGTGAAATGGCCCATGGCCTTAAGAGAGGCTGGCGGGAGATGTCTTACCCTTTCACGAAGACTTTCAAAATGCGACCTTTAGACCGATTTTTGAGAGTGGCTGAAATAAAGGCTGGAGCTTGAGAGGGAAGAGGAACGCAGCAGGAGCGAGCGACAGAAAGAAGTCAGGGAAAAAGGATGCATCTTGGAGATCTGTGGGATGGAGAATGTGGAAGTCGAGATGAGAGGGGAAGCGAGCGGTTTGAGTCGAGATTGGAGGGGAAGGATGCAGCTGAGACGTGGGAAGAAGAGGTAGGGAGGAAGGGAAGGGAGGAGAGTGGGAGATGTGCGAGAAATGGGTGGGAAAGGAAAGCGATTGATGGCATGGGAAGCGGTGGGGAAGGAGAATAGAATGGAGAAGGGAATAGAATTGAGGAGGGAAAGGGAATAAAATGGAGGGGGAAAGGGAATAGAATGGAGGAGGGAAAGGGAATAGAATGGAGGAGGGAAAGGGAATAAAATGGAGGAAAAGGGAACAAAATGGAAGGAAAGAGAATAAAATGGAAGAGGGAAAAGGAATAGAATGGAGGGAAAGAGTACAATGGAGATAGAGTAGAATGGAGGAGAGAACAAATAATGGAGGAAGGAAAGAATAGTATGGAGGAAGGAAAAGGAATAGAATGGAGAGAAAAAGAATAGAATGGAGGAGAGAAAAGAATAGTATGAAGGAAAGAAAATGGAATGAGAAAGAGAGAAAATGAATAGGATGGAAAGGGGAAGGGGATAATAAGAATGGAAGAGGGAAAGATAATAGAATGCAGGAAGGAAGTATATTATATAAGGTAAAGAATAACGAATGGATGTGAGGGAGAAATAAAATGGAGAATGAGGAGGGAGGAGATGGATGTAACAAAATGGAGGTTGGACAAAGAAGGTAAAGGGGAGAGGGAAAGAGTGCAGCGGGTTGAAGGAAGGAGATTAATGGAGAAGGTAGGAGTCGAACAGGGAAGCAGAAGGGAAATGGAGGTCAGGAGAGAATGGATAATGAACACGGAGTAAGGAGAAGATTCCCCAAGCAACTCTTAAGCCCTCGAAAGGAGAAAATAGAATTAAAGAACGACAAGAATCTAGATAATAGAGGGAAAATAAAAAAGACAACTAGGCAAAAACAGGAAAAATTTTCAGTTAAATGTTGAAGGATTTGTGATGGTTATCATAGTAATAGCGGTGTTTAAATACTTGTGGCTAGAAACCAGGATAAACCAAGGGTAAAAATCATATATATTATCTAGATTTCCAACTAAATTTATATAAATCAACGAACACAAAAGGAAGAGTGATGGATTGCGGGACAGAGCGCCATGGAAGTTGCTATTTCCAAGAACAACCCCTCGCTTTTCGCTGTACATGAATGAAAAAGACCGCGTGAAGTGAAACCGTGCAGAGTGAGTATATTTTCCCACATGAATACAAGAGATTACGTTGTAGCGCCATATTGAATTCAACATGCTAATTTAGCTGCACTGTATTCAGAAATGTTTCCTTAATAACCCCGGAATTGAACTGGGATATTTTACATATTTTTCATATTCGGAAACCGTTCTAAAGCAAAAATTATGGCCGCGCAATTCGAGGTATCTATCTAAAAACAAAACCGTGCTTAGCGACAAATATGGAAAACAAAATCGAGCAAATCGAGGGGCGAGTGTATCAGATTTAAAAAAATACCATACTCTTCCTAAGAATATATTACCTTTACATAATTTACAATGCATTATGTCGGATTTTCAACATATCCCAGTCAAGTTCACGTCCCGGTATCATTCTGTATAAAAAGCCAGGTTTATGTTATGGCGAAACAGAAAACGTCTATAGCGAAGCCGTGCAATTCGAGGGATGAGTGTACAACAGCGATTGGGCCAATGAGTGGTTTTTATGCATCTTCGTTAATCTGGCGCCATGCGGATCTTACGACGCACCACTGCGTTGATTTCACGCATACAAATGTGGCGCAAGAAAAGAACAATGGAGATTTAGAAAAAAATTACGAAGGATTTTAACTCGAAATTAAGGCAGAAATTTTAGGGTATAAATTATTTCTAAATCAACACGTTAAATCCGCATCCTTTCTATTTATACGCTCCGAGCGAGACGGCTAACTTTCTTTTATTCACGCAAGCTGCACTAGAGATAGCTTTCCGCTCCAAACTCATAAAATGGCGCATTCGGTTCGAGAGATTACGAGCATAATTTCTTGGCGTTGATTTAGAAATCTTAGAAGACTTGTAAAAAGAAAGGGCGAGTATTTTTACGAGCAAAATATGGCGCCAAACGCTGAGATATTTGAACATTCGAGAAAGCGTCTATATTTCATTTTATTTCAAGCTGGAAAGTGGAGTAAATGACGTGTTATGCTTATGCGCATAAAGCTGAAACTAAATTTTGACATTTGCGAACCCGGTTCTCCCACTTGCCGGATAGGTGCTTTAACCAACTACTATCAATATACATTCTCGAATAGGGGCTGGTTAAAGCACCTATCCGGCAAGTGGGAGACCCGAGTTCGATTCCCGGTCAAGTGCAGGATTCATTCTCCTTCTCAAGTGTCAAAATTTATTTTATTATTTATTTTAATCTTTCTACATTTACGTCGAGTGGGAATTGAACGTACAAAGAGGCTCCAAAGCTAAAGTGACCAATCAAACTGATTTATCCAGTATATACTGCACTGATTTTTGACGATATTGTACTTATCGACTTTCTGTACTGGCTTTTTGAACTTTTCCGAAGGAAACATAGCCTTATGAAATGGTCCTGTCTGAGTGTGTGTCCCCTACTAACAACTTTTGAACCAATGTACCGATTTTCATGAAACTTGCTATGAGGCTTGTGCTGCCAGGGCCCACCTCCAGACTATATTTTATTTGGCAAAGATTAACGTCCCGGGTTCGATTCCAGGAACGTTTTTGCCTATTTATTTTACATAGGAAATCTCAAATCCATCGTGCAGAGATGTTTTCTCTAATACATTAAAATTTCTTTAAATTGTGATATCGGAGCGAGGTTTTTACTTTTCTAATAGGAAATGAATGTAAATTCTAATTATTATCGCATAATTTTGATAATTGATTGTATTTTTTTAATTCCTACTAAAACATAGCGTTTTTGCATTTTAAATCGTATTTTATCGGATTGTTGCCATGGGGACGATTATTACCGAACTCGGCTTGAGCATAGACGAGTGAACAAATGGGTTATTTTTTCCACTCGACTACTCATCAGCAATGGACAGTTGATCCATACATATTAGTGTATAAACAGTAACATTTATTTAATTCGTTTTTTTTTTTAAGACATGCAAAATATAATTTGAGAAAGAGATTTTGACATTGCTTTTAGTATTGTAAACCTGATAATGCTCTATTAATTTGTTTTCAAAAATTTCTCTATAATTGATAAACTATGAATTATAAATGGTATATATGGTATGAGAATTTCTTGGAATGACTTACACATTATGAAATATTTCCTGTCAATATACGTAATTAATTCGGGACGTCAACTTTGGGAAACCTGCCAGCATTAGTCCTGGTTTGGACTTCTTGTTTAAATATTACAATTAATTATTCAATATAAGGCCTTAACACGGTAACTTAGCATTTTGGTATCCTCGAGATCTATTACTATCATTTAAAACGCCGTTTTTGTACCTATATGTGTAGCTTAAAATGATACACCGTATATTAGTTTTTACCTTGATCGGAAAGTATTCGTGAAAAAATAAAATAAATATTTCTGTAAATTGCAAAGTTGACACTCGAAATTTTAGCAAAAGAATTTTGTACCGATTTGCTTCTTGTATCCAGACTGCAATCGCGAATTTGTTGTTTTTTATGGGCAACAAATGCGAATTGCATTGACTTGGGGTATAAAAATGGTCACTTAATTTATCGCTTTAATTTCGCTCGAATAAAGTCGTTTTTTCCGTCCGTCTGTCGCAGTACGCGCGCGAGTTTCGGATCTCCGATCATATTCTCAAAAATGTCATCGTGCACTGGAAAAGTCTTCTGGAAAGATTTTATAACGGCGAAGAAGAGCCACGTAGCAAGTGCAGCGAAGTGTGTGCAGGGGCCGCCTTACAACCCTGTATACCCACGCTCACAATTCGCGGATTAACGACCTGAGATGGCTTTTTCTTCCTCCCTATTAAGACGGATTTTTTAAGGAAACGAACATGCGTGAAGAACGTGGTATTTTCGAGACGTGCTGAATTTAATGCGCCGATGTTTTCGCAGATAATTTTCTCAACGCATTACGATCAACGTTCTTCGCTCTGGGCATTGCGCTCAAAAAATGAGAAATTGCGATTCGCCGTGATGATAATTTCATTAATTTAACCAAGTATTATGAGAGATATTTTCTTTAAAACCTGCCTAGTTTAACTAAGGCACATGATAAAAAATTTAGGAAATTCTTGAAATGAGATAGTTTCGTTGGCCTTTTTGAGCGAACATAAAATTGAAACGTATCATTTTAAATTATTACAGAAATTCAATTTCAATAGAATTTTGTCCGATACATTTTTTTCCGAATTTACGCAATGTTTGCTTACTTAAGTGAGGCATAACGCCGAATATTTCCCATTTACAGGGGTAAAAGTCATGAAGCGGGGAACCACATTTCGATACTGAACTTTTCATAATGAATTCAACGTTATCAGCGATATTCGCGCAACTAATTTTGATGCTCAATGAACGCGTAGGGACGGAAAGTTGATGTAGACGATTCGTTTAAAAACACCACGAACCTCTGAGAAAACCGCTTAATAAAAGCTTAAGAAATCTATTGAGATTAAAAACTGAAAACCCATATGCAAATATTTCATGTACCAAGTTAAAAAAATATCGCTATAAATTTCCTCAAGCAACCATCATCGGGTGAATTAAAGATGATAGTAGTTTATATGACGTCAGAAAGAACGTTAAAAAAATAATTTTAAACTTGTGCGAGTGGAATTCTGGATTGCGTGGTTACGACAAGCATCTAAAAAGTCACCGTTACTGCAAATCCACGCAGATAACAGCCATGCCATCAATGGCATCGCTATAAGAAACACACACGAGCACATAAGCCCTGATTATGACGTAACGGATGCTCGACGGGCTGCAACAAACGTTTGGCTGATGCAATTACCGGACGCTTTAAGCTCTTCTCGATCGCCCAAAAGGAGGACGCAAGTTGCGATTTTGAAAGGTAATCCCAAGAGTCTCCCACATAGAAAGCTCCATCGCTGACCACGTAACATCTACGCGCGTCTGTGCAGTTATGAAGAAAAAAACTCGCGAGAGAGGTGTTATTGGTACACAAAGACGGAGTTGGAAGATGAAAATGCACGTTTAACGGTTTCGCAATATATGAGAGGATGACCTCAGTGAAATGCGTCGGGCGGACCGGATCTCCGAAATGAGCGTCGCGTGGGTGGGACATCGTTCTGAGGGAGGGCGGACCAATTCAACCACGTTCCTTTATTTGGGGCTGATACGTCGGTTTGAACGATATTCCAGATGACTTTAACGTGTCCTCTGTGCTTTTGGCGCAGTTTCAAGTTCCGCTTGCAAAGACGTTTTCCGGAATAACCTCCATGCCATGTTACCAACGTATAAAACTGATAAGGAGTGGGTTTTAATTAAAGCCACGAATTGACGGTATGAAATGATCGAGGAACTCGGGTCATCCACTATCCTACCACTGGACTATCGTGGCACACTAATTCTCCCGTTTCAGAACGTGGATTGGAAAAACATCCGCGTTCTGAAATGGGAGAATTAGTCTGCCAAGATAGTCCAGTGGTAGAATATCCGCTCAGCAAGTGGAAGACTCGGGTTAGATTCTCGGTCATGGCAGATTTTCTCTCGTTTCCAAATTTCCCAAATTAAAGTAATGGCAAACCTCGAACTAGTGAGGTGAAATTTATGATCGTACCGTAACTGAGTGGTGGTCTCCCCAAACCGCTCTCTCTTTACACAGGATTTAACAAAAGTCCGTTCTCAATGGGAAACAAATGAAGGTATAAAAATGAATTTTTATAACCAACTTTTATATAGTTAATACTTTAATATGAATAAACTTTATAATATAATTATGATAACCTTTCTGCTTGCATGGGCGTAAAAAGTTGCAAAAGTGTCTGCCAGCCGTTGATTGATGTGGGGGTCTCTCTATTTAATCTTTTTACACTTGAGAGAATGACAGACAGAAGTAGAGAATTCAGTGGCAAACGTAAGAATATTTGGTATATAAGTATTAAGAAGTTTGATAGTATCTTTTGTTTCATTAATGGAAATACTAATTATCCATTCATATTGCTTAAAATCAAGGAAAATATACTGCTTGTTTAAAGTAATTCAGCTTTAGATACTAGTAGGAGTGAAATTGTTGAATATTTCATATTTTAGTCACCTAACTTAAATGACAACAATAATTAATTGTTCTTTTCTTAACATTACATCAACCATCCATGTAAAAACACTGTATAAGTATAGTTAGCTGAAGAATTGCTAAGCTACAACACAACACTTTAAAATGTTTCATTTTAATTTGTTCAAATTAACACCCTTTACAACAGTATTACCAATCTTAAATAGTGAATATAGACAAAAACTTTTAAAGATGAATAAAAACTCATCTACTATCAATAACAAATACGATAGATAAAAAAATACAATTATTAGCAGAAATATCCCTTCAAATTAACATTTATCGCAGCGCCAACGCTAGGATCTGGTGGCCGAGGTGACTAAATCACTAGTCTTATGCGATGATTATCTCAGGTGAGGTGGTTCGAACCCCGCAAGCAGCTTTGGGTTATATATATATATATATAATGCAAATTGAGCACGCACTGAGTAATTTGGTTGTATTGATTTATAATGTAAAATTAAAAGTATTTTCTCCTTCAATTCTGTTATACTTTCCTATGAGAACGGTCTTTTGTCACACCTAATATATTAAAGCTGTAGTCCGTGGGAAACTTCATCATACGGATTCCTGGCACAGACAGCGTGAGAGGGGAATGTCCAAAAGAAAGACATAACTCAAGAGCGGCTGAATCTATTTAATTTATTCTTTCAGTTTTAAAGAGACCGACGCCTAAATAAGCTAATGAGTAACCAACAAAGGAAATAACGGCCCGAGTTCGATTACAGAACCGTTTCATTTTGCATTTGAATAACATAGGAATTGATGTGCGCATTTTTTATTCGCTTTTACGATTTTGAAACTTGAACCGAAGAACCTATTAAAGAATAAAAATTCGTTTTTATACCGACGACTTTCAAGTAGCCGTCCATCTGATGCAAAGGTTTGTTTTGAACGGTAAAATTTTACGTTTTTTGTTGTGAAAATCTTCGAAACACCATTGTTGTTGATTTATCGAAATGAAAACGAGAAATATTTCGTGATCACCGTAAATAAGGTTTAACTGAACAAAGTATGAGAATATAAGTATGGAATTAAGATACTCCCTATGAAAGACGGTTTAAAAGTTTTATATTGAATTCAATCTCATATATGTTGCTCAATTCGTAACCTTCACTATAAAAGCATTACAAAATAATGTAAACGAAGTTAATGTATAATGCATACACACTTAAAATCAAGGCCTGAAGAGCCGAGGTGGAGTACGGGAGGGTTTGTGGCCGAAGGCAGACATCCCATAGTTGTTTATTATTAATATTTATTCACTAGCTATATCGTAAATTGGATTTTACGTGTCATGAGGGTTATGAGGCAATTAAAAGAAAAGGACTTAATAATCACTTTATTCCTTTGTAAAATGTAACTATCGGAAAGTAAATTAGCGAAGTAATTTGACACTATGTCTTAAGTTGTTTCACAGCACCTCAGTAACTATAGGTCAATTCAACCTTCAAGTCACCTATTATTAACTATACTACGGTAGGATAATATACGGAATAATTATAAAACTTAATCTTATCAAATGCTGGTCGTTAAAATATGGCGACCTACATAAATTGATTGTATCTACAAAAATGTAACGCACCATTTATGTAAGTTTGGCGCTGTAAAATAATCGGTCGCTGAATGGACAATGTTGACGAGGAGTTGCGTATCAGGACGCGCATATTTTAAATAACTCATTTTTGAGATTAATAACAAATAAACGAGAATACCTACTGTGTATTCCCTTTAAGGCAATATAAAACGTGAGTACCCAAACTGCCCAAATCCGCCTATTCCTATACCAACGCGGCAATAATCTATGTCTCCTCCACCTTCCTCTTTCCTTTCCTTCGTTCCCTCCCATTCCCTCTCTATCCCACGCCTCCTCCATCATAACCTCCTCTCTCTCTCATTTCTCACACAACCTAGGCCCCTCTATCCTAACCTAAAATCATAAACAAGTCACCGCCACGGCGTGGTTCAGGAGTCAGGGTGGTAATTATCCCACTCGGGAAGCTCAAAAAGGGATTCTATTCTCACCGTTGCCTGGTTAGGATATATAAAACGAGGCCGAACCACTCGACTCTCACTCACTCGCTAGCTCGGTTTCTCTCCATCTTCTTTTGTTCCGCTCCCCGTACTCTACCTCCTTTCTCTTTTTATTTTACATTACCCTAAAAATCGCCGTGTTCCTCCAACTTAGTTTTTCTTTCCGATAATCCAACAACTCCTTTAAAAAAATAATAAGAGGGGTAAGTATGGACTGTCTGTCCTTCCCGATATACTAACATAAAATGGCGGGTACGAAACCTGCCGTCAGGATGGACGTTGGCTTTCTCAATTTTTGCTGTTGACAAGCTTATCTTTGAGTGGCCGAGATGGCTGATAACGAGTGAATGACAAAGAATTAAAGCCATGACTTCAGTTTATGGCTGGTACCAAATAAATGGGTAAGCTAACTCCTACGTCCATGAAACGGTCGATCATTGTATGACATTGAAGTTGAAATGCGTGAATGGTTTAATCAACCGCAAATGGCAGCTCTTACGGATTTCATAGGATTATGTTTTCAATAAGTAGTCCTCACGTTACACGTGACAAATAGATATACTTCGGCAATTACAGGCAAGTACTCCGTTGTCGGAAACTTCGTAGCCAGAGGTAACATAGATTGAATGGGGATAAGTGACAGTGCTTCATTATACATACTGTACAAGATATATGTAACTTATACAAATAATAATAATAATGCATTTAATTACAACAAATAGCTATATAGAGAAAGTATCAAGACTATTTGCCGCGAATGGAACATTCCTACAAACCTATGTGCACATGCGGTGGCGTTGGCCTTGTAGGGAATCATTTCACCGATGCAATTCCTAAAACTATATGTGGTCTGTAACAAGCATTGGCACAAATGGAAGGCCTCCTAAAGTGTGTTCAAAAGAGAATACACAAAAATTTCTGTGATGGAAGCGAATCTAATTTATCAGGAATTATAAAAGCACAAAATAAAAATAAGCAGAGGACGGACCTCGGTATAAAGGAACTTCGTTGTCAGAGGTTTCGTTAACCGAGGTATGCCCGTATGTACCTGATATTATTTCAAAACAATTCAGAATTTTCTATTGTGTAGCATCTAATATTAATCGTATCTAAAATCCATTTCTGTTGGTAGCGTATTAGTATATTTTAATGGCATGGTTGTACAATGAGCAGGCCCGATTCGGGAAATTTTGAAGCCTCGGGCTAGAATCAATTCCAGGGCTTCGTTCAGAAAGTTTTTACGAAGGTATTTGAAAAATACATGCTAATTTATTCATTGCTCCTTTTACACTGATAAAAATTAAAACTAAAAGGAAACTTCATCAAGATTCTAGCCAGTTCGACAATATAAATTACGGAGTAATAATATATTTCTATTTTATTTGCAGAGAATGCGTATGTTGATCGTAAAGAAAGCGTCCCCATGATTTTGACGCACCGGGAAATCGCCGGTTTTACGAGGAATTATTTTAAGAGCAATTTTACCCATTTGTACGCTTTAATCTCTGTAGCCATGAAAAATTAGACCAAACTACGTCCACTCTTCACCTACGAAGTAGCCTTCCTCAGTGGCAATTCACCGATTCTAAGGTCACGATAGTTACTTATATCGTCGTTAGGATTAAAGGTGTCTCAAGTGCCTAACAGGATTTCAATGTTCGCCACATTTGTGACCATCCGAGCAACATGGTCGCCACATGATTCAGAATATATGCTATATATATTAATAAATAAGAGTAGCAATTTTTGAAAGTTTATTGAGGTTATTAGCCGTCAGTTATAACTTTTGCAATTCTGACAAAATAATTACGTATTTTCCAACTCGCACACTTTCTGCATAATGAATTGATTCAAAGTATTATTAATAATATAATACATGTGTACAGGAAAGTGTACAGTCTATCAAAAATAGGCGCGTTTCGTGCGATGGAGTATGTGAAACTATAGGATATAATCTGACCGAACACACACACCATAAAACAGCAAAACACAACGACCCGATTATATCTCTATATATATTATAAATAGCTGCTTCTTACGGAGGATATATATAGGACTAGGTAAAACGCCCAGCTTCGCTCGGGAAAGTTTTCTTTAAGTAGCAAAAGATTTTTATTATTTTTATTGATATATCACTTTGATGTCACATTACAATAAAACTAATACAATAAATTCTGAAATTGACTTACTTTCGCTGTTGTGTACCCCAACTTTACCGTTTCCCATTCCTTAATTACGCAAGCGATGTTTACATTAACATTTACCATGTTATGTATGGTATTGTAAAGTTTTATGATTAATATAATTACGAATTAACTTCTTACTTAATATTCACATGGATAGATGCACCGAAACCTTTAAAGCAGCAATACAGTTATGTGGATTGTCAATACTATTAGCCAAAACGTAAACAATAAACAACATCTTGGTTACCGAACAAATGTAAATAGATGTATCGATTTATGTTGCGATAAATCTTTCAATATTAAAGGTAAAAGATGACAATATGCTAATATTCTTTAAAAATCATTTGACTCACTTTAAAAATTTTCATAGACTATGTTTAGGATTTAGGCATGAATCCATTTGTATCCTTTATCTTGGCGTTGGCTATTCTTCCTCTACGGCGAGCCACAGCGTGGATATTTCTTGCATTACTCTTTACGTGGCTATCTCCCTTTGAAGAGGACAACAATTAAGAAATTTAGCTTTGTTGCCCCAAGGAAAATGTTAATAAATTTTGTGCTTAAAGGATAATTTCGAGCGATTTAACATGTAACATGACAAAACATGAACAGAATTAAAATATTCAGTCTCTCGTGGGTAAAATAAGCCATTTTCATAAGTTAATATTTAGGTATATTTATATCCACATCAGTGAAGGGCTGCATGGCATTTTGGGGTTTCTCCACACATTTCCCATGCATTCTTATAGAAATGATATTTTGCTGATCCCATGGGGTATAAGAGACCCCACGGTCTGCAAACCTAGACCAAGTTCTTCCTTTGGTCCATGGGATGGCCCATGAAACTTTTGAATTCGATAGCTTCAAAGCTGTAAAAACGTATAAAGAACATACATACATAGATACACACTCTTAAATATTTATAAGATAGGGATATATATATATAATATAAAACCTAAGGTACTTCTAGATATGCCACGGACCTGAAATTTGGCAGGATGATAGGTTATTAGGTACAACCAACCATAAAAATCGAAAATTCCAAATTTTTTAATTTTTAGTGGTGTATTTTTACCCGTGTTCCATTTTGATACTCCATAAGAAAAACATGGAAATCTGTGCAGAGTTTCATAAATTTGCATTTTTAAATTAGTTATAATTCAGATAGAAACTTAGGACGAAAACACTTCTACAGCTAAAAGAATGAGGTCCCTTATTTTTGAAGACTAAATTCAAATCGGTGCCGAATTGACGAAGAAATATGTTTTTAATCGGAAAAAGCAGATGCTCAACAATAAAGAACTTCAGCTACCATAGCAACCAGGACAATGCTTTTCAATGGGAAATGGCAATCCGTATTATAATAGCATCACATGAATGCTTTTTAATAAAGAAATTCTTATTGTCCCATTGGTTTCAACCAGAGGGGTATACATCTGATGACGTCATCATTTTAAAACTCGGTATATGCTATATTAAATAAAAGAACGTTACTGCTTTTAATTATGGGGGTTGATGAACTGTATATAATAATAGCTTTAATTTAGTGCTTCTTCAAAGAATCAGTGGATTGTATTATAA
This sequence comes from Tanypteryx hageni, assembly GCA_028673005.1. Taxonomy (NCBI): domain Eukaryota; kingdom Metazoa; phylum Arthropoda; class Insecta; order Odonata; family Petaluridae; genus Tanypteryx; species Tanypteryx hageni. Next base: position 66,600,058 of record CM054115.1, on the reverse strand, counting down.
TGCAATTGATTTAAAACTACGGCGTAAACTTATAACGACGTCAAAATAAAAAACAGGAAATATTAGTGACGTTACGGACTTCCTGATGCACTGCATCCCCTCAAAATCCTACGGTGTTACTTTCGATATGGACTGAAATGCTTGTATTAAAATTTTCTTCTGACTAGATACTGCAAAACGATATATCAGAAGTGATGCCAGGGAAATATTCTATTTTTATTTACCGATTTATTTTCTTATCAGTTTTAATCAACCAAACGCGAAGCGGATAACGCAATTATTTTGTCTATTTGAAGGCTTAATAGACTCTAATTCAATCGGAGGCAACAATACGGGTCGCCTTGGCAACACCCGGAAAGAGTACGAAAAAGCCATAACATTTCGAAAAGAAATGTTTCTGAGGAATTATTCCGTTTAACATCTAAACATTGCAAGAATAAGGTATTTTATAGTTTTAGCCGTCGAATAGAGCAAAAACGGAGAAATTCGGTCCATATTTACGTATTTTAATGAATGAAAGAAATAAACCTTGCACCTTGAAAATTCGAAACTCCTGTGTAAACATATAGAAAAATATAATCGTCTCCCAGAGTCGAATCCTAGACACTTTCGTAAACGAAAATAGTTTTTCCGGGGTCTTCTAGTTGACAGAAATAAAATGGCGTTTACAGCATTTCTCTATGACAAATTGTTCAAGAGATAAAAGGGGGGAGGGACGGACGGACAGACATTGAGTAATTATTTATAAAGATTATAGCAGATCTTATATACTTCAGTAACCAATAAAATTATTTACGTTGACAACAATTAGGTTGCTATGCATGAATTTTTCTAAGTTCATAGCGAATTTCGACTTTCTTGTTCGATTTTCTTGATAACGGCTCCTCCTACGAGAAAAACATATAGGATAAACGTTACTAGTTTAGTTTATTTGAAAACTAGTTTGATATGACCAAACATTTACGAGATATAACGGAAAGTTAATTTTATGTCACCAGTAAAGCGGTACCCCTGATTGGCTTACGTGATTTATTTATTTGATTTTCTTATTGACTTTGACTGTAAGTCCTTAATATCAAATTTCATAAAAATCCGATCGGTGGAAGCCAAGAACGAACATGCGGACGGACGGACGGACGGGCAGACGGACGGATAAACCGAAGCTAATAGGCGCTTATGCTGGAAGCGAAACGCACTCAATAATTGATTTTCATGGAAAACAATTTCCACACTTGCCAAAAAAGTAAATTTCGAATATTTTTTCGAAATTAACAAGAAAAATACGACTGATGAACGTCATCATTTCGCCGCATGCGGCATTTACTTATCCAATTATGAAGTTTATGTAGTAATGGAAGATTCTTACACTTTTGTTCAGCGGTAAATATAATTCTACACGCCCCAGATCCGTTGAAAACGAAAACTCGAAAGAGAACTCTCGCAAGAGTCCTGCGTGCCGCAATTACGATCGAGACGCGCGGAGAACGGAATGGTTTATTTTTTCCATATTTTTTTTCCGCCGAGTTCCTTACCTATCGAGGAGAAGTCCTTTTACCGCGGCGAGTCATGGGGGACTTTTGCAGACTGGAAAGGAAGACTCTCGACCCTCCGAGGAGACGACGGGGGGTGGGGAGGAGAATAAAAACGGTATTTATGGGACGAGATCGAGACAGTCGACTCCTTTCTTGCAACTGACCTGCAGGGAGGAGGAGGAGAAGGGAGAGGGAGGAATAGGGAGGGAAGGAGAGGAAGGGAGGGAGTGGGAAGGAGAGAGTGGGAGGGAAGGAGAGAGTGGGAGGGAGGGAGAGAGAGGATGGCAGAGGGAGGGAGGGAGAGGGAGGGAAAGGGAGGGAGAGGGAGGGAGGGAGGGAAAGGGAGGGAGAGGGAGGGAGGGAGAGGGAGGGAGGGAGAGAGAGGGAGGGAGGGAGGGAGGGGGAGGGAGGGAGGGAGGGGAAGAGAGAGGGGGAGGGAGGGGGAGGGAGGGGGAGGGAGGGAGGGAGGAAGGGAGTGGGAGGGAGGGAATGAGAGGGAGAGGTAGGGAGTGATAAAGGGAAGGAGTGGGAAAGGGAGGGAGTCGGAAAGGGAGGGAGTCGGAAAGGGAGGGAGTGGGAAAGGGAGGGAAAGGGAGGGAGAGGGAAAGGGAGGGAGAGGGAAAGGGAGGGAGAGGGAAAGGGAGGGAGTGGGAAAGGGAGGGAGTGGGAAGTAGAATAAGAGGGTGCGAGTTGGAGATGGAAGGAGCGGGAAAGGGAGGGAGGGAACGGGGGAGGTAGCGAGTGAGTGAGGAACGGAGGGAGAGAGGGAGTGGGAGAGAGGGAGTGGGAGAGAGGGAGTGGGAGGGAGTGGGAAAGGGAGGAAGTGAGGGAGTGGGAAAGGGAGGGAGTGGGAAACGGAGGAAGTGAGGGAGTGGGAAAGGGAGGGAGTGGGAAATGGAGGGAGTGGAAGAGGGAGTGAGAGGGAGGGAGTGAGTGAGAGGGAGGTAGTGAGAGGGAGGTAGTGAGAGGGAGGTAGTGAGAGGGAGGTAGTGAGAGGGAGGTAGTGAGAGGGAGGGAGTGAGAGGGAGGGAGGGAGTGGGAAAGGAAGTGGGAAATGAAGGGAGCGGGAGAGTGGATAGACGGGAGAGACATAGAGGTGTAGAACGTAAGTGAAAGAGGAGAGTGGGAGATAGAAGAAGGGGGGGAGAGAGAGAGAGATGGAAAGGAGAGGGAAGGGAGAGAAAGTCTTCCATGCGAGAATGCCTGGTTATAGGGACGTGAGTGTTTTGAGTCAAAGAGGCATAAAAGGATTACCCGTTGCGTAGACGATTTACTTTATGGTACTTCCGCGCCTAAACGTAAAGGTTTTACGGCGCGTCTCTTAGGAGCTAGTGTCAGATTAGATTTGTATGTACAGGGAACATAACAGGAAAAGCGAAACGGTTAGATGAAACGGAAAACGGGGCGGCAACGGTTGTTGCGGCTACAGAGATGTATCTTTCGTGGCATATCCAATAAAAACGACTCTACCATGTGTCATAACCGAGTAATATATTATATTAGGAGAACACTTTTGAGTCTACTTTTGTTTTCATTTGGTTTGGTTAAAACGCGCACTAGGTTTAGAGTTTAGTGTTTAGTGATATTTTTAATCAAAGTTTTCTAGAAAACTGTCTCATCACTCAAAAGAAAGAAATATAGCACGTAAAAATTTAAATTTTTGGTACGTTTACACTAAAAAGATTTCTCTATTGAATGTCATTTCTGGTTTGATGGGTAATTTATCGGCGAGAGGCTTTTCTAAGACGGATTTTATTTGCGTCCCATTTCGTTCACAATGCGCGTTCGTTGTGTTAGAGATTGGTATTTGTTCAAGGTTCCCCCCAAAACGATTTGACCTCTTAAAAAAAACAAGGACACCGTTAACCCTAATAATCTAGCCGCTAGGACTCTAGCGCGTAAAAATCCGAATTCGTGGCATAACTATGTAAAATAGATTTCCCTTTTAAGTGCCTCAGAGTTTCGATGTATTTCGTCTCTGGCGGTGAGGAACCTTTAAGATTCACCTGTAACGCTGCCCCACACGGTTAAAGGAAAGTGCATGACCGCTAACGGCCAATGCACGGAGAAAGCGATGTGTGTATTTTTAGGGCGAGTATTTGTCTCTTCTCTGCACTTTGACCTTCAACTGTGAGGAGATATTGAAACAAGGTTTATTTTATTTCTGAAAGTGCGCACTCGTACGTCCAGGAAGACCGCTCGTGAATTGACGAACGTGACTTGGGTAAGAAAGCTGTTCATTTTACTGCAAACTTGGATGATATGAATATACCTTACTTTTGTTCGCCAGGAGAAAATTATGCTCCGAGTATCTATACGAGTGATTATACAAAATGATGCCACGAAATGAAATGGTAATAACCCGTCAACCGTGACATTATTTTGTGTATGTGTACATCTGATTATTGCAAATTGCTTTCTTAAGAGTGAGGCAGCATAATTTCCGTAAATATCTCAACCTTTACAATTCTCCGCAAGCCTAAAAATCACTTTTTCTGTCAACATATTTAAGTTCTAAATGGCATTTCAATGTGCAATTTTAAATATCCTTTCTCATTCATTACTATATCTATGTCTTTCAAAATGCCATCTTGTATTTGTGGTTTTTATTTTTCCAGAATAATGTCAAGGTTTTGATTTAAAGTAATCGAACAAGTTCCACTGTAATCACTGCGTGTAATTATGTATATAATTAGTTAGTGATTAGGTTCTACAAGGATCTACTGTAAAATTATATCTAAAACATCAACACAGATATGGCGATAAATTACAATACTTAAACTAAATATAAATAAACTATAATACTTATTCAAGAGAGGACTATCGAGCTCATCTTACGGTTGAAATCAAATTGACAAAAATATATTGGTAAAACTAAAGAATCTTTCATCGGTGAATCGCCACTGATGACTTTTGCTTTGTAGCCGAAATGCCTATGCAGTTTTTTTCAGACTTCTTTCTGGCATCTTAGTGACACAGTTTGACAGTATAATGCTAATGTTCTTAATTTACAAATATAATCAAAACACTGACAACGTTCTTCATAGTAGTTTGCACTGGATTGCTGCAGTTGTTTCCTTATCTCAAACCTAATTTTTTAATTCTATTTTTTTTTCTGAAGGGATATTACTGAATTGCTTCAAACAAACGTCTCTTTGCGTGTGCCTCTCCGACATCTCCTACAGAAAGTGTCCGTAAGGCTTCCTGTGGCACCTATTTTCCAACCATATCTCAATTTACCATTCCTCTTCCGCAAGTATATGCACACACACAACTATATTTTCTTGGCAGTTTATATCAACTCTTTATATAATCTGGTCATAAATGGCAATACCACGATAAACCTCCGAGAAAAGACGGTGAAAGTGTGACAATAACCGCGCACGAGAGTTGAATGAAGCGTAGAGGTGCGCAACCTTTTCAAAACCCAAGACGCGTCGGGGAAAAGCCTAAGATGTCGTGGGCCAAGGTGAAAGAAAGATCCGATATTTTTTTTCAAATGGATGTTAAGAACGGTGACGGATGTGGCCAAACGCCTTTCACTACGCTGAATTCAGAAAGGAAGCTCCTCCGGAGGACTTAACACATGAAGAGGGAAGCTAATGACCCCCGCGGACATCTTCACTGAGAGGAACGCTAGGAAAATTTGACTCGTCCGAACCGGCGGCTAGTTCCGCAAATAGGAAGGAAGCGGGAAAATTTTTAGGTCTTCGTAATTGGTTCTATTGTTCTTCAGGAGTTACAATTAACAATAAACCCGAGACGTATTCTCGTTAGAATGGATTTGACCAATGGGCGGTACGGGAAGGCAGAATCCGGTCTGCGCATGCCCGGAATGAAAAGAGTGGCAGACAGGTTAAGGAAGGGAAATTGGTTAAGGATGCACGGCGTGCATAAGGGGAAGAGAGAGAAAGTAAAAGCGAGATATTGGCACAGAATGAGGTTAGCGAGATAAGCGAATTTCGAAGAATGCCCCCGGAGAGCCACGAGTATCATTGAAAATGTTTCTTAAAAGTGGGTTGAAGCCAAGTCGGAAAATACCTTCGCGTGTAGTGAAGTTAGTTTTTTTGTTCGACCATTCGCCAAGAAAAGCACTTTCTCGGCATTGATACAAATCGCTATCACCAAGCTGGACTGGCATACCGGTTAACAATTTTTGTTCATGAAGGTGGCGTGGAATGTTATTTTTTGAGATGTGAAAGTTAAATAAAAATTCGAAGAAAGAAATGATCGATGCATTTGCTTCGGAATCGCAAAGCCATCGAACTATTTTTAACCTTTAACATCGGCATTTTTATTTAGAGAATGCGATTACTTTTTTGGTAACTTACGCTGCTATTTGATATTCACTCTCCGCTAAGACCAGTGGTTCTTAACCTTTTTCGTCTCGCGCTACCCTTTCTGATCTTCTGAAACCCCCACGCCACCCTTATTTCCCCAGAAATTTTTTAAATGTTTTTAAGGGTTATGATTTTAAAATTATTAGCAACAGTGACCAATTTTTTAGGACATAGGTTTCTAAATGTTTCTAAGTGAGCTAAGTTCTACTGTGTGATTTTATATAGTGAATTCTAATCTGTTTAACTTTTGTTTCGACGCACAATTCACAGCTGACAAGATAGCATAATTTTTTTGGGCAGTCGGCATAAGGTTGTCATAACTTACAAAAATCCATGTATATTATATATTATATTATTCCTATGCATAATAAATCCATTCTTCTGCACCACATTTGTTATGGAGGTGAGAAGTTGACATCATTTGGATACATCAGTATAACACTTATATAATCGAAACAGTTATAAAATAAATGAAAAAAATATTAAAGTAGGTAAATTGGACAGCATTAGAATAATATGGGAGCTGGAAATTTGAGGCTAAACTTATTTTGGTCCAAAATGCTTCGCGCTGTCCTTAATTTTAATGCATCACTGCATGGCGAATTTTTTACATAGTTTTGAAGAACTGCTGATTTGAAATATAAAGTCTGCTAGTTTTTGCATAGTTAATCAAAACGGGAGATCCAATTTCTTTTTTATAGTTTTGAAAGTATATTTTCCGTTCTTTTATGGCATTTGAGATCAACTAATTGGAAAATTTTTGCCATCATTAAAATAAACGAGTGAACAGAAAAGTTTGACTTAGAATCATACGTAAAAGCTAGGTCGAACAATACTTGGAACATGAAAATCCTAATTCAGTTTCTACGACCAGTTTTCTCTAAAACTAGATAAGAATGAAACATCCAAATTTCGCTCTCCCTAGGAGAAAAACCTCAAGGCTAAAATAAAGCACAATATTAATGCAAAGCACCCATGATATTCGCCATTAATTGAAATTATCCGTTTCGAACGTATCCAGTGACGTAGTAAATTGGAGTTTCGTAACAGCTTCTCATTGAAAAGTAGCTGATACACTAGCAATTAAAAAAACTGAACGGGCTCCAATCATTTAATATCTCTCATCCTGCGTGCTGAATTTCAATGCAAGAGAAAGCCCAAAATGAAAACCATGAATGAAGTTCGTCGTATTTGAGGTTATTGTATACTGTCGCGGAGGAGCCATAACTTTTTATAGAAAAAGCAAATTATATATACTTACACCTGTTAAAAAAATCCAAATCGGTTTTTATCGATGCTCCGTACGTAAAAGGCGACCCGGGAGCCATAACGTGTTTTGATAATTTGTTTTGTATTCATCTCGCATTCTTTTACCAACCGGTCGCTGTCTCACCAACTCTCTCATCTCATTCACCATATTATGTTTCTCATCTTCACTCTCCCTCACTCTCTCCCCATCTCCACACACCCATCTCTTCTTCAGCCCGTTCCATTTCTCACATCCTTGTCTATCTCAACTCTCGCTGCGGCGCTCTCTAAAACTTATTCCGCGGACGTTTAGAGCGACGGAGCATAGTTTGGGAAACGACCCACATTCCCATCCCGTGGAGGCGTTCGGTTGGGTTGCCGGTATGTGGAAGAGGAAAAAAAGCAATTTCGTTTAAAGGGTACGCGTTGACTAAGACGGAGCCAGTTGCACGACTGTCTCCAACCTGATAGTTAAAACATCAGAAAGACGACCAACGGGGGTTGCGCAGTGTCAAATTAACGACTAGAGAGGTAAACAAAACGTTTTTGCGAAAATATTTGCCTTTTGTGCGTTATGGGAATAAAAGTCTCTGTAAATTCAGTTTCAGAGAAGCTATGACTTTTTTATACTATAGGATATAAAAGTCACTATATATAAAATTGTACAATTGTCAATTATAACATTGTCAACAATCACTGAAAAAAAAACAAAATATTTTAACCATAAAATTTTGAAAATTGGGCAAGAAAAAACACTATGCCTTATACGATCACTGCAGCAGAAAATAATTTATAAAAATGTTTGATGCCAAGTTCGAAGAGATTTTTGGACACCCTGTCATATATAGCAGGGGTGGCCAACAGGTCGATCGCGGAGCCATTTTCGGTCGATCGCAGTGTTCGCAATTTCCGAGCGGCAGTCTATCTCGAGTAACAGCAGGCGATGCACATGTTTTCGCGGAGTGGGTATTTCATATTTTTTGACTTGTGACATTTTGACATCTATTCTTGCTGTTTTAAATGTTTTACAACAAAATATTTGTACGCTTCCGTTGACGCTAGCACTCGGGGGAGGGGGGGGGGGAGTAGTATGGCGGTGTATCAATGCAGCGGTTGTGATCAGGAGGAGGCATGCAGGATTGGCACAATATAAATAGAGGTCTTTAGGCAAATACACTAGAATAATAGTACCATCCACTTCCCTTCAAAATGTGAGAACAGCGATGATAGCGCCCCTAGCGACAGGGAATGATCGGAGGTCTAAACAGATGAATGCTATATGCATTCTATATGTATCGTGAATAAATAAAATTAATTTATTGCGTCGTACCGTAATCAAGGATCAAAGAAATACTGATAGAAAAAGCATATTATGATGTAAAGAAAACTTCTCATTAATTAAAATTAAAAGTTATCTTCATTTTTTGTATATTTATATTTCAAAATGTTTAATGTCAAAATGTTTATTTTGAAGTGTTCTTCGTTTATTCAATAAATTCAATAAACTTTGTTCTATCAAAACTTGTATATTTTGAAATGAGTAATTTTTATTTTCCCTTTATACTCGTATTTAATAATTGCATTAAAAAGTTTTTCGTCATGGTAGCTCGTGACTACTACACTTTACCTATCAATGTATTTTTAAAAATCCGCCGGTAAGGCGGTCAGCGCAACAGACTTGAGTAATTTAAACGAATCGTTTTAATGATGAATCGATAAAGGTTTTCGTTCATAAACATAAATCCAATTGCCATAAAATCGGCTGGATAAACCATAAGCGTTCCTTTATAGAATCAACAATCGGTTAGTCGCCACTGAGTGCGGCCACTGGGTAACCGAAACGGGTTTTCCCAATCTACTGTCGACGGAAATTATCTTGATTATCAATTAAATTCCAATCCTAAGGTTAGCTCAATTCCCAATAAAAAACACGTAATCGAAAAAAAGAATAGGAATTTAGGCCAAAAACGTTATCATCACCTAGTCTACTTTCAATAATAAACGTTTGAATTGATTTCGATCCCCGAGAGCAATTTTTTGAAGACTTAAAGAGGTGTTTTTGCTGCAGTTTCTGCGCGAAAGTTGAATTACCGGTACATTGCACGCAAGACATTAATCACACCGGGGAGTTTCTTTAAAAGAAGAATATCCTCGGGGCTTACAGAATAGAAAATACGTATCTTGTTTTGGCGAAGCCGGACAGTATTTGGGTTATGGAAATTAAAAAAACTGGGTCGCGGTGACATTCGAAAGTGATGCACAGGTGGCAAGGAAGATATCGAGAGATATGTGAAGAGGTAGAAAGGAAAAGGGAAGGTCCGAGACATGCGGGAGGGAGGGGAGGAGAGAAAGCGGAGGGAGGAATCAAAAGAAAAGGAGTGGAGGGAAGGAGGGAAAAATTTGGGGAGTGGAAGAGAGAAAAGTTAGAGAAAGTAGCGGAAAAGAGATGGACCGAACAGAGATGAAAATGAAACGCCGACAGAGAGTATATATGCGAAAATAAATTCCAGGAGAGAAGATGGGATAAAACCCTGTATATGACCGGAAATGGAATCCAGGTATGTTTCAAAGAGCCAAACTATCAATCATCCGCTCGGAAACTTGAAAACCTGTATTCGATTCCCTGTGAAGTACAGGATTTTTATCCTTCACTCTCATGGAATTCGCGTTTCATTTTAACGGGAAATTTTGTTGGAGTGTCCCCTTGTATTCAATTGGGTGTGGCCAGGGCCTCCGAGAGGGGCAGAAGGGTCATTTGGTCTCAAGCTCAAGGGGACCCAAATTCACGGTTGGACTCGCCATGCCTCTTAGCAACTGTGAAATTGCATAAAAATTGTATTTTTCCTCGATAATTAGTATATTTTCATGTAAAAAGACTAGAATAGCATTTTATAAATAAATAAATAAAATTATACAAATTATATTTCACTGTTCTTTTTCTAACGATTGCCACATTTTGTTTTCATATTTTTAATTTTATTACGGCTAGGGACCTCAAAAACTCTGGGATGGCCTGGGTGCGGCTAACAAAAATTTCCTGGCAGTATTCAAACCTGTGTCGGAATACGGATGCCCTATCTACTCCTCATCATTAAAAGTGGCAAGACAGGAACATCGCGAGGTATTTTGGCGCCAAGGCAATGTCAGCGCTACCTTCAGATAATTTTTAAGAGGAAATTTAACGTATTTATGTATTGGTTCCAGAACAAGCACGTACTTGCCTCAGGTTATGTTGTGGCTATTGGAGATACCTGAGACAAGTATTTTTTAAGTGCTTGTTCTTGAATTTTTCAGCCATAAGACGAGCTCGATAATTTCCAGTTGAATTATGTATTGTTATTTAAAAATTAAAACTTGACTACGAAAAATTTGAGGGCATCGAGATTCCGCCTTTTCATCTAATACACATACCTGTGTTTTTATTGCTAGCCAGCGTTCCATTTGCAAGCATTGATCGTTTCGATAATTATCGTTATTGTGTCGAACAGTCACTCGGCTCGCGGGTACGCCTGGCCGACCCAGTGCAAAGAAAGAAGAGAGAAAGGACAAGAATACGTTCAGAAGATAGGGAAGAAGAGAGTATAAAATTGGGTAGTAGAAAAGGGAAAGAAGAAAAACAGGGAAGAATTGTGGAAATTAAAAAAGCCTATAAATTTGAAAAGGGATATAAGACACGTTAAAAAAGTAAGAAACGGAGAAAAAGAAGTTAATTAGTCGGAGAGAGCGGGGAATACACAGATAGGAAGGGAGAATGGCAGAAGAAGAGAGAAAAAAGGCAGTGAGAGAAAAGACAATTAGGAAGAGGAGGAAGAGGAACGGCGTTAAAAAAGTAAATGGGATTGAGGAAGAATGACGGTAAGAAAAGCGCTGATATGGAGATATGGGGGGAGACAGTGAGAGAGGGGGTGATAAAGGAGAGGGAAGGAATCGGAAAGAGAAGGGCGAGAGAGAGAATCAAAAAAGAACAAGTCGGCTTCTTCCCTCTCACTTCCTATCTTACAGCATTTCCCTTTGTTGTACCAGTCCGACTCGTTGTCCCGTCTTTTGACCTAACCTTGGGCGTGAAAATCCGTCCCACTTTCTTTCCCCGTCCGCCCGCGGCGCGCTGTATTTTCGGATTCCCCCGAAAAAAAAATTGGAGAGAGATGGTAGGAGGAAAAAAGAGAAGATTCGGAGAATGGTATGGAGATAAAGGAGAGAGAGAGGGGGGAAGGGGGAGTGGGCGTGTGAGTGCGCGTGCGTTTGAGTGCGTGTGAGTGCGTGCGCGCGCACGATCTACATTTTCACGAACACGATATTTCTGGTCGAACGGTTTCGTATCTCGTTGGGGAGGAGGTGGGGATCAGATCGAAATTTATTATCGGAGGGGGAGGGGAAAAGAGAAAAATGAAAGCAATCGGAGAATTCTTCATCCTTTAATAAATGATTGCCCACGTTCGTGATGCGTATTCGATCGGCGGTGAAAACGCTTCAGATTCGGGTTAATTTTCAGCGCGACGTGAAAGGGGAATGCGGGGCAGGATCTCAGGAGTGATGTCGAAATCACGAGCGCGTTTCCGCAGGATCGCTCGCGCGAACGTCTTTCCGACGGAATTTTCCGCCGGCGATATTTTTCTCGATTCGCATGAAAATCGATTCTTGTGATTTTGAACGCCGCGGCGAACGGCGGGAAATATAGGGTAGAGTGTATACTTCCGAAAAATTTCGAGATTATTTCCTTCGCGAGACCGCAGACGAGGTCCGGAATGCGATCATTGTCGAAGCGAGAAGTATTCAAGGAAAACCTGTCGAAGCTTCGCGTTCAAAAACCGCGTTTATATAAATTGGAGTAGGTTTCATTTGGAACGAGGAGATCGAATGTAGCGGTTTGTGTTTTATTTTTGAAGGATTACGGTCTGTTAAATGTGGATCGTGCTTTAAATACATTCAGATCGCATAGTTACGATAAAGAGTTAAAAAAAATCAATTCACACGAAAAATGTGTAAAACTGAATATTTTCATTAAATTTTTACCGAATAACAGAAAGAACTATTACATTAGACGTCATTAGTCCATAGATAATAGTCTTAGACCGATAGATTGAGGATTTTTTTATTTTCAAATGTCTCAAGTTACTGTTTAATGGTACTCGGAGTTAAAATTGATTGTGATTAAAATATTATCAATTTCTTAGTAAGTACAAGCTTGATGAAAACGTACTTTTCATTAGCAAATGTTTTTTTGCTCTTTTATTTTTCAAGTTATGTAAAAATGATTAACATCGAACACCATGGGCGAGGAAGAAAACGCTTCTCTCGTTAATAATCAGCGTCATAAAGACGCATTTCAAAGTTATTCAGAATAATTTTGGACTAATATGGATTGACCATACAGCCAGATTTGCCATATTCTGAATAGTATAAACAAAGAATTTATACATTGCCTTGTGGTTAGCTTTTATATTGTTACTTTAATAAGTAAAGTAAAATGCATTTTTAGAAAGCCTTGCACTGAATCCCATGCTTTTCTTTTGGGGTGTTTTAATCTTAGGCAACATTTTATCAAAATGTCCGCACAAATCTATAATAATAAAACTACTTGTGCCTCACTCACTGACATAAAGCTCTTAGGTACTTCTAGAAGGGCAATAAATCTGAAATTTGGCAAGTAGGTAGGTCGAGTGGCACAATCGACGTGAAAAATCGAAAATGTTAATATTTAAGGAGTCTTTTTAACCCCAATGCTCCATTTCAACACCCCAAAAGAAAAGCATGGGATTCAGTGCAAGGCTTTCTAAAAATGCATTTTAAAATTACTTAAAATTGGGATACGAATTCGAGAAAAGAACAGTTGTCTAACTGAAAGAACGGAGCTCTTAACTTTTGAAGACAGAATTCAAATACGTACCGATCTAGCGTAAATATCTGCTTTAAATCGGAAAAAAAGTGGATTTTTCCTCTTTTCAACCATGGAAATGTATAAAAACCATGGCAACGACCTCATTGCTTTCAAAGGGACTTTTAATGGAAATTAATGCCGTCATAACTAATTATAGTGGACCTTCCATAACTCGAATCACAAGGGAAAGTAAAAATTATTCGAGTTGTAGAAAATAAAAAATACGGAAATATATTTTTATATATTTGTATGTATATATATATAAATATATATATATACCAACTTACGGAAAAGGAAAGGTAAAATGAATATATGGATGTCAACAAGGTGTTGGGATGAGGAAACCCAGTGAGCACTCACCAATCAGACGACTTCAGGTTGGCGAGGCCCCGGGGATGTCGAAGCGACACATGTAAAATAACACAAAAACACAGAAACATCACAAACGTAAAGCTTTCGGAACTACTCCTTCTTCAACTACAGAGAGAGTTTTTGTGTTATTTTACGTGTGTCGCTTCGACATCCCCGGGGCCTCGCCAACCTGAAGTCGTCTGATTGGTGAGTGCTCACTGGGTTTCCTCATCCCAACACCTTGTTGACATCCATATATATATATATATATATATATATATATATATATATATATATACAGTGAAACTTCTATAACTCGAATCTCAAGGGAAAGCAACAATTGTTCGAGTAATAGAAAAATCAAGTTACGGAAATATATTTTATCATTTTTCTTTTAGTTAACATCAAGTTTATTCCCTTAAGCATATAAGTTAACTTAATTAGTTAATTTTCAATATCATGCATATTATGAAAACATCATCATCTATATTTTCTTCCGATAATAAGTAAGATTTTACTGTATCCAAAACACTAATTGCTTCACGTTCTGTGATTGGGGCTGTCATAAATAATTAGAATTCTACTGTAATTCTGAAAGTACAAACACAACGATTAAATTTGGGATATCGACAGTAGGAAGGAGCGGATAGTTTTTCTCTAGGAATATCAGGGATCACAATAGGAGAAGAAACCCTGATAGAAGGGACGTTAGGGACTGCCCGATGCACTGTACCCCCTCAAAATCCTATGGTGTTACTTTCGACATGGGCGGAAATGCATGCAGAATGCAAGCACCAACTACTTGTATTTGATAAAATTCTTTCCTTAAGAAATATTCCTATAAACCGGCGAATATATACTTAAGACGGCTGCCTGGAAATGAAAGAGAGAGAGAGAGAGAGAGAGGGAAATCGAGACGAGGACATGCAGGGACGCCGAGACACGCAACCTGAAACGCCAGTCCGCAAAATTTTACACGCAGATGCCGAACACAACCGCACAAGCGTGGAAAATAACCTGTTTATACAACTAAATGTCGCTCTTGGACGTGCAAGGACAAGAGTTATGTGGATTTCTAAACTGACCTTCTTGCCGTTACATGCTCTTCTTCTTTCATTCTTGAGGTGACCGCGGCACGAAATATTAAAGGAGGAAGTCATATCTCGATCCAATCTAAACATTTTTGCGCACGAGAGATCAAGTTAAGTAGTTCCGGTTAAATCATTGCTTCAACTCTTCCGACATGCGCATGTATCATGGGTAACTTCGACGCTAGTGAAATTAAAAGGTCAAAATACATGCGATGTAGCAATGACGTCCTAGAAGCTATAAGCGGGAGACCTAATTTAAAGTTTCGCAGAACATTTGAGTTTCGCAATTCTTTTTCTCGGGAGCAGCACGGCATAGTATACGTCTTCCAGTGAATTACTTTTACGAGCAAAATACTCTCTCAACCTTTAATTAGTGAGGTGCGGTGTGTGAGACACCACGTCAGTTAAAAGTGACAAATTATCCCGCTACATTATTTTCCGATCGTTGACATTATACAAAGAAATAAAGTTTTTCTTTTACTTACTCCTTTACCCTCATGGTTGATTATTAAACACGGAGAATGCAGTTGTAGGTGTAGCTAGTGAATGAATGATAATTAAAAAACAAGGGTGGTCTGGGTAATAATGTGATCATAATTTCCCCTCACTAGTTAAAGTTAAAACTTTTTTAACAAACTAAAATAATAGTTGAAAGAAGTGACCAATCTGCTCCATAAAAGGAGGAAAAACACTAGAGGAACTAGAGAAAACCTCATCAATCCTTCCGAATCTAACAAGGAAACTTCGTTTATTTACCCTCCGCCAGCTTCTCTTGTTCCGTCTTGGATGGATTTAAAAAAATTGTAGTTCTTCGCAGATTAATCAAAGAACGTATGATGGAAATATTTTCTCCATGGTGATATTAATGGTAATATTTATGTGATCAGCGACGCAGAATCCAGGGAAACGGTCGTACGTGCAAGTTGAATGTTGAGGGGCTCCGAAAGGTCCGCGGACCACAGGTTGGGAACCCGTTTTCTAAACGTCGATCCTGCCGGTGAGTGACCATTGAGGACGGCTACTTTGTAGATGAGATGCGACCACACGGTCAACCGTTTATCAAAAATGCAACAATTACTTACTCAAGGATCACCAATAGCCTTAGAAAGAGTATGGGAATCAATAAGCTCATTTCGGCCACAAAGTAGCCGTCGTCAGCGGCATTCGCCGTTGGTAGTTCATAAAAGGAATACGTTGTTTGACAAACCTTTTCGGCTACCGGAGATACTCGATTAAATACCGTTATAGTTTCATTTTTAGCGATAAGACGAGCTCAATAATTCTCGATTAAACCAAACATTTTACTTCCACAGAAGCTACTTTTGCTCTTAATCCGACGCGAGATACAAGCAAACTATTGGCGAAACCAGCGCGAATGTAAATGAACGAGTCTTGAAGAGTCACGCTAGTCACTCTCTCGCACCTGCTCTAGTTTCCACGAAAACGGCGTGTCCGTGGGAGGGGTTGGGGGGAGGGAGGAGGGGGGGGAGGAGGAAAAGCGGAGACACGAAAAACTGTCCCAGAGATATCAAATTGATGTCAACGGTGCAGCATTTTTCGGGTTCTCGAAAGACTATGAAAGCGTGAGAAACCGCCAGGGAGGGAGGTGGGAACGGCGCGAAGGGTTATAGGGAAAAAAGAGTCGAGGGGAGAAAGAAAGGGTAAGGGATGAGGGGAGAAAGAAAGGGTAAGGGATGAGGGGAGAAAGAAAGGGTAAGGGATGAGGGAAGATCCGAAGAGGAACGAAAAAGATACCGGGAGAGAGAGAGGGAGAAAGAGAGATGAAACGCCGTCTCCGACGTTGTGAAATGGAATTAGTCGATTTCTCACGATATTTCCCTCCTCCCTTTTGTATGTGTGCTCGCTCGCGTTTCATCACGCGACGGGACGAGAGGAAAGCGTGGAAAAGGTCCGGATTAAAAAAAAGAGAGGGAAAAATGGGAAGCTAGCGGAAGAAAGGAACGCGCGAGTGGAAACGGGGATGGATGAACTGGTGTAAAGAGGAATTCGAGAGCGAGACGAGGGAGGTGGAAGAATGAGAGGTGGGAGGGGAGGTGAGCGAAGGAGAGGCAAATGAAGCGATAGGAAAGAAGATGAGGGAAAGAAAGGCGGAAACGCGCAAAGAGGCAGATAAAGACCGACGCATTAGAACGTCGGTTCTTCGAATAAAATGCGGATTTGGTTTTTCGCGACTCTTCATGGTTATCGGAGGGATACGGTTTGTCAACTGGTGGCGGATCTAGTTTCGGATTACAGATATTTTTCATATAAGCGAGCAATATAACTCGATTCAATAATAAATGAACTAGACCAGGAGTTCCACCAACCTGGTGCCCGCGAACACTGCTGTGATCTTTTGCACCTCTTCCGCGATGAATAAAATCTCGTTTCCCAACACCAGTAATTTATTTGTTCGGTGGATATCTTTCTCGAAATATTTAAAAACATTACTAATAAATTCGACGCTGGTTTGATTTTATTTATGATCACTCCTTTTTTGAAAAAATCTAGTGGTGCTTGCTTAATATTCTAGGATACAACTTGGCGCTTACCATACTGAAAAGATTTAGAACCCCTGAACTAGACATAATAGGATCCTATTTTTGACATGTACGAGGTGAATCAAAAAGTTCCCGGAATTATCATATAAAAACAAAAAAACTCGAAAATAACCATTTATTTCGGAGTTATTTTTCAACATATTCACCATTTAACTCTAAACACTTTTCCATTCGATGTCGTCATCGTTCTAACCCATTTCTGTAGAAATTTTGATCGCCTGAATGAAACCAGTTCAAAACTGCTTGTTTGGCCTCTGATATCGATTCCCAGTGAACTCCCTTGATGTGCTCCTTTCATTTGGGAAACAGAAAAAAGTCCGAAGGAGCCCAGTCTGGACTGTAGGGTGGGAGAGACAACGTTTCCCAGCGCAATTCTCGAAGCACAGCTCTTGATACCGTAGATGAATGTGCAGGAGCATTGTCATGGTGAAGCAGAATTCGCCGATGCAGTTCATAAACTGCAGTTTTCTTAGATGCATCATCCCCGTAAACTTTTTGCAAAGCCTGAATAATGGAATTCGATTTCCAGCCAAGTTTTGTAAAAAAATTTACGTTTACTCGAATCTCAAACTTTAAGTTATGCATACTCATGAATTAATGGGTTAGAAAAAGTGCTTTTATATTATAACAAATGAATTAATTGTTACGAAATATTGGATTGTTATGGCTAAGATAATGCTAGTTTTAGGCAACAATGCTTTGTTATTATTTGGAATGCAGGAACATTGTTACTGAAACTTTCCGGGAACTTTTTGTTTCACCCTCGTATGTTCCTACGCTAAAATACTGCAGTATGATACACTGAAAAAGAATGAACGATGAAAAATTGTCCCATTTATTAAAAATAGCAACTGGCTATGTACGTTGCATTAAACCTCATCGACGTATTTTGCAGCTAAATGTCAAACAATAAGTCGAAATTTGTTTTTTTTAATCACACGATATTCGGATAAATCGGAGAGATGCGTCAGGTAAGAAATAAGTTGAAAGAGCTAAAAGGAGATATAAATACGCAAAGAGAGAGATTAAGGCCAATAAGTCAGATGAGGTAGAATATTGCAGACGAAAGTAGAGGGTAGAAGTTAAAATAGTGGCGGTAGAAAGTGAGAAAGAGATAGATGTAGATTGTAGCGCTATCAGAAAGCGGTATGGAAAAAAGCATCGAACACGAGAGAGGGAAAGAAATATATAAAGGTAGTGTTGGAGAGAAAGGGAGGTAGAGTTTGATAGAGAGGGAAGTAGAGTTGGATAGAGAGGGAAGTAGAGTTGGAGTGAGAGGGAATAAAGTTGGAGAGAGAGAGGTAGAGCTGGGGAGAGGGAGGAAGAGTTGGACCAGAGAGGGGTCAAGTTGGAGAGAGAGGCAAGTAGAGTTGGAGTGAGAGGGAGTTAGAGTTGGAGTGGGAGGTAAGTAGAGTTGGAGTGAGAGGGAGGTAGAGTTGGAGTGAGAGGGAGGTAGAGTTGGAGTGAGAGGGAGGTAGAGTTGGAGTGAGAGGGAGTTAGAGTTGGAGTGGGAGGTAAGTAGAGTTGGAGTGAGAGGGAAGTAGAGTTGGAGTGAGAGGGAGGTAGAGTTGGGTAGAGAGGGAGGTAGAGCTGGAGTGAGAGGGAAGTAGAGTGGGAGTGAGAGGGAGGTAGAGTTGGAGTGAGAGGCAAGTAGAGTTGGAGTGAGAGGCAAGTAGAGTTGGAGTGAGAGGGAGGTAGAGTTGGAGACGGAGGTATAGCTAGAGAGAGAGGGGTAGAGCTGGAGAGGAGTAGACTAAGGTAGGGAGAAATAGAGAGGAAGAGAGAAAGAGTGTAAGAGAGGTAGTGGGGGGCGGAGCAAGGAAAAAAGCCGAGAAATAAGGAAATAAGAGGTTGTGAGAGGCAGAATACGGTAGATAAAGAGAAAACTAGACAGAGTCCGGGAAAGGTAGGGAGAGAGAGAGAGGAAAGAGAAGACGGCACCTGAAAAAGCGCGAGCATCAAGACGCGGTACGCGCGCGGAGAAAACTCTCTCCCTTAAAGCGAATGAAAACGTCTTGCGGAACACGTTTTGGTCGGCGAGGAAAAGAGTGACTCTCCCTCTCTTCTCCTCTCGATCTGTCCTCAATTGCGCGCAGAGAAATCCGAATATCATCGCCGCTGCCGCCGCTCCCGTGCCGTCGCCGACGACGCCGCCGCCTTCCCACACACATACACACACTCTCTCTCTCTTCCTCTCGTAATTCCACCTCCTCAACTCCCATCTTCGATTCCACCCCCACCGTACACCTCGCCCTCCCCCTCTTTAACGATTCCGTCCCGTCTCGATAAATTTCTCTCCTGCAATTTATGTCTCCGTATTTTTATAAATATTAGTGGCTTGCCCTTTGCTGCACAACTTAAAAAAATGGTAATTTAAATTGCTTTTATTATTAATATATTTCAGGATAACAGAAAATGTATGAATTTAAGTTTATTTAAAAGTTTAGTTAAAAAGGATGGCTCGGTGGCCATATTCAAATCAAAATTAACAATCAAATTAAATTGAATTGAATAAAAATGTGACCCCGATCGGGACGACGCGTTACTCACTATGCCACCCAGACTCCTCATTTACGTTGATTCAAATTGTTATTCAAGTAGTCCGTCATTCAAATGACCTTGCCTCAGACGGACATTCGACAAATTATATATACCTAGATGGGTACATACTACCGTCCGTCTCTCTTTTGAACGCGTCTCGTTTTGAAGAGCTTCTACGCGGCGGGTTTTTTACCCCCCTCCTCCCTTGCACGTACGTGCGTGTTTTCGCGTGCGCCCGTCTCTCTCTCTCCCCCATTGTAAGGTATGGGATAATGGCCCTCTGAAGTATATATATATATATATATATATATATATATATATATATATATATATATATATATATATATATTCTCGTGAACGAGAAGTGTGAGCGTTTTAGTCGTCCGAGGGTGAAAATGGGCGCGACGATTTTGTGACGAGGTCGATGAGAAATTTTTCGCTTTTGTCTCGGCGCGTTTGAGTATAAAATTTAAACGGGCCGCGGGATGCTTGGGACGAGCACGGAAATTTAATTAAAATTCGAGTCTTGAATAACACCAGCCTATCTTCTTGACGCGCAGCCTCTACAAATCTCACCTTTTTCCCACGAGGAAATGAGGCGGTTTTCAAATTTTATGACGCACGAAAAAACAAATTTCCAAAGGCGACGATATATTCTTCAAAACTCGCACACCTTATACCAAACTAAATGCAGTGTTTTTGACTCGGATATGTTCGGGTAGAAATACCAACACCAAATGAATTTTATGAGGCGTAAAAATGAAACCACTAGAAACAAAGTTATTCTAACATTAACTGTCAGCCGTACAACGTGATCTTCGGTAGGTCGAATGGAGAAGTTGAAATATCCTGCTCTTGTCCTGGAAAAGAATACGGCTCCTCCAAACGCATGGTGTGAGCTTTACCATTTAGCTATCACTTACTTCAAAACCTAGAATTATCGAGCTCATATTATGGCTAAAATTAAATTGATAACATGCCTCTCCAATATCAATTAGATTAGAATCCACTCTAGGAGAATCACCGCTGATGAAGGCTACTTTGCGACCGAAATGCGCATCCGATTTTCCCAATCTATCTTTGGTTATTGGAGAGAGATATGTTGGCAATCAAGGGAACAGTCAAGGGTCAGAATTATTCAACTCAGACTTTTCCCTAACGTAGATTTGAAATAGCTTACATACAATGGGATGTAAATTTGTAACAATCTCCATCGCCACCATCATTTTGCACTGCTAATATTTTGCAATATAAAACGCTTCGCTCCATCGATCAAGCGTAAATCACACAGTATTTAAATGTTAACTTCCGCGAATAATTACGCACCACCTCTTTTAATTAGCTTAAAATTAAAAAAAAAGCATTCAGTATATTGTTACACGCGCTTCAACGAGCGTAAGACTGAATCAATTCCGCACACGTCCCCACAGAACCGCGAGTTGTGTTTTAATTTATTTTTACTCTTCGTACTCTGCGAAAACGCTTATTAGCAGCCGAAAAGTTGTGTTCTCTCACGTCCACTCTCAAAAAATCAACGCGGGAATCAACGCGAGACCGGCGAATCGCGCCGCGAATATTTTCAGCACCAAGTGCTTCGCGTAAAGTGGCGGTAATCTCGGCGCTTCCGAGCGGAAGTAAAGAGGTTCGATTTATCGTAGTTGTTGTACCGTTGTGTTAGCGACTTGAAGCGAATCTTCACAGAGAGAGAGCAAGGAGAGAGGGACAGCAGATTGCACTTAGGGGAGAGAGAGTGTACAAGAGTAAGAGATAAGAAAAAGGGCCTTAACGTGGGAACACGGTGGACCTCGTTCATTTACTCATTAACAACGCCATAAATTGCGAGGAGAGAAGGCGTCGAAGAAAGTTGGGATGGGTGTGGGCGGGTTAGCCGAGGAGGAGGGGGCAGGCCAAAAGAAGAGAAAAGAAATTCATATTCGCGCCATACAGAGAGACGAGTCTCTTCTTCGTGCGCTCAAAGAATTGCTTGTATTGTTATTTATTTAATCGAAACCATCGTTATAACGATGATTAATACACACGGCGAAACATTTTCTCTTAACGTAAACTGGTTATGATGGATATTCGCAGGGCGGGAATAAAAAAAAGCAAATTTCAAAGTACCATAAACGCGTCGCAATCATATGGATAGCTTTGTAGATGTGGGAAAAGGGATTTTTCATGGAAGAAAATTAGGTCAGAAAAAAATTTGTGACCCCAGGAAAAAAGTTGAAATCTAAAAATCCCTGAACCAAATTTTAATTTAATTCGGAATTTTTTATTAGTATATCAACCAAGGAGATTTGTAAAATTTAATAGGAAAAAAGATTAATTGGGCAGATAATGTTATGAGCAAGGTTGTTCGCGCAGATAACATCGAATAAATATTTATATTTAAAAAATGTTGAATTTGTGCTAATTCAATTTCTGCTTTAAATAATTGCTCACGACCTAAATTGCTAATCATTTCCAATGTTTTAATTCCAAGGAAAAAAAGGATGCGCGTATGATTTATCGGAAGACATTTTGTTCGAATGCGAGAAACTACAACAGCGAATTCCACTTCTGCAGGATTACTGCATGTCAGAAACACTTCGCATTTTTGCTCCTCGAGTTCGAAACTTTCCACTTTGTTTGGAACATTGTCTCCTCAGTTTGGTATGATCAACGTGAAGAATGATGGACATTAATAATAGCTTTAGGCACGGACAATCGCGTCAGGTGCAAATCTTCGTGATATTTTTATTCTGACGACTTAAAAATGTTGAATCATTTCCGAAAAGAATAGAAAGGATGATGAAGTTAGCCATCAAAATCGGATTTTGAGAAGCTGACGGTCGAAAAATAAGATTCGCGATATTCATTCACGGAGGGGAGAGTGGCCAAATGACGACGACTCCCTCCTTTTTTATTAAAGGTACGAGAGAAAATTTACGTAGGAAGCGCGAATTTTGAGCGGTTCCGTTATCATTTCGTTTTTTTTAAATACCGACGGACAACAAAGCTGCGTGACGTAGATGTGAAAAACCCTCCAGACCAAAAAAGAATAAAAATTTCTCTCTTTCACGGTTAGGAGATTTTTGACGTCTCCCGTTTCTATTTCTAAACCGCAGATCTAAGGTCGTTTCGTTTTCAATTTGCGGAAGCCTAAGTGACGCAACCTGCGTGTGGACACAAGGATTTTTCTTAACAAGGAAGGAAAACATTATCGTACGTTTGAATGAGCGGAGTTCGACTTTTAAATAGCACGACCTTTCGAATAAAACCTGCTTTCAGGTTATACACAGATGTTCAAGTTCAAGATATAGGATTATGGAGGTGTTTTTGAAAGATATAAGGAAAACATAATATTGAATTTCATTCGAGAATGCAGTTTAGCATATGCATTGGGCAGAGCCGTCGCTAGAACCCATGCAACATTTTTTTGGAAGTGCCTTTCAAAAAGATGTCACGCACAATATTATTTTCCAATGTTGTAATAAAGAAAAACTTCATTATAATTAAGTAACCGTAACATTTGAGAATCAAACAAATAATTCATGTGTGCGAAAAAAGCATTTATGGTGTCTTTGGTCGTTTGGCATCTTTTTCGAGCGGCATCCATAGCAAAATGCCGCATTTGCCAAACACACAGTTACGGCTCTGTTTTAGGCATAGCAGGAGTTTTCAACCTTATCACCCCTTAAAGCATTTTTATAATGGCTGAATACCCATTAGAGCATTTTTTAATGGTCGCGTACTCTTCTGCTATTCAAAGTGATAATCAAATGAATAACACTCGTATTAATATAGATAACTTATGTTTATAACCTTAAAATTCACAGTTTTGGCGATTTTTTCAGTTTTAAAACGTTATTTATAGTCGTAACATTGCAGCTTTTGATTCCAAAGTCGTGAATGAATGACGAAGCAAGAAGAAAAATTATAATCTTAAACACTTCCGCGTGCCGCTTCAGAACTACTAACGTACCCCTAGGGGTACGCGTACTCCCGGTTGAAAATCCCCGAGGTATAGGCTAACTTTTAAGGAATTGAGACGAGATATCTCCTGTTTATATACATAGCCTAATTCGAGCATAAGCAACGCTGAGTTCTGGTGTGCTACCGACTGTATAGAAACCAGGCGGCTTCAATGCTCATGCTCAGTTGTCTGCCGAATCAGATCCCGCATGCCACCAGCAGCGGCCTAATTTCGCTAATTGCGTGAGAACTGTTTCTTTTTCTTCATTCTAGCATTTTAAAGGAAATCTGAATAGCTTTCGTTTGATAATGTATTCACTTTCACGCATGTTGGTGGAGGGAGGTAAGTGCGAAAGTTAAAACGTTGAATTCTAAGCAATTTTACTGCTTATAATACTAACATGGTTGAAAGTAAACGAATTCTCGTGGACTAAACAATGGAATTGAAGCACAGAATTGGAAGGGAAACCCACCTTAATGGAATTATCAATGTCGTTTTGCTATATTGTAAAAAGAAATCTGCTTATTTTCCTCGTAGAATCAGGAAATGCAACGAAGACTAACATCATAAAAATTGCGCGCGATTTTAGAGAATGTTTTCACGCTCGATAAAATAATAAGAAAAAAACCAAGAAATGATCGAACGAAAGCGAAGATTGAAATAAAAAAAAAGCATCCGAGGATTGAAAATCGTTGCATCGAAAGAGTGATGCGAGAAAAAATTCATAGCGGCAGTTCAACTGCGTTAAGACGCTACCAAAAATGGAAGAAAGAGGGGAAATGGATGAGATCCAGAAGAAAGAATAACGAGTCCATGTACGGTACTAGAGATTCAGCCAGATAAAAAAGAAGATTAATGCCAAGAGATGATGGTGTTACGCTGCGCAGCTTGCAGGACGCCCAATAGAAATTGCCCTATTCGATTTACGAAACAGCAAAAAAATTTTAAAAATTCGGAAACGCACCCGGAAATTCAATAACGCTCTTCGCAAGACTGGAGGCGGGGAATATCCAGAGGAACCACGGACCATTTGGCTGATGCCCATAATTTGCCACGCCTTCAAAAAATATTCGCGGGAAAAAATTCGAAATAAAGTCTCTCTCGCTTGGCTCAGACCGAGGAGCAAGCGGAATTCCAATACGAGTTCAGGACAATGGGGGAAAATCCAAGTCGTCACAGAAGTCACATAACGTTCCAGCGAATATCTTTAACCCGTTGAGTTAGTTTACCATGGAAAAGTTCGCGATTCCGTCCACAAATCTGGAGCAATAAATGAGTCCAAGATGCAAAACTACGGAAGACGCTTTGTTGAAGATGCCTGATGTGACTAGGTTTTCAAATTTTGACTGCATGAGTAACTATACCCAACAAGATGAGAACCCAGGACCAAACCGAGTTATTCCCTATTCTTATTGATCGAAATATTGGCAATAAATAGAGAGGGCCCTAGCGAAAATTGGCCCATGGTACCTAAAACTCACATTCGCCCCCTTGTAAGATTTGTAAATATAAGGAAGAAGAAATAAATATAATACAAATACATATAGCATAAATTAATATAGTATACGTAAATATATTATACATAAATATAGTATACATAAATATAGCAGAAATATAACAAATTACAGTTATTAATTTAGGAAAAAAGGCGCTTTGAGTTAAAGAAAAATGAAAAAAAAAACGGGCACTGTACTTGTACGGTGAGATAAAGGCTATACACTATAGCGTTCAATATGTACAAAAATAGCCTAGGAATAGGATTAAAACCTTCGCTTGAAATATAACGAAGCATAGATGTCTTAATTGTTTCTCTTAATAGCCTTTACTTGACCGATTCATATATTGCCAGAAATACGGTATAAGATTGAAAAATTGGTTGCCGACAGCAAAAATCCTGGGAATGACATGAATCTATGTTAAAATAGCACGGTGTCTGCTGGAAAATGAAGATTAAAACTCGACTGGAGGAGAGCGCTGCTTTGGTATTTGCCGAAGATTTATCTATGCACGTAAATATCATTAAAGAAATAAAGATTTGTGCGAGAAACTAGATTAAGAGCTCTTGCAGATGTATTTCCACGATACTGGAAAGCACGCGTCGAAGGATAGGTCATCAACCAATACGTTCGCAAATTACATAACAACCTTAAAGAAACTCGGGAAATTGATGCAAAAATCCACCAGAACCCGAAAAGCTATATATATATATATTGCGGAACATACTTGGAAACTAAAAAAAAGTAAAGGGAAAAACGATAGGAACCAGACATGAAATCACTGATGGTGCGAATAAAAGGCGTTTGAACAACTAGTCAGGATAACGGTCAAAAATTGACCAAAGGCATTCCAGGTTGGATCCAAAGTGACAAGGTGGCGATCATAAAGTAGGCTGAACGTAAAATCAAGTTACATAACTTTCGGGAAATATCCCAATGATCCTCGCTGGAAGCCATCATAGAAGAGGCCCCTCTTTCAGTAGTGGAACGTGAGAAACGGATGTTTTGAAATTTGATCAAAATTTTAAGGACAATTGTTCAAATCATAATCGTATATTTTTCTTTCTCGCGATGGTTGCTCAAAATTCCTCGCGTATTAGCAACACGGGAAAGTGAAAAAAAAGTCTGGTTGGGAAAGAGAGCTTCGTAATAAAGAATCACGACCGTTTCGGAGATCAAGATGGCGATGAATGACGAGATTTCGAAAACGTCTGCGGGTTAATTGCCTCATTCTCGGAGAGATGGCACTACGAGATGTTTTGTAATTCGATCGCGAGATGCGAGGGAATTCGTTACGGCGAACGAACGCGTTTCGAATCTGCGTTATTTCGCAAGCGAACGCGAGGGAGGTCGTGAAAATGGAGTCGTCGCATATAGTTATTTCAGCGTCCTAATCATAGCTCGTTTTAATCGCCCCTCGCATCTTCAGATTTCTTTACTTCCGCCTCAAGGTTTTTGCTCCTTTGGATAACGACCGCTTCGAAAGGCGAGGGAATCCTAATCTTGAATCGAAGAGTGAAATGAAAAAATAGCATCTTTTTTACCTACGGACGCAGCAGCGCCACCGCGTTACTTAATCAATTTGAGGAAATTATAACATTTCCACGGCTAGGACAGCTCGCGGCGGAGACAGTTTTTGATTAATGCCTTTCGTTTCACAGATGCAAAACTTGTTGTCTCTTTAGCTAATTTAAGTTTTAATTACGACTTAAGGTGGCATGGTGAAAATTGGTGTTATTTATTAGTGTTACACGTTTTCATTTTACTATGTAAGAACTGTTAGCGCTTGATTAATAAAAGCCATAGCATTTTATTCTGTCACGCTGAGAAAGTGGTTTGCTGTTAAGGGCAACCGTTTTGTTGGAATCTTGAAGAGATAATGTATACCAAATTGGAGTTAGATATTGGACAGTAGTGCGTGTTTACCTAAATTACTAATATGTGAAGAAGAATGCTATTTCTTGAGTCATTCATATTAAAGTTAAGCCGTATTGAATATATATGCGAATCGTTTATACGCACGTCAATAACATACTTATTAGCCCAAGTTATAACTTAAGAAACAACTTTCCCATTTTGCGTACACAATTAAGTTGTTTTGTTTATTTGGCGACAAATTGTTGATTGTACCTATTTCAAATGTCCTTTGTGTTGAGTGATGCTGTCCAAAGCAAACGGTTTGGAAATTAATACAACTTTAATCAACTTAAATAATCATAAAAAATAACATTAACGATGTAATTAACATTTGTGTACTAAGCTTCTACAAATGTTTAATTAGGTTGATATTTTTAATTAAATCTTTGCTGAGTTATATTTCTTGAACTATTTAACATAAATTTAATACTTAATTTATGGCTACTTGTAATTTTTTAAGATAAAAAAGTAAAAAATATCTTCAGAGAAAGTGAAATATAAGCTATTTTAGAGCATCATATAAATTACACTAAAATAAAAAAAATCTCGAATTAAATGCCTTGAATAAAATGTATTGACAATACATTTTCCCCTAAAAATGAGTTTGAGAGTTTCCCTAATAGCCGGAATTCTGTTAATTATTAAGATAAAATTTTAACTTTCTTAAAAAGGGCTTCTTAAATATAATCAACAATCGGAAATTTAGACTGAGGTCGAGCATTTTAAAGTATAAAGGCGCGTTTGATTTTCTCAGATGTATTATGGATACAGGAATTACCTTCAAAATAAGTAACTGTGTCTAACCAGATATGTATAAAAGATTTGATTTAAAACAAAGTATGATGAAAGAGGAACTTGGTTTTAGCGCATAAGGTAGAATCGTTTCACAGGCTGTGATTCATAACGGCATACATCTGCTAAGCGTGACCACACGCCGTAACCAACACAATTATTAACTTCAATAGGTTGCAACTATTTGTAAACAAGGCGAGTGACTGTTTACAGTGAGTACGAGAATAAGGCCTAATTAGCCAGCCTGAAAAGTATTTACTCATAAGACGCTGCGCACATCCGCGTTTCCTCAACAGCGTTTTCGAATTCTAACGCAAATAAATACGTCAGGTTACGAATATAGATGCATAAATAAGCATATCTTAAAGATTATAAGGAATTTTTCCGCATGCATGTCATTAAACGCAGTATGTTTTCATACAGTACGAGCCATTCCCTTGAGTAAAGATGGCGTAATTTACTGAAAGCGTATCGTTTCCCCATATAGCGGCTATATTTCGCCAAATTTTGAGATCTAATCACGTAGCGCTACGAAATTTCAAGAAAAATACAAAAATCTTAATTTTCAACCTAATTTTTATGCAGAAATATTTTACAAAGGGACATTTTTGACGCTACCTTATCAGTCACGGAAAAACACGCATCTGTTAATACTGTCGCATTAACGAAAGAAAAAAGATGAAATGAATTCGTGAAATACGGCTTTGTCGCTAGCCATAGAAACATTTATTCATTACAGTCACAAATAGCTCGAAACAAGACAAAAATTATACACATGACATGTTTTATGGAAACTTGTCGCTTTTGAATTATGTTTGCTGTTGGGGCAGAACAGTTACTGACTTATTGGCTACAATTAACACTAATTAATTTTTCATACACCATGCCCCATTGCATTAGTTAAAAGGCAATCAACGTTAGCACCATGTTTACCAATTTACTTTTCTATCAAGCCTCAATCTTACCTCCATGTCACCATCATCCTCCTCGACTAACCCATCCTTCAAATTTTCTGGCGTCTCCTTCCTTCTTCTTCTTCCTCCATAACAATTAGTTTTTTTAGATTCCTCACTTATATTACGCCCCTTTCCATCTCGAAAGACTCTCCTAACTATCACTTTGGCCTTCTTTCTTAGTTTCGTAAATAACGTAGCGTTGTTTTGTCCCTTTTCTGCGCTAAGTATAAATCTGGATAGGTTTTCATCAACTCACATAACTTCCGGCTTCGTGTCTGAGAAAATCTTACAAAATCTCTTACAATATGAAACTTTTAATCAGCGTTTAATGAATATTATTTGCAAAGACGTGAATTCCCTACTGGTAAAAAAAACGTATTTTTGTCTCCCTGCGCTCAGTTACTGATATGTGAACCTGATACGGAGGCGAACTAAAAGAATACCAATTGCGTACGAGTATAAATGCGATCGATCTCATTTACACTATTGCCCTGCAAATCGCCAATGACGCTTGGCAAAGAGTTTCATTACTCCTTACATACACTCTCGTTATAGCCTCTATTAGACCTGTCTCATCGCATTTGGGAAAATGATAGGTAGCATATATCGGTTCTAGTGATCATTACGACGTATTTTATGGTATTTTTTGTATCTATCCCTAAGCTCATCAGCACTTCTGGGTACAATTACGCCGCCCACGCTGGACGTATTCATTTGCTGGTACTAGATCGTCATCAATTTATTAAAGCAAATAGTTTTACCCTAAAGACTCATCAACATTTGCAAACCGTAGATTTATTTAACAACATTTTTCGCGGCAACCTTAAGAATCAACTGTGCGCCGCACCACAGTTTACCGCGGCACTCCGTTTGGGAAACGTTGATCTATACCGACTAACATGTATTAGTCGGATATCCAGGAAAAAAATAAATTCGAATTAAGGAAACTTTAAGCACAAATTATATATATATATATATATATATATATTATAGTTATATATGATATATGTATAAAATATAGTTATATATGATATACATAATTAAAATTTCCTTATTATTTTCTCTGATTATTCCTTCGCTTTTATTTGGCTATTACTAAATTTGTCTGTTTACCATTTTGCATACGTGCCAGCATTGCAGCTCGTAATTTCTCCTTTTCTTATCTAACGCAGCAATCACAGCCACGACTCTTGAAGCAGGCAGAAAGAGAGAGAATGGCTCAAAATGTGGTGAAGGGATCGAGGTAAGAATGGCCCACTTCTACCCTTCGCATAAACTTTCCTTGCGTGCAATTAATTGCTCTGGCTTCGCAGTTGACACACATCTCGGGAGAAACTTATTTCCTCTCGCGGGCAATCGAAAATAAGTGCATCTCCTCCGCACATCCTCACCATTCCACACGATTCTCTTTTTTATTTACTTTTTGAAACCATCGCGAAATCTGAATTTCTAGATTATTTATGTCTCGTGGCAACGTTAATTCGTCGTGGAGACGAAATTTGTCCAAGTAACGTTTGAGCGTCCTTCTTCTAGCAAAGAGCAAATCGTAACGAAGAGTTAATACCGCGAGTCATTCACTTCAACCCCGTCAAATCCTTAATTTTGCTTGTTTGTAACAGCTGCTACTCTGGATCCGCAAGTAAAAATGGGAAAATTTTCCAAAAAACAACAATTATAGAACTCGCCTAACGCATAGCTTATACATCATAGATATTATCGATATCTCCGACAGCCGCAAACCGGTTAAGTAAACTAGGTGCGAATTTGAGCTAAAAAGTAGCAGCGGTGGCCACAGAGTTCTTGAGGCCCAGGGCAAGAAAGCCACTTAAACTGTACGCAAGTAGGGTATTTCTGATTAAAATTAAACTTTGCCCTTCCCATGGAGCTGCAATGAACTATGACGTTTGTTTAATTTAAATTTGAGCCATTTCCTTGCTAAAACTTTGCCCATAATTTTTTTGGGGTCCCTAACATGTGGGGCCCCAGGCAGTCAGTCGCCCCAATTGACTATCCCTAAAGTCGCCATAGAAAGTAGCCATCCTAATATGCACTAGTGAAACCAACGATAGGTGAATCAATGCCGAGCATGGGTATTTCGTATCTGACGTGAAGATTTGATGTATTCAGCTGTTTCGTGCATACAGATGTTACATTAATCATTTATTACATAATCGGTCGACCCCAGGAATTCCAGGTACAGGTTTTCTTTGAAAGTTTTTAATTTAATTTTAATTATAAAGTTAAATTTAGTGACAAAAATTGATACAGTAACGGCGAAAAAATGTGAGAAATGCCATTAAAATGCCAAGCCATTCTATAAACCACAAATAGCTCTCAGTTATCAACAAGGCCGTTGCGTGGATATCTGCCGCCCTAGGCAAAAAGACAAAATGTCGCCTAAATTTACGACACATAGGCGCAGATCGACGATCACACTGCTATAATGTCGTCCCTAGAAAAGTGCTGTCTTAGGCGATAGCCTCTCAAACTCAACTCAAGCGACAGCCGTGGTTATCAAACAGTATAATTATAGATCGGGAAAGCGCCTTCAAGATCTTGACGCCCCTGGCAACCGTCCGCCTAGCCGGTATCTTGGGCCGGCCCTGATTACATAATGTTGAACGATATATCTCCCATAACGAAATTGATGCTTTCCTAGCATCCACTTCTTTCTCGGAAACTTCGTTGCCAGAGGTAGATTTAACATGTAGCAAATGGGGATAGGTTCCAGTACTTCGTAATACACATCGTAGAAGATGTATATGACTTAAAATAATAAAAACATGTATGTACAACAAATGATAAGGCAAAAAATCATTTAATATCTCTTGCTAAGGACTTTGCATGGAACTTAAATCGTTATAATTACCAACGTCTTCGCCTTAACTTGGCAACGGTAGATTGCGGACCTTGTTGGGGGTTAGTAGTGCTGGGATCCCGGGTTGACGGAGTTGGATCTTGGGGCTGTGGAATAGACGATTTATCCTTAAGGAATCGTCAAGGGTATATTGTCTTGTTTTCTTCTTCCTTTATTGAAGCATCTCACGATAGCCTGCCTGCCTCTACTTTTCCTATCGCTTGCAATTTCTCAGCGAGATGGATTTTCGTTCCTTCTTAAGAGCACTAGAATCATTACCACTCGATGGTTGTTTGGCTAACATTAGGGTTGCCGTTAAATTCATTTAATTAAATCCTAAAATATGGATTTACATTCCAAGTATATCTTTAGAGGAATGTAAAAACACTTCGTAAAAGGCGTCCGAGAACGTACGAAAGCAATGCTCACTGCACGACTGACGACTTAGAACTAAAAGCGAACGATATTTTCCTCTGATATCAGACACTTTTTTAAAGGAAGAAATACGTAATACGTATAATCGTATAATCCCAAGACACTTGAGACCTTTGAAACTGTTTACGGCAAATAGAGCATTTGGAGACACCTGTACGTACATGCGGCGACATATAACGTGTCTCACCAAGTCCGTGCAGTAGGAGTTTTAATGGGACATTTTCTCTCTATCTTTTCCCGAAACACGCTGACTCACTATAGATTGCCTCGAAGTAACATCCATACTTTCACCGCCCGGAACAGCATTAAAAGTCACATTAAAATACAATTTTTTCTCCGTTTTTCAAATTATTTTCGTATTTCTTTTTAAAAATGTGTTGTTTTTTCGTCCTGCATAAGATTCACAACTTTAAGCTGCAAGAAAATCACTCCAAATTTGTAATAACAATAAAATCTTTGTCTTCTCGCGCGTCTAAGTATTTTAAATACATTACGGGGCAGATTTTGGAGGAAAATGCTGACTTCGTAAAAATGAAGCTTCCTTGCCAGAGGCTTCGTTAATGGATGTATGCCTGTATGTCTATGGTAGTCTAATATCTACGATTAATAATCCTCTGTGACATGGTAGCGATTGGATCAAAGAATAAAGGTTGCGTGTTCAAATAATTGGACGTTTTTTGCGTACGTACAGTCGGTACACTGGTCTATTACTTCAATTTTAGATCGTTCCTCACATTAACATGTCTATACCTTGGTTAGAAGTTATACTTTTTCAAAATAGTTTTTTTTTACATAACCCTAGGTACAGAGACTACTACATCAGTCACGGCAAAAGTAATCGGGGATTCTTACAAGGAACATTCATGAAGTGTAACCGTCCGATTTGATTCAAATTTTTCACATTTAGAGTATATGATGACTAGATACGATTTTTAAAATTATACGCACCCTCGTGGCCTATGGGCCGAATTATTTGTATTAAAATTTTGGTTGTTTTTACAACCCGGGCCCCTTCTCAAGATGGCCACTGTCCGTAACCTCGTTACCGTAAACACAACGTACTCGGGAAGAAGAAGACCGGGCGCGAGGTTGGGGGAGACGAGAGGGGTAGAGGGGAGGGTGAGGTAGAGGATAAGTGAAATTCAGCAAAATGCACAGTAAAAATGGGGCTAATAAACTTTGAGGGTTGGGTCTTCTGATCTGAATAAGCCTTCGAATGCTTCCTTATTCATCGAAATATTTAAAAAGCTGTAAAGTTAATTTACTAGAAAGCATGCACATGATTTTAAGCTATATAGTGATGTCAAGTTAATTTGTTTTTTAATACAAATAAAGGAAATATAACAACCACACTAAAAATTAGACTAGTACACGGGGAGCAGGCAATCAAAAAGCCATTAACAGTTTATTTATGCCGCGGTTTGGCACGAAAATTGTGGTATAAATCTGAAAAAAAAATTGAAATTTAAAATAGGTAATTTATTTATGCTAAATTAAACTTTTTGAATGCAAAGATGAAAATTTGTATGGAAATGAGAGAAACGCAGTCGCATCTCACAATGGGCACGCTTTATAAATGTTGCGTCATCACATTTGCTTTCTTCTAGGACACCTTTACAGTTTTCTTTATAAATGTCCACATCGAAGCAATACTGCACTGGTGTGATGTCCGATCCGGGCCTCTGGTCTATATTCCCTGCCTTGAACCATGCATATTTTATCAAATCTTTGAATCGGTGAGCAGAAAATTGGTAGTGCGCGAGGGATTGAAGTTTCAAAATATTATTTCATTGGAAAAGATCTACGTCCAGCCGATCCAAAAGTAGTCGTTCGGAAACTTTCCGAACTAAGTATTTCCACATTCTAAAAAAGTAAACGTATAATGGCTGAATCAGTCCTGTTTTGTTTTTGGAGGAAACAGCATAATTTCCAGTGTTTTTCTTCTGGTTTTACACTTAAAATTGCCTCGTGACGGTTACACTTTGTGAATGATCCTTGTTAGTCGTGTAGGTAAAATATTCTCATTCAAGATTAATGTATATTAATAAACTGATAAATTAAGGGCGGAATTAAACATTTCTCGGTGAAACGAGCCAATTTTATTCACAGGGAAACGTTTACGAATTTAGATTTCGACATTTCAAATGTTTTCGCCTCTCCCGAGATGAAAATTATTGAAGCTCGGTTTGCGTTGTTAGGTAAAGCAAGCCTTTGCTCCGAAAATTTATATCTCTAATGAAATAATATGACGATACCTATAGGTTTAGTCTGTGCCTCTGAGGGGACACGCCGCGCCGGTTGAAAACCACTGCTTTAGCTAATGATAGTCTAATTTTGTTTTCACGTGCTTTTATTTTTATTAGGGCCACGGGCCTCAAAATCTGGAAATGGCCCGAACCTCTCTGAAACTATGAGTTAGTCTGGGTGTAGTATACCTGGGTGAATTATTTCCAAAACTTTTATTTCTTATCTGAAATATCGTGCAAGACGTTTCAAGGAAACTTACGTTGCGTCTACCGGAACTTATAAGGGTTTTAGGGCAGAAAATGGTGTGGAATCTAACACCTCGCCCGGAGTTAAGATATCCAATGGTAAAATGCAAATAGCAAGCGGCCACGAGAAACCTCATTCTGGGTTTTCCGACTGACACCATTGTCCTTCTTAATTATCGATATAAAAATTCAACAACTGATCTGATATTTATAATCGGGACAGAAATGCATGCCAGGAGGTACATGTTGGATGCTTGTTTTCATAATACATTCTCTCACTTGTTCTTCAGCGACCTAATTTATTCGAGGACACGTTTGATAGTTTTATGAGCATTTTAGCATCTTTTCTGAAAGACTGACTGTCGTCGTTTCGTTTACCTTCCAACCTGTTATCCGTCCTTGTTTGTTCAACTATTTCGTCGTCGGATATTTTTCGATAACTATATTTCTGTGCTGATATGTCCAGCAGAATGAGCAGAGAATTATAATATTCCGGCTAGGTCGAATTTTCTCCGCCGGAGGAGCTGTTTGTTGCTAATCTCACTACTTTGAAATGATATTCTGAGGAAAATTTGTAATGCTAGAGGACTCTTGTGTTTTCAGAGGTGGTAAGGACTAGTAGGCCACCAAATTTTCACAGCACGCTCGACCTCTATTTCTAAGAGGGAAGGGGAAAAATCCACGAAAACTATTAGTTGTCGTCGTCGATAATTTTCTAGATAGTTGTGCTCACAACTTCGACTTCACCGTACATTGGGCTGAAAATTCGCAGAAATTGCCAAAATAAAAAGTAACAACTTCAGTATTTCATGTTATTTACTCCATAAAAATTCGTTGCTTGTACAAAAGGACTTCCGGCGAAACACGCGGCGATTAAACAAAATGCGCCGAAAAGTAAATCTAAGCGATTCGGGCGATGGCGGTCGATTTCTCCGCCCACGTCTCAATCGATCGCGTTTTCCGCTTTTCGATCGATTAGAGATTTCTCCGCGATGATCCTTTCCCTTCCCTCTTTCTCCTCACGACTTTACAAAAGCATAGCTTCGTTTACCTTGAAGCTAACTTTTTTTGGATAATGTTAGTTTCTCTCTGACCAAAGACCTGTCGAAAACAACTTCGTGCCTGATTCTTTGTTCTCAAAAAAAGATCACCAGTAATTAGTTCTTTGAGTTAAACAATGCGAAATTTCCTAAGAAATAAGGACGAAAATCTCATCTGATAATCGGATAAACTATGATATTTTTTTGGATGCAGAAATATCGTTAAACCTCTAAGATAAACGCTTTAAGGCGGCGTTCTTCTTCGCTATGATGAGGATGGATGAAAGGTCTTTCGACTCGTCCATGCATGGCATGGATATAAATTAGCCGGATAGAATGATAAATTTTCAAAATTTATATCTTCCCGTAGCACGGATAGAATGCATTGAAAAAGTTCCTAGAAGAAATGATCATGTTCAGCAGTAGAGAAAGTATATAGCATTGATTTTGTGAAGGTGATCTAAATGAAAGCGGTTAAAGTCAGATATGCACATTTAGCTATCAAACCGAATGGACACGTATTAATTGGATGCTTTACAACTTGGCGTATATACAAATGGTCTCAAGGCAAACATGACAGTACACGATGAAGAAAGAAATCAAAGCGAATTGCAGCTGGATATGCAACTTGCCCACTCATGTGGATATATGAAATGCATTTGTATTATTTTACAGCAAATAAATTTAAAAGCGTAATCATTAGTTCGAGCTTAACGTTTGGAAAGATCTTTTTTATCCTATCATACTCCGTAACTCAGCCTGCGGATATTTATTACAACATTCAATTCGACAAAACTGATATTTTACGCTCAGTTTAATTTATTGATATATCTACTGTTAAAGTGTATAATGAACAAATACTCGTAACTGATTCTATTTGTTTTGCCGTCACTCTTTCTCTAAACAGTTTTAGGATACTAAAACCAACAGTTCATAAACGTCCTATCAATAACACTGTTCGTAACGCTAATCGAAATATGTTATAATGGCTGCCATTATAAGTCATTGTTAAAGAGTATCGTCATATCCTCGGGCGGAACGACAATTTCACAGTTTCTGAGATTTTCAGGGTTACAAAAATTGGGCAAGATCCGAAAAACCATCTTTAGAAGATTTGAGATTAACGTATGGCAAGCGCACCACAAAAACATCGGAATCGGCCGCTAACGGTCGAAAACTCGAGATATTTCGAAGAAGATAAAAGCAGTCGGGAGATGGAGAAAGTAGAAGGAAACTGGAGAGAGGGAGAGAAGAGATAGTGAGAAAGAGAAGATAACGAGATTATGACGATGAGAGAAAAAGGGAGGATACCAAAAGAACAGGAGATAGCGAGGAAAAGAGAAGAGATAATGAGAGAGGCGAAAAGAAAAGGAGAAAATATGCGAGGGAGAGAGTGAAAAACCGAATGGGAAGGACAAAAGAACAAAGAAATAAACAAACCGAAGAAAAAGAGGAAAACAAGCGGTTAATACGAGGAGACAGAAGAGAGAGAGAGAGAGAGAGAATGTGACAGAGAAAGAGAGAGAGATAGGAAAACAAACAAAAATACGCATCGAATAATGGGATAAAAAAGAGAGAGATGCAGAATTTAGGTGAAACTCCGCTAGTAAGAAAAGGCATATGGCCTCGGCAGGCTCAAGGACCGTTATCCCTCGTGGACTTCCAATCTCGGCTGCCACGTAGCATCGAGAAACAGGGAGAGAGAGAGGAAAGGGAATATATAGTATAAAAAACGCCGTCTCCGTGTACAATTTCCCATTTTACAAACCGTTACTATCTGAATATTGCATAACACCCGCGAACCTGTGACTTATTTCACGGAGTCATCCCGTCCCTTATAATACCCGGATCTCATACATACCGTCCGGTCTAATTTTGACGTCCCTTTGAAAGGAACGCCCGTAACTCACGGTCGCTCGACGCCCCGCCCCACTCCTTTCCTCCCCCCCCCACTCCGCCCTCCTCCCCCGCCTCCCTCCTCCCACGCCTCCCTCCTCCCCCGCCGCCCTCCTCCCCCGCCTCCCTCCTCCCCCGCCTCCCCTCCTGCCCCGCTCCATCAATTCTTCTCGTGCTGCATGGCCTCTTCCCCTCCCCCCGTCGCAGCCTCCCACTCCCTCCCCTCCTCTCGCCCTCCCTTCTCCGCTCCACTCCGCTCGAATACCCGTGGTCCGTAAAGACGGGCCACGGGCGATGAGCATCCATTATCCGGGACAAACTCCTAAGGCGGTTCAACGACTCCCTCTTTATAACGCCGGGCACTTCCGGGAATCAAAGGCGACGTGATCTATGCTCTCCGTAACGAGCAACATCGTAAAAATATTTTTACCCTGATCAGATTTTTTTCGGAATCCGTGACGAAAAAAGCGACAGAGAGTTGCGATAAATTTCCGGGTGAGCGTAGCTGGCGGGCTTTTAAAAGAGCGGGTTGGGAATACAAAAACAGAGAATGTCACAAGGATGGTGCTCGTTCAGGGGTGAACGAGAAATCTTAGAAAGGTTTCACGTTATAGATTCAGTTGAAAAACTTAAAACGATTCATGTTCACAGACAAGCCCCGATTTAGCGCCCTACTATACAGTGCCACCCCCGCATACCGCCCATTAAATCGCTGTGAACAGAACTTCCACCTTACGATTACACAGAGCAAGCACATGCCTCATTTGCTTGAATGCGATGCACGATCAAGATAACTCCACTGGCCATAAACGGCCATTCGTTTTATTCAGATTATATTTTTTATACTAGTATATAATCAACCTTCAGTCAAATAAAGCGTAGGATTACTACTTTTATCCGAAATGAGCGTCGAGTTTTTTCAACCCTTTTATGTCTCGTAGTTACTCCTATCTTCCATTGCCGAGGATCACAACCTGGTCCTCGCGAGCACCGCACTGCTCATTGGCATTATGAAAGTCCTCTCATACGATGCTTAAAATCAACTTTCCCAGCACCAGTAATTTAATTTGTTCACTTGTTTTCTTTCTAAAAATATTAAAGAACGCTGTTGATATCATTTGATCAATCCTATTTCTGAAAAAGTATTATGATTTTCTAAAAAATAACTTGGAGAAAAACTGAATTTTTTTATAATTAATTGATTTGTTTCACGGTTTCAATTAGAAGGTGTAATTAAACACCTCGAGATCCTATCGCCATTTTTATTTTTAGAAAATCTTTACGGCTATTATTAATCCAAAGTAAAAGATGTATTACATAAACAGCCTTAAACGCCCTTTTTCGAATTAAAAATTTTATCACGTACGAGGGACAGATAATCCACTACAAACACCGAGATCGCGCCGCCTGCGGCATGTAAATTGTCTAATTTGCGAGCCGCGTCGTCGGTATGGAGGTTAAACGTATGCGCGGCAAACAATCGCCATTATTATCTGCGGGTCGCTAGGTGCGCCCCCGCACAGCTATTCGGCAGAATTGCTTTTACTACGACCGTTGAATTCGAAACGATGGCAGTGTTTCTATGGCAACTTCAGAGCGACATGGACCTGTCGACATTCGTCAGCGTCTTGCCCTCGAATGTCCATGTGCATCAACTGACAACAGAGAGTGCAATCCGCCGACATACGCCTTTCGCCCTTTCTGAATTAATGTCGAGCAAGCCTGTGAAAAATACAAGAGAGTGGCAGCGGAACTTAACATTCGTGAAGTCTTCTTCCTTGGTCCTGTGGTTTACGCAATAAATTTAACAAATGAATGAATAACATGAAATGTATAATCTAAAGAGATAAAGGTTACTTTGAATTGAGTTGACAAATAAAACCCAGATAACTTTGAATACGTTCACATTTTTGCCTCGAAGTTGTTCGCATTCATTATAATTTGCGTTTATCGTTCATTTTACGTCAAGATTACTTATTTGATCGATTATATTGCACTACAATTTAGTTAGGTTAAAAAGTTTTCGCGGTCATTTTGATTGTATTTATTTTCACACCGCAACTGTTTTACTATTTTCTTCGGACGGAATTAGATTAGAAATATAGGCATATGTACGTGTACTTATACGTGCGTAGGTGTGTGTATATGATGTGTATATGTATGCATGTATATATAGAGATAGGCATCTGGTCAAAATCTAG
This sequence comes from Tanypteryx hageni, assembly GCA_028673005.1. NCBI lineage: Eukaryota > Metazoa > Arthropoda > Insecta > Odonata > Petaluridae > Tanypteryx > Tanypteryx hageni. The sequence continues at coordinate 66,560,476 of CM054115.1, read as the reverse complement.
GAGCCTTTACCAAAACCTAGTCGCTAGGATAGATTTCAATAAGATGAGATTTATGATCAGGGTTATTATAATCTGCATGCATCACATATACACCATTCATACGACGTAAGAAATGTTGCCTACGTTGGTATAAAATAACAGAAAAATAAACTCGTCACTATGTATAAGTATATTTAAAGTTCGTAGCCTCCGTCCTTGTATGGAGGAATCGAACGTCCGTCGGCGTTTTTGGTGGCCATGGGGACGCGCTCTCGAGGACGCCGAAAGCGAGTGCATCCTAACCATTCACACACATATTCTTATTACATTAACGAAATAGGATACGTGCGAGTCCAATTTTTAAATTATCCGCTTCACTTACACGCGGTAAAGTTTAAAAGGTTCATTCTTACGAGTCGGATGTGCCGGATTTCTGCAAACAACGTCGAGGAAGTGCGGCTGCTGAACAGAATGAAAAAAAAATGCTTAAAAGAGTTTACACTGGCTGCGTGCTTAATAGCGCGCACGGGAAAAGTCGCACGGGGAAGAAGAAATGAGGGTGCAAATATTGACACGAATCATTTGGATACTCTTTTTAAAGGACGAACCTTCAGAGGAGCTTCACCGACCACGGAAACCACGGTTTATTTATAAAATTTTCAGAACTCCTTTTTTTTACGTCTGTGAGGCCTCCTTTGAATCATCGATTTAAAAAAAACTTCCCGTAAGAGGAATTTTTAGAGTGGATATGTATTTATATTTACTTATATGCACAACTTTATCTGCTAAGACGACAAAATTTTTTCACCGTTCCCGCCATTTTTCGAGTCGTTTTTCTCGAATTTTCTGAAGTTTTATGCGACAGATTATCAAATGTTAACAACATAAATTCATCGTTTATTATGTCAGCATGTGCTAAAAATGAAACTACCTTACAATAATGGATTATAACTGTCAAGTAACAAGAAGTCCAAACCAGGACTAATGCAGGCTGGTTTCCCGAAGTTGACGTCCCGAATTGATTAAGTATTTATATTGACAGGAAATATTTCAGTATGTGTTAGTCATTCCAAGGAATTTTCATACCTCAAATACCACTTGTAGTTCATAGTTTATAAATGCTAGAGAAAATTTCGAAAACGAATTAACAAAGCATTATCAGGTTTAAAATACTAAAAGCAATGTCAAAATTTCTTTCTGGCATTTTATTTTGCATGTACTTTTTAAAATAAACGAATTTAATAAAATTTACTGTTTATACGCTAATATGTATGGATCAACTGTCCGTTTCTGATGAGTAGTCGAATGGAAAAGAAAATAACCCATTTGTTCACTCGTCTATGTTCAAGCCGAGTTCGGTAATAATCGTCTCCATGGCAACAAATCCGGTAAATGCGATTTAAAACGCAAAAATGCCAAGTTTTAGTATAAATTTCAAAAATACTACCAATTGTCAACATTCTGTGATAAGGGTTAGAATCTACATTCTTTTCCCGTTAGAACAGTACAAACCTCGCTCCGATATTACAATTTTAAGATATTTTCAGACATTTCAAAGTATTAAAGAAAACATCTCTGCACGATGGATTTGATAGTTCCTATCTAAAACATAACAAAAACGTTCCTGGAATCGAACCCGGGACTTAAATCTTCGCTAAATAAAATATAGCCCAGAGGTGGGCCTTGGCAGCACGAGCCTCATACCAAGTTTCATGATAATTGGCGCAAAAATTGTTAGTAGGGGACACACAGAGAGGACCATTTCATAAGGCTGTTTCCGTTGGAAACCAGCCTAAAAACGGAGAAAGGGAAAACAGAACCATTAACCCAAAGATGAGCAACCTTTTCCACGTGACAGGCCGCATTGTTGGTAGCGAATCCTTAGGGGGCCGCATTGGAAGTTGCTTTGGCGGGCCTGATTAGAGTTTAAATCGGAAGTTATCTAGATATTCCGAAATATCATACAAGTTAAAATAAATTGTAAATAAGATTTCAACGCTAAATGTTTCATTGTCATAATTTGAATTCTAAAAATAAGAATTTGTGCGTTAAATTCCACGGATCTCTTTTTCGTCACAGCTTCGCGGGCAGCGCAAAAACGCCTTTGGGGTGTCATATCCGGCCCGCCAGCCGGAAGTTCCCCACCCCTTACATTAACCGACTGAATAGGAAATTTAGAGATCGTTTTTATGACTTTTTCATCCTAAACACTGCCGCTACTTTTCCAACATTACGCCTTCTTTTTTACCCTCGGCCGAATCGACGCGACGCATTTTTATACATTCGTCCACATTTTCTACACAACGGACGTGAAATTTTAAATCGTCGATTTCCTTCGAACGTCTTCCGAAGTTTTTCCCACCCTTGCATAAAAAAAACCTTCCAATCAAAAGTCGAGGCGGGGAAAAAGCCTGCCATGCGATCCTCGTTAAACTTCTAAAATTACGTCGCTCAAATTGACCGGATCGTCGCCGCGACATTGGCAGGAAAAAGAAAATTGCCCTGATGTCACCAATGAGCGAAGACGCATCCGTCGGGATGTGGCGCGGAATCGTAAAAAGCCTTCGGAGCGGCTCTCCGAGAAAGCTCTCGTTCTTCTTTTTTTTTGAAAAGGAAATTTCTCCCTTTTTGTGCGGCACAAATTCGCAAGCTGACCACGTACACAAAAGACAACTGAAGGGTCTTTTTGCGTCGCGCAGGATCGACGGGGAAATCGAGGAGGAGCTGGACATAATTGAAAGCGACGTGATTCCTTCCGATTATCCGTGGGATCGACCGTTTCTTCCCACGAAATCGGCAGCGGCGGCGGGACCTCTTGACACCGGTTCGAGACCTATGTAAATGGGGGGAAAATCCTCTCAAGCGGATCTTCGTGACTCGTCTGCGCCTCTTACTTTCCTCCCGCTTCGACCGAATACGACCTTTTAAGGCGAAGGACGCACAAGCAATCACAGCACAACACAAACGCATTCTGAACGCCGCTAAAAAAACGACCTCCAGAACCTATTTTAAAAATGATTTTAACGTTTCCATGGTTTCGGAGGCTAAACTTTCCAAATAAAAATTGAACCGAAGCAAAAGTTAGAAATTTTATTGGCCGTGAATAGATTTAAACAGGTATCACGCGACAGGCCCTTGTTAATAAAAAGTTCCTGTAAATAACAGCTCCTCCAGCGGAGGTTTTTGAAGCTCTCATCGAATATCTAATATATTATTTTATTCTATAAACGATATCACACGGCAAAACAATCAGATTTAGCGCCAGCGTTTGTCCATCACTGGCATTAGCGCTAAAGTCGGGGATGGCGGTTAATCGAAGTATGTATGTGCTTGCGCTATGTCATAACATGGAAGTTCTGTTCATAATGATTCGTGGGCGGTATGCGGGGGTGGCACTATATAGGGAGGCGATAAATCGTTTGCCTGTGCTTCGCAGTTTTAATTAGCATGATTTCCTTTTTTTGAATTTGGCGATTTAAAACATTCATCCTAGCCACCGTGGAACAAATTCAAGAATGAGCACTTGAAGAAATAAGTATTTACTAGCTGCGCCCGCAAAAGATTTTGCTAAGTCAGTCAGAGATCTGAACGTTTAAAAGACATCTTAGAGAGGACAATAATGATACACAGCAATTTTATTCAAAATTGTATGTTATTAATTCTTTGAAATTGTTTCTTTTTATTGACTATATATGCGATTCTTCATATACAATTAATTCGACCATTTATTTCGTTTTTTGCTCATGAATTATTATCAACAATTTTTTTTGTACTTCACAATGTGTTATTCTTCATATATTAATACTCGTAATAGCCCTTATTCTCCTTATCATAAAATTTTTAACTGATTAGTAGACCTATTTGTGTTAATGAACATTAAATATGTAGAATATATAATTTTTACTTACGAAAATGGTAATATTCCAGTATTCTTTTGGTCAGTCGTTAAAAACGCGACAGTTAACACGCAGTTTACTGAATAATAATTATCTGCAATTATTAACGTTGCAATCTATTGGTTGACGTTGCTATAACAATAATTTCGATGCTTCATAAAAAGCGCGAAGCGAATAACGCAATGCTTTTCTCTATTTGAAGGCTTTACAGACATTAATTGAATCGGAGGCAACAATGTGGGTCGCCTTGGCAACACCCAGAAAGAGTACGAAAAAGTCATAACATTTTTAATATTAATGCATATTTCTGGCAAATTCTTCCGTTTAACATCTAAACATCGCAATAATAAGATATTTTATAATTTTAGCCGTAGACTAAAGCAAAAACATAGAAAATTGGTCCATATTTACGTATTTTGATGTTTGAAAGAAAACAATCTTGCACCTTGAAAAATCGAAAATCCCGTGTAAACTTATGTGAAAATTTAATCGTATCCCGGAGTCGAATACGAGACATTTTCCGGGCTGTTTGATTTTTAGAGGGACCATCTCATGGGGGTTTAACGATTGTGAATGTTTCAGCTCTTAATTCCATCGTGAAATGTCCAAAAGTACCGTGACAGACAGACACTTGATAATTTATATATACTGATACTTCAATTTGTCTTCGGCCATAGGACGAACTAGATGATTCTCTACCGAATTCTATGAAAAGATTTAATGGACGGTACCGAGTCCACTGAAGTACAGTTTACCGTTATCAACCGTCGCGACGCGTCGTTTATCTCCATAAGAATTTCTCTGCCTTGATTTCTGCACTCTAGAAGCGAGCCCCGCACGATTAAACCTCCCATCCACGTGATGTTCGAATCATGCTCCACTACAAAGAGTCTGCGAAGCAGTTTATTAAATGCGGCAGGCGCCCTGGCGGTGACGGGGCCGCATATGCAACTTTTAAATGTCAAGGTTATTTGCGTAAATGAAACACAGCGATAAATCCGTTAAGTTGGCCAACTTTTGCAAGTCGGTTAAGAGAAGCGCAATCATGAAACTGTTATAAATCCAGCTCGCGTTTGCACAACTCCCACAAGTCAGCCGACTGCACAACGGCGATCTTTAGCCGTTAAATTATTCCGAAAGCTACCCGCTCGGAAGCCATCTTCGAGCGATTCCTCCGAGTGCTTTCAGTTGCCATGGTGACTAAAATAACCCGACGTGCTGGATGGAAATATATTATGAGCGAACGGGCAATTGATTCATGCACGGTCACCGAGTCTTCGGGACATGTTCCGCGACTGCGCGTTTTTCGTCGGTCCTTTTCTCTTTCGATCAGCTGGATAAGGTCCGTTTCGACACTTCAAAGACAATGGGAGGAGGAATGGAGAAATGAATCGTTCGGGGAAAAAATAACGCGAAAGCCCATTCCTCGGCCATATTCGGGGCGTTGCGTAACTCGGACATTCGGGGAGGGGAATGCAATTTCTCCTTTTCCCCAAAGATATTTTTGTTATTATTCGGCTCATTGGCAGTCGCGATATTCTCAACGCCGGAGTGGTGTCTTGGGTAATCCTACCGACGTAAAGCTCGCGCGCTCTAAGGTGGCAGGCGGAGACGAGTGAGAGGGGAAGGGAAGGAGAAACTTTCAGGGGGAGTCGACGTCAGAGCTTATGAGCAGTAACACAATTTTGGTTCGCATGTGTCCAAGTTCGCGCATCAAATGCCCGCACTCCGGGATACGAAAAAAGTATCGATACTGTACTCATATCGGTAATTTCCTTTCGATACCAAGTACTTTTGTACTCGATTCTTTTCTTTCGATTTTCTAGTGATATCGGTACTTTCGGTCCGATACTTTTCTTTCGACATAACGTATGAGTAAGGTATCGATACTTTCGTTTCGATTTCGTATCCTTAGATACGAAAAAAGTATCGATACTTTACTCACATCGGAAATTTCCTTCGATACCAAGTACTTTTGTACTCGATTCTTTTCTTTCGATTTTCTAGTGACATCGGTACTTTCGGCCCGATACTTTTGTGGTATCGATACTTTTCATTCGATACATCATATGATTACGGTATCGATACTTTCGTTTCGATATCGTATCCCTACCCGCACCTAAACACCACCTCCCCTATAGGCGGTCCCGCCTCGAGGATGGACTCGTCCTACCGTAAATGTGCCTACTGCGCACCGCCACGTTAGAGCGTTTTTACTATACCACGTTGTCACCGTATCGACATTTTTCTTTCTTTTCGGCATTATCGGCCGTAAAATTTACATTTACCGTCATGCGAGTCGGCGATCAAAGCGGTCGAAAAGTTGAATAACGTTTTGTCGAAGACTTTCTCTCCTTTAACGACCATTATGGGGTCATGAATGGATAGTTCTCGCCAGCCATGCAGGGGTAGTCGTTTTTGGAAAAGAGAATGAGAGGGAAGGGGAGAGAGGGAGAACGGAGAAGGTGGGGAGAGAAATAAAAAGATTACTAGCACACCTGTTCGGATAAATGTATTTTTAAAATGGGATAGATCTTTTCGATCCGCTATCACGCCTCCTGCTGGCGGCAATCCCTAAGGCGACAGGTGGTAGGCGGACGAATGGGCGCCCACTAGATGTTTCTCAAGGTATACCAACTGATGCAGACTTATTTTATATTTACTGCGGATTTTATGGATTCCGCTAAAAATAAATTCGATTTATGTGATTCTTGAAAAGCTGAATTCATAATTTCACGCAAAATATATCTTTACTATGAGGTATTATTCACTAGACCAATGAGGGCAAACTTTTCCATGTGGCGAGCCGCGTTGAAGGTTGAGAATTCCTCGGCGGGCCGCATTGCAAATTGTCAATTCTTCGGCGGACCCGATTAGACTTTAAATCGGACGTTTCTGAGGTATCATATCAGTGAAAATCAAGTCTAAATTAGGTTTCTTGGCTTAACATTTCAATCTCAAGTGTTTTGTTGTCATAATTTGAAGGCAAACGATATCAGTTTGTGTTAGATCTCTTTTTAGTCATAGCTTCGTGGTCCGTATAAAATGCTTTCGCGGGCCGTAGGTTGCTCATCACTACACTAGAAGATCATTGAGCTCATCTTAACGCTGGAAATAAATTCAAGAAAAAGCACTTGAAAAAATAAGTATTTATCGTAGATAACTCCTATTTCTTATAGCCACTGGAGATACTTATGATAAGTACTTATTTACTGCTTAATCTTGATTAAGGTACTATGCACAATCGATGGCATTATTAAAAGCTTAAACTTTATCCGTTGGATCACGAAATCATACGAAGTATAAAACTGATCCAAATTGCTTTTCCCTTTTCTGCCAGAAATGCATATTTATGCTAATTGATACATATTGCAATAATTTTAAATTAATTTTATAATATAAAGCGTAAATTACAAAAATATGCGTTGCGGAAAATTCGATTTATATAATTTAAATTCAACTCACATGAAATAAGGACGGGCAAGCTATCGAAAACTTGAATTGTTACTCGAGACTCGACTGTTACTCTACAGCAAGCAGTCATCATCTCTTGACAGCAATTGCGTAAACTATCTGAAACGATTGAGAAAAAGATCAATTCCCTTGCTAGCCGGAACGCAGAATCGAATGTTTTCAGAAAAACGGCACTCGCGAAAGTAAAGAAAAAGATTATTCATTCGAAAAGTTTGACGGCAAAAAAAATACGGTCGAAAAGCGCTGAAATGGAACGTTGGAACTGACGATTTTTTCGCGAAATATTCCAGAAAAAACCACGGACCGATTATCGTTTTTACAGGCGTCGCGGAGATAAATGACTTCGATATTCCGACGATGGCGTTATTTTCACGTCGACTTTCAATGGCTGGCATTAGAAAACCAGGAAGTGTGAGGGGAATGGGAAAGGGGGTGGTTCGTTACCACCCGTTTTTGGGTACGCCCGAGAGGAGCGTATTGAGAGGCGAGGGGCGCTGTCATATAAGGAGCTACGACTCTGCCTACATTACGTTCCTCCACTCCGAGCAAAACGAAATCTTTTTTTAGACGCTTAACGGCTGCAATTTTACGACCCCGTTAGTCGAACCGTAGATTACACGGAATGGAAAGTAGGCTCCCGAACATTCCGATGTTAAAGATCGAGGGTTCGAATCTCGAATGCCAAAAGTTTGTTATAGATGTTCGATTCTATCCATTCAAATTCTTAGAAGGCTTTCCTTGACCTATTAGAAAACAAAGTGACTTAGAAATTAATGAATGATTTTTTAAAAAATCGCAAGGGCGCAAATGCGGCGAACCTTTCATTTTTTGGAAAGGCCTTCTAGAAACGTTTATCGCCGCGTAGGTGTCAGCATCGCGTATGATGTGGGAAAGGCGCCGTGAGGAGAAATTTTCCCGAGTCCACAAGCGGGGCTGAATAACTGTGGTCTGAGGCGCAGATTTCCATTAAGAATGACAAGAATTCAGTGCATTCTGCAACTACCTATCTCTCTCTATAAACTTCATTACGTACACGCGCGCTGTGACATCGCTGGCAGATACGTGCCACTTTTATTTAATTAACGTACATTTTTTTTTCAAAACTTGCTCATTTCAAGAAATCCTCGTGTTGCTTTGGGGCGTATTTTCACTCTATGGTCTTGCGTTCTCCGCGCTGCGAATTTTGTTTTTAAACTTCTCTAATCCTAAGCTCGCTTGTGATCTGTTATAAAAGAACCAACTTTTCAATTTATGTGGTTTTTATGGTAATATATTTGTTCAGTTGTTTACATTTTATGACGAAGTAGCATTTTCCCGGTTTTTGTTCAAGTTATCGAAATCTGAAAATTTTGATTTATAGTCTGATTATTTTTCCGAGGTATTTACAAAAGGAAAAAGTGAAACTTCGAAAACAGAAAGTACGTTTATTTACGACCAAGTTGGTTAAATTGCCGTACTTCGATCGAAAAGGAAGCTAACGTAATGGCAGCGATAATTAAGGGCATCTGTTTTTTAAATTTCATTTTTTATTTTTCGTAACTATGCACTTGTATCTTAGCTGTTTAAATTTTTTGATAAAGTAACCTTTACAAAGATTTTGTTCAAGTTCTCAAAATATTGGAATCTCAAACTTTTGATTTATAACCAGATTATTTTTCCGAGGTATGGCAAAAAAGTGAAACTTCAAAAACAGAAAGTACAAGTTTATTTATGCCCAAGTTGGTGAAATTTCCACAATTAGATCGAAAAAGAAGCAAAAGTAATTGCAGCGGTAATTAAGGGCATCTGCTTTTAAATTTTCATTCCTCATAATTACGCGCTCGTATCTTAATCTGCGTACGGTCGCCCGATAGATAGAGACTGCGAGGAATAAAACCCTATTTTAATCTGCACGCATGCGCAGTTTCGCTTCTTTGCCGGACAGCGACAACTTTGAGGCCAGTCTCCACAACGCCACGCCCAGAGGCAGGCAGGTAAAAGGCGACTTTCGCCCACGCCGGGCATGCTTCCCTCCGCTCCTCCTCCCCCTCGCTCTCCCACCACTCCCTACCATCCCGTTTCCCCCTCCCCTAATCCCTCTACGCCCTCCTCCCACGCTTCCCAACCCTCCCCTCCCATCTCTCCCCGCCACACACTCCCCTATCGCAAGAGCTCCGCGCCTGAAAGGAGGCGGCGGCTCTCCACCAAGGCAATCCGGATTCTATTCCCGGAGGGAAAGTGGAACACTTTTTCTGCCTTGACGCCGCAAGGATGCATGGAGATAGAAAGAGAGATAGTGACGGAGAAAGAGGGAGGGATATAAAAATAGGAAAGAGTCGCCAGCTTTTTATATGTATAATGGAGAAATAACGTTTCTTTGGAAAGGAAAATGCAGGAAAACGCGAAGGTCCACTCGCTCTTCTGCCCAGAGCAGTGGTCGAGTCCAGGGGTTTCCCACCCTCCGAGAAAGTTCGACGGCTAATCGAATGATATCAGCCGAAAAAATTCCCGTTAGACAACTATTTTTTCGTTCTAGGTGACAAAATTACCAAAACTTGACCGACGCAACTTTTCTATTTTTTGCTCATTCAAGCGTATAATACATTTAAAAGTTTATAGATGACACTCTAGTTTGTATTATATCGTAAAAAAATCCATTTCTTATATTTTTAAAAGTATGACTATCGCCTAGTAAAAAAGACAAAAATCAACTGTCCAACTGAAACTTCTTGAAAAACTGTCTATACGACAGTCACATAATGTTTGAGAGAACCAGATGCGCATTTCGACTACGAAGCAACCGTCATCAGTGATGATTCGCCGACAGTTGTCATGGTTATTTTTCAGATTTTACCGTCAGCGTGTCGTCAACGATGACGGCTACTTTGTTTCCGAATGGCGCATACGGTTTGCCCAACATTTTCTTACGTGTTGGAGAGAAACAATTTTTCGGTTTGGTATGAACCAAAGGGCGAGCTCGATAATCCTTTCTTGAATTAAACTGAATAATGTGAGACCTTACGGAATCAGAAACTATACGCATATATACGTTTAAAGCCCATTCGAAATTAAGATTTCAAGTCGTTCAAAATGGCGTCACATAATCCGACGATCAACCTTTGGGGAGCTATGCCCAAAACAACCTACCTTTAGCATGCGACACATGCGTTGTCAGGCTGCCTGCCCCGGTCAGCCTGTCCTCGTAAATGGGTCCCATACGAAGTAACTCTAAAATTCATGTTAAAATTTTCGAACGCACGCGAATCTACGGCGATTCTAACGCGGAAGACACGACTTCCCGCCATCCGATCGTTCCCATAGCCACCGCGACGTAAATTAACGTGCATTCATCAGTCACGCGACGTTTTTCCGCCAAACGTTTCTTTCCGTTACGGGGATTGGAACGCGAGTCAACGAGAGAAACAGATGCGTGCATAACACACGCATGCAGGTGCGACTCGGAGACAGTGCAGACGTCGAGAACAAATACGCGGGCGCAAACGAACGGCCGAGCCATCAGTCAGTTTCGAGGACACGCCGAATCGCACTTCCTTTTGGTTTTTTTTTTGCGACGAACGGTCGTTTAAAAAGGAAAAAACTGGTTCATTTCCGTACGGCTCTCGATGCTTTCTTCCTCTTCTTTTAAATTTATGTCAGGATGTAAACTGCGCCAAGGAAACGTAAGAATTTCATCGCGGAATCGAAGGAAGTAGAAGACGTGCGGAATTTGAAAAGGGAAGAAATAGAGCGAGGTAAATCGCTCTCCCTAAAACGGTTGATATCACACGCCCTCGTATAGTGACTTTAAATTAACGAAAAAAGTGTGCTGACGCGGCCATATAAAGTTCGAGAATATAGTGTACGTCTATCGGTTGATTGCCAATGAGGAAGGCCGCTTTGCAATGATAATCAATTCGATAATTTCATCGTTAGTTAAATTAAATGTTACTCGATTGAAAAAGTTAACAAAAGCAGTGTGAGTTTTGTGCGCGCAAACTCTTTCAAGCAATGTTCAATCTATTACAGTCGAACCTCTATTACTCAAACGTTTATGACTCGAATTTTTGAGTAGACAAAGTGGATGTTGTTTCTCGTTCGCAATAATACACGTAAGCATGGAGATCCATCATTCGAAGTGTCGATTAGTTGCATTTTTTGCTTTCTTTTATGTTCGAGTTATCGATGTTTGATCCTATCTTTGATGAGACCCTAATTGTAAACGGATAATGCCTGAATTTTTCTCACTCGGACATGACTGTCCGAACAGTTAAGAAAGCTCTCTTTAAACAGCAACTGTGTTTAGGCTGGAAGGCCTCGGGTCATCTTCCTCAAAATAGTCTTCCGAGCGGGAATGTTGTCAACACATCCGGCAGTCGGTACTGTTAAGTTTCGGGGACTTCCCCTGGAAGCGGCCACGACCAAGCTCCATAAAGGTCATCGCCGCCCGTAACGAGTCATCAGATTTACGATTATCTCTCTCACATATCGATTTGAAAAAGACGAAGGCCTTTTTGCAAAAACCTCGGAAGTCTTTTTTAAACATTACTGGAATTCCTCCAAAAAACCCAAGGCCTCTTGAAATAATTCAAGTGAAAGTCCATATTGATCACTTGATAAACGTTTGCGTCCAGAGAGGCGTGGTGAGCATTCTCCAGGGACAAACTTCTTCAGTTAATTCTAAATTGCTGTCTTATGAAAACATTCCACGTAGTCATGGTGAGTTCTCTCGTCTTTACGGGTTATAAAAGTTTTCCAAGAAATTCAAACAACAATTATTCGCACATTCCCAACGTCTGTTTTATTCTATATTTTGAATAGTTGTTGCTAACTGAGGACTCTATTATCTATTTGAATAACAAGAAAAGCTGATGAGTTTTCAGGCCTATAAATCAAAAGGAAAGGCAAATTTTATTTGATGATGTTTCACGTTGAAACAAAGGCCTTACATTGAAAGGTTCATGACGTGCATCTCGCTCTCAAGGAACCGGTTAAAATAAATTTTGATTTCAGTAGCAAGATCCTAAAAACTCTTCCTCGTTTCACTCATTCACGCGATTGAATTCTAAACGCTGTCATTTTTTTCATCTGCGCATTCATTGGAAAAATTCACGATGAGAATAAATTATTTAAAAGATCTGTTTTGCTTTTCTAATAAGACGTCATGACCTTTTATAATTTTTCCTCTGATCGCCAAAACAACTGTAAATACTGGAATGTCATCGATTTGCACAAAAATTGATTTACGGCTCAGTGATAATTGAAATTTTTAATACGATAGTTTATGTACGGTTATCGTTATATGGGAATATAAAAAGCACATATATTTTAGCAACATTAAAAAAAATCATTTTAGCGATGGTTGTATTAACAATCATATATACTCAAATATATATATTTCAAAGTCACCCGTATTAATTATTCCATTAAGTTGCTGTAAGGATAAAGGTATTCATATAGCTCAATCCACGAGAAAATTAATTACATTTATATGGTTCAGTAAATATTAGCACATTTTATATTATTAGCACGCCTTTTCAATTAAAAAGTGATCTATTATATCAACTCGTTCTCTTTCCCTCCACGATTCAGGAGTCGCGCTTTTAAAATTTCTTCAAATAATCATGTATCATAAAAATTCCGAAAATTTACGTAATTATAATCTGATCTGATATTTTGAAAATAAAAATGTGCAGTAGTACATGGGAAAGAAGTCAGGTTAACTTATCTTTCATCAAAGGGACTTTTTATTAATTAATATAGTTCCCGATTATATGTAGATTTTATGGGACTTGGTTGGGATCTTCCCAATTGAAATATAACAAAAAAACAAATTCGTACTTGTGCGTCCGTAGAAAGAAGTATTTTAAGATCATAATCCGCTAACGGATAAATTTGTTTGAAGTTTTATCGGGAAAAAAGCAATAGCTGTAGCAACCATCATTGTATAGTAAAAACGTTCTAACGTGGCGGTGCGCAGTAGGCACATTTACGGTAGGACGAGTCCATCCTCGAGGAGGGACCGCCTATAGGGGAGATGGTGTTTAGGTGCGAGCATTTGATGCGCGAACTTGGACCCGTGCGAACCAAAATTGTGTTACTGCTCTGACGTCGGCTCCCCCTTAAAGTTTCTCCTTCCCTTCCCCTCTCACGCGTCTCCGCCTGCCACCTTAGAGCGCGCGAGCTATATCCATCAGCTCATGGCGTCACAGCGGTCTTGACTGAACAGCCCTTTGCCACTTTGAATATCTAATCCAAGGTCAATTTCAAACGTTATTGTCTCACCTTTTCACAAATATATTCAAGACCGGATGCGTTCGCCGGTTTTCCAGTTTGCTCCGCATGCGACGTGAAAAAACAACTGAAGTACATAACCCGAAGTGTTGACTCCTATTCCCGAGCTTCAGTAACTAATCTTTTTTCTGTTTACTTAACCTCGATATTTCCGCGTCATCCTCGTATCCTTGTTTTTAGCCGCGCGTCAAAAAAACCTACGACATGCACCGTAGCGAACGCCTCCATTATTTTTTTATCTCGACCGATGGCTTTTTAAATAGGTCACGCCAAGTGTGTGCGCCGCCGTCGGCGGAATATTTTGCAACATTGAGAATTAACGCTTCGAGTTCACCGAGTGCCGAGAGGCTGATCGAAAATTAAAGCGACCCGCTATCAAGAAAACAATGTTTAAAAACAGGTGCGTTCCGATCGCCAAATTCGCCATCAAAATCGAAATGGCGCGTCGATGATGTTGCAGGGATTATTTTCGTGGCTGGGGTCCGAACGGTGGTTTATTTTGATGCAGTTGTGTATGTGTAAATGAATATGGATGTATTAAGTGCACATATATATGTGGGTATACATTGCATTGCAATAAGTCCACGTGAAGAAACCCTTGATTGCAACTAAATTTATAGCTCATTTTAACGATATTTAAAACGATATTTAAAACGATATTTAAAACGATATTTAAAACGATATTAAGAAAAATCTCACAATAAGCAGTTAAGTACAAAAAATTTAAAAATTAATTACTTGTCTTAGGTATTTCCAATAATCATAAAAAGGTTTTAAAAACCAAATGCGCAATTCGGCTACTAAGCAGGCGTGTTCAATGGTGAATCACCGAAAGAAGATTCTAAAAAACAGTCGCCACGACTGCTTTGTAGTCGAAATGCTCATCTGGCTTTATAACATAATTATGTCTGTTGGTAATACCCAAGACAAGGGCTTAATTTGTCAATTTTTAGCACTTATCTGCTTATTCCGAAAATTTTCTTAATTTCGCTTACAATCTCGTCGAAATAAGCAATAAAAGTTTTTGTAATTAAGGGTTTCTTCACATGGAATTATCGCAATTAAGTGCTGATTCCGGAATTTGTTTCCAGTTATAAAACGAGCTCGATAATTCTCTAGAGGACATCAAAGTAATTTATTATTTTCTTTAGCTGTGTTTTTATTTACTCGTCTGTACAAGGAATGCCGTCGAAACCAAATAATTTTAATAACAAAATTAAACTTAACATGTACGACGATTATCAGTACACAGTAAGTCAATCCTCGCGTGTTTTTTCTCAAACTCCTGCGCCGGCATCCATTTCATTTTTACCTAATTTTTTTCCGGGACCGCGTCGTTAGATACGAGTCGCCGCGTCGAACACGGTCGCAGCAAAACGAGTTCTGCTCATGCTCTCGGTCGCCTCTAGGGATGGATCGCGAGAGTCGAAAAAGTTTCCGAAAGAAAAAGATTTCCAGTTTTCGTCCAAATTACACCGCTCGACGACACGGACGGAATCGGTCCATCTGGTAAAGAGGGCGCGGAAAAAAATATGTAGGAGATCGCGAGAAATCTGAAAACAGGAGCGCCCGCGAGGGAAGAGATAGATTATGCGTTAGACCAGTGGTGCGCAAACTGTGGCCCGCGACTCGATTTCAGGTGGCCCGCGGAACCTTCAAGCAATTTTCACTTTTGAATTTTGTTAACCCATCGGCTTACCTAACCGTCGAATATCATTAGGGAGGAGGATAATTATCGAAAGCTGAAAAAGATGGCTTTAGAATGGAAATTCAACCAACAGGAAGTACTTGTCTATATACTGATAGTATGTTTTTAATAAACTGCGTGACACTTCGCAAATTGATCCGTGTCTGTGTGGCCCGCGATGAAAAAAGGTTGCGCACCACTACGTTGGACAAATTTAATAATCGCTTCCCGAGCCGCAAAAGAACGTCACAGGCTGTTGTTCGCGTCACGAAAGCGACGCGAACCTTCAGGGACTCATGAGGGCACTTATCATTTGTCGCCTAAATGCCTAGGGCGGACGAAAAAAAGAGGACTCCGCCAGGCCGTCTAAAACGAGTCAACATTTCGGAAGGAAAAACGTTTTTACCGACCATTCATTCACGCGTGTACTATGTTAACGCTTTTCGATCGTTGTCAACAGTGTTGCGGTATAAATTGATAGTTACTCTTTATGGCCTTAAAATCGTTGGACTCTTTTGACGTGGTCCTCCTTCGTGACGTCCTTTTAGACAGTTTTTACATAACTGCTGTGTGTATAAATTTGCGAGTACTTTTTATGCATGAAGACAGACCTCGATCCATTCGTTACCGTGATCGCCAACTTAGGGACGTAAACGACGAAGCTGTGGTACAAGTTTTTCTTGAAAATTCGATGCGTTTTGGATGAATTTAAATGGCTCTATAGATATTATACTTATTATATACTTATGATAATAATAATAATAATGCTCAATATACAAAAATGACGTTGGTTATATCTGTAGCCATAAAACGCATGATTAAACCACATGCGCATTTCAATTGCTAAATATTCGTAGTCATTGTTAATTCCCCATTATACATAGAATAACTAATTGGTTTTGATAAAAGCTATTGCCCCAGCGAGATAAATCAATTTTAAAATGAAGGGCGCTATTAATACGGAATGATCGCATGAATACATTCAAAAGAGATTGATAAACTTGGTAGCTGCAATAGCTATGGAAAGTAAAGGGAAACCAGATGCAAATTTCGGTTACAGTGTGGCCGTCGACAGTATATTCTATAAAAAAGAACCTTGAAAACTAGCACCGTTGAATAATCACTGATGACGATTGCTTTGTGGTTAAAATGCGCATAACGAACATCCTGATGCTGACACAAAAAAGCGTCAGCAGCCCCGAGTTTATTGACAGGCCAGTGACGATCACCGTGAAAGGAAATTAGCGTGAAAGTGCACCAGCAGTAACAACGCACTAACTGGTACTTAAGGGAAGCATGCTTAAGAGAGGATGGAGGAAGAGGGAGAGACTACACGGAATTAATGAATGGGATTGTCTCTCTCGTCACGTGACCACACGCATTTGAGAGTCAATTTAGGCGGAGACGAGGTGATCTGAAAGAGTTGAAACTGGGGACCGTTTCACAACGAGGCATTGTCTAAAAAAGTCGCCGGGTCAATGTCGGAATTGTTAAAGAAAAAAGCGTAGGATGGATATTTATTCACGTCGCTAATATGATAAGCATGGAGCGGATTTCACGCCCTTCCTTCGGATGACAAAGTGGATGGACGTAATCGACGGGTAAAGTTTTGTGTGAGCGCCATGTTGCCCTCAGCGTGATTATCTGACACTCGTCGGGCGTTGAAATCTCCACTGAATTTCTTTCCATATTTGGTCGAAATCGGTTAATGGATCGTAAGTTTTCATTAGGTTGGTAGCATTGGGTGGAGAAAAAGGAAATGCGTTCGTTCAGATAATGAGAAGACTGTTTCAAGCCAAAGGCTCTCAACTTTCGCATTAACGACCTACCTACCAAAACGGAATATAACAACAGACCAATACCAATCGTATTTCTATAGCTGGAATGAATTATCGGTTTCAACTTATTAAACCTTTTGGATCGCGGATATGATCTCACTATCATAATAACACTTAGTTCTGAATTTCGCTTTTTCCCGTCACTGGCGCAGAACGCACCCAATAAGTCAGCGGATAAGAAGTAAAAGGAGGATTTATGCCAAAAGTATTTTTTAAAAACAACTTAAAACAAGCGTCAAACTTTGCGTGTTTATACGAGGACGACAAAGTTTTTACAAATCGTTCACTCGTTCTTTCAATGATAGTTACTCTTTCTGATTAACTTTCGATTGATTAAAAAATATGTATTACTAAAAATCCTCATGGGCGTACGAAAAAACACGCGACTCAAAAAGTGATTTTCAGAGTGCAATGAACAGCCGCCGTGCTCTCGGATTAAATAAAAGACGCGATTCTTTTTATAGATGGCCGCCGAACCTCCGAATCAACGACCGAACGCATTCCGCGGAGGAAATAAACCCGACCGCCCATTTCCTCCGCACCAGAAAAACCAAGGGAGCGAAGGGCGAACAGGGGCGCACCTGGCGGTGAGGGGGCAAACGACATAACGGATATCGCATGAGTAGGAAGGCGGCTGCACGTGCAGCCAACCGTATGGGGAGGAGTGGATCGGAAGGCGGCGAGAGAGATAAAGAAAGAGAGAGGGCGGCGGAGAAAGGCGGAACCACGCGTTCCTTACTCTTTTTAACCAACCTCATCGACGACTCGGATCCGAGAAAGATTTCTCCAGTCATTTTCCGACGGAATTTCGACGTTCCGACCACCTTATTCGCCGAAGTTTAAAAAACTAAACGCATTGTTCAATTTAAAGAAAATGACCGAGCCTACCTTGTTGCTTAAATCGAATCGGGGAACTGTTTCTCCCATGGTCGCAAAAAATTTGGAAAACCAGATACGCATTTCGGATGAAAAGTAGCTTTTGTTGATGGTGACTCACCGACGGTCGATTCTGAAACTGTTGGTGAAATGCCGCTGATGACGGCTGCTTTGTTGCAGAAATGCTCATTTGGTTTTTCCAACCTTTTCTGGTTGATGGAGAGACATCGTTTATATATGTGCAATCTATGAAAAAGTTTAATATTTCCCGAGTAATTATTATGGACGATATATAAAACTGCTATTGTTCAGTGAATTATAAGCTCATTTCTGCAAAAAACAGCCGCCCTCGAAGAGGATCGTTGTTTCTAAAGTACGTTGTTATCATTCAAGGCACATTTAATGGAAATAGGTAACTTCAAGAGCCTAGCCAAAAAAGCAAAAATTCAGACGTATCATGTACTGACATAGAGGGTTTCAAACGACACAAACCAACTTGATAAATTCAAAACACGTTTGATATTTAAAACAAAATCACCCGTTTTAGATAATACTTTCAGCAACACGCAAAAAGAATATAATTACGAAATCGCAGGGTTTGAGGAACGGATGCTTCTCGTGAAATATATTTTCTATTCGCCACATGTAGTGATGGACAATCATACTGAACAAGAAGATTCCTGAGCAAGGACAAATTCAAGAAAAAGCACTTGAGAAAATTTCTTTAAAATCTGCCTTTTGTGATTCGCCACTGAAGACGGTTGCATTGTAGCTAAAATGCGCATACGGTTTTTATAAACTTGTTCACAGTCATAAGACGAGCTCAATATTTTTCTATTGGAGGACAAATATGACAGTGATTCTTAAAAGACGGATCATGGCTAAGGCCACACCTATAGTTTCGAACGGACGGCGGAAAACATCCGGTATCTTGTCAAAACGTCACGCGGAATCATTAATGAGTAGAATCACGGCCTATCCCTCTTTCCACCGATTCCTCTAACCTCCGCCCACTTTCTTGTGAGTCGGTCAGGAAGATTTTGAAACGCGAAAAATTCTCCTCGTTTGCCAAAGTCGCTTTTGGGTAATACTCCCTCTTTCTCTCTCTCTCTATCGTAAAAGCGGAATCGAAATTATTCCACGTTTGCGAACGAGTAAAAATGTCCAGAAGAGAAAGTGATATGGAGGAAGAGGTTGCCCTGGGTAAACAAAAGGACGGACGCTGTCTGCGAGGAGGGGTTGGGGGAAATGGGGCGATCGGAAAGTTGAGGGAAACAAAGGACCCCAAATTTCGCGCCTATATTTACTCAATAGGAGCTTTTAAATCGCGGTTATATCCGGGTTGCAGCGTTCCGGAACCCTTTTCAACCCTTAACCCAAAGTATGAATTTAAACATTAATATTATAACTGTGGATCCCTGAGATCATGTAATAAAACACTGCTGTTTAAACATAAATTTTGTGTCATCAACACCAACTGCTATGAAGATATTGAGCATAAGGGGATTGCATATTAACAGTTTTGCCAATGTGGCAAATAAAAAATGTCGTATTGGTCTCTGGTACCCATACTTCGGGTTAAGGGCTAAACAAACATTGAAGCTGAAATGCAATCAACGAAATATCAGAAGAATATCGAACGTTTTAGGAAAAGATATCTTTTGACGAAACTATGGATAGTAAATGTGTTAACTATGACAGTGGTGCCAACTACGACCCTCGGGCCAAAACCGGACCGACGACTGTTTTCATCCGGTCCGCCATGCATTTAACAATTAAACAACTCAGCCTTTCCTTAAACAATTTTTCGACTGTATTTCCGATTAGTTGTTGCCAGCGGTCAGTCGAAGTGGGTCATGTGACCCTCGAACCGAGCACAACTGGACTAGGGGCCGTACACTTTTTCTGCTAGCTTTATTCAAGACAGGCAAATAACCAAGGTTATCCTTTCTGAAGGGAAATATCGAGCTCGTCTTATGACAAAAGTCAAATTGAAAAACTGTCTCTCCTATAGGTTAGTAATGCCAGATGCATATTTTGGCTAAAAAAGCCTTAAATGACGGTAAAAAAGAATTATAGATTATTCTGTCGCTAAATCACCACTGATGACGACCGATTTATAGCCGAAATGCGCGCCGGGTTGGCCCAAGAATTCGATGTTTATCGTAGAGAAACGTTTCGTCAACATGCTTATTCTGAACAAATGATAGGGTTTTATGCCTATAGCCATAAAAGATGATCCAAACAGAACTTATGATGCTTACTTTCCATTTAATGATTTATTTAATACTTATATTGACTTTAATAGCTTTAAAGTCATCGCAGATATATAGCTCTTTGTGTTCCCAAATTTCGTAATTTAGCGTTATAAAATACTACAAATACATTCGAATGGAATATTAAATTGATCACGCGTATTTGTGCGGCAAAAATAACGCGGGTACTTATTAGAATATACCGAATCTGAATCCAACTATAGTTGTTGCTATGGCAACATTCTCGTAATGAGTGATAAAAACTGCAAAATCGCCAGTGTTTACGCAAAATTCTAAGAAATACTATAAAAATAGAATCTTCATCCCTTTCCTCAGAGAATAGAACAAAACTCGCTCCGATATTACAATTCTAAGATATTTTAATGGGCAAGAGAAAATTACCCTGCTCGACCGAATTCAGATTCCCCATGTAAATCGAATGGAATGGATAGTTCCTGGAATCGAAACCGGGACTTCAATCTTCGCAACAAAAACTATCCTCGGGGGCTCGGCTCCAGTAGCAAGAGATTTCCACCAAGTTTCTTGAAAATCGCTATATTGGTTCGAAAGTTAATAGGGAGGGACAGACAGATAGACACAACGAGAAAACTATAAGCCTATTCCCATTCTGGAAAGTAGGCTAAAAATGGTCGAACAAAACTTATGCACATTTAAACTATAATACACATGTCGTTAATGGTACTGCAACTATCGTCGAACCTTTCTTATCAACAAATTGTCAATTTCACTCTCTGAAACAAATTTTGTGCGCGAGAAATACGGATGGAATGAAAATTGTTGACTGTTCTCATTACATCATGAAAAAAGAACTTAGTTACTTCCACAAATTTAATTTTAAACGACCGGTCGTTTAAAATTAAATTTGTGGAAGTAACTAAGTTCTTTTTTTCATGATGATTAAATTCCACAGGGTTGAGCCTGACCTCATTATTGATATTTGTTCTCATTACAGTCAACGGTCAATGCATTTTCATCGAAGACGATTTTTCAGTAGTTTAAACGAGTTAACGAGTTTGTTCTATGGCTATGTAAGTTGCCCATATCATTTAGCGTACACAAACCTACACAAGATTTTTTTACTTTCACACGAAACTTCTTTCCTTTGTATACAATCCCTAAACGGGTAAATATGATAGTTACCAGTTATCAAAACCATTTTCACCCCAAGAAAATCCATTTTTCTGCGAAACGGTTACAAATACACACTTCAACTTCGAATGCGGCTTTACATTCAACCCACAGGAAGAGAAAGAAAAACGAATCTAACCCCGTTTGGAAACGCGGTTAATTTCAAATCTTCATTCGCCTGCGGCTTCAGAAATATTCCAAACAATATTTCCGACAAATGTGGCAATTTCGCCCCTTTGTGCATCTCGGGTCTCGCGGCATGACGCCATCCGTTATTTTGCGCAAAAGTCAAGGAAGCTCCCCTCGAGGGAATCCGCCCGCACGAAAAGGAAGCTGGAACAAAAGGTCAAAGGGCACGGAGCACCTGGGTGAGTTTCCCATGGATGCCAGGCATGTCGATCAGAAAAGAAATACGATCGAACCCCCTATAATTTGAACCGCGATGGAACAACAAAAAAACGGCCTTACCATTCACGAGTTATCGAAAAACATTCCAAATTGGGAAAAAATATCCCCATCTAGCTGTCAGATATCCGAGTAATAATGATAATGATGTTTATTGGTCCTTGTAACAGTTACATTGATATTGGACAGGTCGAAATTAAAAAAAACATGTACATCAAAAAGAAAATAAAAGTAAAATTAATAAAAATATTTCAATGATTTACCCATATATAATCACATGGTAAGCAATGGGCTACCTGCCAAAAGGCAATCGACAGGGTTAAGACTAGGACATCAAGAGCTGTTGAGATATTCATCTACAGAATAGAAAAGTTTCCTATGGAGGTATCGTTTAATCGTTGTTTTGAAAGTGCTGTTGTTTCGAATATTTTTATAAGGGTTTGGTAGCATATTGTAGAGGCGAAGGAAGACCCATTGCCTCAGGACCGTGACTGAATGTTTTGGTTCTATAACTGTAGATGTGAAGGTCCTTGTTAGCTCTGGAGTTGTCGTCATGATGGTATGAGTTGTTTGGATATTCATCAATATTTCAGTTAATAAAACATAATAAGGAAAGGATATATAGGAAGGGGAGTGGAAGAATATGTAGATCAGAAAATGTAAGAATGTCTGCAGAAAAGACATTTTTGTCAACTTGAATTCAGTCATAAGATAAGCCCGACTATTAAGAAGAATTTTTATTCGAGAAATCTTTTGCAGTACACAAGAAAAGACAGGACAACATAAAAAAACATCGCACCGCAGGCATCGACTCTATGCCAAAATTGAAAGCATATGTAAGGCAACATATCGATCACGTGGGAAACTCATTCGAAAGAAAAAAAACAAATGTCCGTATTGCGAATAAAAAAATACCTCACCAAACGCTTTTTCCTGAGTGATTAATAATTTGGACCCCGTGGGTCGAAGCGACTGAGAAGTTCGTGCGAAGTTTCGCATGAACAAAACGAGAACCGGATGGAAAAAAGGTTCGGCAACAAATTTCACTTAAAGAGTAGCGTGGAGTTTCGAAAACGTCGAGCTTCTTTTGCAGCACGTATTCCGTGGGGACTGATACTCGTTTATGTTCAGGCATATGCGAGCAACATGTAAAATTTCGCGTAGAAAGTCGTGCTTATTGATAATGACAGCCTACACATCACTTCTCGGAGTGAATGCTCTGCAGGTTCAACATTTAAATTCTGCTAATATTTTCCGAAAATAACTAATCAGTATAATTTATATACTCCGTTTAGGCGCCTGCTTTGGTAAGGAAAAAAGTGTTTCATTTCATGCGTCTCAAACTTCGTACTTTGCGTTATCCTGACACGATCGTGTACGTATTCTCTCGATTCATCCTGCTTTTAGAAATCGGCACAAGAGAGTGCCAGGAAATAATGATGAAATATCCTCGGTAAATGCGCGGTGAACACGTAAATGTTATTTATCGCTGAATGTGTACTGTATTCACTGACACGAGGAATATTTACTGTTTCACATAAGCTTGCCATGATCGAGGTGACTCCATTAACCATAAAATGACAGTTCGACCATTAAATAGCTTTTTTATTTTTATACCGTTCTAGAATCTACAATCTATGAATTACTTCTGAGGACGTCTACTCTGCATTTAAAAAGATTAAATAGTTTAATCGAGTTTATTATGGCTACAGAAGTTACCTCGATCACGAATAATATTCATTAAATTGCTTGAGATAATTCCTTCTTGGTTTTGATTGAGTATAATAATTCCTTCTTGAATCTATTGAAATGGAAGTGATTTTTTTTCTTTTGATACGAAAAACATTACCAATACTTGGTAACAAAAATAGCGTGATTTTACGATCAAATTTTGTTTTGTCGCAAAATATGACACCACTCAGTATAATCACTCGCATAAGAAATATTTTAGGAGAGATCTCCATACGTAAAACAAAATCCAATCGCGAAGGTTCAAGAAGGAATTCATCATCTTCAAAAGCTCATTTCCTGCCACTTTTTGCCTTCACGAAAGCTTATCTTTGCGGCCTCTTGTGTCATTCTGGAAGGGTCAATTATACACGACCAGCCCACGATTCTTCTTCCTTTCCACAATTCCCGTTACACGTCTCCCAGCATCATTCGGACCAGTCCGCGCCAGCTTATACGATTTTGTGAGTCTTTGATGACTACGTAAAATTCACCGATTTGTGGTGTCCGTTGGAAGGTTGACATGAGTGAACTCGGAGTGAAAGCCAGTTGCTTTTTGACTTTCTTAAGTTATTCAGATAATTATTTGCAGCTGTTTTCTATTATTGACTTAGCGATAGCGTCTCTGTTTTCCTCTTTTTCCTTGTCTCGCCGCCACAAATTTTCGATCGGACCGAGTGATACCCAAGAGAATTTTTTTCTTTTTCTTAAGATTTGGTTTTATCGTATAAAAATATTCCTTTTCCTCTTTGAATTCGTAACGAGGCGCTTAGCATCAACAAAAACTTTTTTCTTGGAGAATTTTTGGAATTACATGTTGATGTCGCGTTTTCATGTCAGTGATGTTAAAAAGGTTTCCAATCAAAATTATATTTTTCGTGTTGAATATATATTAAAATTACCTAAATAGAACTTGTCAGTAATACGGAGAAACCTATATTTAACCGATTTTTTATATTATTGATAAAGAAAGTTACTTCGTAATCAATAATATAAAAATCAGTTCTAGGTTTGTGTGACTCGACTTTGATGATAAACACTTGTATTTAATGGTGACTATTGAAGAATTGCTAGATCAAGGCTCTAATACGTAGATCATAATAATAATCGTGATTGTAACGCACATGTTACCGAAGTTAGCATTAAATTAATTTTTAAATATTTCAGTATCGGAAATAATATTCAATGAGAGCACTTAGGTCAGTTACAATATAATAATTAATAATAAATGCTCAATCGATCGTTCGTTCATAGTTTGACCAAATCACAGAAAAAGGTTTTGTGAAGGCGATTCCTAAAATAATTATTCCAACTAGTCCACAGAGGATGATAACTCTACTTCAGGTGTCCTTATAACGGATTCATTAAGCGAAAATTATGATTGCACTAATATAAACGTTACATTAGGAGGTTAGGAGTAATACCTGATGCGAGAGATTTTTAAATTAGACGTACTACATTGGCACCAAATGTAAACAAAACTGTGATATCGTTTATGCTCTAAATAATGGACGATCACATAAAACGCTCTTAGATTGACCGCGATAGGTAATAACGATTCGAAACGGTTTTAGAATTTCTCTCTATGTCTCCCGATAGACGGAAATCGCGCTTTTAAACTCCCTTACCTCTTTAAGGTAGGTCACCGCATACAACACGTTTAATAGTGTAGCTCTGCTCCCCTCCTCACCAGGTCACACCTCCATTCCGAAGCGATCCCGTTTTCAGATGTTGGCTCCTTTGCAGCTACAGCAGCAGCAAGCGACGGCAGTCGACCCCTCTCCGAAGGTATCGCCTTTACGCCAAAAGGCGGACGCAGACGGCGTCGAACGTAACACTAATATCGGTCGTTGAAATCACCAACAACACACACTCCGATAAGCTCGCCAATCCACCAATCAAAAGTGTATCCAAGTTAATAATCCGTGTAAACGAAACGATATATCAATCTAGCATCCTGAGGGCCCAAATACCATACATCAACATTGAGATTCACAAAACTCTGTCAAGAATAACTTTCTGGTAAAATGGCGGTGCGTCGACGAAACCGCAGGCCACAGGGGAAGAGAGCACAAAATCCTCGTGAAGAAAAAATGAAGATCGATCTCGGTTTATTCGAAGGCATTAACCGATGAATCTCTTTCGATGCAAACGAGACGAGCCGTACTCTCCCGTCCAGCAACTTCCTTCGACTGAGGCGAGAGATCCCGAGAAAGGGAGGGGAAGTGGAGGGAGGAGTCTAGGGGATAGGGGGAGGAGGAGGAGGAGAGGGAAAAGTGCAGGGGAGGTCGGAGGGAGGTGGGGAATCAAGAGAAAGGCAAAGCGGAGGATGTGGTGAGGGCAGCGACGGACACGCAACGGATAGCAGGTTCGAACGCGTTCCATTTGAACGAGATATTTTCGAAGAGTTAATTAATTAATGTCGGTTTTTTCTCCCAGCGAACAGATTCGAGAAGTTTTTATTCCTTCGAATTTGAATGAATTTATTTTTACTGCTCGAAAAATTCGCGGGCGGTGGCGAGTTTTTAGAGTAAATATTTGATAACAATTTCTTATCGCAATTAAGAAATTGTTTGCAATCGTCCCGTGACTTTTGCGTTCGCAAAATTCGTCACGATCTCGATTTCAATCAGAATATATTGTTTTGATTCGAATTTTGAAGCATCGTAGGGCTGAGAGAAATGAAACGCAAATCATGAGTTTGATATAAATATACCGCCGCTAATGGCTAAAAATCTAATAAGTTAGATACGCAAGAAATTGTTTGAATTTCATCAGTTTCTCAGTTTAAATCGGAACGTCGCCGGATTTCGGTTTCTGAGGAGTTATTTCTGTATCTACCATTGAAATCAGATAACAATTAGCGAAACTAATAATATTCGCGTCAACTTTGTGAAATTTCTCCACTCCGGACGAGGGAAGATAAAAACAGATATAATTAGTAACAACTTTAAGTCACCAGAGGATGTTGAAGTGCGATGAAACGTAGGTCGTATCAAAGCGAATCTTTTAAAGTGAATTGTCACCAAGTATTTCTGTTTCTTCTTCCATCAATTTGCGAGTTTAACGATTTGCATGAGAAATTAAAAAATAAGACAAAGTAAAGAAAAACACAATGTGAGGTTATTAACATCTTATGAAAGACCAACCGAGGCCTCTGGTCATCTGCCTATATTCGGCGAGAATTAATTAAAAGAAAACTATCGGTGAGGATTTTAACACGAGATTGATTTTGAAGACGTATGGGTTCGTGTTATAGACGGGCACGACAGTAATGTCCCAACTGACGATAAATGCATCCGACCGTTACTTTTTTGAAGCCTTCCTAAATCGATCCTGTCACGTAACGGAGACTTCCATCTGATTTCTCGGCGCGTCGAAGCGTGCTCGCTCATAACTCCAGCCTGAATTAATGTTGAGCGCGAAGCGAGAATAAACACATGTATGTGACACCCATCTAGATGTATTGATTTGACATCATAATTGATTCCACCGCAGGAAGATAGTTTCTTCGTCATAAAACATTTTCCCTTGAGAACCAAAGGAGACGTTAAAAATTAAAAAGGAGAGGAATTCGGAACCGAAATGTTAAAAAAGAAGAATCGGTTACGAAGTGCGTATTAAACTCAACATGAGCCCAAATTGGTGGCATATTTATTGGTGGGTGTCCGTGCGACTCATGTTATTAATGCATATGCTCATGGCCGACCCGACGTATCGGCCAGCCGGGAGGTTGCCCGGGGCGCTCTTCCCACGGTATTTCCATCCATACTTAATTTTCCGGTAGATGTTTGCTGGCTATGGATTCGGCCACCTCGATGGCATTTGTTTGATTTATCGTCCCTATTTTTTCAATTTTTACGACTCGAAAGCAGCAGTGCACAAATTTAAGTGCACCTTAAAAACATCCCGAAGTGATGGGGATGCTAGAACTGATCATATTCCGGAGACCAAAATAATTAGGTCCGACCTTGCATGTGCCACTTCGGAAGCTGTTTTGTTTTTCTTTCGTCCAGAATAAATGTAGCGCTTTAGGCGAGAAATCGCGTGAAGATGTGAACATTTTAGATGTTAATTGGAGAAAAGGCCCTGTCTATAATAATTTCATCGCTAAAACTTCTTTTCACGTTCCTTTTGTTCGTAATTTTTTTGGAGATTTAGGCGTCCCTCCAAGCGCCATCTCTTTGTAGTTGCTATTTATACGAGAAGCTGCTTCGGTAATCCCAATGTGGATGATGTAGCGTTTTTTCTAAGTAGAGATTTAAACGCCTGAAATGTTTAAAACATCCATTTTCCCTGTTTGGTTATTTTGACAATGACATGTAATCATTGGAGTGTAACTGTAAAATAGCATTATAAATATTATTAAATGCAGAGACGGCATTAGAGGTTAGGATAATAAAGAGTTAAATCTTTACCGTTTAATTATTCATTTACTTATACGGGATACGAATGTTTAGCACTAATTTCTAAATCGCTGCTCACATTACGAGTTACTAGAAATCACTGGAATGAATCTATCTATTACTAAAACATTTATAGCTTTGCAAATCAATTCTCAATAAAATTAAGACATTTCTTATATATTTATTCCATCCAGTAAATTTTGTTTTAAGCTCGATTTAATCGAAATATTTCCAATATGTTTTCATAACAGCGAGCGTTGATCAAATTTTTGCCTTTTTAGTGCGATATCATCACATTGGCAACCGCAAGAGTTCTCGCGGATTTTATCTTAATGGAATAAGCAGGCCAACCCGCTGACATCACGGTAATGGTGTTAATTGCCATTCAAACATGGTGAAGGAAGGAGGAAAAAAACAAAATGGCATTAGCGAATCTTTATTAATGCACCGGGAGGACGCGTCCCCGCACGAGAAAGGCGCGAATTCTTCCCAAAACATGCAATTGGTTAACGGCGAAGATTAAAAATCCGATGCAACGGCTATTTGTTTTGGTCTCGTGAAATTTTTAAAATTTCAATGGAATATTTAAAATTTTTGTTAGAATGAGACACGAGAAAACATATTTCCCGAAAATGTGTTATTTATTAGTAGGCTAGACGTAACCATATTGATGCATAAGTTAAGTAAATTTTACTTTCTCATGCACGAAGTATGCAGAGAAGGTATATTATTGCGGTCGTGAAAAAAATCGATTTCGAGATTTCGGTGAATGTGCACGTTTTAGGTGTCTCCGAATTCGAAAAAGCGGTTTTCACAGTGTCGTCTGTGCGAGGCACTAGGGCAGGTGTGGACAACCGGCGGCTCTGGAAACTTTGTTTGCCTTACGTATACCGTAATTTTCCGATTATAAGGCACTGAAATCAACGATTGGCAGAAGTTCCACTACATAGGAGAGTAAGCTTTTTTCATTATTATTATATAATACAGCAGCTGCATTGTATGTTACTGCAGCTCTTTAGTGATTCCATTGTAGTATTGTGGCTCCTGCTCAGGCCCCGGTTGACCACCACTGCTCTAGGGGATAAACGGTTTAACAGATTTTGGTAATATATCGCGTTTATATAGAGAATAGAAGTTCTGTTGAGATGAACCATATCGATTTTCACAACATATTATTGATTTACTCGATATGACTACTCGGATTTTGATTAATACTATTTATTATTGTTAATTATCATTATTATTAACCAATGTGTTACAAGTACGCCATACTGGCCAGATGGTACAATTAATCCAGTTTTGGAGCTTGCTTTCATAAACAATCTACTATATAAAAATGACTTGGTGATGGTGGTCGGTGGGTGGGACGACAGCCCTGGCAATAGAGCGGACTAGCGGCAAGAAATTCAACTATTTGGTGGTGGTGGTTGGGATATAATTTCATTCGCCGAAGACGTCCGGCGTAGCCCGGGCAACGCCGGGTAACCTTTGCTAGTATTACATAACTCATGTATGTTGGCATTGTAATATATCGATTCTTACCCACAGCTACCTACAAGTTCTGTCCAATCTGGAGTAAAATCACTTACCGCGAAACAATGAAAAAATATTGTCCGCGCGTAGATACCTATCCATGTTACCAGTGATATAGTTGAATGTATTAGAAGAGTACGAATGTGAAGATGTTCAGGAAATATCTTTCTGATCGATTTTTTCGTTAAAAAGTTATCAAATACAGTAGGGTCTCAAAGTACGCGAGGGTTAGGTTCCTGGTACCCCCGCGTAAGTGCGGATTCGCGTAAGTTGGGGTTCCCCCGTAGAGAACTATTGTACATATACTAAGACAAAACTACGCGAACTCGTATAAACCATTTACGCTGATGCGCTTTCGTCCACTGCTTTGCGTATTTCCCTTTCACGAATTTTAATAGAATGCACGGAAGATTCGTTCAGTTGAACTTTCGAGCAACCTCAGCGTTTGAGACGCCACTTCCTAATAAGTACAAAATCTTGATTTTTTCTTCAAAGGTTCTCACAGTATGAGCTTTCTTCTTCTCCTCTCTTTCGACACCACAAGCACCACCACTAATTTTCCTCTTAGGGTCCATGATTGCGGTAAAATTGACAAAAAACTCAGGGGGTCAGTCGCGTATGAGCGAGGTCGCGTACTCTGAGTTCGCGTACTCTGAGTTCGCGTACTTTGAGACCCTACTGTATTAACGATGCTCAGGGTTGCAGTAAATGCACAAATGGGCGTTTTTAAATTTCGGTTCCCGTTAAATTCATTTTTAAAAGTCCCTTATTACTCTTTACGGACGTCTGAGTTTAGGTGAATAATTTGACGGCCTTTTGGTTTCTCTTAGATAAAATGGTGTTTAAATAAATAATAATAACTATATTGAATAACAATTTAAGTCATATTTAAAAATTGCATAATTTAGAATAGACCAGGTGCGGGAGCGGCTCGAAGTATTTTGGCGCCCCGGGTGAGAAACAGCTTCAACGCTCCTTTCCGCAAGTTTTTATTAAGATATGTTTAATAAGATGTGTTTAAAAGAACCTGATAATTTAATCATTGCTCCGTGAAACAATTGAAAATGAAAAAGTAAAAGGAATTTCATTGAGATTCCCGCATGTACCACGATATAAATTAGTATCCAACGTTCAGAGCCGTCGTAATATGGTAGGCAGCCTAGGCAATTGTCATTTAGCCATTCATTTATGATCTCTGTGGATATTAGTGTCGAATTCTTCGGCTTTTAGATGTGCATAACGAACGAGAAGAAGATAAGCGCGTCCAATCAGGCCTAGGAAACACTACAGAAAAAGGTTGTATCGTGTAACGCATTAAAACTAAATTAGAGGACTAGGTCTACACCCACGACGACATGTTGTTGCACTACGCATTGTCTGTTGCGTCTGGTTGTAGTACAGCGTTTCTCATACTCTAAGGTTTTACTTGAACTCAAAGTCCTTAGTTAATTCTAACCAGCACAAAACGCCACCCATCGGAAGAAGTATAAATATATATCGTACTTTCAGTTATTTTTTGCAGTACGAAGTGATACGTTGCCGAGGATAATATTTAGCGACTAGCAGTTAATTATGAGGAATTTATTAAATTGACTAGCATGAAATCTTCTTTTAGGATATTGTTTCATTGAGAATACGCCACTGACGTTTCCCCTTCCTTGTGCGTAAGATCACTTCGGCAATTAACGCTTCCTTCTAGATAGAGCAATAGTTAATTATCAAAAACTTTTGCAGATCATCAATGATGCAAACACGATTCAATTCCTTTGCTATTTTATCAATTGAATATAAAACGGCAAAGTTATTAGATATCGATAAATTGATTGATATCTTTCTTTTGAAAAGGACAAATAAATCCCATTCAATATAATTTCGATAATATTATAACAAATGTTTTGTTTCAAAGTGAATAAAGTAATAATCTTTTGTATTTCATATAATAAATTACTTTGTAACTATTTATTTCAATGATATTTTATAGATTTTTAGTTTAAGGGCGCAAAATGAAAGATTTGCCTAAGGCGCTAAAAACACTCACTACGGCTCTGCCAACGTTTATTAGCTTGAAAGTAATGTATAGTTAGATTATTGGGATAGCGCCCCCAATACTTTGGCGCCCCGGGCTGCCGCACGACTCACCGGTATCTCGGCCCGTCCCTTACCAGGTGCGTAGCGATGGCTTCCGCAATGAGGAGAGGGGAGGGGGGTGCGGGGGCAAGAGGTATATTTGCTGTATTTTGGTAGTGGGGAACCCATCTTTTTTGGCGAGAGGGCTCTATGTCACTGGACCAGACCGTGTTTAGATAAAATTAAGGCTTGCGAGTAGACAGCTTACTTTGCCACGACGCATGAATTTCACTTTTCCGCTCCTTTTAAGCATTTTATAAATAAATATACTATATCAGGGGTGGCCAAACCGCGGCTCGCGAGCCGCATGCTGCTCTTTTAAATTTCCATACAGTGGCGTGTCAACGTTTTTCACTACAGAACACAATGACGCAGTGTGATTTGAGACGTGTTTAGGATGTCTAAGAGACATGCATTATATCTGTATTGCTTCGGATACAGGTTACGTTATGCTGTTCGTAAATTTATGAGCGCAGAATGTGCCATGCGGCTCTCTAACTTGTAAAAATTGTCGTATGCGGCTCTGAGGGCAAGTAGGTTTGGCCACCCCTGTACTATATCCAATTTTAACGTCATCTCACGGTTGTATTCACGTATTTAATTTTTATTGTTCTGTATATTTTATGCGAGGTAGAATTCGTAAGGCTACCAATGTACACGAATTAAATACCCGTGACTCGGGAGAAATACCAGGAAACGATATACAACACGTAGCAATGGTTCTCGAAAATTTCCATAGACCCAAAGGGATGTTTTACTATTCATCCATGCCCTCGAATTTGAATTCCCATGTTCAGAAATAGTCAAGACCTTTCTTCTCCTAGCTTTTTCAAAAACTATTCTGAAAATATTTCGAAAACCCTAGTGTTAAAAGAACCTGCTATTACGACCCATAGGATTAAATTTTCTTGACTTTGTCGTATATACATCAATCTCCAGTATCTGCGTTTTTAAACAGTTGAGAATTAATCTCATAAAACAGTAGAAATGACTTAGGCTTTAAAAAATTCTTTATCATGATAAATATATGGTGATCGTAAATTTCAACGCCAAAACTCATGATTTTGGAATGAAGTTTTGAAAGATTATCTATCTAAAATAAGTATTCATTGAATATTAAATTATTTTATCGACGTCACTTAAATATCAATATAATGTATTTGAAAAATTTGTAGAAATTCTTAAATGATTTTCTTAATCATTTTATAAACACGTTTAATTAAACTATCTTCCTTCGAAAAAATGTCTATATGTGTAATGAAAAATCCGCTATTTTTCTAACGGTGAATTAGGTGACAAGCTAGGAAGTCCTCCACACAAATTGAAGTATTACTCTACAGAAAAATGGTTTCTACGAAGCGGTGGTCCTCAATGTAATAACACTGAGGTTACGCTGAGGGAAAAGTCATTCTACTGCACCACATAATGGCGTAATTGGGGTTGCTTGAGTGAATTAGTTGCCCCATTTTGCGATTTCTTTGCGAGCTGCACTCAAGCCACCTTCAGCTTCACCGTATATACACCCCTTGCAGGCAGAGCCGGTGCAAGGCAGTTTGGCACCCTAGGCAAACTTTTTTTTTGATGCCCCACTCCAATCCAAATGACACTAAAAATCTAATAGATGAAAATTATTTTTAATAGTAATTACACAATGACGTCTATAAGCACCGGTATTACTTAAATATAATATTAATAAAAGATTGTTTTTATTATTAAATAATTTTTTTCATAATTACTAAAAACAATGTTTTTCCACATCGAAAAAGCTGTATGGTAAGTAATAGCAGTAAAAAAAAATAAAAAAATATTTTTCTTAATGCCCAATTAAGAAAAATATTTTTTAACAAGAGATAAGCAAATCATAAATTTAGGCTCGTAAGTTAGTTGGTACGTCAACATCTTCAAGAATTACACGTTCCCCAAATCTTCGTCAGACCGCTAGTTTCAACTTCTTATGCTTTTAGGATTGGGGTAGTGAACAGCATTGAAGAGGAATTGAAATCATTTTGAATATAAAGGTTTATACAACACAAGTGCACGTGAAAATATAACCACATGAATCAATAAAAGATTAAAGATAAGTATACATTACTTAAAAAAGTATACAGACACACACATATAGAGTGCCGTGAAAACAAAACATTGGCTCTTCATCAGGGACGTAACTAAGGGGGGGCCAGGGGGGGCCCTGGCCCCCCCTGAAAACTTCTTGGCCCCCCCTTGGCCCACCCAGCTTCCACTGAATTTGATCAGCAGATTGAAATTACCATCCCCACCCATTTTTATCGGAATTTTTTTACTGTAATTTTGACATTACGTTCGCAAGAAGATAGGTTTCTACAATATAGTAGTTTGAAATACGCGAGAAGCTTGGTTCTACAATGTAGTTCTTTTTAATCTCTTGAGTAGAGGATGCATTCAAAACGATGTAAGTAAAACACTCCAAGGAGGCACTCGTGTGCGTGTGTGTGTTTTCTTCACAAGAATTAGGTCCCGCCGATTCCTTCGGAGACCTACAGCGCGTACGTGAGTTTTCTATTTCCTTTTTTTTACGGTGAAGTATCTATTACCTTTTACTTACTTTGTATTGCATCACCGTGTCTCGCATTACCCTTTTATCATTCAAAACGATGTCTCCAGTCTCCAGATGCCAACCAGTCTCATAGGCACTATCCCCGGGCTGATTGTGAGTAGTCACAAAATATTTTCCATGGGGCCATTGTTGTTGTTTTGGTGTTATCCAATTAAACAGATTTAAAAAAATTGCCGATTGGTGAATCAGTTCTGTGCTTCGTGGGTGCTACGCTCAGATCTACCTTCGGATGGCGACGCTCTCGACGTTTATTTCTCGAGTGGATACTCACTCGCTTTGTCCACTATAAACATCCTGTGGATCGCCACTCTGCCTTATGAATGTGAAGTCGAGATACATCTGGCCTTTTCGGAAGACAATAAATTGGATTGTATCCGTGGGAAACTGCCCGAGCTCAGCCTGAATTTCCCACCGAAGATGAGAATACGAATGCCCTAGTCCAGTCGAAGTCTAACATTTGAAGAGTTAAGAACAGCGGTATTTAAGGTCTGTTCAATTCAGTGATGCAAAATATCGTTATCGCTAGAAAGTTCGTATACTTCATTGTAATGGAATTTTATAGTGGTTCAGCAGATTCAGAAATATTTATATTTTAATTCTAATTCCTAATTAAGGTTGATTGTTTGAAGACTACTTGTGACACTGAGCCCGGGGAGGTATTCCAAGCACAACGTCTATTAAGTTTGAAAAAGTTCAGGTATGTGAAAAATTGAATTATAATTAGTCTAACGATGAAAAGTCGCGAAAATTGGTAATCGGAAGTTAACGAAATTTGTACAAAATGAATATTTATCCAAAATAAGCGGACACGTGTTTTCCCGTTTTGTCCCATCCCTCATTTTGAAGAAATTAATTTTTACAAACATAAATTTCCACCAATCATAATCATAAGCATAATCCTCTTATGAAAGTTTACACTGGATTAAAATGTTTTAAAGTGCAAGAACTCTTTCCATCCATTCATAAAAATACGTAAATATGGACCAATTTTCTTCTAGTTTGCTTTATCCTACAGCTAAAACTGTAAACTATTCCGTACTTGCAATGCTTAGATGCTAGGTGTTCGAAATCTTGTCTCCGATTCAATTATCCCCAATTTATATAGGGAAATATTTCACTCAGCAGTGTGGGCCGAGGTCTGAAGGTTTTCCCGGGCCGATTTTTGCTGCCGATCCGCCCCTGATCTAGTTTATAAGCTTTTTCCTGTAACTTAACTTTACAGTAAATCGAGTAAATTAGTTATACTTGACAATACATAATTTTGGATGTATTTAATAATTTATTTTAAATTTTATGATTAATTGATTTTTTCACTAATTTCGATTTTGAAAAAAATATCGTTTAAAATTTCCGTTTTTAAGGGACCCAGAGCAGTTGAACAAAATAAGTAGCAAAAGGATTAATATATCGGACTATTTTGGGAAAGCTGCGAATAAGAAGATCAAAGTAGAAAATCCTAAAGAAACGACTATTATCGAAGAGGATGACTTTGAAACAATTATTATTGAAAGTGAGGAAACGAGTTCAAATTCTGAAAGTGAATTCCAAGATTGTTAACTCGATAAAATGAATTTAATGCTTAATTCCGATTGCGAAGATAGAGATAGTGTCGAAACAGAGCCAAAACTCAAAGAAATTCCTGGACCTCAAGATTTGTCTCAAATTGTGACCGACGGCTCTAAACAGCCGAAGTTGTGTTTTCCGAGTCGGAAATTTGCAACACGTTGGAGAAGTTTCAACCCTATTTGGTATGAAAAATTTCCATGGTTAGAATACAGTGTGTTAGATGATGCTACATATTGCTTCCCATGTCGTTTTTTCAAATTCTATTGATTCGTACATGCCGTTCGTATCTGTTGGAGTCAGAAATTGGAAGAAAGCCATGAAAAAGACTCAGGACTTCGGCAACATGGCAATAGTGATTCTCATAAAAAGTGTGAAACATCATGGGATATGCAAAAGGTAATGTCAAAAAATAATGCATCTGTAACTTCCTTGTTGAATCATGCTCATTCTAGCCAAGTAAGTGAAAATAGGCAATATTTAAGAATTATTTGTCAGGTATTAAGATTTACAGCAATGCAAAATATAGCCCAGCGGGGAAATGATGAATTTGACCAAAGTTTAAATAGAGAAAATTTTCTAGAAATTTTAAACATTCTATCTGAACATTCCGATATAGTAAAAAAAAATTTCTTGATGGTCCAAAAAATGCCAAATATACTAGTCCTTTAGTTCAAAATGAAATTTTGAAAATAATGTCGGATTTGGTGATTCGACAAATAAAGGATCAGATTAACCAAGTAGAGCATTTTTCCATTATGGTAGACGAATCAAAGGACATTTCTAAGAGTGAACAACTGTCGGTTGTAGTTAGATATTTTTTAGATGGTACAGTATTTGAACGATTTTTAGGCTATAAACAAGCGGAGTACCTTAATGCAAGCGTACTATTTTCTTATATTAAAGAAATATTTGCTAATTGCGAGATTGATTTATCTAAATGCGTTTCACAAACATACGATGGCGCAAGCGTTATGAGCGGTAGATTGAATGGAGTACAAAAATTAATTCGAGATGAAGTACCTCATTGTATATATGTACACTGTTTCAAATACAGGCTGAATCTCGTGATCGTCGATGTTTGCAAAAACGTAAAACATGTAGACGTGTTTTTTCCTGTGTTGGAGGAATTGTATC
Organism: Tanypteryx hageni; assembly: GCA_028673005.1. NCBI lineage: Eukaryota > Metazoa > Arthropoda > Insecta > Odonata > Petaluridae > Tanypteryx > Tanypteryx hageni. Next base: position 66,523,560 of record CM054115.1, on the reverse strand, counting down.
TTTTTTTTCAGGATCAGCTGTACATGCGCGATTTATAAAGCTACAAAGGGATAGTAACCCGAATAGCAAATTGCAGGTACTAAAAAGAATTTGTTTTACCCGATGGACAGCTCAGGCATCTGCATGTTCGACAATGAAAAATACTTTTGAAGCCGTATTAGTCTTGTTGAATGTAATTTCAAATGAAGCGGGAGCACGTAGAGTAGAAGCCAATCGTTTGCTTGATGAAAGTGATTTTCAATTTGTATTTAACTTGTGTATGTTTACGGAAATACTGGGAAAACTCAAATCTGTTAGCGATTTCTTGTAAAGCGTTACTTCAGATCAGTCTTTGGAGACGTTTTTCTTGAACGTGAGATCTGATGAAAACTCTGCTTTGAACTTGGACCAAAGAATCACTAAAAATTGCAAATAATAATAACATTAATATTCCAAATAATGAAAATTCTAATAGAATTTCCAAATTTTGTACTAAATATGCAAATTATGTAAATACAGAGGAAAATAATTTTCAATGAAATGTTAATACGAAAGATAAAATTCGTACCCAAATTTATACTCCTGTTTTAGATAAAATAGTAGAGGAATTACACGCAAGATTCACAAACAATTCAGAAATATTAGAAGGTATATGTTGCTTAAATCCGATGCATGAGAAAATTTTTAAATTTTGTACAATTGAAAGCTTTTGCTTTAAATCATAGCATTGACATTGATAATTTAAATGCAGAATTACAAATTTTACCGAAAACCATTAAAAGATATGAGTTAGAAATCAAACTTAAAATTAGAAATCTGTTTCAACTACTAGAAATGTTGACAAAGTTCAAATTAGCTTTTCATGAAGTTTACAAATTATGTGCAATAGCAGTAACAATACCAATGTCAACTGCAGCGTGCGAAAGATCGTTTTCGTGTTTAAGACGACTTAATACTTACATAAGAAATAAAACTGCCAATGATCGTCTTTCACATTTAGCTGTATTGCACATAGAAAAAGAGCTTGCCAAATCCATTGATTTAGATCAAGTTGTAGAAAGATTTGCACAAAAAGCTGGTGGTAGGAATGCCATTATTAAAATAAAATGCTCGTCTTAATTCTTGTACAAGGCATGAATGTATTCTCATAGTATTAATTTTTAATAATTTATTAGTATTAATCTTTTATAATGTATTAATGCTTAACATACATGTTTGTCTACTTTCATAACTTTATGTTAAAGGTGATAACAAATTTTTAATCTAAGTTTGTATTATTTGGTAATTGATTTGTAATTAAGATGGAATGACTATGTGTATTTTACAAAATCAAAAATACATTTCACATTAGGTACTTAATGCAATTGAAATGTGTTCATTTCTGTAGTAGATTAAAATCCGTCATTATGAAAAATTTTTCGGAGGAATTAAAATTATCTTTTTTTTAATAAAAATGTAAAATCTTTTTTCTAAAGTAATAAATTTGTTTAAAAAAATAAATTCAAGAGTTTACAATGTATAAATCTCACATAATGTAATGAAAATTTCGGTCTTTATAATTCGATAAGAAAATGTCTGATCTTTGAAAATAGAATACAAAAATGTGATTTTCTTTCCCCATCTAATTCTATTATCAGACCAAATTCCAAATATACCGTAAGTTTCCTAAGCATTGATTGATCTTTATATTCATCCAAAATGCATAGCCGTAATTAATCTGTAAAGTATACCTAATTGTAAGATGAAGCAAAACATATTTATTGCTTTATATATCATCTTTTCATGAACTATTCAATGAAAAAGATTCGTTATTCTAAAATTATTCAATCCTCATGAAAAATAAATATATTCCGCAATTAAAATTTAACTAGTTTCGCCATTCTCTCGTTTATTTTGGAAATACTGAAAATTACCCTGGCCCCCCTCAATTTTCATTGGCCCTCCTCTGCCCCCCCCCCCCAAGAATAAAAGTCTAGTTACGTCCTTGCTCTTCATGGCACCCTAGGCAGTTGCCTGTTTAGCTACCCTGTTCTGCCAGCACTGCCTGCACGTATATTCTTACCTCACCATAATTCAGAAAATAAAAATGTTCATAATGTTAACTGATTCCTAAAAATATTCTCTGAGAGTATATCTCAAAAGCGACATTATTTTAATCACAAAATAAAGATTAACTAATTTACGAAGCATTTTCAACATTATCAGACTTGAGCACCAGAGCCAGCTTGATGGCAGTGCCAACGATGCAACTGCACAGAGACCCAAGCACTTTGAAAAAGATTTGTTGTATAGTAGATCCTTAACATTCGATGTTTTGGCTATTCGCGAATGACCCCCCGAGGTCCCTCATTGGCAGGGGAAGTGCTAGACATTTCAGCACCCTAGGCAAACTTCTCTTTTGACGCCCCTGTCCTATTGCAATTTTTTCTGATAGTTGGAATATTATATTTTGTACTATTAATTATCACTCAAAATAAAGGTATGTAGCTATTTAATGGAAAAATTGTTTCCGCAGTGCATTATTGTCTCTGTTACTGTATTCCAACTTAAAGATCATTGCTTTTAAAAGTGCAAATATACTCCTCAACAGGATCTCAACAGTCGTCTCCACTGAGAATAATTAAAATTACTTAAATGTTTATGAGTTTTCAGTCGATTCTCGAATTCTTGCTTAAGTTTTTCAGCCATACTTAATATTTCATTAAATTTTATGGTGAAAATTAGGTAGCAGAGACAATATTAGCAAATTCAGACATTCGCAGTGTTTGTGGAATGGAACCCTCATGAATGTTGACGGTCTACTGTAATTGAACAAGCACGATTTTTAAAAAATCTGAAAAATATCAAAGACTGTCATAGTGAGAGAGGTTGCTTTGTTTATAAAAATTTACTATAAAATATTTTTGACACATAAGAGACACTGCATACACTTTGCACCGGACCCTGCGATTTTCCTTGCCATTCCTATTTAGCATTGTAAATACCACGAATTACTTCCGAGTAGCTCACGACATGAATAAATTTAAAGTGTTCTTTGAACTAACATTTTGTTTATTCGCTCTCACTTAAACAGTTTTCTCTCACTTATACTGCATTCACATATTAATTTCTCCTTGCTAAGTCTCGCTTTTTGAAATTTTGGTTTCAAAGTCTGCCAATCGTGAACATTTTCCAGGAGTTTACTATAGCTCGATAATTACTGTTATTATTCTCAAAATTGAGCATAATCTGCATTATAATCTGTTTTCCAAGTGCCTTATCTGCATCACTATTCCTCATCTGTTTACAAAAGTTTTGCTTATGCCTTATATGTTGATAAAACCGTTCTGAGGTAATAAATGGTTTTTACGACGTTTAGAACTAGTTTTCAGGCCTCCCCGCAGATTAAGGTTATCAGTAAAGGTAGCATAAAACAACTAACAAAAATAAAACCTTTAAGAACGAAAAATAAAAGGCAATCATGTTATATTATTTATTATACCTCTCTAGAAAGAAAATTATTTAATATTAAAATATTAAAACTTAGTAACTATGGTGCAAGATGTTTTGGAAATGAGAATAACCAAAAATGTTACAGCAAAATTGGCCAATGGGAAAACAAGAGAAATATCCAGAAAACCCTAGGATGTATGAGGATGATGATAGAAAGAGCGCTAGAAGTCAATAAAGATATGTATTTTTGTTTTGTAGATTGGGAGAAAGCTTTTGACCGAGTGAAATGGGATAAAATGCTGGGTATTTTAAACAAAATTGGAATAGATTGGAAAGATAAATGACTGCTTAAAAACCTTTACTTTGATCAAAAGATTAGAGTCAGGGTTGAAGGAGAAGAAACAGAAAGTACTTCAATAGGGAGGGGAGTGAGGCAGGTATGTCCTATTTCACCAGCGATATTTAATATTTATGCAGAAACAATAACAGAAGAAGCGTTGATGGAAGAGAAAGGATTTAAGATAGAAGGTGAAAGTATTACCACCATTAAATATGCAGATGATCAGGGATTAATAGCAGAAGACGAGAAAAAGCTTCAGAGGATGACAGACAGACTAGTGGAGGTTGGCCAACAATATGGAATGAAGATCAATGCCGAAAAAACGAAAGTCATGGTGGTTACAAAGGAACATAAAGAATTAAATATAATGGTAAATGGACAAAAATTGGAACAAGTATGTAGTTTCAAATATCTTGGCAGTATTTTAGCGCAGGATGGAAGTAGTACACAGGACATCAGAAGTAGGATTGCAATGGCAAAAGCAGCATTTAACGAGAAGAAGGAGCTTCTCACAAGCAAGAAAATAAATTTAGAAACAAGGAAGAAATTAGCAAAATGCTACATATGGAGCATAGCTCTTTATGGTGCAGAGACGTGGATGATAAGGAGAAAGGAGGAAAAATATTTAGAAAGTTTTGAGATGTGGGTATGGAGGAGAATGATGAAAGTGAAATGGACAGAGAGGAAGAGAAATGAAGAAGTATTAGAAATGGTGGGAGAAGAAAGGACGCTAATAAAAACTATCAGGAAAAGAAAAGCAAATTGGATAGGGCACATATTGAGAAGACAGTGTTTACAAAGGAAGATCTTAGAAGGAAAAATTAGTGGAAGAAGAGGAAGAGGGAGAAAAAGAATAGGAATATTAGATAATATAAAGCAGGGATATAATACTTATAGAGATATAAAAGAGGCTTCTAGGGAGAGAGAGAGAAATGGAGGCAGCGATTCAGTTAAAACCTGTCTTCGGACAGAAGCATGATGATGATGATGATAATTTATCATTCATTCTTTGAAAATTAAATGCCTTTAGGAATGTTGCCCTGGAATTTGGGCTTCTATCAAGGAAAGGAGATCAACTTAAACACTAACTTGGGATGAAATTTTGCTATAATGTAGAGCAGGATTTCCCAAATTGGGGTCTGTGATCCACTTATGGGACTGCAAAAACTTGCAGGGGGTCCATGACACTTGTAGAAAAAATCTGGTGTGTCCAGCACATGACTTTCTTCATACCCCTTCATACAGAGTAATGAATATGATTACAATAGTAATTACAAGATGCTCTCGACAACAGTAATCTCAAGAATAACTGCTGTAAATAATGCTCATGAATAATTTGTAAACACTTAAAGTTTCAAAATGAAAAATACTTTGAACAACCTTTCACATAGAAAAAATAAGCAAAATTGTTTTTTGTTGTTATAAAAAATATTGATGCACAATTATAATCACCATTGGCAGCGCTGATATTGTTGACAATATTTACCAGAAAATTTGTTTAAAAAAAATGACACTAGATGGAACTGGAATAATTTTTATCACAATTAAAATTACCCTTGGCAGCATAGGCATTGCTATCAACAATTAGGAAATTTGATCATAGCAACAAAAACTAAGGTATCATTTAGTGATGTGCTTAAAATAAATTAAGATGGATAATTGAAATCTCTTAAACAGTATGTTGTATGAAAAAATGTTTCATCCAAAAGTCATAGAAAATTATATTTTCTACAACTCTTGTTAAATTTTTACAAATTTAATGATAAAAAATATTCACATAAAATAAGGACTATAGGAGATATTTGGAAAAATGGCATGACAATCATTTTTGGTTGACCAATTTTAACCAATATCTAACGAGATCTTGATTTTGTAACAAAATATCATTTTTTTACCGACTTGATAAGTAGTTCTTGGGTTAGAGCGCACACAAAATTCCTATCACACACACACACACACACACACACACACAGACAGACATTGAGAAAATAGTGAAAACATACACTGGGGATCTTAAAACATATATTTCCGTTGAAATCTCGAATTAGGCTTTTTAAAGTTTAAATTGGAAGTTACTCTGAGGTGCCATATAAGTGAAATTCAATTCTAAATAAGTTTTATATGGTTAGCATTTCAATATTAAAAGTTTTATATCAACATTTTCATTATAATGTATGAATTTGTGTATTAAATTTTTAATTTCTCCATGTACATCTACAGAAAGGGCTGTTTTCATGAAAAAATCGAATTCGAGATTTCAACAGTAATAAATGTTTTAAGGTCCCCTGAACACATTTTGACTATTTTCTCGATGTCTGTGACCGGAATTTTGTGGGCACTTTAACTCAAAACCTAAAAATCCAATCAGCATAAAATTTCATATTTAGCATTTGTATTAGAAAGTCAAGAACTGATTAGCTTTTGGTAACAATCGGTCAAACGGAAGTGGGTGTTTTACTTTTGTCATTTATCCATATTTTAAATATTTGCTTTAATATTTGATGAATCTAAAAAAGTATAGGAATAAAAGTTGTAGGAAATTTAATTTTCTACAATATTTGTTCAAAACATTTTCCCATATAATACATTGTTTAAGAGATATTTTTAAAACTAATTTTTTAGCTGCCACCACACCACCTACCAGCGACTATTTTAATCACTTTATGCTTAGTAACGCTCCTTTTAATTTTTTTAATTGTTGGAGCTTCCTGGCTATATCCAATATCAGATGGCTACAGTTTGCGTTTATTTCTGTTCTTTGTAAAGTCTTAAAAATTTTCTCGTGGTTCCTTAAAATATTTATTATCATTTAACCTATTTGAAATTTTTAGAAATATTACAGGTAGGGAGAAATTGATGTGGTGGCCACATTAGATTTTTTGGAATACTTTTTCATTATAGCATAGCAGGCCACAGAAAAACCCTTCACGGGCTGCAACTGGCTTGCGGTCCATAGGTTGGGCACCACTGCTCTACATTATAGCAAAGTTTCATCCCAAAGTCAGTGATAAGAGTCGGTGATATTCCTTTGTAAGTCAAAAAATTCTCCCATGTTATAATCAACGTTTGCTTGCTTGCATCAGAATTCCTTTTTAATACAGATTAATACTGTATATGTCGGTCTACAAGATGACCCTGGTGTTTAATTCGACCATGAGTTTTTCAACGAAAAAATTCATTTTTTACAATACAATACAATATAGAATTTATTGGATAATTCTCACGCATCTGGCCTGTAGAAGCTCAGTATATACCTACGAGTAAGTATGTAAAAAGGAAATATAAAAATACACGAAACCGGGAACAATGCAATTCAACTTAACGATAAAAGATTTTCACGTAAAAGAACGGCAGATTTTTACATTAAAAACTAATTTGTGGACCGATTTGCCGTTTTTAAATATCTACAGCACGAAAATGAAATTTCACTTTTTTTAGGAGTTCGTTCCTTTAAGTCTCTGTTGTATTAGGAAATCTAAAATAGTTTCAATATACAAATTATTGACCGACTAAACTTATCCCTGTATTAATTAAATGGAGAAAATAAACGCATCTGTAGTCGAACCTATGGCATAAATGTAAACTGTGAGCAGCTAAAAATTTAAAAGTAGTGCTGCCATGTAACTTCCGATAGTTTGGTCGAAAAACAATGGAAAGTGTTTGAATTATAAGCGTTTTTGTTATTCTCGCAGTTGATTGCCTTGCCGTCTTACAACTTAAGTCGGGTCACTTTTTCTCTCGATAAATCTTAAAAATCAGTGCAGTGGTCATGACAAAATAATAATTGTTGACCTTCCGATTAATTTTATATCGAAAGATGCCGAAAGTATGTTTGATATATAAGCCTGCTCTTCATTTACTGTGAATAACAATAAGCCTGATATCCTAACACCCGATCCACAGGATGAATTTGACAACTTCTGTGAGGCTGACGCAGAAGGTGGGGGATTTCATGGCTTTTAAAATGCAATGTAAAAAATACCAATCTTGAATGTTTTTAAAATTTCCTTTGACCATCTTTGTAATTTTCTATAGATCGTATGTTGTTATTTTTTGGAAAATTATTTAATTACATGAATTAAAGCAAAAATGTTTAATTCTTAGTTATATGTTGTTTAAAATTATCATTTCACAAATCTTCTAAATAAATGGTAAACAGCTGATTCAAAATGGCGGTCATCTACAACAAAAATTACCCTGGAGTTTATGGGTCACATTTTATAACTGGTGCGTAAGGCGGCTCCAAGATTTTAGAGGATATTTTTAAGCTTTAAAGGTCGACTTGTAGACTGGAATATACGGAAATAATAATCCATCCTTATTCAGAGGCAAGATTTAGACAATCTAGTCCATTCTTACATCCACCTACGATCTTAGTATTGTATACAAATGAAAAAACAAGTACCTGGTATAAAATTTGTTTGGATATAAATTCCTGGTTTATTTATACAAATGCATCAATTACCATGTGTTTCTTTCCTAATATTTTACTAAAGATAATTATTTAAGCAAATTTATTGAATTCTTGTGATTAAATTCATATAAATGGCCATAAATGCTAATATAGTGTCTGTAGGGTCAGCCCAGATACTGGTGATCTGGATGGTGGCCTAGAGTGGCAAAATCTGGGTGCACATTCCAAACCCCATCTATACAATATTTGCAATAAAATTATTGTTAGCCAACAATGGATATCACTGCATGGGCAGGTATCTTGATGGCATTTAATTTTTTAAATTATTGTTTCAAATAGGGTACTGTACCGGATAGTTAACCAGAGTGCCAAAATGCCTTAGGCTAGCACTGAGTACCCAAACCATTCATGTTTTGATTATTTCATTTTTTAAGCAACCATCTACCTTACACTTATTTATTTGATAAAAAACGCAGTATCTTTTTTCAAGAAATTTTATTTTTCTCAGAATTCATATTTAAAAAAATGACAGTCTCCAATTTAGGAACTAAATCAGTCAAACACATACCATGTTAAAACAAGTTAACGAATTCTGTCATAAAAGATTTTTTTGCCATAATGAACTTGATAATTTATCATTATAATCCTGCTATTCGAAAGAATCACAAAAAATAAACCAATAACATGTTTTAAAACACATTGAATAAATACTAACTAATTCATAACTTACTAACAGAGTTCCTTTCAAATCCAAACTAAAATGAAAATGCTTTGATTGAACCTTAGAAAAATTGCCATAAGTTAACAAATATTTCCACCATCATGCTCTTAAGTGTCCCTGAAAGTTATACTTGTAAAGTTATTTATTATAAAATGAGTTTTAACTATGAATGCATAACAGGTAAAATAGACGGACAAATTATCAATACTTACAGCAATACTTAAAATAGCAGTCATCCTGCAGGAAAAAAATCACAATGTTGGTTCAACTCCTTAAGCAGTTAATTAAGTAATAAGGGAAAAAACCACAAAATACTTGTTTGTTTGATTGACTCCTAAAATATACATTTACCCAGTTCAGATTACTGTCATGTATTAATGAAACGTTTTAACATTGGCACATCCATTTTTAGTAAACATTTGGTATTTAACACCACTTACATTTCAAGTAGGTAGATAAAAATTTTGCATTCAATTAAAGAGAAGGCAAATTAACAACTCCTACTCATTGAAAATCATCCAAGCTACTCATACTATATAACAAAAAACTGCTATTCCTTGTTAGACAGAGCACATAAACCCAAGTCATGGATGGAATAAGAATTCTGCCTAAATTGCGACCTAAGTACATAAAAATTGAACACTTTCTATGTTAAGTCAACAGACCACTTACCAAAATAACAATTAAAAAAGGAAGTTCAATAGAACTTTTTGGTATGGAGATAAAAGCAGCAGGAAAGAAAATAAAAAAACTTCCCACATTGCTGCTTTAAGTATGAACGATGGCCCAGGCAAATTCAGGTCAATTCATAAAACAATATTATAAATATGGAAGAACCTTATTGAATTGACACTCCATTCTAGTGTATCATTGCACAAATATCTGCCCAGCTTTAAGATTAAAAATCAAACTTTCATAGGTGATTAAGTTAATGACATAACAATATCAGACATGAAAGCAGTCCATTGCGTTTCAAGTATGAAAACAAATAAGGACATAACATGGACTAACAAGTTGATTATCAACTGCTATGTGAGTTATTTTAACAACGACAGTAATCTGAACTAAAAATTATGAGCCAATTATTCATGCTTCAGGACTGTCTTCTGAAGGCTCTGTACCAAAGTAACGATCTCCAAAATTACCAATTCCAGGCAAAACATAGAATTTCTCATTTATATCTGGATCAACAGCAGATGTCACAATGTTTACATCGGGAAAGGCATATGCAATTGAATGGACACCTAAAAAACAAGGGAACAGCCATAAGAGTTTTAAACACTATTTTTAAAAAATTAACCTAATTTTTTAATTTACTAATTCATCTAAAATGTGTAACCAGATAAAAAAGTAAAACAACAAAGTAAAAGCAAACATAATTGGCATCGAGAAATAATATGAGATTATATTATAAAAATAATATCTTAAAGTTTCAACAGAATGATAAACTTTTAGTTTTCTGTAATCATTAAATAAAGAACACTTCTTAAGTATTCACTAGTCATTTGGAACATGAATACCAACAAAATTATGATTTTATCATAAAAATAAATACTAAACTAACAAATCAGCTAGGAAAAAAGTTGGAAACCTACTTTAAATAAAATATTGAAGCAATAGAAATCATCAGAAATGAGGTAAATGCCACCTTTTATATGTTATGCACTAAGAAATAAAAGTCTTGGATCCATTACTAACCAAAATTCAAATTTTGCCAAAAGTGAAAATATTAAAAATAAATTTTAGACCAGGGGTCAGCAACCTACGGCCCGCGGGCCACGTGCGGCCCTCGAGAACGCTTTATGCGGCCCGCAAAGCTGTAATGAAAAAGTGATCAGGAAAATTTCTCACGGGCAATTTTATATTTTTTGAGTAAAATTATGGTCTCAAAGCCTTTTCTGGCGAAGTTTTAAAGCTAGTAAATTATTTAGACATGATTTCGTTCATATGAAATCACAGAATCTCTAGAAAACTTCTGATTTATTCGCTCATCCGGCCCGCCGAGGCTTTCTTGACTCCCAATGCGGCCCTCCGAAACGTTCACAACTGCAAATGTGGCCCGCCATGCAGATAAGGTTGCCGACCCCGGTTTTAGACAGTAGAATGTTAAAAAATTCAATGTGATTTGGCCTATTTGATACTATTTACCAAGTCAAAAATACAAAGCTTCCTCAACTTGTAAGATATTTATTTTAAATTATTCGTTAAACAACTGAATAATGGTTTTATAATTGCCCATCAAATATGATGGGTATGAGTGAATTAACCAGTCAACTTGGTATGCCGTATATATTCGTCATATAATTTTCTCGCTCAATCGCTATAGGTATGTCAAAATAGTTTGTTATGTGGCTTGTATATCACATAGTGGTATCCTTGTAATTTACTTCTCTGCCGATAGATGGGATATACCTCCTCATGTCGAAAAAATATAAGGGTCTTACGGAAGGCCTGCATCTGTCATGTGGGGTTGCCTATTACATAGGTGAAAGTGGAAAATTTTAGATTTTTTTGCGAACATATGTTTATGGTCAGGATCGCATTCCCTTTACCTCCTGTGAGGTCCTAAAAGTAATACAACCACCTCCAAGTATCATTTAATGGTACAATTTGAAAAACAGATGTTAAAAGAAAAGTAGAATCAATCTTAGTAAGGAAATCTAACCAGTGTTCCGTTGAGAGGCTCAGTTTTACTTGAAGCATGTGTGTCACTATTATTACAAAGGGTGAATTTTATTTTACGTAGTAACATCATTTGAGACTGATTTTTTTGGAGGGTGCACAACGTTGCTCCATTGAATATACATTTTCCATTTATTTAGGATTTTATCATTTTGAAATTGTTTATTTCATCAATTTTAATATGATTTATAGCAGTAAAACATATTTCATGGCTAGAATATTTTATCCTGATATTTTTGTTAATTTATAAAAAATTATTGTTCCGTAATGGTTATTATTTTGACATGCAATTCATCGTTAATTATTATTTATTTCAAGAAATTAATAAATAACTAGGAAAATCCTTAATTATTGTCATGATTTTAAAAACCTTCTCAATTGAAGAAAAAGTCCCCACGAGCTGTGCATCCATGCAAAATTAAATACCCAGATGACTGGTTAAGTAATACGTTAAAATGAAATTGAAATAAAAATCTGATGTGGCCACCACATGACTTTCTCCATTTCTGTCATATTTATAAAAATCTGATGTGGCCACCACATGACTTTCTCCATATCTGTAATATTTCTAAAAATTCCAAATAGGTTAGCTAATAATAAATATTTTAAGAAACTGCGAGAAAATTTTAGACTACAAAGAACAGAAATAAACTCAAACCATAGCCTTCTAATATTGAATGTAGCCACAAAGCTCCAACAATTAAGAAAATAAATTGGAGCATTACTAAGATGTAACTAAGCGTCAATTGTTAACAGTAGTCGTCGGTAGGTGGCATGGGGGTGGCAGCTAAAATATAAGATCTCTTAAACAATGCATTATATGGAAAAATGTTTCAAACAAAGGTTGAAGAAAATTAAATTTCCTACAACTTTTATTCCAGTACATTTTTACATTTATCAAATATTAAAGCAAATATTTTAAAATAACGGATAAGTGACAAGAGTAAACACCCACTTCCGGTTGACCGATTTTTACTAAAAACTAATCAGTTCTTCTGACTTTTATAAAAATGTTAAATATAAAATTTTGTGTTGACCTGATTAATAGTTTTTGAGTTAGAGCACCCACAAAAAGCTATCACGCACGCACAGACATAGAGAAAATGGTCTAAACGTGTTCAGGGGGACCTCAAAACGTGTATTTCCATTGAAATGTCGAAGTAGATTTTTTTCATGAATACAATACTTTCCCCTATACTATGTATATGGAGAAAGTAAAAATGAATAAAACCAACTTTTATATGCACTAAAAAGTAAGCAATATATATATAAAATTCACATAATTGAGTGCTTTAGAAAGTAAAAATAGTTGTGTGCAAATTGAAATTATATGACAAAGAAATACATTACACTATACAATTCTAATGTACCTAAAACTTTTTAATTTATGGAACATTTAATTTTGTCTCACACTCCCTCTCTCTCATCTTCTGTCTCTCTCCTTCTGTCTTTCTTCTCTCTCTCGTATTAAAGCATCATAAAAGTATTCCAAATACATTTGATTTTGATAAGAAAATTGGTAAAATTGCTAAATTGCTATGATCTGGTTTGGCTTCCATGCACAATCAAATCAGTGTGATTGAAAGTAATCTTTGTTTTAATCGTTTGAATAAGGCCAATTTGCTGATAATAAGAGGAAAATCAAAATAATAAGATATAAAGAATTTGCAGAAATTTACTTGAAATATTTGAGCAAATTATAACTTATTTAAAACATATAAAATTTAATTGAATTATTTTACTCTTATTAACACATAAAAACAATAAAATGTGAATGAACAATCAATTTACCATTAAAGAAAAATGTGTGGTAACTTACAATGAAATAGATATGTACTTACATGAACTGCAATGAGTTTTAACTATATTTAAGATGATACTTTTCTTTTAACTATAGCAGTTTTGAAAAAATTCAGAAAATTGGCTCAATTTAAAGAAATTTAAATAAAAGTCATGAAATGTTATTTTTCAATCTTATTTAGAAATTCGGTTCTAAATATTTGCTGTATTATCACTTAAAGATAATCCACTGAAAATAACGTTATATATAGTTTTATGAATTCGCACCATTTGGCAATTATATAAAATGTTTTATAATCAACTATTTATTTATTTGTCAATATCCAAAAACAGCCATGTTTGGCCTTTTACATTGGAAATAACCAAATAAATGACAACATAGCAATAACATAACAACATAATAATAAATATGAAATAATAATTAAAAGAAAGGGGCAACAGGACATGGGTAAGATACGCTAGGGTACAAGGTTACGTTTAAGATCTGAGTAAAAGGACATGCTGGCTGAAGAGGTGGAAGGGGGATTGAGGAGCCTGGAGGGGTAAAGTTTGAGGAAAAGTAGTCATTAAAGACCGATGGCCGGTCATCCCCATGGTACAAGCTTCGCCTGATACAACGGAAACAGGAACATGAGGAGATTTCCGTTTAGCGTTGATTAGGGACCAAAATCTTTTGGGATTCACGCGCATTTCATCCGTGATGGATTTTATGTGATTTGCATAGTCACGCCGGTGAAGAGTCCGCGAATGCCTACAAAGGACCTCCAAGGAGGTACGAGTGTGGGGATTGGGATGACTCCGCCATAATTTCCAAGCCGCATACTTGTTGGTGAGCATGAGGGTCATCTCAGCAGAGAACCAGATGAGCCACTTCATGGAGATACTCAGAGTAGGGACGTAGTCTGCTATTATGCCTTGGAGAAAGTCGTAAAAGAGCTCGAGGGAATCGTCGGGTGTGCCACTGTCCATAAGGTCCCAGGGAAGGAGAAAGAGGATGCAGTTAATTGCAGGCCAATTTGCTTTGTTCCATGCTCTCAGGGTCCTCGGGGGAGGTGGGGGCGAGGATGAGGAGTGACAGTGGAAGGGGAGAGAAAGGGAGCAATCTAAGGACTCGTGATCGGTCGGAAAAATGTTTCTGCCAGCAGTTATGGAATGGACTTGAGCCGAAGAGAGGATTAGATCCAACGCTGCCAAGTTGCGGGTAGGGAAAGGATTACATTACATAAGACCAAGACCATTGATAAAGTAATCGATGAAGTAATGATTATGGTGATTGGCGCTGATACCACTAGAAGTTGATGTCCAATTAATAGATAGATTGAAGTCTCCGAGGAGAATAAAATCCCCAAGAGCATGTACTCGGAGGACTGAATCAAGCATGCCTGAAGGACTGATAAGTTACTCGCGGGTGGACGATAAAAACAGCTGACGAAAAGTTTAGCCGAGTTGTGGGATCTACCATTGCCATTGGGCTGTGCAAGGATTTCGGTCCATAGAATCTCACAATCAGACTCCAAGTCCGTTCAACGCTTAGCAGGGAAGGTGGAAGTAACGGCCACAAGAATGCCACCGCCACGGGAATTCTGGTCATGACGAAATATTTGGTGGCTGGTGGCAAAATCAAATTTATTGTCCAAGACATTTTGATTAAGCCATGATTCGGGGAGCACAATCACATTGAACGCAGTAAGTTCGGCAAAATGAGAGGTAACCACTGAAAGTTTATTTTGAACGCTTCTCATGTTCTGGTAGAATATACTGCACTCCAGTCCAGGATTGGGGTTGACATCACCTGAGAGTAGGATGAGGAGAGCAAGTAGCTTCCAGGATGGGAGAGAACGACCGGAGCCCCCGGGCGATGCAGCAGGCGCACACAGGGAGCAAAGGTGGTTAACAAAGAGACTGTAGGCAGAGAAGCAATTCCAGGAAAACTCGCGAAAACTGCAAATTATGTCAGTACTATGCTCGCTATTGAACAAGTGGTAAGAGACACTGGTTTCACGAAGCAAACACGACCGAAAAATCACACACAGGGGGACAACTACCACCAGTAAACAAACAAAAATCATGGAGTAGAAAAACATGTGTGCCAGCATCGGTGGCCATCTTCCTTCCTTTCGATAATTTATTGTTATTTTTTACTGCAGCTACTTTTAATACTATACAAATGCTACGTACTCTTCCTATTTCTCCATTTCTGCTCATTTCCATTCTCTTTTCCTTCCTCTAACTATTTAATAGAATCAGTAAATGGGTTATACCCTTGTATAAAAGTGTGATCCGTACTAAAGCACTAAAATGGTGCATTTATTAAGCATGAATATGAAACCAAGAATAGAATTCAACAATTGGGGCAAAAATGTCCCAATATAAATAAAATGCATGAAAACATGAAAAAATTGTATTAAAATGTAATTTTTGGAAATTTACGAATGAGATTTAATTTTTTTCTTTGCATAACTAAGGTACATACCTCATCCTTGAGATATTTTAAAATGTTAACGAAAAAGGTCTGCATGTCAAAAAGTGGCTTTTTGCGTGTTTCATATATGCAATGCAAATTTATAACTCCAGTAAATTATAATATAAGGTCCACTGCAAAAATAACTATAAAAATAGTTAATTACATAATATTTCAATGTGACATTAACTGAATAGAAATTAATGAAAACACTATTTTAATTATAAAAAAGTCAGGCGACTTCTCTCTCTCTCTCGTACTAAAGCATTCAAAGCATGCTTTCCTTACTCATATAGCATAAGGACGATAATACAATCCCAAGGTTAAACAATGACACAGTCGGCAAGGCACCATATTGTTAAAAAGCTTACATTTTTCCAATAAATGTAACTTAAACATATAACTTGAGTGGTTTCAAATCGTAGGCCAAATTTGACGATAACAATAAGAAACTTTATTTATTTTTCTTTAAAATGATCCAGGTCCAAAGATTGCAGGTCTATTCTTTCTAATTTTATTTTGTAAAAGAGTAAAAGCTTGCAAGTAGAAAAATCGATTTTTATGTTAACTTATGGGAAATAGAAATTATCTCCTGGAGTTGAACCCAGATCTTTTTTGGGAATTTTTTTTCGTAAATGGCTTTTGCTATAAGAATCAAACATTCCTACAAAAATTCAATCTTCTACCTAGTGGAGAAATTTGTCATAAGTTAAAAAGGTGGGAATAATTTTGAAACGAGAAAAAAGTCTGCTATGACCGGGAATCGAACCCGGGTCTTCCACTTGCCGGGCTTCCGTCCCACCAAGGAAACATCCACGTTCAGAAACGAGAAGAATTGTTCTGCTATGATAGTTCAGAGGTAGAATATCCGCCCAGCAAGTGGAAGACCTGGGTTTGATTCCCGGTCATAGCAGACTTTTTTCTCGTTTCAAAATTATTCCCACCTTTACAGCTTATGCCTGTCTGCATAGGATCTTTGGATCATATTATTCCATCAATAAGTTAAAAAGATCGCAATCGAGCTTCAGAATTCACTCAATATGAATCAAAGCAGTGTTCCAACGGATGGACATAGTAAGGATATTATGTATATAATTTCTTCAGTGTTTTCATCTTTTATATTCAGCACTTGGACAAAGAAAATGAATTTCAACACTACAGACATTGATTGTATTGTAAATATAGGCAAACCATCATATCCAACTTTTCAAATATGTCCATCATATATTTCCAAGATCTTAAATATATAGTTAACTAGGAAATACTAATAAAAGAAACCATGATTAGCCCTAAAACATACTGGCAAACTATTAATCGCCAATAAGTACCACTGACTGTACATAAATATTTATAAATATTATCATTATTTATAATAATTAAGTACAGGCAGCATCCGCTTAACGTACATTCGCTTAACGTACATCTGCTGATATGTACATTACATATTGACATCATATTCTGCACCTCTGTATGTACTGTTCACTGATACAGACATTGACTCTTGCGCACACGAGTAAACAGACGGGATTGAGGAAGCTTAGGCCAAAGACTACTACCTGTATGGAAAGATGGTTACTTAATGTTATAGAGTGACACCCAGGTATTCACGTAAGGTGACACTTATGTTTGGCAGGAAAACTTATTTGGACAAGTTCTTCAAAAAACTTGAAAAAAAATCCTGCAACCCATTCACCAACATGAAACCACCACCAAAGTCACCATTAGACTCTCCATCTAAATCAATTTCAAAATTCTCTGATAAAAGCCCCCTTTCCAATGACTAATAACTCTTCTTCTACCCTATAATAAGGCTTCAACTACCGTTAGCAAATGAGGAAGATGAGTGCAGGTAAGAAATATTTTTTAAATTGTTATTTTCAAGTTTTACGATGTTTATTTGTTTTAACATATTGTATGCATGTATAAATTTAATGTTAGATAATCTATAAATACAATGGTGCAATATTCTAACATGGTTTTGAGTGAAAAAAATGTGCTTTTCCATTTTGGGAACGCATCTCCATTTATAACATTAGTTTATATGGAAAATGACTGTTTGCTTAATGTACATCCACTTAACGTATATTCACTTAATTTACATTCACTTAACGTATTGGTTTTCAAGAACATAACCTGTACGTTAAGCGGACGCTGTCTGTATATCATTATCTGCAATTTATCAATAACAAATTCATATCACAGTATACAAAGGATAATATAGTGTGTATTGTTTTACCCAAACATGCCACATGCAGAAAATGTGGCATGCAGAGCTTGAGGGTTAATATACAACTTTATCATACATAATATCATTAACTTCTTTATTTTTCCTTTACACATGGTACGCAGTCAGAGTGGGCAGTTTGAATGGGCATAACAACTTCCCATACACTTTTTTAATAAACAGAGAAACAAAAGAGAAATCGAAACAACTTCCAAATTGAAAGCTACTCCATCAAAATATCTCTCCTGATAAAATTATCAAAATATGACACCAAAGTGTGATCACACCCTGGCATCCGAATGACAGCATCTTTCTCATAGCCACTTTACCATTGCAATCACTGAAAAAACTAAATGTTTTAATTCTTTCCCTTTTTACTTTCTCCATACGTAGTATAGGGGAAAGTATTTTTTCATGAAAAAAAAAATCGATTTCCAGATTTCAACGGAAATACGCATTTTGAGGTGCCCTGAACACATTTTGATCATAAAGCAAGTATTTCAAAATAATGGATAAGTGATGAGTAAACACCCACTTCCGGTTTACCGATTTTTATTAAAAACTAATCAGTTCTTGTGACTTTTATTAAAATGTTAAATACAAAATTTCGTGTTAACCTGATTAATAGTTTTTGAGTTAGAGCACCCACAAAAAAGCTATCACATACACACATAGAGAAAATGATCAGAACGTGTTCAGGGGACCTCAAAACGTGTATTTCCGTTGAAATCTGAAAATCGATTTTTTTTCATGAAAAAAATACTTTCCCCATCACTATGTATGGAGAAGGTCAAAATTTTGGAATAAATGTAGTAGGAAATTTAATTTTCTACAAAATTTATTTGAAACATTTTCCCATATAATTGTTTAAGAGATATTTTAAAAACTAATTCTTTAGCTGCCACCACCTACCAGTGACTATTTTTAACAATTGACGCTTAGTTACAGCTTAGTAATGCGGCAACGCTATATTATTTTCTTAATTGTTAGAGATTCCTGGCTATATCCAATATCAGAAGGCTATGGTATGCATCTATTTCTGTTCTTTGTAAAGTCTTTAAAGTTTTCTCGCAGTTTGTTAAAATATTCATTATCATTTAACCTATTTGAAATTTTTAGAAATATTACAGGTATGGAGAAAGTGGTCACATCAGATTTTTTATTTGTTGATTACATATTTATTTATGCCAATGACTGCATGCTGAATAACGAGAGCCATTTAACCAAGTCTGGCTGAAATTTAACGTAGTTCTTTCCCTTTTTACTTACTCCATATACGTAGTATTGAGTCAAGTATTGTTTTCATGAAAAAAATCAACTTTGAGATTTCAACGGAAATACACGTTTTGAGGTCCCCTGAACACGTTTTGACCATTTTCTCGATGATGTCTCTCTGTGTGTGTGTATGTGATAGCTTTTTTGTGGGTGCTCTAACTCAAAAACTATTAATCGGGTCAATGCAAAATTTTATATTTAACATTTTTATAAAAGTCACAAGAACTGATTAGTTTTTGGTAAAAATCGGTCAACCGGAAGTGGGTGTTTACCTTGACACTTATCCGTTATTTTGAAATACCGTATTTACCCGAAAGGAAGATGACCTTGAATTTAAGACGATCCCTAAAAAAATTAGGTTCACTTACAAAATTTTTTTTTTACATATATGTATAACAAGCTAACATTAAGAGGATGAATAAAAAAAGTAAATTACTACTTACATCTCCCTCTCCTCTGTTTCCTTCCCTTATTCTTGCTGTCCTGTTCATTCATCACAACTTATTCAAATTTGAACAAGTCATCTTCCATCTGTCCATGAAATTTGATCTGCAGCATTCCTTGAACCCTCTTGAGATACTATTGGGATCTATTTTTTCCATGCTGCAATGATCCAATTACAGAGAAGTGGTATACTGGGCTTCTTAATTTTCTCTGTAGGAGTTAATGTCCCCTGCCAAATGCCATTCTGAATAAAATGACTTTATGTACTCCTTAAAGGGCCTCATCACTACATCATCTAGCACTTGAATTTGTGATGTCATACCTCCTGGTATAACTACAAGGTCAGTATTCATACCATGAAGGGTATTTTGAACTTCCTCTGTATGGTGGCCTTTGAACGCATCTAAGACAAGTATTCCTCTCTGCCTTAAAAGTGCCCCAGGTCATCTATTCCACACAATGCTGAGCCAGTCCTTCACTAAATCAGCTGACATCCATCCTTGGCCTTGACATTTAACAATTATTCCATTTGGTAGTAGTTCCTTAGGCACTGTTTTGCATTTTAAAATAACATATGGCGGCAACTTTGTTCCGTCCGCTAATACAGCCAGCATTACAGTAATGCGCAGCTCTTCATTCCCGTAAGTTTTTATGATGACATTTTTTGCACCTTTTTTTGTTGACTGTGTAACTGGATGGCATGTTGAAGCAAATGGGTGTCTCATCTGCATGACCCATTTGGCTCAGAAGGTAATTGTGACTTTTCCGCAACTGAATTACATGCCTCTGGAAAGTTATTAGTTTTTCCGTGAAGTAGGAAGGTAGATGCTGGCAAAGTGAAGTTCTTCTTCGCAGGCTAAAACCATTACGATGCATCATATGCACACACCATCTATTACTAGCCTTAAATTCTTGGTGTGGAATGTCTTGCGATCGTGCTAATTCTTGGGCTTTCAATTTAATGATATCCTGCGTCAACGGTTTACTGTCCATTCTTTGAATACGCACAAAGTTTGCAATTTCCTCTTCTAATGAATGAAATCAGCCTCGTTTTAGTCCACTAAATAATCTCCATGTTGAGTTAGCATCTTCAAGTTTCTCTTTTGCTTGCTTCCACCTTTGCACATTTGCTTCAGTCACATTGTATTTCCTCCCTGCCACACAATTATGTTTCTTCAGAATAGCGCACCACCATTAACTTAAAATTTCTCTCGTAACTTCTTCTAATTCCTTTCGATACATTCCCTCTTACCACAGTTCCTTTTTTCTCTACGTGATCTGCCATTTGTTTGGGGTATCTTATTTAAAAGTTATAAATAATAACTTGTCACTATTTCACTTTAAAACTAAGCAAAGCATGTACTACTCAAGGGCTCTCATAAATTTTCTACAATCTGAAACTCACGTTCACTTTACGTCTGCTGTTGGCATACCAAACGCAATGCATCATGTTTAAATTGTAGTAGATATGTTTAAATTGTATCAGTCTTATTTACATTGTATTACTAGACACCTTAATTGGTGCCTAC
Source organism: Tanypteryx hageni (assembly GCA_028673005.1). Lineage (NCBI taxonomy): Eukaryota > Metazoa > Arthropoda > Insecta > Odonata > Petaluridae > Tanypteryx > Tanypteryx hageni. Next base: position 66,502,259 of record CM054115.1, on the reverse strand, counting down.
ATGACTTTGTGTTTCATATTACGCCCGAAACCACCCAGCTGCAGTCATATTTTTTCAACTTGTCACATGATTATATACCCAGCTCTAAACACTACCCTACCACAGAAGTGGAACCATTGGTCTGTGGGAGCAATTTCAAGAAATTTGACCTTAAATTTTTTAAATATTGTAGTAATTAATTAAATACGATGTATTACTTTGTGCAAGAGTAAATATTTTAACAGATATATACTTGACATCTGGGTGTTTCATGGTGCATTTAAAATAGGAGTGTATTCTCACCTTAAATCCTCATACTCCATTCTAATATTTTTAATGGCATTTTTGTGAAAAAACCTTGTCTTCCTTTCGGGTAAATACAGTATTTCCTTTAATATTTGATAAATGTAAAAATATATTGGAATAAAAGTTGTAGGAAATTTAATTTTCTGCAACCTTTGTTTGAAACATTTTTCCATATAATGCATTGTTTAAGAGATATCTTATATTTTTAGCTGCCACCACCACGCCACCTACCGACTATTTTTAACAATTGACACATAGTTATGTCTTAGTAACGCTTCTTTTTCTTTTCTTAATTGCTGGAGCTTTGTGGCTATATCCAATATCAGAAGGTTATGGTTTGAGTTTATTTCTGTTGTTTGTCAAGTCTAAAATTTTCTCGTAGTTTCTTAAAATATTTATTAGGTATTATGTAACCTATTTGGAATTTTTAGAAATATTACAGATATGGAGAAAGTCATGTGGTGGCCACATCAGATTTTTTATTTATTAGGTATTATGTAACCTATTTGGAATTTTTAGAAATATTACAGATATGGAGAAAGTCATGTGGTGGCCACATCAGATTTTTTATTTGTTGATTACATATTTATGCCACTGACTGCATACTGAATAATGAGAGCCATTTAGCAAAGCCTGGGTGAAATTTAACAATTACCTTAAATTTTAGACTTTTCCAATTCTTTCTCTGCATCTAAGCTGTAACTTTATTTATTACTAGCTGGAGTACCCAGTGTTACCAGGGACCATTGTAAGCCATCACCAAGTATAGTTCACGTGGCTTCCATCTGATGACTCTAACGTCTATTATAGCATAATGCACAGTGTGCTTATAATATAACACCCTCCCCCAAATTCTTTTATCGCCATTTAGCCTATGCTGCTCGCAGGGTAAAATTATATACCTATGCAAATTTTCGTGATTATATCTTCAAAGGCGTGGCTTTGTATAGTGGACAAACAAATAAACAGAATTTCATATATGTAAAATTTGGAAATATACATATACAAAGTGGGAATGTTTACAAAACGGTAGCTACAGGTCACTTGTTCCTTACCTGCAACTGCCATCAAAAGTGAGACTATGTATATATTCTTGCCAGGCACATCGTGGTCCAAAAGAACTCGTATTGCCATCATGGCAGCAGCACCAGTAGCCACAGTTGCATCCATAAGTATCACACGGTAGTCTCTTATGTCTTTAGGTAGTCTCAAGTAGTACAACTGTTTGTTCCCAGAAATTAATAGCAAGAAGATAGGTGAAGTTGGTGTCTTAGTTAAAGAGATAGGTTATGAATGAATTAACATTTACTCATCAAATGGTACATGGATGCATGCAGTAATAGGCTGCTTTAAAAACTCTCAGGCCCAAACAATAGCATATTGCTGTTAAGTTCTCAGGTAACAGATTCACACAAGTACATTGAATTTCAGATAGAGCCATTTTAGAGAATAAATACCAAAGGCTTGATAGATGAAATCAAGGATAAGCACTTTCCCAAAGTAGAATTAAAATAGTTTTCAAATCTTAAGCTTTTTCAAACCATGTTGCTGGTCACAAATGTTTCCATTGTAAATGTTTATGCTTAACTTAAATGCTACATCAGTTTAAAAAAAATTTCCATTTCAAATAATAATAATTTGTTTGTTTATGCATATTTCTGGCTACTCAACCATTTGGATTAACAAATAATAATGAATATTTTAATTACCATATATATTTGAGTATAGGTCGAATTTTCAAGACCAAATTTTTAGCAAAAAACTCGTGGGTCAACTCATACACGAGTAATATTTGTGATAGGTTAAAATCCATAACATTAATTAATGGAATTTAAACTATTATTGTATTTAAACTATTGAAAACTATCAAATATTTAAATAAAGGGGGTAAAAATATCAGTTTATAAAAAACTACAATGAATTGCTCTCAGAGGTAAAAACTATTACATCTCTTAATAAATTTAAGAAATAATTATTAAAAATTATATAGAATGTAGTTTCAGAATTATAGTATATTTATATATTATATACAGGTTTTTATGTATTTGTGATTAAGGGTTTTCATCAATATATACTTGAGCCAAAGTAACCAATTTATTATACCACTTATTACATTTTGTTCTACTTTCTTTTCTAATTGTATCTTATAGATTATCTTGTATTATAGATTAATCTTATAGATTATCTTATTGTATCTTATATAGTCTTGATATTTTATAGCTTGTATGTGATAATTGTTTTTCTTGTTGGCTAACCGCCAAATGTCGTAATGTACCATCCCTTATATGAGCATTCTGCTCCTGGGGCATTTTCTATTTAAAATTAAATTAAAATATTAAATTAAAAATTAAATTAAATTAAATATCGATGTATATGAAAGAATAAAGTTACTACATAATTTGGTGATCCTAAGTTGATCTCTAATGCTTTGCAAATAATTAAGCAATTTTTGTTATTGTAACGTTCAGTAATGTGATGGCAGCAAGACAGAGATGCAACATGTAAACATAGAATAACCTTATCTGTGATCGGCCAAGGGTCAACATCCACCTCCAAGCATCGCAGATTAACTTAGGATCGCCGAAGTATATATGGAATAAAAATAATTTTAATTGGTTAAAATAAAACATTTATTCTCACTAAAAATGATCCTAGAATCCAAGAAAATCTGCATCATCAGAGATATCCAATCCAAATAACTCGTCCCAGTCTGTTTCAGTAATATTGTCATTGTACAGATCATCGAGATGTTCGTCAGTAGCACCCTCTTCAACAGCAGCAATCTCTTCATTAGGCACATCATTCCACAAAACATCATCTTCTGTCTCATTTAGTTGAATAGATATGCCACATTTCTTAAACTATTTTACTACCATTTCTGTTTTGATTTCATACCAAGTCTTTTGTAGACTATTATTTTCGTAAACTAGAATTATTTCCTTCAACTAGAATTATTTTTGCGAACTACAATTACCTTTGCAAACTATAATTGATGTTTTTGTAATGTTTCTCTTTATTAAACTTAAGCTGCTAAACTGTTCTCCTTTACAAAGGTTAGCTTCTGTATGAGTGCCAGGATGAAATATGAAGTCTATCCCAAGTCATCCAATTTAAGGCGTATACAATGTAACGACCTTTGATGTTATGCAATAGCACTGGGGGAGACATCGCACTACTTTGCTGCTACTTGACACCATGTAGTTAATTTGATATTCGAAAAATTATAGAGACGAAACAAATTGTCCTTTTGGATTCTTCAGGGGAAACTAAATGGATCAACATTTATTGAATACAAAAATTTTGTTCTGTTTCACCTGAAAAACAGGTTGACTTATACACAAGATATTGGAAAAACAAAAATTTTTATTAAAAAAGTTGTGATCGACCTATACACGAGTATATACACGGTACTTATCATATAATGTTCTTTATTGTCTAGGCTGTATTTGTAGATCATTCATAGTTCATAACTGAGTATGCTTTGATCTAATTTAAAAATGAGTTATCTGGCTCATCTTAGGGCTTAGATCAGTGCCCACAACATTTTCTATGTGGTGGGCTGCGTTTCTGATTGCTAATTCTTTGGCGAGCTGCATCGCAAGTTGTCAATGCTTTGGCGGGCCAGATTAGACTTTTAATCAGATGTTAATTAGAAATTCTGAGATGTCATATCAGTGAAAATCAAGGATAAATTAAGTTTTTTGGACTAACATTTCTATCTCAAGTGCTATATTGTAGTAATTTGAATGTGTGTTCAATTTTATGGATCTCTTTTTAATCATAACTTCACATTAATTCAACCGTTGAAGGCGTGATGTGGTGGAATAATTCCATATTGATTACTAAATAAAAATCTTGTAATTTTCCACTATTTTATTAGGACATGACCTAGGTTTCGACGCTTAGCATCATCATCAGGTGATACAGAGAAAACCTGTATCACTCTGTATCACCTGATGATGACGCTAAGCATCGAAACCTAGGTCATGTCCTAATAAAATTGTGGAAAATTACAAGATTTTTATTTAGTAATCAACATAACTTCACAGGCCGCATAATACGCTCTTGGAGGCTGCATGCAGCTCGCAGGCTGTAGGTTGCTCACCACTGGCTTAGATGATCAAGACAGCTCCAGTATACATAAAAGTTTAGCAAACTAAATGCAGTTTGTCAGTGGTAATTCATCGATCGTAAAAAAATTCACTGGGTATGGCTATTTCATTGCTGAAATACACATCTGGTTTACTTACTTAATTAAATAAGCGATATTTTTCCTAAGTGTTGTGGTACACCTTTGGAAACAAAAATGAAAATAAATAAGGACAAAGGAAAAAACATAATCAGGTAGAATGAAAACCATCTGTACAAAGCCTGAAGTGATATTGTATTTTTGGTAATGATATGCTTCCGAGTGATATGGATGAGTCCGATTCCCCTATGGACTTCTTCCGATATTTGTTCACAAGTGGTATAATAGATTATATTGTTGGACAAAGTGATCTCTATTCAGTTCAAGTTCGTCCAGAAAAATGTGTTTAGATTTTGAATTGTGAAATAGGAAAGTTCATTGGATTCACTTTTATCATGTCAGTTATGCACTTGCCATCTACTAGACACTATTGTAATAGTGACTTAGGTCCTTCCATGATACTTGAAGCCATGAGTGTCAATCGCTGAGAGGAAATCAAAAGGCTTTTGCACTTTCAAGATAACACAACTGCCATGCCAAGAGGTGAACCAGGACATGACAGACTCCATAAGATTCACCCTTTGCTTGAAAAAGTTTGGTAAAGATTGTATTTGATAACCAAAGAAGAATATCTGTGCAATGATGCACAAATTATTCCCTTCAAAGGGAAGAGTTCCTTCAAGCGACACAATCTTAAAAAGTTTTTGTGCTCAGTGGAATTTCTGGATTTACGTACGATTATGAATTGTTCATAGGAGTGAAGCAAACATAAATTCAAGTAGTAATGTAGTAGTGAGATCGTCACATTCTGTTCCAATGGACATTAACCATAAAATGTATTTTGATAATTAGTTAACTAGTTTGTCTAAGTTTCTTTGGCAAAAAGGGAAATTTTATCCTTAGGAACACTCAGAGCGAATTGTCTACCATCATGTAGCATATGAAGTGATAAAACTATGAAGAAAAGTAAAAGGAACATATAATGAGAAAGTGGCTAAAGTAGAAGGAAAAGATGTTTTCATTGTTACATGGAAAGATAGAAAATTAGTGACATTCCTTTCCACATACGTAGGCAGTCAACCGGAAACCACTGCTAAAAGATTCATAAATGCTCAGAAGACTTATGAAATGATAACCTGCCCCAATATTGTAAAAGAATACAATAAGTACATGGGTGGTGTGGATTTTCTTGACTCTATGTTGGGCTATTATAGAATTAAGGTACACTCCAAAAATTGGTTCAAGAAAATATTTTTCCATTTCCTTCATTAATGCTTGGTTATTCTGGAAAAGGAAAACTGGTATAATGATGCCATTACTAAATATTAAATTTGCTGTAGCTGATACTTTATGCATAAAGTGGAAAAAGGTAGGAAAAAAGGTCGCCCAAGTAATGACATGCAGAAAACCATTGATGCCAAGAAGAAAAAAGTGCCAACAGCCATACTGCCACTACCAGATGTGTCAAGATGGAGTAGATCATCTTCCTGTATGGCTGAAAGCTAGACAAAGATGTAAAGTACCTAATTGTACATATCTATCCTTTATCTTACGAAGAAAATGTAATGCTGTTCTATGTCTAAACAAGGAGAGAAACTGCTTTGAAAGTTTTTATGGGATTTAACACGTTCACTGCCTTTAATTAATGATGAACTTTCCCTAGGAGCCAAATTTTCAAGTTTGATATTCTTATTCAAATTCATGTTAATGTAAGAAAATTAAGTTTTTTCTACAAGTTGGTCTTGATTATGCTCTATGTTGGCATTGCAAATAAATTTGAGTTTATTGGGAAAAATTCTGTCTTGACCGGGATTTGAACCTGGATCTCCCGACTGGAAATCTAGGAACCCGGGTTCGTTTCCTCGAATCCTATAATTCTATAGGTCCTTAACTTTCTACTTCAAAGTATTTGTTTATTCAGTATTAAATATCTGATAAAATTATTATATAATTTTTAGTTTTCATCTTCGTCAGGGGCACCTTGATGCATGCTCACTTTATTTCCATTTCTCAAATAGATCACTTATACTCTGAGCCCATACCAGCCCTAATTCCACAAATCAGGCTTTATCTTCCAGATGATAGAACCTTCCCATTTCAATGGGAAAGAGTCAAGTTTCCTACTCGACTTGCATTTGCAATGACGATTAACAAGGCTCAGGGGCAAAACTTGGACTGCGCCGGCGTTTTTCTGGAGCAGCCTGTCTTTAATCATGGCCAACTTGATGTGGCCCCATCATGTATCAGCAGCCCACAGAATATTCGATTTGCATTGCCTGCCTCACAGCTTGCCGCAACAACTAAAAATGTTGTGTACCCTGAGGCTTTGGAAAAAAAGCAAGACTTTCCTATTATAAAACCTTATTTGGTATACTTTTCCCTTTTTCTGAGCAAGAGGATTGGCGAAAACAAAGGCTTAAAAAGTAACTCTCCTTTCAATACTGTGTCTCTTATTTTGCATGCCATTGGTCTGCATAACATGCAGGCTAATATAAAAATGATTTTTGCTATTTTTCAGCATTAAAATAAAAAAATGTTATCCACTAAAAAAATTTAAAATATACTTGAAACTATTAAATGCACAATAATTAATGATTTGAGTAACAAAAAATAAGCTTGAAACATTTAAAGCATTATTTTTCTTGTCACACAAAATTAATTAAATATTCTTGGTACTTATGTTTTTAGCTATCCACAAAATGTAACAATGACAATTGATGACTATTTACTGATTCTATACTTGCATAACCTAAAGAAGTTTTCAATTAATCTATGGAATTTTCAATGCACACCAGCATTACATACAAATGTTAACTGTAAATAAAAAAGAAATTGACGTGTAAACAAACCTCAGGCTCTCCTGTGTTGAAATTGGTTTGAATGAGAATCTTTCCAATTCGTATATCTTTGCATACATCACACACAGCTTGCTCCATTGTTTCTCCTGCTCTCATAATGGATACACCACATATCTTGTCTGTTGTGCTCCTTTTGCCTTGATATGGTACACCCTGTGGAGTGTCCACCGTGATACTCTAAAGAAGAGAACATAACAATCGACATGAGTTCATATTTTCCTAGACACACTAATAATCTTCAACAATCAATCATCTTAAATTCAACTTCATGACAATAGTTTGGTTTGAAGCCTACTTAGACCTCAAATAGTGTCATAATTTGCTTGACTAAACCAGATTAGAAGTACATAATGTCATTCCATCAAGTAAATGCTAGATTTACTGAAAAGGAAGATTTTCAAAATTAAAAATTGACTGTCTTCAATTTATTTGATCAGTAAAATTATTCTGGGTAGATCTTTTTGCAATGATTAAGTCTGTCATGGGGTTTTAGTTTTCAGACAAGTACTAACTAATTCATTAATTGCTACAAGTAATTGACATGATAAATAGGATGCTATTTATGATATAAGTCACTATTAAAAAATCTACAATAGCAGATATGATGGTTATGATAAACAAACATTCTATTTCATCAAAACTAATTAAAAATCTGCTACAGAATGTAATAATTTTCCTTCACTCAAAGGATCTAATGATATCAAGTACTACAAGCTCCTAAAAATATTGATTCAGAAAATTCATATGATATTAAAAATCACATAATAAACTCAGTTTCCTCAGACCAAAGAGTCCTTAAATAACTTCTGATGTAAACACTAACCCAGCCCGCCGAAATCTCTGAAGCCCACCATGCTTTAAAGGTTGCCAACCCCTGCTGTAGCACATGGGAGTTTTAAGTTGCAAGAAAACAAATTAACATTATGTCAAGGGGACAGACATAATTTGGAAACACAAAAAAGGTTACAGATATAAAGGTGGGATGGAACGAGAGATGGAGCTGAGAGGAAACCAAACGGAAGCAGCAGAATTTATTACCTTGAATGGAAACAGGGAAAGTGTGAATTCGATCACAAGCCTCATAAGTCTCTTTGAGTAAAAAATGAACTCATCCCTTGGCGTCTCCTTGTTCCGAATAAATGTGTGCAGACCTTGAATCTGTGGAGTGGATGGCAATTTATACAGCGACTGAGGCAAATTCTTTTTTGTATACGAATTGACTAGGTTCTCACGAAGCTTCAAGCCTCTCTGGAAGATGGATTAAAATAGAGTTATGTTAATGAGGAACAAAAGATCTGTGGAAGTTATGAGAATGATAAAAAAATTAAAACATTCAAAATATCAGGATTGATCATATCTAATTTATATGCCACTTTGACAAATCCTGAAAATCTTACAATTATCATATTTACTAGTGTACCACATGCCCTCGTGTACCACGCACACCCCTATTTTTGGGACAGTTCGGAGGGGAATAAATAAATTCATACCGGAATAAGTTGACATTTGAGATTTAAAAAAAAGTTGGCTTCTTTACCGACCGATTCCCCTCCCTGAAACAAGGTTTGCCCAAGTTGAGCATCTTCTCCCTCCTACCTGTGTGACCCATTTTATTGGGTGATCTCTTTCTGCTGATGCTAGCAGAAATCTCCTCCTCAGTAGTCATCCCTCTTATGTTAAAGGAGCATTAAGGACTCACAATGAATTCGATGAACATAGATACCAGATGCCAAATTATTCCAGCAAAAGTATAGGTAGAAATTGATACTAAACTTTTAATGACAGAACTGTTAATTTTGAGTAACAATAATGAACTTATACGCATTTAAAAGGTACAGCTTTAATATTATAAAAATATAATGTCATCTCAATTGTCAAAATACTTGGCACTTATACTTTGTAGAATTCTTCATCTTCTGCAAGTATAAACATAGATGCATGTTATAGTAAATTTACTATTGATACTTACAATTTATATAACCTGTTCAGAAATTCTCATGTAAGAAAAGCAGTCCCTTTTTCTTACAGACATTTTGGAAAAAGGTGCATACGGTACACAAGTAAATACGGTAATTAAAATTCAATTAGTATGCAAGTATTTTCCATCCAAAAGCCATTCTAAGAAATTATATTAATTTAATAAGCAGATAATATTGTCTTGATAAACAAAAATATACTCTCCAGAATCACATCATAACATACTGCATGGAACCGCCCAGCTGTAGTCATTTTTTTCAACTTGTCATGCGATTACCTACCCAGCTCTAAACACTTCTCTACCACCGAAGTGGAACAATTGGTCTGTGGGAGCAATTTTAAGAAATTTGACCTTAAATTTTTAAAGTATTGTAGTAATTAATTAAATACGATGTATTACTTTATGCAATAATGAATATTTTAACAGATATATACTTGACATCTGGGTGTTTCATGGTGCATTAAAAATAGGAGTGTATTCTCACCTTAAATCCTCATACTCCATTCTAAGACGATACACCTAATATTTTTAATGGCATTTTTGTGAAAAAACCTCGTCTTCCTTTTGGGTAAATATGGTATATCATCAATATTCATACAAATTTTTAAAAAGTTATTTTTGTCTTAAGTTTAGAATTAACCGAGTTCCACTGTATATAAAAATTCTTTGAATATTGGGATCAAGAGAAAAAAATGTTTAGTTAAACCTTCTCTGCATTTCTTTAGGAAAAACTAACTTAAAAACATTTTAAAGAATATGAAATTAATATAAAAATTCTAAATATTTCTTTTATTATGAATAACTTATTTAAATCTTCAAATAACCTAAGGTTTTCATTTGAAAGATACATATGTATCAGAATTATCAGAACAAACTGCTATTTTATATGGCATTTTTCTTTGACAATTCGAAAATTTAACTTCAGATGCCATCAGCCCTCAAAACCTTTTATTTGATCAGAAAAATTGTTTTTCAAGGTTATATTATGAGTTAAACTAAAATGAACTATTTTCCAGAGCATTACGAGTAATAAAAAAATTCAAAAACTGCCAGTAACATTCACTTTTTTAATAACAAAATCATGAAACAATATGTCAGTTTGACTAGATAGCAGCACTTTATAACAACTATTGAAAATGATCAAAACCATACACTATCACATAAATGACAAGCAACAATAAAACTATAGATACTAGACATTATTACTGATTACAATTCTTTACTGTGACTTACTTCCTGTAACCTTGTGTGTACATGTTGAACAATAAGTTCAATAGCAACAGCATTCTCTCCTCCCCGAGGAACTATAATGTCAGCATGAGCCATGGACGGCGCTATGTAGTAATCAAATGATGGTTTTACGTGGGAACAGTACTGCTTTAGCACTCCAGCTAGGTCACGACCTCTCTTAGTAATATCTCTTCTTAGACGGCGAGCCAATCGAATGTCCGAATCCGTGTCAACAAATATTTTCATATCCAACATCTAAAATTGAAAATTTGAACAAATTGATTCAGATGAAAACCAGCCTCTTTCAAATCAGACAAATAATACTTTGTTACAACACAGTAATTTATTTTTTACCTTTATATTAGAACAATTAAATTATCAATTGCGTAAATATGATTACACCAATAACCATGCATATTCTAAGTAAACAAAATTTTGACAATACAAACCTTGAGGACGTCAGAATTATAAAAACACAGGATTCCTTCAAATATAATTACGTTAGCACCATACATTGTTTTCTGAAAATAAAATTTGATATTTTAACACCAAATGAGGTATTCTAGTAAAAACTGCATATCAAACATTGAAAAAATTACAAACAACATAATAAGAGCTTATTATGAACTTACTGTCCTATTCTCTCGAGAATGGGTGACAAAGTTATAAATAGGCACTTCTACTTTCTTTCCTTCTTTGAGCCTCTTGAGGGTGGCTGCCAGCAATTCAAAGTCAAATGCATCAGGATGGTCAAAGTTGTATTCATTCATCGCTGCAAGTTCATGTTGCTTGTCATTTAGGACCTTGAAAAAACAACAACATGCATGCATACGTAAACAAAATTTATAATAAAATTTGAAAGTCTGACAGAGAAAAGGGGTTTTTGTATCATAATTTTTTAAGAATATACCGTATTTTTCAGCATATAAGATGCACCAGGGTATAAGATGCATCCCGGATTTTAGAAGATTTTTCAGGAAAAAAGTACTTTGGTTCACCAACGCATTTATGAAGGGCGACATCGTGTATAATTTCCAGCCATGATTAAGTCCGTATCCGTATCTGGCAACATTTACAGAAAATACTCTGGCGTGATAACAGTTAAATATAATGTTTTAGATAAACTTCATTTGTAAAATAAATAGGAATGACCTTAAACATTAATAATTGCTTCGAGACTTGTATAGCTAAATGCGCCGTGTGAACTTGGCAGTCATATTAATTAAAGCTGACGAGTGCACCATATAGGTATGTCGCATGTATAGATACCCTTTACTGATAGTACTTACTAAAACTTAAGTGCAAGATGATTTTTTAATAATAAATGGAATTCATATATAATAACGATACATACACTCAACTACTCCTTTTTCTTCTGCAACTTTTTTTGCCTCATACATAACGATTCTGATTGATACAGCAACACCTAACTTCCTTGTTCTACTATACATCATTTCCTTCTCTAGTTGTGGCCATTTAGGACCATGCTTACGAAGACTATATTTCTCTTTTCCCATTCGCTTCAGTTTTTCCTCGTTTTCTCCATTCACGGATCATTTTTTTCTGTGGAAGTTGGACTGAAATGATGTCCTGCTGCTGCTCGGTTACCAAGACCTATTGCGTATTGAATCGCCTGCAGCTTATAGGTAATAGTGTACGCATATCTTTTCATTCTTGTAGCCATTGCAATTTCAACACACGTAACGTTATTTATCCTAGATATTTATAAAATATTTATGACATCTACACGTATTCTACTGTTCCGTGTCATTAATCGCACTATTCAATTCGCTCATTAGGAACTAAAACCTTGCAAATGCGTCAAAATTGTAATAACTGTGAGCACACATGCATTATAGCAAAATAATGAAAATGCATCCTCGGAATTCACGTTGCAAAAGGTATTACTGTATATATTAACAAATTTTTCACTATTGATTATAAATAATGTATATTTTATTGTTATTTAATGAATGACTACCAATTATTCCATTTTGTGAATGTGTGTGTTCGTTAGTGTCAATATCGAGAACAGTAATAATCTTACCTTCAGTGTATAAGACGCAGGCTGATTTTGGGTCATTTTTCTGTGCGTCTCATATGCCAAAAAATACAATATTTATTTAAATTAGGAAATTAATAGAAATTGTCATAATGGATTATTCTATGGATCAATAAAATTTGGAGAAAGTGGTAAGCAAATGAGATTATCCGTCTTCCTGCTTTAAACCAGGGCATAAAACCGAATTTTTTTTCGCTCCAGTTTTCGTTCCAGTTAATATAAAACAAAAAATTTCGGTTCGGTTCCGGTTTTGTTCCAGCAACCACCATTGAACTGGTTTGAACAGGATTTTTTCGCTATGACTGAATTTTTTGGAGAAAATTTCAAGAGAATTCTAAAATAATCTTCATTAATTAATGTTATTTTTTATTTAAACCAAATACATCTTCACTATAGAAAGTCAAGACAAAAAATATATATACACATGTAATATCACATAAGCACCTTCTCCCACCATGTAACGAACAGTAAAACATTGTATGAATTCCCTTCTTACATTTTTCGTTATTTATTTTGTAAACGGCTCCTTTTATATGACCCGTGTAATACTGATCAATAGGAATTTAAAATTTATTTACTCCTTTTTAGCGCATATAAAAGCTATTAAAATTGTCATTTATTTTTACTTTCTCCATATACATAGTATAGGGGAAAGTATTGTTTTCATGAAAAAAAAATCGACTTCGAGATTTCAATGGAAAAACACGTTTTGAGGTCCCCAGAACACGTTTTTACCATTTCCTCGATGATGTCTGTGTGTGTGTGCACGTGTGTGTGTGTGTGTCAGCTTTTTTGTGGGTGCTCTAACTCAAAAACTATTAATCAGGTCAACGTGAAATTTTACGTGGCCGGACAGTATGCCGACAGACGTTATGCCGAACGGACATTATTAAACATGTAGATATTTAAACATTTTTGAGGATGGGAGAGAGTTTGCGAGGGAGGAGGAGGTGGATGGGACATCATTGGCTAGGCGGCCATGGAGGCAGAGAAGAGAGGGTTAGGAGGCCGAGGGAGGTGAAAGTGAGAGCGGTGAAACATCGAGGGTCGGCAGAGGATAAAGGTAAGTAATCATTAGCTATTTATTTATATCCATTTTATATCCATATTTACTAATGCAGCAATATTTTTATTGATGATTACACATAGGTTAAATACCGTATTTACTCATGTACTCGTTATATTTGTTTCATTTTTATGTTATATTCATTAAATTGTTTTAGCTATTTAAGATTAACGTTATTTTTTTCAATGAATAGTCAATTTTTATAAGAAATGACTTGTTGCTTTTTAACTCTCATACGCATGCACAAACACATATACACACACAAGGGGTGCCCGCCATACACTTTGCACTGGGGCCCACGTTAGCTATTGATGCCACTGAAGGTGAAATGAAATGCTATCAGAATGCAAGCACCAAACTACTTGTTACTACATAAAGTGGAATACTATTCCCTCCACAACTTCTGAAAATAAAAGAAGTATATTTTTTATAAAAGTATTCACCCTGTGCAATACATCTACCAGGTTGTGTCGCAATTTTAATACACAAGTAGTAATCCTATTCCCTCGACTAATCCTAAAAATAACAACAATATTTTTGGAAAAATATTCACTTCTTACCATACAACAACCACGACGGATAGGAATAATAATACAAAAAGTGGAATCGTATTCCCTCAAAGATTCCTAAAAATAACAAAAAAATAGTGTTGGGAAAATATTCACCCCCTGCCATACAACGACCATAACGGGTCACAATATTAATACACAAAGAGTAATTCTATTCTTTTGACTACTGCTGAAAATAACAGAAAAATATTTCCTATTTCCACAACGATTCGTGAATTTGCGAAGAATTTTTCTTCTGGCGAATTTGTCACGCGATGAATTATCTTGGGAAGAATTTGCCATGCGATGAATTGATGCACGACGAAATGACTTGCAACGAATTGTCATAGAACCAATTCCGATATATAAGATAATCACCTAAAATTTTAGAGAAAGGGAAAAGTGAGTTGTGGAGAGAAAGGAGGGTCCCTAGCTTTTGGCACAAAAAGCTGACTTCAAAATTTTAAGATATTGAACAACCCGCAGAGTTAGGACTTCAGTCACTATCTTATTCACATATTTTCGCTTCGATAACTTTCCCCAAGCATAGTAGTTCATGTACCATATTTAAAGATTACGTATAATGACAATTAATAAGGCCACTATCAGGGGTAGTCCAAACATTCAAAGACATAATGTTTTTAATTTGTTCCACTCCCCTTTCTCACCATACCTTTACAAAGTTCTGTTTTTGTGTGTATTATTAATCTGTTGTAAATCCCAGTCAATGGATATTGCCTACGTTTTATTATGATTTCTCCTGCCTCCTTCCACTACGACCATCTTGTCATTTTATATTGGTTAATTCCTTGGATATTATTATGAATGTTTTTTTCCCATTCGATAGATAGATATCGCCTACGTTGGATTATATTCATGGTGATAACAATTTCCCTTTCTGCTGCTAATAATTACTGTTGTTCATATTACCCGTTCAGTTGTTCATAATACAGCTAGTATAATTTACCCATTCAATTGTTCATATGTCTGGTGTTACTGATTACACAATAAATTGTTTATGCATGATAGTATACAGATACCCTTTCAAAAATTTATACTTCGGGTTTTACACTTTACCTCTTCAATTGTTTATACTAATGACTACTATAGTTCTGGTGGTTAAAATTAACCGTACGATATCATATTCCATTGGTGGTACAAATTACACCTTCAATTGTTGATTATGTTTTGCGGTAAAGTGTACCTGTTAGATAGTTTATGTTTTTGGCGGTTCTAGGTAATTGTTCAAAACTTTATAATTCCCTCAGTTCAATACACCCGTTCAATATTTTATACTTCCAACGGCTCTATACACTCATTCAATTGTTTATACATCTTGTGATTCACGTTAACCATTCAATAGTTTACAATACTGGCAGTTCATATTACCCATTCCATTGTTTATACTTACGCCGGTTCAATCCACCTGTTCAATAGTTTATACATTCCAGTGGATTTCATATCCCCTGAAAATGTGTATACATTGCTTGTTAACATTCCCCGCCTATCCCATCTTGTTCACACAACGTCCTGTCAGCATAACGTCCATTCGGCATAAAGTCTGTTTGGCATAACGTCCGTTCGGCATAACATCCATTGGCATACCGTCCATGTACCAAATTTTATATTTAACATTTTTATGAAAGCCACAAAAACTGATTAGTTTTTGGTAAAAATCGGTCTACCGGAAGTGGGTGTTTACTCTTGTCACATCCGTTATTTTGAAATATTTGATATATGTAAAAATGTATTGGAATAAATGTTATAGGAAATTTAATTTTCTACAACCTTTGTTTGAAACATTTTCCCATATAATGCATTGTTTAGAAGATATCTTATATTTTTAGCTTCCACCACCACGTCACCTACCGATGACTATTGTTAACAATTGATGCTTACTTATGTCTTAGTAATGCTCCTTTTTCTTAATTGTTGGAGCTTTGTGGCTATATCCAATATCAGAATGCTATGGTTTGAGTTTATTTCTGTTCTTTGTAAAGTAAAATTTTCTCGCAGTTTCTTAAAATATTTATTATTATGTAACCTATTTGGAATTTTTAGTAATATTACAGGTATGGAGAAAGTCATGTGGTGGCCACATCAGATTTTTTAATCTTTAATTTGTTGAAAAACCGTTATTATTCTTTCCCAAGTCAACATTTATTTGATTTTACAATTTCAATATTATCATAATGAATTTACTCCAACAGTACTGATGTATGTACTTGAACAGGTACAACAATATTGATTCACATTTGAATGTAGAATGTAATTCATAGAAAGTTGTTAAAAGATGCACTACTTAACTATTTTTTTAAATACAATAATTTAGATGGTAATATTACAAATAAGTACCATACAATATATAAATATGTATATAGATTATCTTAAAACGACAAATATGTACACAAAGTAGCATTTAACAGAAGCAAGAGTACCTCAAAAGCACGACAACCGAGCGATCCTTCCTGGATAAATTTTAGAGAAAGACTACCAGAATATAAGGGTTCAATGCATATGGAGAAGGGATGAAAGATTATGGGGACAATAACCTCCAACTTTAAGCAAAATCCAAGTTAAGAATCGTGAAATATTTTTACCCAGAACACTCCATAGGGTAGGCTCAGGGGGAGGGTACCAAGACGATTAGTGGCTGTCTTCAAAGTACCACTAATAATAAGTTCCTTTTCACTAGCTTCGTTTTAACAGAGTTCTGAGAAACCTCAGCAGGACATATCCTTGACCCTCTCCCTATATATTGAGATGCTCATGAAAAATCCCACCATTGAGCAGACAGATATCATCACAACGATGCATCTATACAAAGGCTTAGGAGCATCTATTCTCAAGATTCGACATCGCACGCGGGGTACAGCACCCTCTTTAAGCATCCCTTTCTTATAATCATCTTATTACAGATCTTAATTACCTTCATTCTCTCATCAATGGTTTCTATCGCTCCCCTATACTTTCATCCTATTTTTCTCTCTGTGTTCCATCTCGCTCCACTCGCCTTCAAAATCTTTTTCATTTACTAAAATTTCGACTTTCCGTCTCCCAACGCTCTCTCTCTCTTACCGTCTCCCATTTGCATATAATTCCTTACTGGCTTCATGTCCAAATCTTGACATTTTTTCACCCACTTCTTTCCGCAATTAACTACCTACTACATAATCCTACATTTCCCTAATTTCTGGCGCTGTTTTGTTATGATCATTTCAATTGCTGTTAATATTATTGTCTTGTATTTATTATAGTTATTTATTTTAATGTTATATTATTTGTTACAGTTATGTGTTTCAATGTAATGGGGCTTCTGTGCTGTTTTTGAAACTAAATAAATAAAACCATTAGCCTTTGCATTATTATGTGTTGAAAAGTGAGGCTTTCAATAAAGACTCCTATTAAAGCAAAAGGAAAAACCTTTCTTTCACTCTCACTCTTTATGCGAACCAAAAAAATGGAACGAAATAAATAGCGGTTTTCGGTTTCGGTTCATAAAAATATTTTTTTTTATTCGGTTTCACTCCAGCTAAAATAACAGTTTTTTTCTGTTTCGGTTTGGTTCCGGTTCGATGCCTTGCTTTAAACAGATCACCGGATGTCATCTCATTTTCTTGATAATTACTTTTGCAGGATTAATTGCATACTTAACCCCTCAAGTGTGTGCAATGACATGTTGTTCTGTGCAGTATCCACATTTACGGTTCAATTATCCTTTACATGCTGCATTTCTTCCATGAACCACAGATATTTCTCAACTCCTTGGACAAGTGAACCTTTCTATACAAATATTTTCTCTCTTACCCCACTTAAAGAATATTTTTACTAAGGTATTTCTCCCCTCAGTTGAAGACCATGGCATCATGCTTGATGATATAGAAGTGTTAAATAAAACTTAAAATGAAGGTAGTGACAACAAAAGTATTCTTTCTCTTGTGAGTAACACTTCCGAAGGATATTTACTATAATCTGAAATTGAATTAGAAGATGAGAGACTTGAAGTAGATCACTAATTTAATGTTTTATTGTTTATTATGCCCCCGCCTACTCCCCTTAGGCTGCCTTAGGAGTCTCCAAATCCCCACCATGGGAAGAAATTATGGCCATGAACTATCCCTCCAAATTTGGTTGCTCTAACTTAAATGGTGTAAAAGTAGCTCACTGGACAGATGGACAGACTCATGGGCAAAATGATTACATTATAATCTGTTTCTACTGCTTGTGCGGCTGGGGCTCGAAGTATTCCGCTTTTGTTTGGGTTATTTCGCTTTGGCTACGAATCTATGTTGCCAAGTTTCCATTTTCGCTCAGTTCATCGGTAGTTTCTGACAAGTGAAGTTATATACTCCAATAGATCTGGATGAAGCACGTTCATGCTTTCCGCTGTCGCCGAAATCCGATTAGAAAGTGAGCAATCGTGTCAACAGCGCTCGTCAAGAAATTTTGAGCGGAGAGGGAAATTTATGACCTCTTATTGGCTGGTATTTTCTTCCCCTCACCCCACGGGTGTAACTATAGACATGCCTCACCAGCACGAAATGCTGAAATGGACTATAGCAGATTTTTTTTAACCCGCTAATACATACAGCCTACCACTATAGAAACTTCCCAAGGAATCCTGCTCTATGTGTGGTACAATGTAGCGAAAGATATATATTTATCCAATATCTAATGTTTGTTGCGTTATTCCATGGAAAATGAATCTCAATTATTTTTTCATATTTAAGTTTAATGTGGGCTGATAAAGCTTTAGGTAGTTTAAATATGGTTCACCAAGAGCCTTATGACAGCAAATGTGACCTGCGATTAACTAAGGGTTGTTCATCCCTCTCGTAGAGGTTCACCTGAAAATGCTTGATATTTATATAGCCAACTGTTGAGAATACAACTGAACCTAAGCAAATGTATACTGGGAAATATTAGCATCTTTGGATGAATAAAGAAACAGAAAGCATAAAAATGCAATTTAAATAGGTTGAAACTAAAAAAGAGGACAGAAGAAGGAAGACTCAAAAAACAGAGGAAAATAATTTGAATTAAAAAAGGAAATAGTTAAAAAGATGACCCCTGGTCTCATTACTTATAAGAAACTTTCATAGCATCTTAATGTTATTGAAAAAAGTTGTAATTCATGTAAAATTTTATCAATAAAAATCACATTTGTTTAATACTAGGAATGGTTGCAGAACTGTTTTGGAACTGGAATGGAACCATTCCTTTCTATTGTTTTGAACCGAACCCTGAATGAAACGAGTTGGAAAATTTAAGGTTAGAAAGGTTGGAACCAAAACTTCCTCAGCTCTGACGGAAATCTACTATTTCAAAAGCCTAGATTGATCAGTAATAGCAATATAAAAGATTTAAGTTTTTAATACGTTAATCATGATTTTGGATTGTATCCAATGGATTTTCATAGTGTGGTAGACATAAAGATAAGTGAAAATTGTGTAGAAAACTAGGACTTAAAATGCATGGGTCGATCAGTGTTACCAATATAGGTCATTTAAATGTTACCACCTAAAGTCCATCTCAGTTTATATCAAATGGATTTTCATTACATTGGTGATTAGCAAGTCCTGTGATACATTTTAATGATAGGAATTTTTATATTCATCAATATTTTGTGTGGAAAAACATTTCACGTATAGATGCAATAAAAACTAAAGTTTTGCTCTGCTTTTTATAGAAAACAACCTTAGCCTCTTAAATTTGTTTTTATAAATATGCAATAACTCAAGACTTGCATCAGTAAAATAACCAATATAACAGCAGCAGAGGCTCTGGATATATCATGACAAATGATTAACTAACAAATGTTGAATACAATAGCCGTAAATAACCATGTATTATTTACCATTCTGGGATGTAAAAAGGTATACAATAATAACTAAACAATTTTCTTATTTAACTTGGTTTAAATACTTCATTTATTCTCAAATCTTCTTCAAATTTTTTGTCTTGATTTAAAAATCTGAGCAATGCCGGGTATATCTGCTAGTGTTAAATACTGTTCATTTTTTTAGATTTTTTACTCATATATTTTCCAAGAAATAAATTAAAATAACACAAGTTGCATTCTGTGGCATTTAAATCATGGAGATGGCCATTTAAAAATCATACATGAGAGGTTAAAGCAGCCCCGTTCCTGTTAAAATTTTAATGCAGGCAGCTCAATATGACAAATAATTAATTACCTTGTAAAAGGAGTCCATGCTTAAAAGTGTCACCCAAGGCACATTAAGAGACTCGATAATTTTGGTTGCAACCGTAGTCTTTCCCGAGGCACTACCTCCACAGATGCCTGTCAAATAATTTATTTTTATTAAAATATTTGGCAATTTGCAAATAATCACTCTCTACATATGAATAATAAAACTCACCAATAACAAATGGTACAATTTGTTTTCCATCTCTGTCATACCACGGTGGACGACCAGCTGTGTAGATCGTCCTGGTATGACTTCTAATAATGTAATCCGTTGAGCTCTTATTTGTCGACAATGAAGAATGCGAGGTTGTTCTTTGACGCCTTGCCCTTGGAGACTTTTGCGAGCCTGTGCAAATACAATGGTTTCTTTGTGTGTAAACTACTGCTATCTCTATATAAGATAAACATAAATGCTCCACCTAAGTCAACATGATAGGAGAAAGCTTGATTCTGCATTGTTGCTACTAGCAGAACAATGAAACCCAACCTACTTGTACACACCAAAAATTAAGCCAGAAAATGTTATAAAAAAGCACACATTTTTACTACGGAAGAAATGTCTCAATGCTACACATCTATGAAAGGAAATAAATCTAATGAGAATGTGCTTATCTGCTATTTATAAATCAACTTTGCAGAATAAATTTCCTATAAAATAAAATATATAAATCGTTCATAATATTAAAAATTTC
Organism: Tanypteryx hageni; assembly: GCA_028673005.1. Lineage (NCBI taxonomy): Eukaryota > Metazoa > Arthropoda > Insecta > Odonata > Petaluridae > Tanypteryx > Tanypteryx hageni. The sequence continues at coordinate 66,481,140 of CM054115.1, read as the reverse complement.
ATTAGGAGATTAAAAATGATCATATCTGACTTAAGTGAAATGTTCTGACAACTTATGGTGATGAAAAGTAAACAAAAATTACAGGTACTTTCCAAGGAAAGAGAAAACTACAAAAGCAGTGACAAAAAATGTGCCATAATTTTGAATAAGAACAGAATAAAACAATGGAAAGTAAAAAATTAAAAATGATTTACCCAAAAACAGAAATCACATTATTTTCCTTAAATGTTTGAATAATGTAGGTCTCTGAGGGATGCTCTCATTCAAGTTTAAAGCATCTCACGCAATCTCCATTGCTAAAATTAAAACATAAATATGGTTGTCTTTTGACCAATACTGTATTAGAATCCGAAGATTTCACAGTGTGATATGAAGATGTGAGAAAAATGAGTATCTTTGTTGATTACAAGGAAAAATTAGAGATGAACGTGGATGGTTTAGCGACTTTTCATCACAGAAAAATTCATCACTACGGCAATTGGTCACAGACATTTGGTCATATAGACAATTGGTACCTGCAACATTTCATCACATACAACTTTTGGTATCTACGACATTTCGTCACAGGTGACATTTGTTACCTGTGACGTTTTGTCACAAGCGGTATTTGGTACCTAAGACATGTCACATGTTACATTTGGTACCCATGACATTTGGTACCTGCAACATATATTAAACGTCATTGCAGCTTATGCAACAATGATTCTGATATAATATATGTGATAAATGATAATGCCATAATTCAGAAACATGAAATCCTGGTATTTCGAATAGTAATAATGAAAGTATAATGAGACGTTATTTCATTAGAAATTGAATTTATCAATTCTCATCGCTTCTGTTAAATATTTTCTAATATAGGATAAATAAATTTCCAACATGCATATCGTCCCGAGTACTTTGAAGCTCATGTTCCAGGAAAGAAACCCCTATCCTCCGCACCCCTCCCACCGCCGATTACAATTAAACTTGTTAGATATACATAAATTTCCAACATATGTATCGTCCCTAGCACTTTTATACCCATGAAACCTATGTTCCCAGAAAGAATCCACAAACGTAATGTGTGACGAAAAGTAATGTACGTATGACGAAAATAATTTTGTGATGTAAAGTCGCAGTTGCCAATTATTTTCCATGATGAAAATTTGCTGGTACCAATTTTAATGTGTGACCAAATGATGCTGGTACCAAATATTTTGTGATGAAATATCGCTGGTACGAATTTAAATGTGTGACAAGTTGTCGCAGTTACCATTATGAAAGTGTGACAAAATGTCGCAGGTACCAATAGTCAACTGTGACGGGATGCACAGTGACGAATTTTCTGTGATGAGAAGTCGTGACACTACATGGACAATAAACATCTTTTGTATTTTCAACTTTATATTTCTAATATTAAGAAATTAGTCAATTTTTTCACCTAATGATAAAATGTGCACTTAATTAGTAAAATTTAAAATTCCTCAAGTTCTATAATTTCTTGAGAACAGAAGAGGATTTAAAGAGCTGACGTCACCCAAAAATATAAAGAAAAAGGAAATAAAAACTATTTACACACGAGTAGACCTAAACTACAAGGTTTAAAGTGAGTAAGGATCAGTCATTTTCTTTAAAAGCAGTCACAAGAGAATAAATGTATGGAAAACTATGATACATACACAAAAATCACTGTTATGTGAGCCATAAAATCCACAAAGTAATTAAGCATGATAAAATGTGCACTTAATTAGTAAAATTTAAAATTCCTCATCAAGTTCTATAATTTCTTGAGAACAGAAGAGGATTTAAAGAGCTGACGTCACCCAAAAATATAAAGAAAAAGGAAATAAAAACTATTTACACACGAGTAGACCTAAACTACAAGGTTTAAAGTGAGTTAAGGATCAGTCATTTTCTTTAAAAGCAGTCACAAGAGAATAAACGTATGGAAAACTATGATACATACACAAAAATCACTGTTATGTGAGCCATAAAATCCACAAAGTAATTAAGCATGATAAAATGTCCACTTAATTAGTAAAAGTTAAAATTCCTCATCAAGTTCTATAATTTCTTGAGAACAGAAGAGGATTTAAAGAGCTGATGTCACCCAAAAATATAAAGAAAAAGGAAATAAAAACTATTTACACACGAGTAGACCTAAACTACAAGGTTTAAAGTGAGTAAGGATCAGTCATTTTCTTTAAAAGCAGTCACAAGAGAATAAACGTATGGAAAACTATGATACGTACACAACAATCACTGTTATGTGAGCCATAAAATCCACAAAGTAATTAAGCATGACAAACCTTGGCTAATTTGTGACTAACACACAAATTACATGAAAGTTAACGCTAGACAGGGCACGTCATTAAAAGCAAATTTCGCCACGCAACGAACTTTTTCTAAGTTCATTAGAAACTATTCTATTATTACGTTCAATTATAATGACCGAGAGCGTTTATCCTTTTCCCCGCGTTTAGCGGACGAGTTATCGAAAATAACACGAACTCAGTACCATTTCCTTTTTGTGACCTAGAGAATCGCGAGATAGCCGGCAATGAATTAACGCCCAATGTTTTAATTAATGGGCTAATTGGACATACGACTTCTTCGGCTGTTTCGTCAAGCGAAGGCGAAAATATGTACGGATACTTGAAAACCCTGTGCCCGCCGGGGATTTGGTATGTGCGAAGCCATAGTTTCCTGCCGGATTTCGTTGTCGATACAGTCGGAGAATGAAGTGTGAAAATGTGTTTTCTCTTACTCTTGCAAGAGGAAAAAATTAGATTTACATGAAAGAATGCCTCGTTATGAGAGATAAGAAAGTTAGACGCTAAACGTGGCATAGGTCTTGATATATTTTTTTTACGACTCCGTAAAATTATTCGCACTAAGATTTTTCTTGATTCGCCAAAATTAAATTCTTCATAAAATACTTTCGAAATTATAAAAAAATAACATCCGACGGTAACGAATGATATTTTTACTGACCTCACTCACCTCTGGTAAAAGTAAACGAAAATACATAAACCAAGAGACCGTCAATCCTGGATTACTAACCTTACCTCGAAGAACGGGATTACCTACTAACCTTTAGTCTGAGAGACTATGTTGATATTTATTAAAAAACAGCTTTATAAAATTATATTAAAAAAAAACAATACACTAATGAGGTCAATGGTTCTCCAACTGTGTGCCGCAGTAGATATTTAGGGGTGCCGCGAAAAACTTTGTTTAGTAAATAAATCAACGATTTGCATGTGTTGGTGGGTAATTAGGGCAATAATTTTTCTTCTAATAAATTGATAATGTGGTAGCATCAATAAATGGATGTGTCCAAAGGTTGTACTATCTGTATCTAAAAATATATAAAGCTTGTCACAAGACTCGGGTGCCGCGAAACCCTCTTTATCTTTGAAAGTGGGCCGCGGCTCAAAAAAGTTTGAGAACCACTGATATAGTAAATTCTAGTAATAATTAATTTTTCCCCGTACAGTCCACACAAGCTTCCACGATGTTCTCCGCATATTGCCCGAGGCGGGAAGGCATTTTTGTTTTGACCTCTTACACGAATGGTTAGTATTCAAGGTTAAATGATTTCGGCAGAACAGATTCTTAATGACGAAAATCCCGTTTTCTGTCTCTGACGCCGAGCATATGCTAGACTTTTGCATAAAGTAGTCGCAAAATACTCGTAAAACCTGCAATTTAATTTTATAACATTGTCCATATCGAAGTGTTATGCAATGGCACGCCATTAAAAAATTCAAAATTTTTAATAAAGGCGCAAAATTACTTGCTGCACTGATCACATGTGGAAAGGAAGCAAATAACTTGGTCATTATTAGTTGCTCTACTGAGTTGAAGACGTTCTGCTTGAAAATGCCACTATCAATAAGCCTCCCCAAATTCAGGAGCGATATTATGAAAGCAGTTACGCAACAAAATCATAAAGCTTTGTAATTCACTCAATACATTACAGGATTTCTCATGATAAAATCACCATAAAACTGCTGTAAATTTAAAAAAATCGCGAGAACGCAACACATTCGTACCTTTCAATGTTGGATTCTTCCGATTTGTAGATGATTAGGTCTAACACACCTACCTACAAGGCTACGCGTTGCTTTCTGGAGGCACTCGAGCGTCAGTCAGGATGTGATGCGAAGGAAAGAAATTTCCAAATTCTCGCAAGTGCGTCGTAACATTTGCCTCAGTTATGAGGTTAGGAGATGACAGGAAACAATTAGATGACGAAACTAAATTAGCCGGGCCATTAAGCTCGGCGAGGAATTGAAAAGACGCCGCGGGAATGCGATTCTGGTATCCGACGACAAAAAACACTGTCGGACGAGGATTAGACGGAAAACGCAGAATACGTAGGCGGTGAAAAATCTACCCACGAACACGGGCGTACGGCGTGAGATAAAGAGTTCTCACGCCAGCAGCTTCCAGAGATGTACGAAAGGTCTTACTCTGTGGGTATGTCGAAGTGGAGTTGCTGCTAAAAAAAATTCCCGAGCGAGAATTTTTATCCGAGAGAATTGCTTATTTTAAACGCCAATCGATTTGTTCGCCAAATGAGCGGCGTCGATTGACCTTAATTTATTTTGAGAAACTTCACAACAAGCGAGCGAAATGTCGAAGAAAACGTCGTCATGGTATAAGAGATTCGTCAGGCTCTTCCGTATCGCTTACAAATTTTGAGGTTGGATTTCCGGAGCTCTATGCAGATGTGATAATAAAAAAAACGGACGCTAAATTCGTCACACAATGTGATAAACGTCCATCAGCCGCAAAACATGGGGCTCAGAATGGGTGATGAAATTACATATTAAACGAAGAACTCTTAAAAGTTTCCATTGAAGCACTGCTAATATAATAGAATCGATCGTCATACAACACCAATCAATGTCTATAAATCGAAGCATATAATGACAAAAAATAGGGGTTACTCTATAGAAAGATCGGCCAATACTGAAACCTTTGAGCAGGGTTTGTCTGTAAATTATTTGATCGAGGTTCGTTACTGAAACATTTGAGCAGGGTTTGTCCGCAAACTATTTGATCAAGGTCAGTTTCGCAAGTATAAATGGGAAAAATCAAATTACGATTCTTTCAAAGACTAAAGAAAATGGTGATATACTGTCAATATAAGTGGATTCTAAATCATGAAGTAATAGACTTAATTACAGAAAGATTACAAAAGTCTAGGAGATGAAATTTGTACATCAGAATCAAAATTAAAAAAATATGAGCAATGAAAGAAATTAAATTTACTAAAAAGTTATTTTGAAATGAATCATCGAGTTGAGAACAATCACCCTCACTCCTGAATGCAGAGCTGTGGTGAGAGTTTTTAGAGCCCTAGGCAAATCTTTCATTTTGTGCCCTTAAACTAAAAATCTATAAAATATCATTGAAATAAATAGTTAAAAAGTAATTTATTATATGAAATACAAAAGATTATTACTTTATTCACTTTGAAACAAAACATTTATCAATTTATCGATATCTAATAACTTTGCCGTTTCATATTCAATTGATAAAATAGCAAAGGAATTGAGTCGTGTCTGCATCATTGATGATCTGCGAAAGATTTTGATAATTAACTGTTGCTCTATCTAGCAGGAAGTGTTAATTGCATAAGTGACCTTATGCACAAGGAAGAGGAAACATCGGCGGCATGTTCTCAATGAAACATAATATCCTAAAAGAAGATTTCATGCTAGTAAATTTAATAAATAAATAAGTAACTGCTAGTCGCTAAATATTATCCTCGGCAACGTAACGTAAAAATAAGGAATCGCTTATTATACATTATTTGAATGCAATTCACCAAGAGAAAATATATAGTGAATGTTATGTCCATCTGCTTCTTTCATCTTATAAATCTCTTTTTCTGATTTTTGTGAGACTTGGTATGAGAGCTCTACAATAACACCTGTAGAGTAAAATTAATTTTCTTCAATATTGAGCCATCATTATCTTTACTTAAGGGCATAAATGAACTTTTACATGTATCTCATTAATGATTTGTGTTGAGCTTATAAATTTTTGCTAAGAGAACATTTACAATTTTTGACATCTTAAGGGCCCTTTCGAAAATACATAAGTACCGAAAAAATTTTCGATGCTACAAACAAGGCTATTGGAAACTCAACTTTGATATGGATTACATCTTCCCAATTTTGTTGTAGTTCTGACAGAGCAGCTTAACAAATGCTGGTTAATAATTCATTGTGTGTAAAAATTCTATTTATTTTAAATGGCTCATAAACAGCCATTATGGGCCTTTTATAATGAGCATAGTTACAATAACAAAGACGATCTAATATAACCATGCCCTAGACATGATTCAAATCTGCCACCATAGCATTGGGAGCAAGACACTAAGCACCAAGGTCTATTTCTAAAAAGTCATCGGTCAAACTTTAAAATCAATAATCAATCACTTTCTCAAAAAAATAGGTCATTGTCAATGTAGAGTGGTGTAAATAGGCATCTTTCCCATCCATTTTTGTTCAAATATTCAACAGGGAACTATCAAGCTCATCTTATGGCTGAAAATTTTCAGGAACAAGTAATTTAAAAAATTTACTTGCCTCAGGTATTGGAGATATCTGAGGCAAGTATTTTTTGTAAATTGCTTGCTCTTGAACCAAGCTTATGCAGTAAAAAACACTGACCAAGATTTACAAGTGCCGAAATATGATTCAGGTATGCAAAAATCTATCAACATCAAGATATGAGTTTTTCCAAAGCAATATAGGCAACATTCGACTGCACAGAAGGTGCTAACACAGGCATGCTAAACTTACATCACATGTCTCATACCTTATACAACAGAAAATTAATAGATAAATACAAAAAGTGGATACAATTTCAGCTTCCATAATTATGATGGAAATATTCCAAAGATGCAAATATGTTAATTAATGTAAAGATTTTTATCTAACATTTTGGAAAAATTATTCAATTGTTCAAATCATATTCCTAAGAAATTAATCATTTCTTCGAGCTGTTAAATATAAATTAACTCCTTAACCATAAAATTCAAAATTAGAACACAATGAAAGGGGGGGAGGAAAGGAAGGAAAGGCAAATTATTTAGTACGTTTACCTCATCTTTAGAGATCTTGCGTGCGTGTATTCGAGTGCTTGCGTGCGTGATTGTTTCGTCTGTAAGGTCCCTGTCATTGCCGGAAGGCACATAAACCTACAGGCCGTGTGTGCGATACTAGGTCCCTGGCATGGTTTAATCTCCCATAAACCTAGTATTATTTCCCCTTTCCTTCCCCCTTTATTTTTTCCCTTTACCTCTTGATGTGTACATGTGTCTGTGGTTGCTTAGTAGGCCCCTGTTGCGGTCGTACTGACTCACAAACCTAGCAATGGTGTGATTTTTTGAGTCCCTGGCGCAGAGTAATTTCTCGCAAACCCGGTCCCGTTTCCTTTCCACCTTTAGGATTAGTGCTTGTGCAATTGAGTGAGTGAATGTGTGAGTGACATCAGGTCCCTGGCATGGAGTAACAACCCCTAAACCTGTAAGTTTATAATTTTCGTTGTCTTTTGCCTTTTCCTGCCTTTCCTCCCCCCTTTTTTCATTGTCTCTCTAATTTTGAATTTTACGGTTAAGGAGTTAATTTATATTTAACATCAATTTTGCCATAGTCTCCATCTTTACTTATTTATTTCTTCAAGCAGAAATCTTGTTAGTTTTTAACTAGTATATAATTTTATAATTCTGTTGTATTTTCATTCATCCCGATTTGGAGGAATACCTATGTTTATAAAGCTATTCCATATGGACTGCCCACAAATTATTTCCTTTTAGTTTAATATATTTTGGTGTTTTCTAATGTTAAGGAATGTCATTCATTTACAAATGTTCAGCATGGCAGTCTTAATTACAGTGCAGTAAAATATAAAACGCAATTACTGAACATTTAATCAAGTTAACCTTTTAAACACAGAATTTTGGAGCTACTAATTGTATACAATAGTTATTTTTCATTTTATATTTTTGTTATTAAAATTCCTCGCATTGTTACGATTTATTAGTATTATTTTTTAAAATTTCTTTACACTTTAAAGTACCAGTTATGCCTTCTAAATAGCTTCTAATGTTAAGGAATGTTATTCATTTACAAATGTTCAGCATGGCAGTCTTAATTACAGTGCAGTAAAATATAAAACGCAATTACTGAACATTTAATCAAGTTAACCTTTTAAACACAGAATTTTGGAGATATTAATTGTATACAATAGTTATTTTTCATTTATTATATTTTTGTTATTAAAATTTCTCGCATTGTTACGATTTATTAGTATTATTTTTTAAAATTTCTTTACACTTTAAAGTACCAGTTATGCCTTCTAAATAGCTTGGCCGATGGTAATTTTAAGTATGAATAAATACATATAATAAGCGGACCTAAAATATGGCTAATAAAAATATAATAGCGGCAAAAATTTATGAAAATATTTTACAAAATGTTATTAACCTGCAGATGGAGGCCTAGGGGATTGGATTGGGGGTGGAGTAGTTGGTGGTGGATAATTCCCACTTCTGTCTTCATCCTCCCCTTCATCCCCCAAAAAATCCGCAACGTCATTCGGTATATCTGCACCTTCACTGAAAATTAGGAAAATTAAAATTTATTAACAAAACTTACTCTCTTGAATTAATAGAATCCTGGTTAGGAATTCTAAGAATTTTTAAATCATACCTAAAATTACATTCCGAAAAAAATAAAACACACAAGGATACACTTCTCTAATCTACACATGATCCCATGCTACCGAAGGAAAAAACGTAAGCAAATTCAACAGCACCTTAATTTCCATTCTTTTTGAGACAGAATTCCCGGGTGTTTCATCGCAAGATTAGTAATGAATGCCGACGAAGTAAATCTGTCAAAATATAACTTCTTCTACAGTTAACTACCACAGCAATCAAAACGGTAATATCAACAACTGAATTAATAATGGAGCGCTAGAAGTTTAAAATTAACGTAAATCCGCTTCCTGTGTCGTTTTGTTTACTATTGGATGGAAATGTAAGCAAGAATCCTAGCACTACTAATTGGTTGGTGACCGGCAGCATGCACTATCAAAAAATTGTTAGCATTAATTTAAGCTTCCCCATTTCGCGTTCATGACCTCATTTGCCACAGCGAATGAATGAATTCGAATGCTTGCCTGTCAGAGCTCGCGGAACTCGGAGGATCGAATTGCAAGTATTTCGCTGCCATGATGAAACAAAGGACTATAAATTGGCGTCAAAATTCGCAATTTAAAACATTCTATACAAGGACAAAGACCAACTCGGGAATACTTTAAAAGTTCACCCTGTTTTCTGAATTTCTTTCTTAAATCTATCAACTCGGGGATGGTGCTGAGTATGTATAATTAACCGTTACAACCAAAAGAAAATTCCGACGACATTTTAAAATTATTTACTCTTATATATAGCGTTTGGATTTTCTATCTTTTGTAACGGAATTGTTATTAAGTTATTAGGCGTATATATGATTAATGCCAAAGTTCCTTAGCATTTAAATTATAATTAAAAGTTATTATTTCAAATCGATACGAACCTGAAAATAAATCTTTATTAAAGCTAGCATTTTCCTGTAGTTACGATCGATTTAATAAGAAAGCGAGCTGAACATAATGAAGGACAAATTTCTACCTTGGAAGAACTTTCTTTACATCAAGAGGATATTGAAAAAATTGAATATCTTCAAAATTGGTGTAGAGAGTTACAAATTCTTTACTTGCAGTCAAACATTATTTCTCGCATCGGTAATCAAGACTTTAGAAACATTACAATATTTTTTTGTGTCGCTTAGCATAAAATTTTTAATCCGTTTAAATTTTTTATAGAAAACTTAGGCAAACTGAAAAAATTGGTGTACTTAAACTTGGCTATTAATAACATTGAGAAATTAGAAAACCTAGAAGGTTGCGAGTCTTTAGAGAAATTGGATTTAACCCTCAATTTCATCGGAGATCTTAGAGATGTTACATCACTGAAACACAATATAAATCTTAAACAGCTGTAAGTTTGGAATTTTTTAAATTATTGTTCAAAAGATTTTTACACTTGATTAATAATGCATTACCATTTAACTTTTTTTAAATGCAAGTGCTTGTCATAGTCCCAGTTTAGTTTTCTAACAGGTAACCCATGTACTGACTATGATGGCTATCGACACTTTGTTTCAACTGTGCTGCCATTTTTGACAAGTCTTGATGGAATTGAAATAACTAGATCTGAAAGAATCTTAGCTTCTCAGTCATTTCCTTATTGTAAAGACCAGGTAATACAACAATACAACGAGTATAGAAAAAGAAGAGAAATTCAAAAATTGGAAGAGAGTTTTAACAATGTCAATGTTTCCTTACCTGATCTGGATAATGAGAAAGAAATCCAAGAGTAAGTAATTTCTAATTATCAGTCATTAAATCTACTAAAGAATAATAAATGGAAATTTTCCTTTGAGACTAAAGCAGAAAATTAACTTAAGATATAGCAGTCACTTTTTGTATTGAGGCTATTATTTTGAGGAAAGCAACTTTATTTAATATTATAATTAAAAAACCGTATAATCCTTTATCTTGCATGGTGAAAAGTATTTTTAGGTCTGATTTATTTTAATTTTCTAAATAAGATTCTTGTTTATCAAAAAGACTAATATTCTGTATTTTCAATACTGGAATTAACATAACCATAAATATATAATAACCTCAAAAATGAACTGTCCCAAGCATTCCCAATAATCTAAGTACATTAATTTCAAACTCATTCAACTATGTATTTTTAACATGGAGTTTGTGCCATTAAATTAATGCAAAATTTAACAGTCCATTGAATAACACAGCTGCAGAACCATATTCCAAAAGTGGGATATATTGACAATGCCATGCTTACATACTTTTCCTCAATATTGAAAAATATAATAAGCACATGGATATACATAGTCATTTGATTAGAGCCAGCGATGGTTTTTTGATATCCTCTCTCATAGACGTAGTAAAACTGGACGGGGTAACCAAGTTATGGCCATAAAAATTTATAACCATTTGTCTTATAATTTAAAGGGTTATAAGTTATATAGTTTTAAGAGACATGTTAAGAAATTTTTAGATGGTAAGAGTATATAATTTACCTGTATGTATTTTTCATATGATCTATGACCCCCATAGCAATTATGATAACGAATTTAATCTAATATCTCAGTGTGTTTGAGCACTTTTCTTTAGCAGTGATTGATAGGCCTCAAAACTGGCAAAGATAAAAATGTAGGTATTGTGCACATTAACAAAAACGTAATAAAAATTGACTCACTGTAAATCAAAAACAATTAAAGACAAAATAAGTAAAACACATAGACAATTATGAATTATTTTGTAATTATTTATTGCATCATTCTTTTGAGAAATAACTCTTTAAAAGACTTGAAAGATTCATTGAATTAGAACTTAACTGATTTTATTGAAAATATAAAAAATTGATTATCGAGGAAATATTTATCCAGCAGTATAACAGACCCATGCAACACCCCACGTAGTGGGGGGCCCATGTCCAAAGTGAGCCAATATTTTTTTTCATAAGTCCCTTCAATTTTTTCCAGGATTACAATTTTGTTTTGGTGGGGAGACCAGGGATGCTAACCAGCGAAAATTATTTTTACACACAATATGGAAAAAATTACGGAGCCAACTTTCTTAGGGACATTTTTTGCATAATATTAAAATGTTTCAAAAAGACATAATGAACAATATTCAATATGTCATTTATACATCACAGCAGAAATGATATTACATTAGTTTAGTGCACTTGTGGCTTCAGGAAATTTTGGATGTTTTCAGTAAAAATTCTTGGAATGCAAATACTACATGATTTTTCATTCCGAGCATTTTGTTTCATATTTTTAATTTATGCCCATTGAAAAATAAAGGTTGCTTTACTTTTAAAAATATAACCGAAATGGCAATATATAAGATAAATATATATTTTTTAATCAGCGGTATTCAACCTAAAGTATGCATATCGCTAGGAATACGCAAGATCTTTCAAAGAGATATGATATTAAGGATATCTAATGTAAAAAAATAGGTAGCGAAACAAAATCTAATAATTATCTCTCACATAAAGTATACATAAATCATATAATTAGAGAGTACAAATGTATTTGTAGATTCGACCCAATAATAACCGAGTTTGTTAACTTTAAAATATACCAGAGGACAGTAATTTCAAAAATATTTTAAGGGGTATTCCAACTAAAAAGGTTGACTACTGCTTTAAACCTCTGGAAATTTCTTAGCATTTTTATGGACATCTAAATATTTTTACAGACCTCACAGACACGTCCAATTTTTGCTCTTTTTTACATTGTCCATAAATTTACAGATGGTTGGCAACCCTGGGGGGGGACCAACACATTTTCCGGTATGCCACTGTGTTCATCCCATCAAAAACCTGCAACAAATTATGAGTCATAATATTCCAAAGACCTTAATTTTAAGTGTAATGTATGAAGTTACACATATGTGATAAGATAGTATTTGTTAATTAGCAAAAGAAAAATGAACATTTCACCATGAAAAAATATCTACTGTGTTTCTCAGCATATAAGACGCACCCTGGTTTTTTAGAAGAATTTTCAGGAAAAAAAGTATTTTGGTTCACGAAGGCATTTACGAAGGGCCATATTGTGTAGCATTTCCAGTCGTGATTAAGTTCGTATCTGGCAACATTTACAGAAAATATTCTGTCGCGATTACAGTTAAATATAAAGTTTTAGATAAACTTCATTTGTAAAATAAATAGGAATGATCTTAAACATTAATAATGGCTTCAAGACTTGTATAGCTAAATGTGCCGTGTGAACTCGGCAGTCGTATTAATTAAAGCTGATGAGTGCACCATATACGTCACACGTATAGATACTCTTTACCAATAGTACTTACTTAAACTTAAGTGCAAGATGATTTTTTAATAATAAATGGAATTCATATATAATAACGATACATACACTCAACTACTCCTTTTTCTTCTGCAACTTTTTTGCCTCATACATAACAATTCTGATTGATACAGCAACACCTAACTTCCTTGTTCTGCTATACATCATTTCCTTCTCTAGTTGTGGCCATTTAGGACCATGCTTACGAAGACTATATTTCTCTTTTCCCATTCGCTTCAGTTTTTCCTCGTTTTCTCCATTCACGGATCATTTTTTTCTGTGGAAGTTGGACTGAAATGATGTCCTGCTGCTGCTCGGTTACCAAGACCTATTGCGTATTGAATCGCCTGCAGCTTATAGGTAATAGTGTAGGCATATCGTTTCATTCTTGTAGCCATTGCAATTTCAACACACGTAACGTTATTTATCCTAGATATTTATAAAATATTTCTGACATCTACACGAATTATACTGTTCCGTGGCATTAATCATTAATCAACGGGCTCATTAAGAACAAAAACCGCAAACATGCTGAAATTGTAATCACTGTGAGCACACATGCATTATAGCAAAATAATGAAAATGCATCCTCGGAATTCACGTTGCAAAAGGTATTACTGTATATATTAACAAATTTTTCACTATTAATTATTAATAATGTATATTTTATTGTTTTTTTAATGAATGACTACCAATTATTCCATTTTGTGAATGAGTGTGTTCGTTAGTGTCAGTATTGAGAACAGTAATAATGTTACCTTCAGTGTATAAGACGCAGGCTGATTTTGGGGGTAATTTTTATGGGAAAAAAGGGTGTCTTATATGTCAAGAAATATGGAAATTAAAACTTTTCCACAAATTAAAGTTATATTTTCTTATATCTTCAATAATAGATGTTTTTGTGCATATATAGTTTCTTTAACTGAATTAAATTTTCAGTTTGTGGTAAAATGACTACTTGTTCAGTTTTAAAATCTACGATTTCCCTTATGTAATTGTAGCAGTTTTGGAAAAATTGCAGACTTGAAGAAGAGAATGCCATTTAAAATTTACTATTCCCTACTGAAATAAGTTTGCATATAAGGGTATATTTTCAGTATTTACCCAAATATTTTCATGTGATCATTTTATGTGAGAGCTTTAAGGAACACATCTTTAATATACATTTGAGGAAAGGTAACTAATGCTCATTCTAAACAACAATGGCATTTTAAATCATAGGTTGTTAGTAGGTTGCAAAATTTCCCACAAATAGTATGTAACAGGAAAAAACTGAATTTTTACAAATAATAATATTTGGATGGGAACTTTATTGGGATCTGTTAAAATCCAAAATAGTAAAGTGTTTTCTCTTGCTGCAATAATTGTTATTCTTTCTTTGCAAGCTAAAAATTCTTTCCAGGGCAATGGACATCTTTATTTTCAGCTATGGAAAATTTAATTACCATGACTATCACATTCTGGTCACATTAGAACCACTTTAACACACTTATATAAAAGTACTATATTCTTAGAAAGAATATATTCTAAATTTCAAAATCAATTATGATTTGTATTTTAATGTAATCACTCACTTTGGCATTCAATTTGATTATATTCAAGGTATTGGTCTAGGAAGACAAAGCATACTCCAGAGACTAGACTTCAGCTGGTCAAAGATGCTCAAATGATGAAGGAAGGAAAGAAAAAAGTAACAAACACTGAAACTGAACCTCGCAAGCAGAGGAAACTTTTCACACCAGATGGCAGGCCTCTTAATGTCAATCAAGCTCGCATTCAATTTAAATTGATTGACGATTTTGAGAATGACTGTGTAGTTCTCGACATAGCAGTTCATAGGTAAAACCCATGCACTGAAAACGTGAGATGTGCTTATTGAGGGGGAATTAGTGTGCCATTCAAATAATTTTTGGTAGCCTACTTAATGTACATGAAATAAAATGAATAGAACTGCATTTCCACTGAATGGCATGAATCCTTATAGCATTATTACTGGATAAATGGTTGGGGAACGATTTGTCAAACCAAGGGTACAAAATATACACTGCTCCCTGGTTATAATGCAGGTTTTGGGGGAGAAGCTGCAACCAGCGTTGTAAGGCTACTGCGGTATAACCGAGGACACGATCCTATTGTCCTATAGAGCATGTCCAGACAATATTTTTATTTTTAGCATACTTTCCAAAAAATGGAAAGTAGTCTCATGAGATCGCCTCAGTGTCCATGTGTGTGTGTTCCCCACTAACATCTTCATGAATGGACCGATTTCCATGAAACTTGATGTAAGGCTAGTGCTCTTGGAGACCACCTCCGGGCTATAATTTATATTCCGAATTTACAGGTCCTGAGTTCAATTCCAGGTGATTTCGTTCTACATTTGTTTACATAGTTAATTAAAAATCCACCGTGCAGAGAGTTTTTCTTTTGCATTTCAAAATATTTTAGAATTATGATATTGGAGTGGTATTTGTACTGTTCTAAGGTGAAAAAAGTGAAGATTTATATTCTTATCACACAATTTTGATTTTTGATCGTATTTGTTTAAATTCTCTCAAAAATTTCATTTCAGCGTTTTGAAAGCCATTTTTTCGATTTGTTGCTATGGTGATGATTATTGCCAAACTTGGCTGAAGCATAGCCAAGTGCATATTCTAGCCCTGCTTTGATTTGTAGCTATCAAGGTAACAAGCTAACCCAAAGGTCGCAGGCTCGATTCCTGCCTATTCAATGGTGCGAAATGATCTTAGCCATCGATGCACCTAAAAATAAAAATTACTGCTACTACTAACATGAAAATTTGTTAATTTTGAAGATGGTATTTATATATTAAAATTGTATTGAAAGGAAAGTAGCAGGATTAGTTCTTTCCAGAACTACTAATTAAAAATTTTGTTAATTGTTACAAACAAAATACAAAAAATCAATATAACATCAGTACAAGGAATTCGTTTTATCAGTTCTTTAAAATGTCAGTAATTTTTGTTTTTTACTTTAGTACTTTAAATAAATGACAGGACTTTCTTACCAAGGTATGACAGGAAGAAGAAGAAGGAAGACCTGCAGTATATCCAAATCCATGGTATAACCGATAGTGTTATAAACAGGGAGCAGTGTAATTGAATAAAAAAAATAACAAAGCAGTCTCAATCATCCACGTGATCCATCCATATCTGTGTCTGGCACTCAAGTGACTACCTAAGCATTACTCCATAATTTATAGAGTAGTAAAAAAGTTATTTTTCATTAAATAATTTGACATTTACTCTGTAGCATAAAATGATATAGTTTGTATCCTACTCAAATATAAATGAACTTATTAATATACAGGGTGATTCTGAATTACAGGTCATAAATTCGAGGGGTTGTAGGGGATGATGAGACAAGCATTTTTGCTCAATGAATCTGGAGTCTGTGATGCCAAATGGCAACCCTGCGAGGCGTCAAAGTTTTTATTGATTTTTTATTGACTTTACAGTAACTGTTCTAACTGCTGACTGCCCATCTTGTTACAAAGATTAAAACGATGCACCATCGATTGTCTCACTCACTCAAAGATTCCAGGTGTGTTGCAAATGGTATTACAGACAGCGAGAATCTGTGCTCTCAGTTCATCTTGTTTCCACCGGGGCCTCGTACACCATGCTTTTGATATGTCCCCAAAGAAAAAAATCAAGTGGTGTCAAGTCTGGGGAGCATGGTGGCCACACCACTGGATCCCCTCTGCTGATCCATCGGTCACCCAAGGTGGCGGCGAGGTAGCGATGAGCTTCCAAGCTGAAATGTGCAGGGGTTCTATCGTGCTGGTACCATATGCGATTGCGCAAATGCAAAGGCACATCTTCCAGCAGAACAGGTAATGTGTGCTACAAAAACTGGCGGTAAATTCGCCCATTCAAGCAGGGCGGCAAAAAGTACTGGCCAATGAGGTGGTCCCCAATGATACCGGCCCAGACGTTTACCAAAAATTTGTTGATGGCGTCCTTCCACTATGGCTTGAGGATTTTCATTATCCCACACATGGCTGTTGCGGCTGTTGAAAACATCATCTTGTGTGAAAGCAGCCTCATCCATCCACAGAACGACCTCGGGGAAGTCAGGCTCTTCATTGCAACGCTGCAAGAACCATCGAGCGAAATCCATCTGCAGACCGAAGTCAGCTGGACCCATTGCTTGCACCTTTTGACGATGATATGGGGGGAGTTGTTGTTCATGGACAATCCTCCAAACAGTGGCTTGACTGGTGTGCATGACATGAGCGATTCCACGAGTGTTGGTTGATGGTTCCTCGGCGATGCGGTCCAAGACCTCCTCCTCAAACCTCAGTGTTCGGACGTTGCGCCCAACACCAGCCCCTTGTCTGTTTACTTTGAAAGTACCCGTCTCGCACAACCATTGGTCCACAGCAAGAAACATTCGATGATGGGGATGGCATCAGTTCGGGTACCTCTTTTGGTATAGCCGCTCTGCTGCCGCTGCATTGCCTCCAGCTTCCCCAAACACAAAATGAATGTCAGCGAGCTCAGCGAAAGTGAAATCGCCCTCCATGTTGACAGCATACACTTAAACGCTACTCTGATTCGTATGCCAGCATGGGAGGAGTAGGTAGGGAGGGGAAGTGGTAAGGTTCAAGGCTACTCTGATGCGTATGCCAGCATGGGAGGGTTGCCTGTGTGGGTTTGTCATGACGAAGCACAGTGGGCATGCAAAGTTTGATGCCTTGCAGGGTGTCTGCATTCTCCAATATGACCTTTACAACTTGATTCACATATAGATTCCTGATCAGTCTCCTGTCTTTCCAGTCTACACCTATATCCTTTAATATTTTCATCAACATTACCCAATTTACTCTGCCAGTCTACGAAACATACGCAGATATCTTGACTGTACTCTAATGCCCTTTCTGATATGATTCTAACTACCCCTATAGCATCTCTAGTTCCTCGTACTTTTCTGAAACTGAATTGATCTTCCCCTAGCATTTCTCCAGCCATTTATTAAGAATCCTTGTGATGGTCTTCGAAGTGTGTGACAGAAGGCTTATCATTCTGTAATCTTTACACTGCATTGCCTTTGGCTTCTTCTTTAGAGGGATCATTGTTACTTCTAGGAAATCCCGAGGCCACTCTCCCATGTCGTAAATCTTATTAATTAATTTCGTGATCACTTTTAGTCCTTCTGCTCCCATGACTTTAGTACCTCAGCCAGTATTCCATCGCTGCCCGTGGCTTTCCCCTTCTTTAGTTCCACTATCGCTTTTTCTACTTCGCTCTCCATATTACTTGGTCCTAAGTTGTCTTCTTCAGTTTTCCTCATCTTCCAGTTCTATTTTTGCCAATCCTGCCTGCTTGCTGTATAGTTCCTTAATGTATTCTTCCCATATCTGTGCTACATCCTTTGTTTCTTAGACTATCTTCCCATCCGTAATCATAATTCCTTTACCACAAATTCCATTAGACTTCTTATCTTCAAATTCCAGTGCCTTAGCATACACCATATCATACCGTCCAAACTTCTCCATTTGTTGTATTTCATCACATTTTTCTTTTATCCAATTTTCTCTAGCTTTATCTGTTACCCTTCTCAACTCATTGTTTATATGCCAATAGTTGGTTCTACCTTCTTCACTGTTAACATTTTTCCATTTTTGTCTCTCATCCATTTTCTCCAGCATTTCCTTAGGGATCCATGGTTTTCTGATTTTCTTGTTTTCCAATCTCTTTATCCAAGGTATCCTTGATACTGGTTTTAATTTCTTCCCATTCTATATCCACTGTCTTTGGTTTATTTTCCAAATTTCTTAGGTGATCTTTCAACTTCATGCTGACTACATCCTGCCTGTCTTACAGGTTTTCTAGGTCCCAGGTCTGTCTTTCTCTTCTCATTTTTCTTATTTGTTTGCGCTTTGTACTTACATAAACTATTAGAAGGCTGTGATCTGAATCAATGTCTGCTCCTGATAATGACTCGGCAGTCTTTATGCTGTTCCTAAATCTTTGTTTTACTAGGATGTAATCTATTTGGCATCTCATTCTATCTCCTGGGCTTTTCCATGTGTGTGTAACCTTTGTTTATGGTTTTGAACCATGTGTTAGTCACTACAAGGTCATTATTGATACAGAATTCTACGAGTTTCTCCCCTCCTCGATTTCTCTTCCCAAGTCCGTATTGCCCGACAACATTTTCTTCCTGTCTTTCTCCGACTATGCTGTTCCAATCTCCCATTATTATGCAGTTTACCTTTCCTCTTCCGTCTTCTTCATAAATTTCATTAATTTGCTCATAAATCTCCTTGATTTCTTCAACCTAATGAGCTGATGTTGGCATATACCTGGATTATCAGCATGTCCACTGGGACTGCTTTTAGCTTTATTGCCATCAGTCTATCATTCATTGCTATATATATATATATATATATATATATATATATATAAAACAGCTTATGGAAAAGGAAAGGTAAAATGGATATATGGATGGCAACAAGGTGTTGGGATGAGGAAACCCAGTGAACACTCACCAATCGGACGACTTCAGGTTGGCGAGCGAGCTCTGTAGCTGATGAAGGAATAATTCCGAAAGCTTTTACGTTTGTGATGTTTCTGTGTTTTAGTGTTCTTTTATGTGTGTCGCTTCGACATCCCCGGGGCCTCGCCAACATGAAGTCATCTGATTGGTGAGTGTTCACTGGGTTTCCTCATCCCAACACCTTGTTGCCATATATATATATATATATATATATATACACACACATATGCAAGAAATCCTCTACATTTAATTAAAAAATTTAATGTTTCTAATATTTGATGATTCATATTTTAAAAACAGGTACATGGACACATCTCATTTGGATGTGGATATTCAGCCAACATATGTGAAAGTGTTGATAAAAGGAAAAATCTTTCAAATTGTGCTTAATCATGAAATATGTGTTGACCGGTCTACCGCTAAGAGATCAACTACCACAGGTCATCTGGTGATCACTATGCCTATGTTACAGGTTAGGGTTCAATTTTTTTAGTCATTTACATTTTTGGTCCACAAAAGTCTGCATAAACACTAAAACTATTATCCTGGAAAAAATAGCTCAAATTATTTGACAAATTGATTACTTTGATAAAGCTATGACATTTTTCCTTCACTCATTCATGTTTATGTCCTATCTTATTCTAAAATAATATAGAAACAAAACCAATATATTCTCTCATGGACATATATTGTTTAAAATTTGTATTGATCATGAGTCTTTTACCATATACCATGGGTGGCCAAACTTATTTACCCTCAGAGCCACATACAGTTATCTTTGGAAGTTCAAAAGCTGCATGACTCACATTCTGTGTTCATAAATTTAGGAAAAATATAACCTGTATTCAAAGCAATTCAGATACAATGCATGTCGTTAGGCATCCTGAAAACATCCCAAATTAAACTACATCATTGTGTTCTATAGTGAAAACTGCTGAAATGCCTCTGAATGGAAATTTAAAAGAGCTGCATACTAATTGTAAGATAAAAGAGCTGTATGTGGCTTGCGAGCCATGGTTTGGCCACCCTTACCATATACATTACTATGACAGATATTATTAAATTTGTATCTAATCATATGGTTTTTTGCTTTGGTAGCCAATTGAATTTTTAAAGCCAAAGGTGAAAAAACCAGAAATCAAGAAAACAGTTGAACCAAGTTGCACAACTTGTACAATATCCAGGTAATGTTCAGTTGGCAGATTTGTTGTCAAGTTTTGTACAAAATGTAATACAGTTTATATCAAAAGGCACCCACATGGTTTTCTCTTACTATGATTACAAGGTAATAATTCAAACATTTTGCAGAAGAGAAATGCTGGAGATAGGAAGGTCAGAGGAAATGGATTTCAGTCGCATTGTTGAGAACAATCAAAAGATGAAAAGAAATCATGGAAAGAATGAAGATGCATTTCTTATGCCATTAATTAAATGCAAGGAGAAAATTCCTTCTGCTGATTTTGTGGATGATCCATGTGTTCCACCATTAGAATAAAAGCTCTATATATTAGCCTTAAGAATTGAGATTCAGTAAAAATACTTTCACTGTACAAGATAATATTCACTAGAAGATAGCGGAAAAATACAGGGAAGTAATATCACAATGTAATGTATTAGAATGTAATGAATAGAAATATATGTTATTCAAATGTAATTGCCATATATATATGTTCTCTCTTACAATCATTCAGCAAACGTTTTTTTTTCTAGTCAGCTGTTACTAAATGATGAGTTTTTTTCAGTGTACATTAAAATATTTCTTTTTCAAAAAATCTGAAATGCTTTCTTTTTATTCTTTATCAATGCCTTCTTTATATGAGTCCATTGCTTGAATAACTTGGACATGCTCTCCATTAAACACTCAACTACTTAATAAAAATGTTATTCTATCTCTGAAATGAAAACAATGAGAATATTTTTCATCTGATGCATCATAAGAAGGGAAGTATTCATTGTGTTAGTTTTTTAATACAACAAACTTCTGTATTCGGGTTCTGTATTTTCTGAAAATAAAATACTGTGCCAATATATTGTAATGCTTAATTATGGATTTACTATCTGAATAGTAGATCATAAGCAAGATTGATACATTTATGACATGATAGTTTGAGCATGCATAATTTGAAGTCATTGTTTTTCAGTCCATTCAACTTTTAGCTAACAATATTTTACTATACTTTTATACATAAATTATTTTCCTTTTTCAATCAATTTCCTTCCATAATTTCAATTATTAAGCCAAAAAATATTCATTTACACAAGTGGTAATGTGATATATAATAATAATAATTGCCATTCTGACTGTACACTTGAAAACATGCAGTTTTTACATAGATACAGCTGAAATGAGTCAGAAAATGAGATAGCTAATAATTTCATGTAGAACTATGATTAACATCATAATAAGTTATGCCAATCCATCACTTACCTACTATAAAAAAGAGAACAGCTTTAAAATATGATTCTCTCTTATATTATGATAGAAAATTGTTTGATTAGCTGAGAAAATGTATAAATAAGGTTTTTGTCATGGACATCATGTTACTGTCATACTGTTGCTAAGCCTTAGCACAACACAAATTACACCAGCATTGTGAAAACAACACAAAATTGAAGGAATTCATCTTAATTTGAGGTAAAGATGCTGATATCATAGAATAACATTCTTATTCAATGTACAATTTTTGATAGAACTTTCATATGAAACTTTCCCTCAGATTCTTGTCATGTTAATTTTTAAACAGTTTACAGTTGCTTCAAGTCCCTACTATTAAATAATTTAAATAATGTGTCATTATGAAATTAAAATCTAAAAAATATTAAACCTATTTGATAAGAATAAAATACATACAATGGAAATTTTCAGTGGAACATTCATTCTCATTTCAGTGTTATGAAAAGTGAGTAAAATACATTCAAAAATTTTAGTGCCTGTGTTATGAAATATTGAAGGTTTGGGAGAGTATAATATCCCTGCTTTGTGATGCAAAATGATTCCCATGAGATCTTCAAATGCTGTAGCGTCAGATGGCAGTCATCTTCTTTGGCCACTCAAAAGCTCGGGATATTTTTCTATCAACTACTAAAGAAACAGTATCCACTCAGTGTATCACGAGTCTGTGGAAGGGAAGAAATGAACTATTTTCAGTAAGTTACAAGAGGAAAAAATGTAATATCCTTATAACCCTCTGCCTGAACTATAGTTGGGAGCATGAACGAAGGCGGGTGACAACTGTATATGTAAAGGCAATGAATGTCACATGGTTCCTCTCACTCCTTTACTTGGCCAATTAGCATCAGTCAGTTACAGCGGTTCTTGGCATGTGGTACATACATTTGCAGCATGATTTATGTGTTTACGTGTGTTTTACAATTGAGTTTTAATAGTACCATCTTGTGGTGTTTGAAAATGGAGGGCAAAAGAAGTAAATGCAAGGTTTTGCACAAACAAGCAAGAGATAATATATAAAACGTACCAGTACTTAAAAATCGAGTTGGCGCATGCAGACGAAGCAACACGTAAAGCTGGTTACAATGTTGCCAGCTGTCAAGAGCGAACAGTGAGCATTTGTGGCATAGCGGCATAGGACTGAATGCATCATGCATTGTTTTCTAAGTGTAAGCTTATGCAGGCTGGAAATTTGGCAGCAATGCAATGTGTATTTCTCTCTCTCAGCACAGTGACTCACCCATCTTCATTCATGCTCCCAACTATAGTGTGGTAGAAAGTAGTAAAATTAAAAAGCCTTGGCCAAACATAAGCAGTAGGATGTAGTTCAATTCCAGTTGAATGCTTCAGACATCTATAGGCAAATTTACAGCTATCACGTCTTTACAACAAATATTACATAAAATGGAGGTATAAACTTACCAAATAAATCTCAATGCTAGACTCTTTGAAAAGAAACTTTTCTTAAATTATAGAACTTTCTTTGGACTGAAAATAAAAAATTCCATCAACTGACAGAATTCATTTACTAATATAATAGGAAGTCTAGCTGAGATCTGTTAACAAAAAATCTCATCATGAAAGCTTTCTTAAAATTATGAAGGGCTTGGGACTATTTCACTTGATTAAAGAAAAGATGAGCAATGCAGGTTAACTTGTAAAAACATCAAAGAAGCATTGAGGCACAAAGCTAACAGCTCATTATTGATCATAAGTACTTAACCCCTTAAGTGGGCTAATCGCATATATGCATGTATGGAAGCCGCTTGCCAGTTGGGGAGCACACACGTGCGCCATGAAAAAAATCCATCTTTGTCGGTTAAGTGCAAATATGCATGCCTTCTCTGTCATGCTAGGAGGAAACATTCTGCCATCATGATTTTTTTCAACTTGGTGGCCGCTCTCTGCGATGTAGTGTATGCATTCATAGAAGAGAAATTTTAGCAATGTTTTGGTGCAGTGTACGAGCAATAAAACCCCTAATGGTACTTTTCGCTTGAGCTTCTATTTGGTGAGTTTAGAGTGCGTTGTATTTTGCCCTAGTGAGAAAACCTTATTAGTCAGATATATGTTTTACACTATTCTTCGTCTGTTTGCATAAAATAATTTTCTCGGGCGATTTTTTTCATACTGCGACTCGCTATTTATGCAGTTGAACTTTTGTTTGTAGAGATAATTTTAGGAACAAGAAAGCTTTGAAAAATTCGTAGGAGACATTTCATATGGATGCTAAAATATCCTAAGGTTACATGTAACATCCCAGTTTATTGGATGCATGGGGTAGGATAGGCAACCCCCACTACAGGCCAGTGGTTTACGAACTTAATTCATTCCACAAAAACTGTTCGTTAGGTGAAAACTAATAAAACGAAAATTATTTTCCCATTACTTCCTATGTAAAAAATGCAATATGACGAACTTGATCGAGCTTTCTTGAAGTGGATAGAACACATATAAGCAAAAATTTATTCGATATTAAAAAAACAGGATTTTCATGCAAATGTAATGATTACAAGCAAAAATGTATACACAAATCAAAAAATAGGTAGGAAATTGCTCAGTTTGTATAAGCAAAACCTCGTAAAATGGAAGTTCGTAAAATGAGGGAAGGCTGTATGTTAAATTTATCCACACAATCATGACTAAATTGCAGTTAACAACTTGAAATATGCACTCAAAATATCCAGCAAGACAAGAAAAAATTTATGAGGAAATATGCCATCATATACAATGGGATTAGCCAATGAAAATACAGTTGAGTCCCGATAATCCGACCTTCGATTTTCTGACATTCCACGTAATCTGACATAGCCATAGGCAGCTCAATATCTGTGGTGAAAAATTATCGGCAAATTCAGATGAATTTTTGAAATTTAAAGCGAAATTTCATTATCTCGTTGATAACGAAGGATTGTTAAGTGAGCAGATATATAACTGCAATGAGACAGGCTTAAACTATAAAATGCTGCCTTCAAAAACTTTAGCTTCTTGGGCTGTAGCTTCAGCTCCTGGATATAAACGAAGTAAAGAAAGAGTGATGATTCTAGCCTGTAGTAACGCTACTGGTAACCAAAAATTAAAACTCGTACTTATTGAAAAGGCCAAAAAACCACGAGCTTTCAAAAACCTAGCTCCTACTGTTCTACCATTTTTGTATAAGTACTGCTACTGATGTCATATTATTGAGATGCTGGCACGACCTCACCGCAAAGAAGAGAAGCAAAGCCTGGAAACAAATCTCAATTACTCAATTTTTTAAACAATAACTTTAACTTCAAATTATAGTTTTGTACTCTAATATATTAGTTGTACTGTAGAATAATGATTAATAAACGTGATTTCATACTTATGTTATAATTAAAATTTTTGTTTTGTTTTGCCCCATTCTTTTCCGTATAGTCCAACATTTTTGGTAATCCGGCTACTCCTCGGTCCTGTTTGGGTCGGATTATCGAGACTCGACTGTACATGATGAAAAATTAAAAAATCACTTTCAAATTGTTAATTTTCTAACAATCAACTTCATGATTTCCATATTATATAGATAACTTTATGTGTTTAATGATACATCCAAATTTCACCCCTTATTTTAATCACATAAAAATTCCCCACCTGGTGAGTGATTTATGAAAATTTTGCACCCATTTAAGGGGTTAAGTTATACAAAATAAGTCCCTTAAAAATTCGATTTTCTGTAATATAATCCTTAGTTTTACAGATGTTTTAAAACTTCTGATGCCCTTCAAGAGCAAAATTTGAATAATTAAACACATTTGAAATAATTTGTCTACTATTACTAGGCATAAAAGGATATACTTGATGAGATAGAGTGCTAACATAATTTTTTTGATTGTTTGAAAATCTTTTTCTTTCACAAGCAATGCCAATTTTTAATAAAACAATCTATGTACTTTCAATATAATTTTGCAATAATATTATTCTTTTCCACATTTTCAGCCATCATATGAATCATCTATAACTTTAAATAATCAATCAATTATAAAAGCTTTGTATCTTCAAAAATAAACCAGATCTCAGTTTTGAATACTTGGTTCCTTTTGAGATTCCTGCTGCTCGATTGCTGAGGATTCTGGAATAGGGTATTTACAAGACAGCCATTTTGCAGGACCCCAATCTGCCCCAAAAGCCTCTCCATCCTCTAAAGTCTGTGGAAGATGATGTCGAAGCGTCTCTGGCAAAAGGAGGCTAGTAGCACCACCTGCCACCAGAAGGCAGCCCATTACCAACAGAGGCAGAATCAGCATCTCTGTACCCTATTAAATAAAAGGATCTCAAGGATGATAAGGAATAAAATTTGGCTGATTTAAAATATTTACTTTCGATAGTTTGCTATACCATATTTATCTGATTATAAGACAAGGTGTTTTTCCTATTTTTACATCTGAAAAATTAAGGGTTGTCTTATATTTGCATGGTCAAAGGCATCAACAGTTTGTGGTCAATGATTTAGGTTGGTAATGTGGCAACACTCGTAACTGCAGCTTCCCACTGATTATGCCGAAAAATTAATTGATTACCAGTGTCATGTCATTCGTCTATGCAAATAACATAATTACCTGTTAGGGCAGATGGAAGATGCAGACGAGATGCCTGTATTCCTTGACATGGCTAACAACTCAACAATTGATGAAAAAGACAGATCAGTATTGATGAAAACAACAGGAAATGAAAAACTGAGAATCAAAGAAATGCTCTCAGTATTGGCTGATGGGAGAAAACTGCCACCATTTGTGATACTCATGAGACAAAAGCTGCTCTAGCAGAAATTCTATAGTGGTATAATATTTAAGTGTAATCGGAAAGGCTGAATGACCACTGAATTAATGACTCAGTGGATCACTGAAGTCTGGAATACATGATCAGGTGCTCTTCTGTATGTAATTGAAAATTCTGTGAATAGGTCATCATCCCCTTATATTCAGATATCTACTATTTTCTTTCTAAAACTACCAATTTTTGGGAGGTTGCCTTATATTCGGATAAATACAGTATCTCATACACATCTGCTAAAAGCAGAGTTTGAGGCAATGGTTCCATAGTTGGCTTGTTAAACAAATATAGGAGGATTAGAAGTAATTTTAAATTAAAATTCTAGTATAGCAGCAATATGATGCTACATATAATAAATTAATTTGCATTAAATTTGAAATCATCAATTCAAGTAATAAGAATTGACAAAGTTCATGCCCTGTTTTTTGTACATTTTAGCCTAAATAATAAATTAGTGTTCAAGTACAGTCATGCTTCTTATAACGCTTATAATTATTTGTTCCTAGAAAATGGAGTGCTATATTAATGAGTGCTGTAAGAGATCATTATAACATTTTATTATGGAGATGCATTCCTAGCAGTGCTATTTCTAATGCATGAGCGATATGTGAGAGCCTCATTGGGACATTGGTAATAGCACTAATAATGATAATAATAATTTATTAAAGCATTTTATTAATAAAATTGAGGAGAAGCTGTTGCTGAGAGGATGGTCCGGTATGTGGCTCATCATTGGAAACTGAAGGTTCCTTGAAGTAAGCTTCTGAGGTCGACTGCCTTGCTTACTGTGTGTGTGTGTGTGTGTTGTCCAGTGAATCAGCCTCTTGGGTTATTACTGCCATACCTTTACTTACATGACTCTACTCAAAAGGGAGGAGGAAAACCTGGTGCCGGCATTAGTCTACTCTTTACATAGAGCACCAATGGAACCAACTGCATATCCCTTATTGTCCATGCATACATTTAAATGTACACCAAATGTAGTTGCTTATGGCTGTGAATGCATTTAAATGTATGCTGGACACTGAGTCAGCTTATACAAATCCATCAACCAATGATATTGTCCCGACTCTGTGGAATGATGTGATGTCCTGTTGGTGAAGTTAGCTCAGCAATGTCATCTTCTTTCTCCTGCACAGCAGTAAGGGACTCTTGCATGAGAATGCAGCAGATTGTTGACATTGACTTCCTCTAGTCAACTTTGGCTGGGCCAGTTGAATGATGCCTCTTGTTATGGCAGGCTCAACATTCTTAAACCCTTGAAAGTTGTGGTATGCTTCTGATTACATCTTGCACCACATACCGTTTTCCACAAAGTTCTGATAATCTCATTATGCTGAATGACTTTCAAAAATCCATGATGGACTGACTGTTCTTGTCAATTCTTAACCTCCAACAACTGCTTAAAATCGTGACTCAGGTGACTCGGAAGTTTGCAATGATGTCCTCGTACATTGGTCAGAAGTGCATTGAAGTGAGTATAGTGTCGAATTTATCTGGGTGACTTGTAGCACTGTCAAGCAGCAACAATGCTCTGGACTCCAAGTTTTTTCCCTCGCAGTACCACTTCACAGCAGGACAGAAACTTGACACATACCACTGCTGTGGTATATGATACTATCACCCAGGCCTTACAAAATTGTTGAGAAGATATCCCTAAACTTTTGGCACCCAGGGCAGCTGCCTGGCTCACCCGTACCTGGGGCAGGCCCTAATTATAAGTTCTGCTGCCTAAAAAACATAAATTAGGCAAAAAAGAGAGATATCACATCAAAGTAAACACACAATTGAGGGAAGTGCTCAAAACTGAAAGAGGCTGGCATTGGTTGGTGTAGCACCAGCTAGCAAATGCCACTGTCATTGGTTGAATATATATATCGGACAAAAGAGGAGTCTTGCATGTTGCATATTCCCATGCAGAACTCCAGAACGATGAGTATTCTATCAAAAAGGCATTAAAAGAGGAGAGATGACTAATTATTTTGAAAGACTATATAACTCTACCATAAAACATCCATGACAAAATTAATTTTCAAGAAGGATATAAAAATTTTGAGTAAATGCTTTTCATTACTGGACATAGTTATGTAAAAAGTTAGTTTATATTAATAAGTTAGAAGAATGGCTCTACTTTCAAGAATCTCATTCACTTATTGTAAAATAATGGGTTGATAAAGGCATCAGGTTGATTTATTTGTAATTAGGTTGCTCACCAAGTAGTTGACAAGTGGTATGACAATGGGCCCTATCATTCCCACAACAGATGATGTGCTCATTCCAAGGCCACGTACTACAGTTGGATAGAGTTCTGATGCCATCAGTGGAAGTACAACAAATGAAGAGGAAATTCCCATTTTCCCCACACAGTAGAGAGCTAAAGTGATGCCCTCATCTGTGAAAACAATGAATTATAGATTTAAATATAAAAACTTGGCACCTTTGGTTGAAATTTTCATTTTATATTCAACAAGTTGTGAAAATGCACATAACATTGGCATGTTTGATGGTAAAGTAGAAGGGCAAAAATCTGAAATTATTTGGGCAAAGTGATGTGCAGATATAAGATTCTTGTAGACTTTAAATGTATAGGCCAAAGATTGTCGCATTCAAATGCCATAACATTTCCTTGTTCTTGAACAAGCACTTAAAAATCAAAAGATTAAGGCACATCTGGTTTTTTATAACCTCATTGAGGGAATTGGAGATACCTGAGAAAAGCACTTTTTTAATCTTTTGATTTCCAAGTGCTTGTTCTTGATTTTTTCAGCCATAAGATGAACTTGATAGTTTGGTTGAATTTCCTTGTTGTTCTTCATATCTCATTAAACTTTCCAACTCTCCCAGATTTGCCGGGAGTCTCCTGGAATAGGACTTGATCTTCTGATTCTTTTTACACCTGGATTGAGGTAGTTTTCTCCTGTTTTTGGTTAAAAAAGTTAATTCTTATTGGCTTTATACAATATTAGGGACACTGCCCCTACAGCCTCCAACCCCACTCCTTGCTTTGATAGATCTTTTCTATTATATGGCCTCCTATATAATGTGAACCAATAATCTCAGCACTGCAAATGAAGAACAAGCAGAAAAGAAGAGTCAAAAGACAAGAGTGTGAAAAAATTGGGAACATCAACAATAATGAGAACATTTAGTCTATGTTCTGCATCAAAGCATTTGTTGAGAGTTGATTATATCAAAATCAATAATTCATTATAATTCCTTAATTATTATTGAAAGGGTCGAGCCAATGCAATCTTTAATTGGAGTGCCATTTCCCTTTTAACAGCCTTGAGGTTGTTGCTATGTGGTTAGAATTTTTCATTGTTGTGCCTAAGAAAAATATATTTTCTTTGTGATTAAAAACAAAGAAACTATCAAAGAATGCAACACAAGCATGGATAAAAAACTAAGCTTCAAGTTAAACGTTTCCAATCCTCAGATACCTAAATTATATTGTCTCCCCAAGATACACAAAAATGATAATTCCATGAGACCCATAGCTTCGGGGATAAATAGCCTGATTACAACTTGGCCAAATGGCTTAACAATGAATTCAAACAGTTGTCATTTCCAGATGATCACTCAGTAAAAAACTCATATGAATTGATTAACAAATTAAAAAACTTGACATTAAAAGAGTCGGAGATCATGGTCTCCTTTGATGTTAAAAGTCTATTCCCAAGTGTACCAATAGAGGAAACTTCCCAAATCCTAAAAGATCAGCCACTAAAACAAAATATTCCTGACAAAATGGTTCATGAGTATGTTTTGCTTACTAACCTCTGAATGTCACAGAATGTATTTCAATTCCACCAACAATTTTATAAACAAATCCAAGGTATCTCCATGGGAAACCCTCTATCACCATTCATTGCTAATTTATTCATGTCCTTTTTTGAAAATAAATGCAAAAAAATGTAACTATTTCCCTGAAATTTGGTATAGATATGTAGATGATATCTTTGCGATTTCCGACTTAAACAAACAAAAATTAGAGGATTTTAATAATCAACTCAATAATTAATTTCCAACGATTAAATTCACTCATGAATTAGCTCAAAACAACACTTTACCATTTTTAGATTTGCTAATTATAAAAAATAAACACCAAATTGAGTTTGACATTTTTAGAAAAACCACACACACCAACAATTTTATCTCCAATAACTCTTTCCATCCGATCAGTCAAAAAACAGCTGTCTTCCATCATCTAGTACATAGACTTTACAATGTTCCTCTAAATAAACACAGATACGAAAAAGAACTAACACATATAAAAGAAATAGCCACAAACCTTGGATACAGCTACAACTTAATTGATAAACTAGTTCGAAAACACAAACTCAAAAAAACATTGACCAACACTATCACCTTCAAAATTGAAAACAAAAAAGGCAACAAATATATAAAATTACCTTATTTACCTCCTCTAAACAAGGGCTTGGATAAGATTTTTAAACAAAAATATTCAACTGTTTACACGAACCCACACAATTGAAAAAATTTATTAGGGAGTACTAAAGACAGGACAGAAAAGTTAAGCAAATCTGGGATCTATAAAATACAATGTTCACATTGCGACAAACAATATATAGGCCAAACTAAAAGGAAAATAATCACATGGTTGAAGGAACATCTAGCACACTACAAATACAATCGCTTTGAAAAATCGAGCATAGCCAAACATATAGTTGAAACAGGACACGGTATAAATGTGAATGACATAAAATTAATTATTTCGTCAAACAATTCTCTCAACTCCTTGGAAAACTTACACATTTACAAAAACTATTAAACAATCATGAATACAGGCACAGAATTCAACAAAACCTTGTACAAACTGACAGATAATCATAACATCAACGCCTAAAAAGTTTTTCGCATTTCTTTTGTTTTTTGTTCCCCTCAATACCTGAATTCTCATTGTCCTCACAGTTGACTTTCAGTCACTGTCGTGTGAAGTACGCCCTTGAAGATGCCCACTAAGTGAGCGAAATGCATAGGGTTGTTATAAACCTTTATGGCTTAAGGAGTTTTCCCACCTATGTGGATCTTTGGTTGAGATTGACGGTTTCATAATATCTTATTCATAAATGAGTTATTCCACCACAGAGTAGCTGAAATGTACCATGCAAGCCTTTTTTCGTTACCATTTTAAAATTACTTATAATCGTCGTACAAACTCTGGACTTGAACCAAAGAACATCAATAAGAGTGAAATTTCATTTTCATGTACAAATGTGTCAAATTTTTGCGTTAAAACTGATTTGTGGACCGATTCAACTTGTATTAAAAAAATTATGGCTGGAAAATAAAATTTTGTACTTTTACGCGTCCTTTGGTTCAAGTCTCGAGATTGTACATCGTTAAGAGTATTTTTAATATGGTCTCTGATATGGTCCGTAAGCACACAAAGACCCCTGATTTAGAGGATAAACAAAGCATGATTAGAAAATATGAGTGGCACATTTCGATAACTGAAATTGGAAGGTCTATGAACTTTTTAAAATCAAGTGTGAACATGATACTGAAACAGAAAGACATTATTTTGGAACACCCCCTTTAACATGTAATTCCTATACTCACTTAACGTACTTTAACTTTACGTACCAAGACCCTGGAACACATGTACATTACAGTGGAATTTGGAATTTTTGTATCTCCTGACAGCAACATGACTTATGGACACAACAACACAAACACTCATGTGACTGACACAAATTAAAAAATAGAAATAAAAAATTAAGTAAATAAAAATGAGAGTAATAGCAGCAAAGATTCTAAATATAGTACTTTTTCAATGCCTAAACATGTGTTTCAAGACCCAAGCTCTCAAAATCATTAGGTGATGTGTTCTAACACCCTAGAAATCTGCGTCAATTTCTTTCCTTTATTTTTATTTAACCTTCCTTTTATTTTATCCTCTCCCTCTACCATTTTGTGAGACTCTGCTTATTAAATTAGATCATTGGAGTTGATTCCTTTCTGTAAATTATCTTCACCATAGTCTCCATTCCTTATTAATAAATCTGCTCTAGACAAGCCATCTACATTTTAAGTTACACCGACTATGGTGAGATGGATTACTCACTGTTTTGTACAAGGACAGTTGCAAGGCAAGCAGCTCCTCCAACAACCATACTGGTGCATAATGTCCATCGTCTGCCCCAGCAGTCCATGGCTGGCCAAAGGAAAAGATACGTTGGCAGTTCCACTGCTCCAGCCAGGAAGAAATTCAGAAATTCATCACCTCCAAGTGAGGGGGCATAATAGGACAGACCAACATACACACTTGTGTTCGTGAACCTAAAAAATAAGATGAAATAATTATACAACAAAGCAATTGCAAACAGAATTTTCATTTTAATATGCAGCCAAATACCATTTATCTGCATAGACTGGAATAAAATCTGCCAAGGTTAATTAATACATTACCTAATACATGCTGGCAAAATTAAAAATACATCCAAACTTAAGGTAAATGCTCCAACAAATAGCATATGCACTATATATTTAACTTAATTGCTTCTTATATTTTTTGAATTTCAACTAATACAGCAATGCCTTTTAACATTTGAATCGGTTGTTTGAGAAACTCTACAAGTCCATTTTTTGTCATTTTGAGATTTCTGTGAAAATTGGCTATATATTATATTTGATGATTTGGCGGAGTAACACCACAATTCCAGGCCTCTATGCAGGTTAAAAAGATGATTCAAAATTATATTTATATGAGAAACCCCACATGTCCTGGACATGTACGATAAGTATAAGAAAACTGTCAGTCTCTCCCTACTCAGTTTCTCCACAAGTACTTCTCTCCATTGAACACCAATGTCTTATTAGGAAGTTGGTTGAAGAATAAATGTCTCATCTCCATTAAGAACATCATCCAGGTTGTAATCCTTAATTAATGGTGGTGGTTTCATCTCTTTCCACATTTCCAAGTCTCAGTGTTCACAGTCGCCATCTTGTCATTTATGCATCTGTAAACCAGACCATGTCAATATTTAAATCTTTCTCTCCAACAATGAGAAGGTTTGAAATCAGTTAGTCCCATCATGTTTGCCAGATAAGTAGCCTTTTCTCTAACCACTGTTCTGTCAATGGGTAAGTTCGAAGAGAATGCTCGTTTGATCCACTTTAGCAGAATGCCTTCTATCTCAGGAAACTTGCCTTTCTCTTTCTATTTGCACTTCTTTTGTACACTGCCTTGATTATTTCTTGGTTGCTCACAATAGTATTAAGTATTGATGCAGAAATATTCAGAATTTGTACTTAGTCGACCTGTTATGGATGCAGATTTCTGTACTACTTGGAAAATTCCAATCTTTCCTTAAGTTGTAATCTGCTTCACTACTTTCTTTTCTCCATGATGGAAAAACCCTTTGAACTAGGCACTTTGATAACATGCAGGTGCAACCTGTTGCTTACTAGTAGTTAGCTGCTTTGGTGTGATGTTAAGATAAGGCAGAGTGAATCTAAACTAGATACTGCTTAAATAGTTACCTTGTGGGAATACTAAATGAGACAAGCCATCCTCTGAACATAATTTCATTTCACGGATTTGCGGTTGTTATTTACTTTTTATTTACTGTGGCTGTCATTATTTTGTTGTCATTTTTGTACAGACATGCAATTTAGTGACATTTAACAGATCATATTAAACAGAAGATAGTAATGGGGTCATGT
This sequence comes from Tanypteryx hageni, assembly GCA_028673005.1. Taxonomy (NCBI): domain Eukaryota; kingdom Metazoa; phylum Arthropoda; class Insecta; order Odonata; family Petaluridae; genus Tanypteryx; species Tanypteryx hageni. The sequence continues at coordinate 66,446,724 of CM054115.1, read as the reverse complement.
GAACTAATCAAGACTTTTTCATGCATTTAATAGGATTGAGACCAAGACTTTGGAAAAACAATGTGCATACTAAGCAGGAAAATATTGTAATGAGGAATGTACTAAAAAGGTTTCTCTGTAATGTTGAGATAATCAAAATAATCTTTCCAATGCAATGAAGCAAAAATAAAATGTCTAACATGTTGTATATCATAAAATCTGATGATTTATTTCATTTTATAGTTTTGAGTAAAAATTTCAAACAGAAGAGAGGAATAAATATAAATGCATGCCAGAACTCAAATGGTAATTTCAAGTTTTAGTTATAGTAAATATCTAGGTGAAAAGAATGATAAGCAAGCCACTCTGCATTATAAGTTCAAAAAATATTTTAATATGGTGATATGATCCTATTCCACATCAAAACTAAGAAATTAAGAAAAAATTACAAATATTTGAATAATAATGAAGAAAGGCTACAGATATAAGTGAAAATATGAGAATATACAATGAAATGGCAATTTACTGTTGGTTGTTTTCATATTACAACTGTTCCTGATAAAAATATGCAAGAGTGCCTCTTTCTTACCATATAAATGTAATAATGAGGGTCTTCCTCCTGAGATTTGGTGTCCTGAAGAGATCAAACACACCATATCTCCTCTGTTTAGGGTTTTTATCAATGTCTTCTTCATTGGTTTGCAGTTTCACCTGATATTGTTGCTGTCATAACAATTAAATGGAAATTTATCATTAGGCAATCTATCACAACTATTTAATTTTATGTATTTCCTTGCTATACTTTTTATTTATTTTTAACTAGTAATGTATTCTGAATTCAGGAAAACTGATTATTTTCCTCCATAAAACAGTCACAAAAGTTGTGTATGGAAGAAATCCTGTACTAAGATACATTATATTCAAGTAACAAAATATAGAATTTTTGAATAAAGATTTAAAATCCATACTTAAAAAGATAATGTTAAGGTTCATAAAGATGACAAAGTGAAAGAGTTGGCATATATACACCCAGTTCTTCAGATAGCTAACCAAAGTAAAGCCATGAAAAAAATGCAATGCTTTTCCTAGGCAAAGATTGTTTGTTTTTTACAAGGATATTATCAGTCATAAATTTAAAACTTTGGGAGAATTAAAATTTTTTCATGAAGAAGCACATTTATAGCATGCTAACTTACATCTGAATAACATTCACATTAACACATTATTTAGGAAAAATACAGATATGCACCTCAAAGCAACTACACATTTTTATTAAACAGACTATGAAACATTTACTTTCTCACCTTGAGTTGGAGCATGTAATTGGCAGGCAATGATTTTCCATTCACTTTTGCCATCCGCAGTAGGATTTTCTCCGCTTCTTCATATCGCCCATTGGCAAGCAACCACCTTGGTGACTCTGGCATTACCCTTTTCATGAAAGGAATAATGTAAGGAAATATTGAGAAACAACTCTATACAGTAAAGTAATTATCAGGGACTACTAATCACTAAAACATTATACAGTCATATACCATTTTTCCACTTTAGAAGATACCACAGCATATGTAAATCTATTAAAATAACTAGCCTAAATGCCTATCAAAAATGACTGCACACAAAGTTCAATGCATTTTCCCATCCTTTTGCGTGTCTTAAATAGAAAGAAAAACATTCTTTGCAAAATAAAAACATTTATGAAAACGGAAAATAACTTATTAACAAATGCTGTTCATGCAAAATTTCCCTCTCCCCCTTCCTCTCCCTCTCCACCTCCCTCTCTCTCCTACTTTACCTCCATCTCTCTCACTTAATCTCGAATAGAAAAGCAAATTATGTATTTACTTTAATAAATGTTCAAAACCATCAAAGTATAATAATAATGATATAATTAATGTTTATTTTGTAAGATTAACTAAATGTCAATGATGAGCCATGGATTTGTTCATTTATGTCACTATTTTGAATTACTGTATTTACTTGTGTACCATGTGCACCCCTGTTTTTGGGCCAGTTCAGAGGGAAAAAAGAAATTCATGCTGGAATAAGTTGACATCTGGGATTTAAAAAAAAATAGAAAAACTGAAAAACCGATTCTCTCTCCCTGAAACAAGGTCTGCCCAAGTTAAGTATCTTCTCCCTCCCGCCTGCATGACACAATTTATTGGGTGATCTCTTTATGCTGATGCTAGCAGAAATCTCCTTGGTAGTTGCCCCTCTTATGTTTAAGATGCTTCAAGGGCTTACTATCAATTCAGCAAACACAGATACCAGATGCCAACTTATTCTGGCAAAACTATAGGTAGAAATTAATAGTCAACTTTTAATCACAGAACTGCTTATTTTGAGTAGTAATAATAAACTTAAAAGTCATTTAAAAGGCACAGCTTTAATATCATAAAAATATAACATTATCTCAATCATCAAAATACTTCTCACATATACTTGTAGAATTCTTTGTCTCATAGATGTATGTTGCAGTGAATTTACTATCAATACTCACAGTTTATATAACCTGTTCAGAAATCCTCATGTAATACACGCAGTCCCTTTCTCTTACAGACATTTTGGGAAAAAAGGTGTGCGTGGTACACAAGTAAATACCGTAATGCTTAGCTAGGATCTAAATCTTGAACTCTTATAATTTTATTTTACTCCATTTTTTCCCCACTCATAAATTTTGATGGGTAATTAAATTTGTAATTAGTAATGGTTTTATGAAAGCAGTTAATTTTTGCTTACACAGATGCAGAGTTAAATTTACACCACTAATCAGATTAACTCTTATAATCAGTGCAGAAGACATGCATCCTGGTAAATGTATTTGTTGGCTATGTGGAGCACGTACATCCCGGAGGAACTCCAGTCAATTCCAAACAAATTATCATTTCTTTCATAGCAGAAATTTGTGACATTTTTTTTAACGTACTTTAGGTCTGCCTCTTGATATTGTTTGTGACAGACCACATCTAGTGTTTACATTATGTTGATAAAATAATCCCTAAACAAATGTGTGCACAGTTGCATCAGAAGTAAACAGTTTTAAGAGTCTCTGTATTAGAGTCCCTCTAAACTAAAATGCTGCATATTAGTGTTTCATGATCTTAGATAAACAATATAGAATTAAGTAGAGATATAAGAAACGGTTATAATCAATGTTCCCTCTAAGCTGTGCAGATATGCATGAGCACACAGTCTACAAGGCCAGAGCACATGGGTAAAATTTGTGCCCACAAACATTTGTAGAATTATAGACAGTTTATTGTGAAATAAAAAAGTGCACGCTACCTTGTGACTTTGCAGAATAGTTGTAAAATCTCAGTATATGCCAACTCTGCATCATCTCCACCCCCGCCTTATCCTAATTCATAATTTAAACATACCCACATGCATTTATTTATCTTTTTTGACTGTTGAGAAAAAATGGCACTACAGAAAAAGGGCGCACAATTATCTGAAATTTCTGAAAAAGTTGCACACGGCAAATTTTTTCTGCACACATGTCACAAAAAATTAGAGGGAACATTGATTATAACAGTCTCAATACAAAATTAGGAAAGAGGGAAAACAGGAAATAAGGAAGAATGAAGAAATTTTTGCCAGAAGAAATGAGAGAGAGAGAGTATTAAAAATGAAGAATTTGCATTTTTATTGTTATTTCCTTACCACCAGAATAAAAAGAAGGTGAGGAATGGTAGTGAAGTGGCCAATGAGAGGCTTCTCCAATCTCGTACTAGGTAGACAACTGCAGCCAATGAAACCAGAGCCAATGAGTATGCTATATTGCTGAGGATGGTGCATGTGGTGCGCTTTGTTGGACCAACCATCTCAATTGCTGAAAAATCGCATATTGTTCGGTGAGAAAAATCAACAAGTTAGTAAAAAAAAGACTGATTTTACAGTTAACTGCTTTCCAGAGGATTTTTTTTACAATATAAGGTCAAAAAAGTCATAGTTTTTAATTTTAGTTTCGGAAAAATCACATCAAGACAATTATGAAAATGCTTTTATTTCTTTTTTAAAAGTAGTATTACAAATTTTATTGAACTCCAAAAGCTGTAATATTATTTAAAAAAGCAAAGATTTGTGAATTTCAATTTCAAAACTAATACAATTTTCGTGGTCAGTATATAAGGAAGTAATATTATTTCATCTAATTTATACGTATAAACTCATTATAAAACTATTGGATTGTCCTTTCCGATCTATTTGGGGTACGAAAATTGAAATGAAATAAAAACAAAAACGGTATAAAATAGAAAAATTGCAAAAACGATATAAAGTCAACAAAAACTTTACAAAATAACAAAAACAGCAATGATAACAAACTTATGGAGTGCAAACCTAAGGATAAATGCTAAATGTATTCACTTGAAAACTCAACAAATAACTGCTTTGAAAAACTGATCCTAAAAGGGTATGTCCTTATATTCGGAGGTGAAGGGAAGGGCATTCCAGGAACTGAGGAAAGAAAAGGCATCTGGGAAACCCAATGAGGGTGAATAGCCTAGCAGTTAACAGATTCATTGGTAAGGTAAAGGATATATGAAGTTGAAATTGAAGCATCTTGGTTATAAAGAGAAAAATTTGGCTTGTGCAGTCAAAATGATCAAGCGAGTTCACACACCAGGATTTCGAAAAACGCGCTTTGAGTAATCGAAATTGTGCCTACTTCTAACCCCTGATGCTCAGAACATATACTTCAAGGAAGGAACAAAAAAATTAGGTTGAGTTGCGCAAGGGAAGGAAAAAATACAGTAGCCTGAGTATACTCGAACTTGTCAGAATTTGACCATCAACTCATTCCAAGCATACTCAAGTGAATCAGAGAAGTGGTTAATATAATTCTTTTATGAATCATATGAGAAAAAATTCATTTTCCACCTATAATGCTTGGGTGAAAATAACGAATACCTAAAGATATTTCTGTAAACGCCAATTCAAATTTCCTCTTCAATAAAAAATAAGATATATTCTTTCAGACATGCAAACAATGAAGTCCCGTGCCCATAGACTGATTACAAGCTTTAATGAAATGCTATAAAAACATGCTACATTTAGGTATTGGCTGATGGACAAATTCTAGCTTGAATTTTTGTACATAGCATGATGCCAGAAAGCTCTAAGCATCCTCCCCAGTAATCCTGTTCAAGTTTCCATAATATTTTCTCAAATAAAGACTGTTCCTCTTAAAATTTTCATTCACTTTAACATTTCTATGGGTTCTTTAACTATAAAAGAACAGAACAATTCATGTAAGATAAATGACATTAGATTGCATATTCACTTCAGTTATACTAATCAAGGGCAATATAAAAACAAACATCCATCACCTTAACAATAATCCTGTCTATCCCTTGTTCCTTTGAAAATGCTAATTTCCACTGAAACTAGTTAAGAGAAAAATAATAAAAATTAACTACTGGAACTAATTGTTTATCTAGAAGTAGTGAGCTTTGTATTATTGTCCTAGCAGTAAATTAAATCATAAACATTTAGATCCTTATAAAAATAATCATTCCTTGATGTGCATTGCTAAGGTTTAACAATTCCAACTCACCCAACACATATGGAGTTCCTAAAATGGCAGGAACAGTGAATCCTACCCCAAAACGGAAGATAGTCCAAGTTGTGAAGTCCTGAGCAAAGGCTGTGGCAATGCCAAAAAGGCTTTCAATGAACAAGTATATGAAAAAGGCTGGATGGCGGCCAAGTCTATAGTGAAACAAATAAGTATGAAAACAAATTTTCCTTGTGCTGAAAGTGGATTCTCATTTAATTTAAAAATTACCCTTTTTGTAACAATGAGGTTACCATAATATTGTTAATATGGTGAACCAAAATTTCATGAGCTAAGAGCCAAATTTGTACAATCACTGTGAAACATGCATCTTGCACTTTGCACCAATACAATCATCATAATCACTTCTAGTTAAGTGTATATGGAAAATAGTCTAGTTAGCAATGATGATTTTGTGTGGATGGTGATGTGGACAACGAAGGTAACAGGGGAAGGCATGTTACTGAAGGAAGGGATCTGCCCTTCTTTGGGCAAGGAGAAAACTAAAACTGAGGTAAGTATCTCACTGGGGGTAAGATGGAATGAGAGAAATGGGAAAAAGGACTGGGTTCAGGAAAAGAAGGTGTTAAAGTATTTTGAACAGGACTCCTAATAGAGGTTCAAGCCAGGGAAGGAAAGAGAGCAGAGATTGCTGATGTAAGCGAGTTCCCATTGGTGGAGCTGTGGCACAGGGGAGTTTTCTGGTATAATGTGGATGCTCCTCACTGTGAGATATGCAGAGCTGGAAATGGGGGTAGATGTGGTTAGACACCATTTACCTAGCTCGAGAGTTTTTTTAAGAAGCTATTTCAAATTGCATGCACATTGTACACGGTCTGTTGAGACCTGTTTGGATGTGTTCAAGTTAAGTATGTGACTTTTGACAGTGGAAAATTGTCATTGAAATGTAATGTGTAATTTTGTATATTTAATATTAAGTGAATAAACCTGTTGTAATCAGAAATTTGACTTGTATTACTGCATTTCACAAAAACGTGGCTAGGCAGCAAAATTTAGTAGTCCGTTGTTGTCGAGGTACTGTGGTAACTATTTTACCCCCAGCATGAACTATTTAATGTAAAGTGTTACCCTTTTAAAAATAAGCATTTAAAAAAATGTTAAAAGAATAGAATTCTCAACAGGAAGGTGGAGAAATCATCATGGATGGAATTAGGCAGGTGGAAAAGAAGATTAAAATAATTATACAAGAATGTACTTATCCTTTAACTTCAGCAGGTAATTCTGTAACCAAACATATTCTACATATATTGTGATAAATTGTATTCATTGTATGACAGGTCTCCTAAAAATCAAGATGAGCTAATTACTTGTGCTCAGTCCCTTCACTGTCAGTTGCTGAAAATTGGCTGTGTATTGAGTGTAAGGTGGGTTGCTTCATCTTATCAATGTGCAAGCAATATGGCAGTCAGGGGTATGTTTACACACAGACGGACTAGGCGCACACCTAGGGGCCCCCAAAAGTTGTCATATTTTTCCCCGTATTTTTTCTAATTCAGTCAAAATTCTTACAGTCAATAAAATACACAATATGCAAAGGCTCTCAACGTGATCTTAGCATTCGGGTATATCATATTAAATGCACTGTTACTGCATGTAACGGTCATTGGTGGTAATGGCAGATACAGTTGGAATCAGACTTCCCTTCAGCTCATGCCTGTGCGTTTAGCTAGCGACACTAGTTCCTCCGGGAATCCTTACGGAGGAAGCAGTTTTTCCCCTGAGTTTATACTCCCTGCCATAAGCTGAGCAGGTCAGAATAAGAAGCGGATACATTCAGTGCAAGTGTAGTGCAATGTAAACTGTAAATTGGTCTAGGCATGTGGTGGCATATAGTAACGTTTATGATGACATGTTTCTGTAAAATGGTTGAGATACTGTTTTAATTACCTAATATACTTATACATAAGTAAGTAAAAAATTTGATACCTATTTCTTTTTAGACAACCTTTATATTAACTTGGGTCCGTCTTGTGTGTTTGAGGGTTTGAGCCCATGGGACGCATCTTTGAAATTGTTATTGCCTTCTCACCTCTATAATTAATAATTGTCAAAATGTCATAGAGTATCACGGTATATACATATAACATACAAATTCAAACGAGCACTATATTTGGACTCTGGAGGACATTTTTGCCTCTAACTTGATAACCGATTGGCCGATTTTGTAGGAGTTTTTTGTTTTAGGTAGAGGATAACAAATAAAAAATATCCCTCATTTAAACTATGGTCTAGACCCATGATGCGAAAATAAATAAATAAAGCACAAAAAGTGCCAAGAAAGAGATAGAGAGGCTGTTAAACAAAAAAACACTCTGGAATCATTTTTGGTACACAAAGACTGGCATACCCTATCAGCAACAGTCAGTCAAGTTTCTGCCACAGAGGAAGAATCAAATTCAGCATGCTTGTCAGAAATAAATTGCAGGAAGTGGCAGTAACATCAGCATCAACTTCTTCATGCGATGGTGAGAATATAACCGGTACCAACAAAGCTGCTTGTGGAAATGAGGTACTGATTTCAAATAAGAAATTTATTTGTGATGATACTGAAAATGAAACTATTGGACATTGCTCTATGGCCCAACGTCATGACAGAAAACATACGGAGTCGAGTTTTAGATGAAAGGCCAAAAAACATTGGCAATCCAATAAAAGCAAAGATGTCAGTTATAGATTGTGACAGGATCTATATTCGACATCTTTTCGAGGATAATTTTTACATAGAAAAATCAAATGGAATCAGAGAAAGGCATGGATGGTTAATTTATAGTGAAACAAGCAGCAGCATTTACTGTTATATTTGCAAATTGTTCTCCAACAAAAAATGCAATTTACAATGAACGGTTGCTCAGATTGGAAGAATGTTGCATCTAGAATTTCAGAACATGAAAATTCACAGGACCACAAGCATTCCATATGCATTTTTTGTAAACGTTTACAAACTATAGGGCGGATTGACACAACTACTCAGGCAAGTGGAAAGAGATGTCAATATTGGAAGGATGTTCTCAAAAGGGTGATTGCAATGGTAAAATTTCTTTCCTTTCGTAGGCATCGCAATAATGCAGGGAACTATGATAGTTGTTTGGAGTATCTTGCGGAATTTGAGATTTTTTTAAAAGAACATTTTAAGAAATATGCAAACAAAGGACAAGGATCTGTGAATACTTGTCAAATACTATCTGCGATGAATTTATTCAGTTAATGGGCACAAGATTAAGAAATCAGTTGGTCGAAGAAGTAAAAAATGCGACATACTTTTCTTTGATTGTTGATTCCACACCTGATGTTAGTGGGGCATTGACATAAGCAAATGCAGAGGACAGACCTACGATAATGCGTCCAACATGTCGGGGAAGTACTCTGGCTTACAGGTTCGAATTAAAGAGCAGTCCTAACGCTGATAATATTCCCTGCACAAATCATAGTCTAAATTTGGTGGGCAATGCTGCTGCAGATTCGTTATTTACTGCAATATCATATTTTAACTTTGTTCAAAATATATACGTTTGGTTTTCTGCGTTGACTCATAGGTGGAATGTTCTTAAAACTAACCTTGAAAAAAATTCATGTACCGTGCAGAAGGTTTCCAAAACAAGATGGTCAGCCCGAGCAAATGCTGTTTTTGCACTAAAAGTGAGTTATTCTGACATAAAAAAAGCTGTAACTGAAGCAGACGAGGATCCAAAACAGAAGCCTGCAGCCAGAGCTGAAGCCAAAGCTCTTGTTAAGAGAGTGCTCTCATGACAGTAGTCTGGAGAAAAGTTCTTCAACGCAACAAGTAAATCTCTACAAAATCCAAGCCTGTGTTTGTCTACTGGTGTAAAACTTTTAGAATCGCTGAAAGGTTTTATAGTAGAACTAAGAGATGATTTTACTAGGATTGAAGTGGAAGCTGCACTATTAGTAGATGGTAAATGTTTATGTACATATCCAGATAACAGCATCGCAGAAAGAAACATAATGTATCTTATGATGAAAGTTATAAAAATGAAGTTGTTTTGAGTGGACGGGAAAATTTTATTGTCAACACTTTAAACACTATTTGTGTTACATTGGTTGTGGAACTTGACAGTAGAATTCAAGTGTATACAAAAATCAACAGTCAGTTTGGGTTGTTTTTCAGCTATGAGAATCTATTCGAAGACGATATTAATTTAATGATCGCTTCACTAATAGATACATATAAAGAGGATATCAACTGTCACAGGATTTGAGAAGAATTGCTCCAGTTCTTAATATTTGCTAAACAAGAAGGTCTCAAATCTCCTTCAGACATGTATCAGCTTATATTACGTGGATTGCAGTCTACGTTTCCAAATATGAAAACAATTTTGCCTATATATTTAACATGACCAATTAGCAACGCTTCAGGAGAATGCTCTTTTACTACACTCAAAAACTATCTCAGGAACTCTGTTGGGCAAGAAAGGCTGGACAATTTGGCTATTCTCTACATTGTGTCAGCTGAAATGAAAAACTGTGATTTTGAAGCGCTAATAGATGTTCGCCAAAGCAAAGACCACGAAGCGATTATTGTAAAGACAGGTTAATAATTCCAGTGCAATTTTAAATTCAATTAAAATGTTTTACACAGTTTATTTAATTTGACAATTTAGTGTTTGTTTCTGAAATATTTAATATGTAAGTAATTTTAATTGTTATTTTTTATTGTAATAGACAAGCATATCTAATTATCACCAAAATTTTAACGTGATACATTTTTTTGTAATTGTTATTACAAATGTTACTATGGAATAAAGCATTAATCTGAAGTACAAATTTATAATATATATATATATATAGGTATCATTATATATCGACGACTCTTACATAGGAGGATATAACATATATAACATATATATAACATATATATAACATATAGGAGGATACTAATGTTTACGCACTTCCAGATGAGCTGTAGATTCGAAATTTTTTTCTTAAGTAGGATTTTGGAAAAAACCGACTAGAAAAAACGAAAATCTTCAAAAAGTGCAACAATGCGGCCGCTAAAAATTCGCAATTGTTTAAACAAATTTTCATGGTTTATGTATTTCCGCATGTGCTACGGAGTTGAAATTTTTTTTGTAAGTAGAATTCTTAAAAAAACCAAATATTGATTATACAAATTTTGATATTTTAATTTGTTTGGGAGTTTAAAATTCTTAAATTTTAAACAATTGGATAACTGTTTAGGTACTACGGGATGAGCTAGGAAGCTGAAATTTTCAAATTATTTACAGAGTAGTGAATTTTCACAAATAAACATTTCAATTTTACCATATATGAAATGTGGCGGCCGTTAAAAATTATTTAAATTTAAACAATTAGAAAAATATTATTATACTTCTAGAAATGCTACAACTTTAAAATTTGACTAAAATATGTAGCATTAGTACCCCATAATGGAGAAAGTATAAAATTTTTAAAATTGCAACATTTGGGGATTTTTTTAATCTATTATTTTTACATGTGGGAAAAACAAAAATTGCGGCGACGTTGAAATCTTTAGAATTAAAAGAGTATTTGTAATGATAAAATGTCTGTCTGAAAAATGAATGTTTTTTCAAGGTGAGATGAAATGCTTGCAGTATGAAAGCACCAACTACTAGTACATATATATTCTTATTTATTATTTAAATTTCTAATACAAAGAAAAAAATTATAGTTGTGGGGCCCCTAAAATCTCACAACGCCTAGAGGCCCCAACTGGCATAAATGTCCCTCTGTTGGCAGTCTTACAAAATTCGGCACCAGCAGTTCTCTTGTAGTGTGAAACATGAAGTTTGTGTCGATATAATGGAGAAACGGAAAATAATATTTTCCATCATTTAAAAATATTTAGCTCTGCAGTATGCTGAAACCAGCAATGCTTATTTGTTTTGCTATGCCTAGTAACTTTTAAGTCAACACTTGATGAGCTTGCAGACCTGAGTGACAATGCACTTTTCGCAAATCTGAATTGTAATAATTTTTTTTATAATGTGTGTTTATCATTCCCCGGGTTTTTCAACTGGTACTTAAGCATCTGCCTAGTTCTGAAAAGCCATTTCCACAAATGGAAACAAGTGTTAAAGGGTAGAGAATGGATTGCTGCAGGGTCAGCTATGAAAATGGGATGCTTATGAGCGATGCTGTTATAGTTTTATTGGATGGGCAGAATCGAAACTAATATGTATAATGCATAAATTCCAAAATTGTCCAAGGGTTATGATTGGATTTTCATTATGTTATTACCAAGAGCCTTTGCTTCCATTTTGGCAGATTCCAAATTCGCTGTTTTCAGGAAAGTAACACTTGCGAATTTGGGGGGTTTACTGTATATGAAGGAATATTTCAACTTCACAAAGTAGAGATTTCTTAAAATTTTTCTATTTCTTGAAATTTATGGAATTAAAAAATTTTTTGGAATTGTTATAATAATTGGGATTTTTGGACTTTTAAAATTATTTTGAAATTATCATTTATTATCACTCAACACTTCCTCTTGCTTTCTCTTAATATAGTAAATGAAAAGGCAATCTATAGCAGTAAGCCCTAATCATTCCCAGTCAAGTTGGCAATCGTGATGACTTAAGTTCAAAGTAGCAAATTCCCAAAGTCAAGCAGAGGCAGATTGATTGGCCAATTTAAAAACTTTGAAATGAGGATTTAGAGGAGGCAAACGAAACAAAATAAAGTCCAATAGAAAAAAATAAGATTAATATACTGGAATCTCATTATAACAAAAGCTGTGGTGTATATTAACTTTCTAATGTTGGCGTCTTATTTACCCATTACATACGAATCCCATACTAATGTTTTCTTTTGGACCGCCCACCAGGATGATTAATTTTGCGTTTTTCATAACAGAGAAAAATATTTTTATTTTTCATTACCGTTAATTTTGTTTTTAAATATTCGTATTTTATATAAAAATTCGTGCTGTAAGATATGACGTATTTAAAAAAAACTACTTAATCTAATGGTTACGGGAACAGATCTCAGATTTCTAGACTTGCCAATCGCGATGATTTTCCGCGTCCTATCCCCTGCGAAAGACGATAGTTTATTGCTTTAACCTCGAAAATATTCCCATGGCCGCTATCATAGGCGTGAAACAACGATCGAAGAAGTTATCCTTATATTCTGAATCCTGAAGGTGGGAAAAAACGTCTTCTTTATGGGTAAAAAATGTTAGCTTCATTCATGACCTACATTCAGAGGGGAATTTTTCAATAGAGTGCATGTGTTTGTGTTAGTTTAATTTGAAAAGTCAACACATACGCCACTTTCGATAAATTATTTTTAGGAAATAAATTTGAATATAATATAATGAAAAAATTTACAAATAAATTATTTCATTTATATTCCTTGGAATGCTTTTGAAGAATTTCGAGATTTTTATATAATCTACACCTCTTTATTTAAAAAAAAATAACTTATCTAAATTTATGAATTTGGCGGTACTCACGTGTCCTGGACGTAGCCGAATATGTAGTTGCCGATCAACCCACCGATGCCCAGCAAAACTAGAGCTAACGTCGGCTGAAAATCTCGATCGCACACCATCTCCCACTGAAGGACAAGAGAAATTACCTTTTTATTAACGTCTAAATTACGATGCGGAATATTCTGCCATCACAAGCATGCGCAGGATATATCGCATTTCTTTGATAACCTTAGGGAAATTTCCGTCAATTTCATCATAATTTCTTCACTCGAATGAATAAATTGGAACTAGTTTATATTCATGAATTAAGTCCTAGCGGGTGTTCCAGTTCTTCGTCGAACAAAGGAGGAAGACGAGAAGCTCACAAGCATCCAAATATCTCGCGTGTTTATCGTTGAGGGGGTGCCGTAGTCTTCCTCGAAGAAGAGCGGTCAAAAAGTAATTGGCTAATCATCTCCCATTCCATTATTCCATAGACTTTCTTAACGACGAAACTCAACCGTCCCTAATTTCGCATGGGCTACTTTTCCCTCCAAATCAGAGATTTTCATTCTTTTTAAACGCGATATCCTTCCGAAAATATACAGAAATTGGCTGCAGCTCACAATATTATGTATCGTATATATAGAGGGTTTCACAAAATTCTGTCCTCTTAGGGTAATAAGACAAAAAGCGAAAAATTCTTATTTTTCTATTTTATTACATATCGTTTTTTTACGAATTTTCGAACAATCTATCAGTTAAAACAGCGGTGCCCAAACTTTTCTAGTAGCGGGCCACATGAGTGGTTGCGAATCCCTTGGCGGGCCGCATTGGAAGCTGCCAATTCTTCGGCGGGCTGGATTAGAGTTTAAATCGGAGGTTTTATATATATATTCTGAGGTGCCATATAAATAAAAATCAAGTCTAAATAAGGTTTTCATGGCTAACATTTCAATATTTTGAGTTTTATTATAAAAATTTTAATAAAATGTATGAATTTGTGTATTAAAATTTTCGAATAACTTTTTCGCCATAGCTTCGCGAGCCGCACACAAACCTTTCGCGGGCCGAATTGGGCCCGCGGGCCGTAGTTTGGGCTCCACTGAGATAAGGATTAAAAATTACAGATCAGTGTAAAATCATTGCAGACCATAACGGTGAGTAAAGATATTCTCTTCCTCCCTTATTCTCTCTTTCCTTCTCTCTCTCTCTTTTGTCTCACCTCCCCCCTCTCTTATTTCCTCCTGTCCCAATCCATAGCTCTCCCTCTTTTTCTCCGTCTCCCTCTATCTCTTGCCTCCCGTCCTTTTCTAATTCTATACCCCCTTACTCTCTATGTACCTTCCATTCTGTATCCCTTTCTTCCTCTCTCCCTCCCCTCTCTCTTACTCTACATCTGTGTAGCCGTTTAGATAAGCAATAGAATCCAAACTAAATCCTAGTCCCATTAGGATTACGTATTTTCGTGAAAAATCCTACGATAATTTAAGGAAATCTATGCACTCGTATATATTACATGTATGCGGGTTGAGACAACAATTGATTCTCGAAGTTTAAAAATGACGTGGTCGGCAAGACAACATTCCGTTTAAATACCGATTTTTCCCCCAAAATATGTGATTTAAATGTTTAATATGAGAGATTTCGAACGGTAGGCGGAAAAAGATGAATAGAATAAGAAACTTCATTAATTTTCCTCAAAGTTTAAATTCGAAGATCGTAAGTCAATTATTTGTAATTTTAATTTCCAAAAGGATAAAACCCTGCACTTTAAAAAGTCGCTTTTTACGTGTTATCTTACGGGAAATGGAAATCGCCCTCCTGGAGTCGAACCCGGGTCTTTTTTCGTCATTTAATTTTTATATCTGAATCAAACATTCCTGCGAAATTTCAACCTTGCATCTAATCGGAAAGTTTGTTAAAAACGCGTTAAAACGTGCCATTGATGACATCAGCGTCTCACACAGACCAGACAGAACTAGAAAACTATATGTAAGATTAGAACTATTTTCTCGTTTAACTATGTAATATTATGTAATATCATATTTCCCAATGAGAATGGACACCGTATTTTTCGGGCTATAAGACGCACTTTTCCCAGAAAAATGATTCCCAAAATCAGCCTGCGTCTTACAGACTAAAGGTAAGATTATTACTGTATTTAGTAGTGACGCTCATGAACCCACTCATCCCCAAAATGAAATAACTGACGGTCATTCTTCGCCATATTATTAATATATACATTATTAATAATCAATAGTGAAAAAATGGTTAATATATACAGTAAAATCTTATGCAACATGAATTCCGACGACGCGTTTTCATTATTGTGCTTCATTATTTTCTGCTCACAGTAATTTAAATTTCAGTGAGTTTGCAATGTTTGTTGCTATGTTTCAATCTCAATAAACCCGTTGAATACGCGATTAATGCCATGGAACATTAAAAATCCGACAATGTCATAAAAAATTTATTAATAATTAGAATAAATATCGTTACGTGTAATGAGATCGCAATGGCTACAAGAGTAAAAACATATGCCCCTACACAATTACCCATAAGCTTCAGGTGATTCAATACGCAAAAACGCTCGGAAACCGAGCAGCAGAACGTCATTTCGGTACACGTCCCACAGAGAAAATGATCCGTTATAGGGAAAAACAGGAGGAAAAACTGAATGTGACAGGAAAAGAGAAACATAGCCTTCGTAAACTTTGTCCTAAATGACCACAACTAGAGGAATAAGTGAAGAAATGCTTAGTAAAACAAAGGAAGTTAGGTATTGCTGTATCGATCAAAATGGTTATGTACGAGGCAAAAAGAGTTGCTGAAGAAAAAGGACAATTTGAACGTACCTATCGTTATGCACTCCATTCATTGAGAATTAAAATCTCACCTTGAACTTCAATTTAAGGAAGCACTATCGGTAAGGGACGTGTGTGGCGCACTTCGACTGCCTAATTAATAGGTCTGTCGAGTGAACGCAAGGCACATTCAGTTCTACAAGTTTCGAAGCAATTATTTATGTTTTAGATCATCCCTATTTACTTCCACGTATGAACTTTAACTAAAACATTATATTTAACTGCTATCACGCCATAATATTTTATTTAAATGTTGCTAGATACGGACTTAATCACGGCTAGAAATGATGAACGACGTAGCCCATCCTAAATGCTTTGGCGAACCAAAATATTTTCTCCTGAAAAATCTTCTAAAAAATCGGAGTACGTCTTATAGCCCGAAAAATACGGTATGTCAGGCCCAGTATATTACCAATACCCACACATGTATTACTGTTGATACATTCACCTGAAAAACTTTGTTTCTCTGATAACTACAAAAATGTTGGGAGAGCCATTTGTGCATTTCGATTACTGAAAAAATATAGATCAATTTGATATAAAAAACCAGATGCGCATTTCGACAAAAAGAACGCGTGTGCTAGGATTTCCGTTGTGTTTATATGGGGAAGGGAGATTTTGTGAGTGGGTGTCCATTGAGGGTGCACGTGGGGAAGAGGAGGTTTCTGGGTCATGTGAATTTGAGTTCTTTTCGGTGAATTACCACTGAAGACGGCTGCTTTGTAGCAGAAATGCGTAACTGATTTATTCATAACTATGTTATGGCTATTGGAGATACCCGAGACAAGTATTTTTTAAGTGCTTGTTCTTGAATTCGTCGATCTGGAAAACGGCTATCCATATTACCGCAAAAAATTAAAAGACAACACGTAACTAGTACATCTATTAAACTACATGCACGTTTCAAAATATGTTTTTATTAGAATATATTACTATCGAATTTCCGCTAAAGACGAATATTATACAGTGGAACATTTTATGGCTACGCAATTTATCTGGAATGAACCATAAAAATTATGAAACGGAAGTGGTCGGGAGGTTGTCGCTCAGATGAACCTAAAAGAACAAAGTATCATTCCATAAAATATTTTTTTAAATAACCAGCACGAAAATTACTGCATATAGATGCCAAATTTGTTTTAAACACTTTTTATTGCGAACAGGATGGAAATCATCACATTCCCCGCTAGCAATGTAGACCTCATTGAAAAGGCTCTCTCTTTCTGTAGGCCGAAAATTCAGCCATCCAAACTATCGTATTTTCCTTTTAACTATTTAAAATGTCTATTATAGTCCTTTTAAGCTTCATTTCAATCATCCATCGATTGATAACTTCCTCCAACATTACATTCCCTATACAAATCTGTCCTAACTATTTCCTTATAATTTTTTGATCACCTCGATCGCAACCTCTCTGACCTCACTATATTAAATGCTTCATCTGTTTTTTCATTTCAATTCATTCGGTCCGTTTCGATTCACGCGTCTCCAAAATTTTCACTCTTGGTGCATCCTCCTTCCTCGCGATCCATTTTTGGACCTCATTGCTAACTTTTAATAAATTATGGATTTCATCACAAAATTCTATAAACATATTCGGAAATAAACAATTTCAGACAGAACCTTTCTCATTGCGACAAAATGATCGAGTGAAGCAAAATAACATTTTATACCAAATCCTGCATTGCGGTAGAATTAAGCTAAATAATTTAATTTTCATTATTTACATCCTTGCAACTTTTACAAGATATGTACATTTAATAAATTATTATTATTACCAGTATTTTTCAAAGTTAAGGTTGTGACCCAGTATGGATCTTAAGGAAAATGTGAGCTTTCAAAGCATAACTAGCTGAAATAGATCGAAAATGACAGGGAACGAATGCTCTTATCATATAAATGCATATAGCATAGTATATATTGCTTTTTTACCTTTTAACTTCCCTGAACGCGTTTACGCGTTAATGTTTTTGTGCCCTCACTGCTACTCACACGTTATACCACAACAAAAATGATTTTACAAATGACTAACAAAGAAAAATATAGCATTTTGCATGAAATAAAGTTTACTTGTAAAAATGTAATATTTATAAATGTGGATTTTCTATGAAAAAGCTCAGAGCACCCCCAATTCTCCCATTTTCTAAACTTAAGGGTTAATGTGGAGTTTTTGAAAACCTAAGTCAGAATATTTTTTCTTCATGTTGCCTCTTCTTTCACTGGGTTGCGAAAAGCACTGATTACTTACTACTACTATCAATGTAGTGTAATCTAGATATGGATCGGGTTGTTGATAAAATAAATCTCATTCTGATCGAATATTTTCATAAATGAATATTTGAGTATTACCATTGTTAAAATGACATATACAGAAAGTAAATCCGCTTTATCATTTTCAAATAAGAAAGTAAGAAAATATATTTTCGGAATTTTTATATTCCGTTCTTCATTTTTATGGAGACTATTTGAAAAAGCAGTCATAATGAAGAATTTTAGTTCAAATACCTACAACTTAAATTATTTTGGGGTTATCCAGAAGAAAAGAGAAAGTGAAGTTTTTACGAGAAACATACTTGAGGTAAAGTTAATTACCACGTTTATTCGGAAATAAAGATAATACTATGTGGGATTTTAACTGATGCTTCTAAATAATGCAGGTCCTTGAAACCATTTTGAAACAAGACAGTTAATCTTAAAAATAATTAAGCGGAATAATATTTTTCATTGGATTGTAAATGAATTTGAAGGTTAGCTAGTTGGTGCTTTCGTAAAAGAATTTAATCATAAATGAAAAGCTTGGAATACAAGCACAGAAAAATAGAAAAGGTAAGAAGAGAGGATGATGATTGATGGAGAGAAGAATACACGAGTAAAGTAGAAAGTCGAGACAGTTACGGACAGATAACCCATTTTGTACAATATTAGGTTACAAGACAATAATAAAATTACTAATGGTAATCAACATAAGTTTTGCGGTGAGAAAAACTTTCATCATAATGCGGCATTATTAATCCTATACAAATTATGGAATTAAAATTTATAAATTTAAGCAATTATAAACTGGCCTTTTATCAGAAATTATAAACAAAGCGATTACAAACGAAGCAATACGAACATAATTAAAATAAACAAAGCAAATATAAATTAAGAGACCGGAAACATTTTATTTTACAAACTAAATGTAAAGAAAGTTCTAAACTATCTCGATTACTTCTAACAATGGACCTCTCAAAACACGAAAGTCTAACGTTAAAAAATAGAGACAGAGAGATTCAGATAGAGACAGAGGGAGGGAGAGAGAGAGAGCGAACATGTTAGGAGGGGGAAAGCAGGAACTCGGCCGAAAATCTCGATGGTAGGTCACGAGACAGAATCTCAGATTATCTCTGCCCTTAATGTAACTATTCGAATCCCTTCTTCTCCCCTCTACCCCCCTCTACCCATAAAACTTCCCTCGAGAGCACGCAAGAGGACGAAGCCTTCGTTCGTCACGGGGAGACCGCCCGATTGATTGACGGCTTCCTCCGATTGACTGATCGCCCCGCGAACCTACGCACGCATCCGCCAAGACCTATTCCCCCCACTTCTATTTTTAAATCAACGCCTAACAGAGGAAGACGGACACGTACTCTCTCTCTGGGAGAATTCCCCTCTACATCCACAACGCCATCGCAATTCCTTCCACCTGAAAAATGGCCGAGGAAAATTGGTGACGTCACGTAATTGTCGAACGATGAGCGCAGAAGGTTGGAGGGTATGGTGGCGAATGTTCGAGTTCCTTCTTTATCTTAGTGTAGAATTCCGCGAGGATCGCTACGATTGCCAGAAATTGTTCCATCTGCACGTTGTTCGTTGAGTCAGCGAAGATCGGAGAGTGGTGAATAGATCAAACAAAGACTTCCGCTCGAGTCATCGTAAAAGGAAAGCTTTCTTATCGAAATGCGG
Organism: Tanypteryx hageni; assembly: GCA_028673005.1. NCBI lineage: Eukaryota > Metazoa > Arthropoda > Insecta > Odonata > Petaluridae > Tanypteryx > Tanypteryx hageni. The sequence goes on along the minus strand of CM054115.1, from coordinate 66,426,941 downwards.
CGACGAACGCGCGATAAAAAAATGTGTGGGAGGTAAACATCGAAAAGGTTTTTTTCCATTAGAATTCCCAAGTTTCGGATCGTAATTCGCGAATTATTTTTGTTTTATCTTGAGATTTGAAACATGGAGGTACGACTGCAATTCGATGTAACGATTACACACGCATTGCTGATCGGCGTGAAGTACGAAAGCGCGCCAAAAGTTGCTTTATTAGCGTCTTCCGTTTCGTCGAATTGTTTCCGATGTAACCCGGACGCTACAGTTTCAGAATTATGACCTAATGAATAAATATTACGGACAACAAAAAGGTAGCGCTCGAAAAAAATGGGACGCCTTATTTATTCAGTTTCCTCCTAGTGTTCAAAACGATCCATATAACCGCTAATCGTATCTGACGTCTTGAATCATAAATCGTACGCATAAAAAACACGACATTATTGTCGTGTTTTTTAAGATGGGATACCACCAAATGAAGGCCCATACAGTCAAGTTCATATATTCAGTAGCGAAATTGAAATACGGCCAAAGTAGGCAATGGCCTGCGGGCGGCGAGATTTCGGGGCGGCAATAAAAATGGGATTCAGGGCGAGATTAAAAAAATAATATTACGCAGACTTTTGATGAATTAGACTATTATGAACCAAAGACGGAAGGATGGGCAGACAAACCACATACACGAGCGATTCTTTTTACGATAAAAACGCTAAAAAATAATTTGGCCTAGGGGCGGGAAATTTCCAAATCCGTCCCACTGCATATAGTACATACAATTCTCGAGGTATTTATTCCAGCTATCCTAAACACAAATCACTTATTCTCAGGACTCTGCATTTAAAAAGGCCCGGCGTAAGTCTAAGAAAAGTCGATACATAAATATATTCGATAAAAAAGACCTATAGAGATGACCTCATAGCTGGAATTAAATCGACGACTTAGATAGGTCCAGCAACCATGAGCAGGTAAAGGAATCTACTGCCGATGGAACAACTACCCAGGAAAGCTGCATTGTAACTGAAATTTGCATGCATCTTGTCTTCCCAACGACTGTCGGAGCTATTTCAGTTCAAGTATAATAGAAATAAAGAATCATTATTTTTATTGCAATGTAAATTCTTAATTAACAGTTAGCAAACGTTGTAAATGTCCACCAATTATTAGTGTTTGGTGAAAAAGCATTCTTTCATACGACAGACTTGTTATGACGTTTACTTTGTTACGTGGCACTTTTAGCCCTATGCACCTTTATAACGGAAAATAGATTCTCATGGTTACCGGCAGCTCGCGAAAAACAAACTTTTAAGCGAAGATTTTTTTCGTTTCAGAAATGAGAACTTTCTCACGCGAATCACCTATCGCGCCGGATATTTGTTTAGCGATAAAGATTGCGATAACCAGCCGATGTATTCCTCCTACCGGACAATTTTCCATTAGGGGAACAACGATAAGGAATTCTTACGCGCTAACACTCACATCCAAAGAAAATATAGTTTCCTGCGGTCCCTGATAATTTCTTTATCCAGAACCAACCGCCGTAGTTAAAAAAAGGTCTAATCGTCTAAATTTTTATAATCTCATCTTTCCGTAAGTTGTTACGTGCACGTGGTGAAAATAAACTTAACGACCAAGACACAAAAATACGAAAACCAGAGAACTATTCAGAGCGAAAATTTCCACAATAAATTTTCACTTTGTATTTTTCTGGTTAAATTCTTAATCTAATCTTGTTTACAATTTTTTTAGAGGAAATCGTTAAATATTAACAAATATGAAAGGTAAACATTCTGGTGTTCAAAAAAGGATATTAAATACAAATAGTCGAGTATTTTTTGTTCCTTGCCATGCTCACTTTGAATCTTGTTGTTAACGATGCAGTCTCATTTTTAGCCTACTTTCCAGAATGGAAATAGGCTTCTAGTTTTTTCGTTGTGTCTGTCCGTCTGTCTGTGTATACGTAACTTTTGAACCAATAGACCGATTTTCATGAAACTTGGTGGAAATCTCTTGCTACATGGGCCGAGCTCCCGAGGATAGCTTTTGTTGCGAATATTGAAGTCCCGGGTTCAATTCAAGAAACTATCCATTCGATTTATATGGAAAATCTGAAATCCATCGGGCAGAGTAATTTTCTCTTGCACATTAAAATATCTTAGAATTGTAATATCGGAGCGAGTTTTGTAGTTCCTTTACGAAAGGAATGAAGATTCTAATTTTTATCGTAGAATTTTGTTTTTCGATAGTATTTCTTAGAATTTCGCGTAAATACTGGCGATTTTGCAGTTTTATCACTCATTACGATTATTGCCGTAGCAACAACTATTGTTGGACTCAGATTCTAATACGTACACTCATTAATTTTGCCGCACAAATACGCGTGATCAATTTAATATTCCGTTTGAATGTATTTGTAGTATTTTATAACGTTAAATTATGAAATTTTGGAACACAAAGAGCTACATCTCCGCGATGACTTTAAGGTTATTAAAGCCAATATAAGTATTAAATAAATGATTAAATGGAAAGTAGGTATCATAAGTTCTCTTTGAATCATCTTTTTTAGTTTAGTACAAGCAATTTACGTTTTTATGAGCGGATCTACACGACACTGGTCTGTTTTAATGAAGTTCATAATTAAATTCGCATTAAAACCTTTGAGTGAAACAAGATGGGAAAGGAGAATAGATGCGATCAGAACATTTAGATTTGATCTTGGTGAAATTTAAGATTCTCTTTATGAAATATGTCAAGATTCATCCTACGATTCAATTGTTCGGCATGAAGCAGAATCATTGGCAAATCGAATGAACGATTTTCGGTGCTGTGTTGTTATTTGGTATAATATTTTAGATGTAAGTAATGTAGCCAGCAAATGTTCACAACAAAAAAGTACGCATTTCGCAAGTTGTTGGAATATTAAGAGAAACGCTAGCACAACTTAAGAAATGTCGCCGTGACATTGTAATTAATGAAGTTTTAAAAGATGCTAGAAAAATTGACATTGATATGAATGTTGAGCCAATATTTTTTCGAAAAATTGCATTCATCCACGACAAAAAATCAAATTCTGCTCTCGATGGACCTCGAACCGATCTAGATACACGATTTCAAGTAGAATTCTTTTACTGTATGTATGATGCAGCAACTGTGCCTACTGAAGAAAGACTTACTCAATAATTTATTCAATTTTTTGTACGATGTAAATAGTATTAAAAATACGAGTATATCTAAAGAGGAGCTTTTAAAAAATTACATGGGTCTGCAAGCAGCACTGACAAATTCGAAGGATATCAACGAGACCGATTTGGACGGTTTAGAAACGTATGAGGAACTGACATCATTGTCTGTTTTAATAAAACCTGATTAAACGCCATTAGAAGTGTTGCAATTCATTTTACAAAATGAATTTGCTCCCAATGTCGCGATTGCGCTACGTATTATGTTAACTCTCCCAATAACGGTAGCTTCAAGCGAAAGGAATTTCTCCTAATTAAAACAAACTTTTTTGTAAAAAATGTGTACAATTATATTTATTTTTCTGTAAATATAGGCTGTTTTTATTACTTTTATTTTTAAATTTTTTGTGAAATTTCATGTTTTTCTGTAAATATACGGCGTTTTTTAGTTTATTGTTAATTTATTCATAAATAAAATGAATGCAGCATTAGGATAATTAGATGATATGAAAATACTAAACAATCAATTTTTAATTCATGTGCAATACGGAATTTATGTATTCATGGGGCGCCAAAATTGAAATCTGCTTGGGGCGCAAAATGTCTTGAGCCCTGCTATGGAAAAATAAAGAGAGCTGAAAAAACGGAATTTTGGGTTCAAGATAATGCTCTTAAGTACAAATGTCGACAAAATGCCATTCTTACGTACCATACCTGCTCTTCAATGGCCATGTTGGCTGCCTTCTTGAAGACAGAAACCCTCGAGACCATTTGAATTCCCGCGTCGCGAAGCGGTGCGGTCAAGTCATAATCACTCCTAAATATAGGTGAAGCGCGATTTTCTTAAATGCCAATAAAAAACTATTTCGGTGTAGTTTTTCACAGGGAATACGAATAATTCATCAAAAAATACATATCTTAATCGATTATTCTGAAATAAAATTGAGGCAGTCTTCCTTGATCTGAAATCATACCTCCTGCTGAGAGGGTTGCCTTCGAGTCGACTCTTCGCGAGCGATGGGTCGAAACCCTCACCGCAAGTATCTATTGTGCTTCAAAAACTGGGCATAGTCCCATCTAGCCAGGTATATATCTACGTCTGCCCCCACACAGAAGGGCTTAAGCTGAATAAATGAATCTCTTCGACACAATGGTATGCCATCGACGCACATTAAGGTTCACTAAAACTTAAAGAAAATAATTGAAGATATTTTTTGACATAGGAGCACTACTTTAAAAAGTTCATGATTTCAGGCGTCACTTTGTGGAACTTCTTCATGTTTAAGGAAAATAAAGAGCAAACTTCGCTCGATTCCACATAAGAAATTTATTGAAAAAAACAACCTAGGTTTCGTAGTCTAGCTAAACCATCAGTAGTACTGGCAAGCTTGACAGTTTGTTTGCCTAATGATGTAGCTAGGTTAAGAAACCTAGGTTGTTTTTTCAATAAGTTTCTTATGTGGAATCGTACTACTAAGTTTTCTCTTATTTTCCTTAAACAAGTACCACTTAAATTATTAGCACAACTCTATCGTAATTTAAACGAAATAAGAACGAATATTTTTGCAGATGAATAGTTGGACGCAACATAAATATTTTTTCTTGAACTTACCGAAAAAGGGCAGTAAATATATAGCATACAATATAAATAGAATTAAATCCTTAATTGGATTCAGATCATAGGAATTGGTACACCAGTACATCTGAAGCGACTGAAAAGTTTTCTTTGACTTTTAATTCATAGATAGTATTCGAATTTCGGGAGGGGGCGGGAATGTCGATGGTGTAGTGGTAAGGACGTTGGCCTGCCACATTAAGCGGCACCGAGCGCGAACACTGCGAAAGTGGGATTTTTTCCGAGGTCGCTCGACCCCCTACTTGTGCGGTTTGAGGAGACCGCGCAAAAGTCGAGGCTCCGTCCTCCGGAAGGGACGTTAAACAGCTGGCCCCCTTGGTGCTCTTCGCAAAGAGTAGACAAATGCCGGCACCGGTTTTCCCTCCTCCCTTCTGTGTGCGTGTCTGATGTGGAAGGCAACGGGAAACCACCACACAATGTATGTATGTTCCCTAGTCAAACCAATCAATGATTGGTAGGAGCTGTCGTAAGACAACACTAGAATGAATAAATGATGAATTCGAATTTCATTCGGCGAATGTTTCTCTCCCAAAATTTCATAAACCAAAGTAATACATTTCATTCCAATGAGAGATAGACTGGCATATTAAAAGAAAAAAGTTTTTGATTAAAGTTCTACAAGCAAAGAAACGATTAAAAATTTCAAGAAATTTTTTATTTATTTGGAAAAACATCCGTCAAACCTAAATTCGGAATGCTAATATAAATTTCATGGCTTTAAAATATATCTTCGATTTAAAATCCACACAAGGCCTATAATATCGAGTTATATGCTTATTCTATGCAATCATAAATGGTAGTTCTGTTCACAAGGATTCATGGGCGGTATGCGGGGTGACACTAAATAGGGGGGCGCTAAATCGGGGTTTGACTATAAGTATGTAGATTTGTATATATATTTTGATATGTATACACACACACACACACCGAAGGCCTTATGCGGCTCGCGAAGTAAGATACTTTATACCAGTGGTGAGCAACCTGTGGCCCCCGAGAGCGTTTTATGCGGCCGGCGAAGCTATGACCAAAAAGAGATTTCACACAAACTCATATCATATGCGTTCAACTCCATACAATAAAACACTTGATATTGAAATGTTTTTAACCCTATAAACCTAATTTAAACTTGATTTTCACTTATATTCTACCTTGTTCCATTTATTATTTAGAAAACATATGAATATTTAACCTTAATTTTGCTTTGACATTATTCTATAAACTATAATAATAAACTCTTAAAAATAGCATTACTTCAAAGCCATACTTAATTTATTTAATTTGAATTTTGAACTACTTCGACCAGCCTCTAAAATATCTGGTTTTGATAGTAAAAAGGCGTGGGAATCTTTACGATAGTAATTAAAATTGGTGCATACTTGAATTTCTGCCTTGACATGATCAACACTTAATTTGTTTCGATCTTGACACAAAAATTCATTAATGACATTGAACATCCGTTCGCAGGCTGCGTTGGATACTACTATATATATATAATTTAAGGTAAAACGACTAGTGAAGTTGAAAATTACATGATTACGAAAATTTTAGGCTCCCGGACAAGTTCTACCAGATTCCGGGATAGATGTATCTAAGGTGGGTTAATTCCGGGAGACTCCCGGAATTCCGCGAGAGGTGGCAACCCCTTATATAAAGCCTCATGTGGCCGTTTTAATAAATAGTTTGGTGACCTCTGCTCTACGCAGTTGGGGTACAGAAGAATGTTCTTAACATGGAATGCGGCCCGCGGATTCGGTACGATGCCTTGTGACCCGCGGATTTCGTGCAGTACCATCATGCGGCCCACACATGACTTAAGTTTGAGACTCCTGTACTACGGGGAATGGGATCTATGTTCCCTCACCTCTGTCACTACGGTGGTCGCGTGCTCCGAGTGGTCAAAGGTCCAACCGTGGCGGCATGGCACAGTGGAAGGGGGAACCGGAGAGGAGCTGAGTATCTCCCCCCCTCTCTCCTCCCTCTCTTCCCATTCCTCCCCCTCCGCTTCACTTTCTAGCGAAGAATCTACCATCGGCAGCATCAGGGAAGAGTAGTTGAGGTCGTACATGCGACATTGGCTGTAGCGGAGGGAGCCATCTCTCCACTCCAAGGGAATGCTGTGGAATCGACCGAGAGAGAGAAAGAGGGTACAGGAAGAACCTTTTCCAAGAGGAGGGACTTAAGAAAATTAAATTATACGAAGAGTAATTCATACATAAATTTTTAATATTCATCGATTAGTTTCTTACCATAGGGAAGAAATTGTTAAGTGATTGCGGTATTTGGTCAAAAAATGGCCTATTACTTGCTTGATTTCAGCCTTACCTCATATTTTTTTACGTTTTGTGTGTTTACAAGCAGAGGTTTTCTCTAGGTATCATTTATGATACATAAACGATTTTTTTCGAATACTTGGATGCAATATACTTTTAACATAGGCGAATGTCATATTACAAAATCGAAAAAATCCTCAAAACTTGATCTTTGAAATTTTCTCACGGCCCGATCAGTCATTTGAAAGATTTTATGTGGCCCGCACAGTGGTTCGTGAAGCTTCATGTGGCCCTTTCAGTAAAAAGTTTGGTGACCCCTGCTATAAGTAAATAAATAAATGAATTAATCCTTAAGTAGACGCACTGGCGTACGGAATGCGTCAACGCATTTTGGAATGCTGGCAATTTGTTAATTTTGCTTCATATGCCTTGTTCTTTTGTGACCCATCGGTATTGCCCGAGTAGTCGAACAAGTTTTTTTTGCAACCTTTTATCTATTGTTCTTGCGGAGTAAAACACTCGCGAAGCTGTGTGCGTCGCTTCTACTGTGCTATATAACTACGCATCGTGATTTGCCAGTAAAATTTTTTAAATATTTCAAGAACGTTATTTTTTTAGCATTATTTCTTCTGCTGATACAAATTTTGGCCTAAAATGGAGTTTATTTTAATATTTTATAGATACAAATGTTTAATGCTATAATGTCATACTATCCTAAATATATCATGCAAGTTTAGTTCGTATATAATGTAGAAAATACAATAATTTTAAAATTAGGAATTATATATATATATATATATATATATATATATATATATATATATATATATATATATATATATATATCTTAAAAAACTGAATAAACAAACATTAGAATGAAATTATCGTTATAATTGGTTTACAGCCGCGTTTTCCACATAAAGCAATGGCGCATTCTGTGAGCCACGCTCCCAATTGCGTAAAAAGTTTTTGTCGCGTCCAGTTAAGGTTTAAAAATGAATTGTCTGACTTTCATGGCTTCAATCCAACAAATCACCAAAGGACTTCAATAAAACGGTCGAGTAAAACTTTCAGTTGCAAAATGGCTGCCTTCAGAACCAATTCATCGATCTTCATACTGTAAAATTCGAGGTTCGCTGAATTATCGCAGAGGACGGATACTTCTTAGCTAGAATGCACCTCTGATTTACCAATTCGTTTTATGGCTGCAAAATTGATCTCGATCACTCAATAAAACTCTGGATAACCTTCTTAAAAACTAGACGTAAGATGTTGACTATTCTTACAGAATGGAATTAATTGGATATGAATCCAAAGAGATAGGAGTAAAAAATTATATGGTTTAGAAGGATATTTTGAAATAGCAACTCAAGGGAACTGCGAATCGGTATGACTTAGCATCTTTTTGGCTAGCAGAGAACCCGGGTTTGCTTACAATGCAAGATCCGAGCATTTCCTTCCATATCCCCTTTTAAAGTTAGTCACGGTATTATCAGTACGACTGTTAAACTATAAACTGATTTTCCCGAAAGTGTCTTTCGCTGCCCTCTCCGTCCCAAAAGTGATTTTACAGAGTATTATGATTCGAATCGATTGTTTTCTCGCTCTTGATTCGCCGTATTACTCCACTAAGATCAAATATCATGCCAAACATGTAACGTTTAAAAATATCTCTATAATTAAAAAGTAAGATAATAATGGTTTTACGGTCGAATCCTTCGAAAAACTAAACTGGGGGATAGCGAAAGATTTATATAAAACCATGATCGAAAGACTGACAACAGATAGCGAGTTCGTATCAAATAAATTGCACGGGCAACTCCTACAGCGATAAAAAAGTTGCGTAAAATTTTAAGGCATGTTTAATTAAACTGTTTTGCCGAGCAATTTAAGTTACCTTTATCACTTATTAATATTCACCGTTGCTGTAAAAACAGCGCTATTAAACGACTTCGATTCTACTATCGCAGGGTTTTCCCACTTGGTGTTAGCGAGCGCCGCTTTTTTCTTAGGCAGCCTGGCAGTACACGTCTGGGGTGCACAATATCGTACTCTAGAGTTTCATTAATTTTATTTGTTAATTTATATAACTTCTAAATGTATTAATATATTAGTAATGTCTTTGAAATTTTATTCGTGATCATTCCTAATGGTGGCGGTGGTGTTCGCTTAATGTTCTATGAAATAACTTGGAGCTCTTAAGAATGAATAGGTTGAGAGTCCGTTCTAACGATAGGTCTGTCCTGAATCTGATGGACATTTTCTCGAATGTCTGAGAAGAAAAAAGGTTGAGTTAAGAATGCAGGATCAGCTGAATTACATGTGCCTCTTTATCGCTTACGCAAGGACACCGTCTTTTCCGCCTCCGGAGTTATGCGCGATTCATCATTGAGAAGAAAAAAAAAGAAGGCAAAAAAAGAAGAAAAAAACGCTGGCCGTTGGCTTATTCGTCAAGTATATTCAATCGTAACACCTAATTCGGTCGATACGTTAAGCAACAGGTGAAATGGCATCCTATTACTTTCGTATTAACATTTTGACTGGAATTAGAATGTCAAATAACGTTTGAAACCCATCACATCCTTTTATTGGATATATTTCGTCTAACGTAACAATAGATCTTTTAGGTGAATGGTATTTTGAAGAATGCCATCCATAAATTCGAACACGGCCTGAGATGCGTTACGCTTCAAATTTCCCGAAATAAAAATCTTAACGTTTCCTTTTTACAACCATTTACCGAGCAACAATACACGGCAATGAATCTTTTCAAACATCACTTGCTATGTAAATTCAGTGCATAAGGGAAATCAAGCCATGGATTCTGAAGGCTTTTGACAACAAAGGCATAATGCATCCAAAGACATCCGACATTAAATTAGTAGGCTATTTCCTAACATGTGCTTAAGCGCCTATGCTTCGCGGAAAAAAGTCATGAAAAACCGTAGCAGGTCCATCGTTTAGGCTTCAGATTGTTTTTAGCCTAATTTCCAGAATGGAAATAGGTTTATAGTTTTGTCGTTGTGTCTGCCTGTCCGTCCCTTCCTATTAACTTTTGAAACAATAGACCGATTTTCATGAACTTGGTGAAAATCTCTTGCTACATGGCCCGAGCTGTTATTTTTGACGCACAAATACGCGTGATCAATTTAATATTCCGCTCGAATGTGTCTGTAGTATTTTATAACGTTAAATTTTGAAATTTGGGAACACAAAGAGCTACATATCCGTGATGACTTTAAAGCTATTAAAGCCAATATAAGTATAAAATAAATGATTAAATGGAAAGTAGGCATCATAAGTTCTGTTTGGATCACCTTGTTTTTTTATGCAAAGAGTTCATTCTTAATCCAACATTAAATATTGCAAACCACTCAAAAATCCGGCATTCATGAGACTATCAAGTCGCCAGCATCCGTAATTTCTCGGGTTTCAGAAACTTACGTCGATAGCTACGTCAAGTTCAAAATTATTCATTATGTAGCAAATAGCGTATTGAAAAATACTTAATTAGAAAATATTAAGCACAGAATAGCAAATAAAGAACAACGTACATTTATCTGTTATGAAACTCATGGAATTACAATTTTCGTTTTCTTTTCCAAATTGACAAGCGTAGGACGGAAAATGATTATAACTTCTCACTACCAAGAGGTTGAATTGACGGATGCGTTCCCTAGGGTCACTGAGTAGGATTGTTTTTTTTTAACGAAGCTTTACATGGCTATAACCATAAGATACGGTTTTGGGCTATTTAAAATAGGTTGGGTTGAGATGCTATAGGTACTACAGATTTTCAGTCCACTACCGAGACTGTATCCTTCATCCTCTCTGATATTGATTTTGGCAATTCAAAAACATAAGCAATTTTATTGACACGGGGTAGAAATTACACCACTCAAATACTTTAATGTGTATTCAAAACAATGCACAGCTAAACAAATATCTGTTGCAATAACTAACGAAAGGGTATTAAGATGAAGGCTCTCTCAGAAAAAGAATCCTAATTTCTTCATCACGTTGCCCCTTTCCCATGTATATTCAGCAAATGTAATTGGATGTTATTGGTAAATTAATCTCGCAATGGATGTATGGGAAAATTAATTTCACCAATCAGAATATTCCGAATCATAAATTTCCCGAAGAAACATTGATCATTGAAAAATTCGTAACTTTGGAATATTTCTATGAAACTTTCAAGCAAGAAGCCAAACGATTCCAATGATGGCAATTATTAACAAGTCGTTATTAAATGATGAGACGCTAAAGTCATAGAGATTTTGCTAGACTTGGACGTAAAAAATGTAATGGTCAATAATGGTGTATACATATGTAAACAATAATCTATCTTGAATAAGTTATGCATGCGTATACATAACATTTTATGGAAAACTGGAGGAAAATACATTTTCAAAACTTTGCCAGCTCCTATTTCCTCCCAAAGGAAAGCATCAACCAATTCATTTTCCTATAAAGACCGGACAACCAACTTTTGTTATACACAGCGAATAATGTCGTTAAAGAAACATTTCTAGTATTAATGGAAACACCTATCTTCTTGAAATACGAATCGCACATATTGGTTAGCAACTCCTCTGCGTGTAACTCTGGTACAGCACCGATAAATTTTTAGTTCATATTCGACTAACATTTTTCGCAAAAATCAAATCCTGAGCACCCACACAAAGTTTCGATGCGTACCTGAGGTTCTTAGCAACTTCTCTGCTCACGTTGGAGTTCTCCAGCTCGGGCACCCGACACCAATGGTCCGGCTTGGCCGCCATGAAAAGCTGGTTGTAGGCGTGAAACCCGCATGGGAAGACACCCGGAAGAAGGACGAACCACAGAAGTGTCTTCTGGTAAGTGCCAAACTCTCCCACGTCCGGCAGTATGGCATCCAGATCCATTTCGGCAAAGAAATCTGTCACCCACCCTTTTAATCCGATTCCGTCTCTTTCAATTAACGCGTCTCAAGGAATGAAATGCCACATAAGAGCCTAAACAAGGGGCAGAGGAATATAATTAAGGAATATGCAACTATGGCGTTCCCATTAGACAGGCCGACGGCTACTGCGGGCCCTCGCACAAAATGAAGCATCTCCCCCTCTCAGGACATCATTTCCCCTCCGCTTGTCATTCTCCGGACCCCCTCCATGGCTCACTAAATGAGCGTTCCCTCCTCCACATTTCCACCCCCAACCAAGCTACATCCCCATACTCCTTCCAGCCTCCTCACTTCCCCCCCACCCACCGAACGACTGTGTTAATCCGTCCGCCCCATTAGATCTACAATTTTCGTTTGCTGGCCAACGACCCCTTAGCATTCAGATCCGCATTCCTATTTCTTCCTTCTCCGCTTTCTTTTTCCGTTTATTTGACATGATAATTCATCCGAAATCTTAAAAAAAATTAACGCGAAGGCGCTAATGCTTGCAACTTGGAAGCGATGACAACATCTACAACGCACCCATATACAGCCGATCCTCTTCAACATGAATTCTCCAAAAATGGACCAGGATATTCCTGTTTACGCCGAGGCGCAACCACGATGGGAAGGGGCAGAGGGCATAAGCCTTATTACCTCCTCGCTAGCATCTTAGGGCGCTTTCACAATCTTTGGGTGGCTAAGTATGTGGAGTCACAGAATGCTCCATTTACCATTACGGTTTGCTTGCCGGGTTTTTAGGCGTTCTTTACCAGCGGAGCGGTAATTGCGGAACGCCTTATGGGTACGTCTGGTTCGCCCGTCCATCGTAACTTTCATCTTCTAAACCGCTGGACGGATTTTCATGAAATTAAGTATGAGTGATTGTTATTAAAATTTAACGCCCAATTGTAATTTTCAACTGAACCCGTCAATTAGAACTTCCACCTTACTTAATTACTTTAATAAACTTATACTCGTATCTCGTTAAATGGCATCCGTCAAGCATCAATGAAATACCAAACTTTTCTCTACCTAGCTCTTATATGATCGGTAACGTATACATTAAAAACATTATTCGGATAGAGAACAATATTTACTACAAGAAAGTCCGCGAGATCACGTTATTACGACTTATAGTTTTGGAGAGAAAAATTCGAGAAAACCCGAGCAAAAAATCGCATATTTTGTTTACATCGATCGCGAAGACGGTTCTCTCAGCAAACAAAAATTAAAAATTTCTCTCCCATGCTCTTATATGATGTGTGAGGTATACATTAAAACATTTATTTGGATGGAGAACAACATTTACTACAAGATAGTCCCCGAGACCATATAATTACGACTTATAGTCTTGGAGATAAAAATTTGAAAATCGCCCAAACTTTCGATACCGTTTCATACGTATTTCCCATTAATAACGCCTTTGAAATCTGTGTATTCCATTTATGGAGTATACTTTTCCATCTTGTTAAAGTGTCGCCATAACAGCACGCTTTATTCGCGAGGATAGGCCACCGTCTCACCAGAGTTGAATAATGCTGCCATTTAAATTTGAGGAGAATTAAAGAGATGCTCCTTATAGTAGCGTAGGATTCATATATATTGATGACCTACAAATATATCGTAATGAACAATATGTATTGGCGAAAAAAACCGTTACTAACGTATATAATATTTTTTTAGCGGCTAGTTAGCCCCTGACATGAAACTTCCGAATGCGCCATCACTACACAGTAACTTGCTTTAATCACCCAAAATATTTTATAACTCGAAAACTTTCCTCCTTATTATCTCTCCTCGTGACACTGCATGATTTATAGGCGTCAATTTTGATCAGATACAACGTAGCTTTAGTTGAATTTTTGAATGGAGGAACGGACTTTTTTAATTTGGTACGTTCCTCTGTACTTACGATATTGAAATACAACATAGATAAAAGAAACAAATTTATTTGATAAATTAGTCAAACTGCTTCTGATTTTATAGAGGCCACTAACTTTAAATTTCTAATACATCATAAAGTTTATAACAAAAATATATTAAATCCAACCATTTTTAACATTCGATTCTGATAATCTGGACCTATAAATTTGAAAGAAATTATCACCGCCGGTGATCAATCCTTGGGCATATTATTGAGACCTATTAATGGGCGTCGAAGTGTGTATTATCAAACAAAACTTCTAATTTAAACGATTACGGAAATAAAAGAAGGAATTGTTGAAGAGCAGAGACAAAAACAAAAATTTAACCAGTTTTGTTTATGCAGCCAATTGACGATATTACAGCATAACCGGACCTACGTCGCGAATACGCTGGCGGGACTTTTGTTTTTACTTGCATGCTTCTTCGTTTACGACTCAATTTCAGTGTCACGCATTCTGCTATTAATCTGTCCAAGTGTAATTGGATTAAATGGCAAGTCCCATTGGAGGGCACGGTAAGGCCAAGTATGATCCATTTCTCGAAATGGTACAGCAAAAATAGGAAATTTCAGTGCAGAAGATGAAGTAAAGCGAGCGCTATCAAATCTTAAAAAATTTACATATAAACGTTAAATTTTGTGAAAAAGCGGAAGCGAAATATAGATTACCAAAGAAACGAATACATAGAGCAGTATCAACCAATTTGCTTGGTATAAGCCGCCTCTTAGGAATTCCCGACGAAAATGTGCAGCGCGCCTAGAACGAATGCGATTAACGTTAACTCATAAAGCCAGGGTCAAACTTGAAAAAAATAACAAGCAAATATGTAACCATGGGCGGGATAAGATTTGAGAGCAAAACAAAAACATCGCGTAACCGAGGACGTAATAAACCCTTTTCTCTTTTCTACTGCTTCTTCCACCGAACAACACAATTTATTTAAAACTGGCCGAATGGAAGAAAAATAACACAAAACATTTATTAGGAAACATTATTTCGGAAAAGAACAAACTTAGTGGATGTCGCATCTTTTAGAATTTGTATTGGGAAGGCACAGTAGTATTAAATTTAGAGTTACAAATGGACAGAGAAATCAAAATACCGCAGCATAACATCGAATCTAACATCTTTGTTTGAAATTACTGCGCACAATCCATAGGGTTTTCTTCCACTTAAGTATTTTAAAATCTGTTTAATGTGAGCCTAATATTCGTCCATTGTCCTGTTCTCACAAACTAACCATCTGATTAAAAAGATGAGAATTAGTTAAATTTTTTTGAATCCTTTGATATCACTTATCTAGCTGATCTGCCATGACTTCCTACAAAGCTTAACACAACATCATCCATGTTTTAACTGCAACACACAACGCATTTACTTGGCTCTTCAAGTTGTGAACATAACACCAAGTAATTTACCAAGCAAATTAAAATAAATTTACATTGTTGAATGATGTCAAGGATCTATTAAATTACATGTATCAATAATTTTGCCAATTATTGAAACATCAACAAACTGTAGGCAGAAATCAAAGAACAAATAAAAAACTTTTCAGATGATATTTTGGCATGACTCCAAGTCACTTATTTTGGGGGCTGGATAATAAGATCAACCCACTTTTACCATTCTTGAAATTTATTATACAGGGTGTTCCAGAAGCCTGAATCCAAGGAGAAAATTGACATACTATAAGTTAAACAAATAGATTTCAAGAAATAAAATATCCTGATATCAGAATATAACAATGAGGAGAAGAGGGAAATAGTGCTGTTATATGATTCCGACATCAGACGTTAGTTTAAATTTAAGGATATAATGTCTATTTCTCCTATGGCAGGGGGCCGCAAACTTTTTCATAAGGTGAGAACCAAGTTACATTCTAAAGCAACCAGCGAGCACCACTATACTTCAGTAAGTCGGAATGATCAAAAATAAAATCAGATCAAATGAATAAAAAATGTTCTTTTGTATGTTTAGAAATAAAACAGGCGAACAAATCACATTAATGGTACTAGGAAAGATGATTCTTATAGAAGTGCACGGTAAGACTGTTAAAAGGACTCTATGGACCCAGAATTCTGGGACACCTTGTATTGTTTCAAACATATCCAAAAGTAGAATTAAAACATCAGCATTCATTAATAAAAGGCCATATTTACAAAATTAGGCTGCACTGCAATTCTGTTAATGCCCAAGTGCATCAAGTGGATAAAAAACAAAGTGTTAGTAGCAAAAGCACGTGGGTTTGGAAAATTTTTTTAATCAAGACACAAGGTTAATCTTAAGAATGGATCAGACTACAAATATAGAAACATGTTTATCACATAACATTTATTTTTAAATATGCTATACTCTAATCACAGTCCCTGCACATGGCAACAGGAATACTCAAAGAGAGAATTACAGTAGTAATCATGATACAAATAATCTTACTAATGCTGAAACTGTTTAAAAATCAAGGGAAAGCACGAGAAAGAAGGACAACTGCTCTCACTCAAGAGAAAATAGTCAAAGATGTAAAAATAAAATATTGGAGACCTCTTCATCCATTGATATATTGCAATTTTAAAGAGCCAGTCAAGAATCATTACACAACAAACAAATTTAAGAAGTAGGATGCATTAGTATTCACACATTTTCAAGCTTTTGACAATCTACTCGTATGACGAATAATGACATTCAGAATGAAATAACTGACTAAAGTGGTAGAAGGACATTATATTTGAGGGATTCCTACAGTTTGAGGGTAATTTGCATAGAAAAATAACTTCCAAGGTGTTTGTGATAGGAGTTTCCGTCTTACAATTTTAAATATACAAAACATACCATTTACAACAGGGTTGTTACTAAAATAGAATTTGATGACAAAGAGATATTAACCTTAACAACTTACATTTATAGAATTATGCATGTAAATAAATGCAATGTATATATGCACATGCAGAGTAAGAGAATTTCTTTTAGGAAAAAGGTAGTCAAGACTGAAAAACAAAATTACAATGCATATTAAGACTGGTATATTTGGCAATTAACATAAAAATTAACAATTTCTAACAGAATACATGAAAATCAAATCAATGTGAATGTTTTAATTTAATATCAAATGGTAACAATTTTTTTAAAAAAGTGTATTGGCGTGACATTAAAAAAATCTTTCTATTACTCCTGTAATAGTTTCTAAAATATGCTCACGGAATTTCACATAAATAAAATAATATGTTCAATACCTAAAATTATCATCAAGCTTGTCAGTGTTATTTAAAAAAAGATTATTTTACACAATCAAATAGCATTTGTCTAAATATTACAATAGAGCCTGAGAAATTACCTGCAAGCAAATTTGCAGATACATGGTCACACAAAAAGTCATCAGTTATAGGATAATAAAACCATTATGTGAAAAGGAATCAGAACTATGAGATATTTAGACAACCTCTCACCGATAAAATCAATTTTGCCACCAACTCGTGTGCTGCTTATTTTTCTTTTTTAAACAAACACACCAATTCAACAAGGTTTTGCTGCACCAAAATACTTCTCCTTTTATTGTCATTGTGCAGGAGAACTTTGAAAGTGAAATCCACTAGGATAGATGAACAAAGCAACAGCAAAGATGCTCACATAAGCAGTACATAAAACAACTAGCACCAGGACTTCATTCTCAATCACCTCCATCTCTACAACAATGTCACTTCAAGCACTTCCAGACTGTAATGGCCACACTCGGAACCAAAAAAGAAAATTGTGGAGTCGAGACTGGATATTTCAACCTCTTTCTCTCTCCATCATTTTCTTCCCTAGTAAAGATTCCCCACACTAGCCATCACGTCCATGATGTGGAAAAGGCAGTGCTTATGATGATTCACCATAAGAAGTAGTAAAGGACTCACTCAAGTCACATGCGATAACCCTCTCTCATAAATACGATGGGAAATTTCAAAAGCAGTATACACAATAAGCCAACATATTCAGAGTTTTACTCTTTTTTGTTAACCTGAACCACTTCTTTGTGTACCTACCTACCACTATCATGTACATTTTATAAAGCATTTTTTCCTGAAATTTCCATAAAACATATCAAAATTTGTTTTGAAATTGAGGATTTTTTCCATTTGAAACTTTTTCTCTCTTTTTCCTGGGAGACGAAAAACACTCCTTTCAACTTAACTTCAATGATACCTGAACATCATCAAATCACAGATACCTCATAGGTTTAAAAAGAATGACTTGTTTCACATTCTCCATCACATCACAAGCAAATTATTACTAACGGCGAAAAAGCTTAGGTTGAAGTGAGGGACCATGAGGAGGAGGTATACTTTCCTCCTCCAAAAAAATAATATTGATATACAAGCTCCTTATGGAAAAAATTATGCACAATACAATCATACAGAGATGCAAGAATAAAAAAAATCAATATCTGTTTTGTTTAGTCTTAAGTTAGCGATAGTGACAGATGGCAACAAACAACAGGAACTATGCCCAAGTCCCAAAAGAGGAAAATAAAAAACCGAGGAGACTCGATGCTATGGATAAAAACGGAACATTACAACGCACTGCCCATTTCTTTCACCATAACAATTCCGCTGCAAGTATCCTCACAGGGGGGGTTCATTTTTTAAAAAAGAAACGACCACCGTGCAGGAAGGGAGCTTTCGAGATGCAGGAAGAGGACAAAGAAAGCCAGGGAGAGGACATCTTTCCATTAAAATATCCGCCCCGGCCAACCCACTGCATTCCTAAGCACTTCACATCTCCCTCCTTGCATAAAATGAGTCTCCATTGGCATCAAACTTAGTGTGTTTGAGAGCTCCTAACAACATCTACTCGCCACCGATGCTCCCCGATCCACCTTCCTATCGACCAACACACGGTCTGGCGCTTCCTGTGCATCTCGTCCTGGAGTCTTGTCAAGGATCGCCTCTGCCAACTCGTTGAATGCCTGGCTTATGTTCAAGTTCTCCTTTGCCGATGTTTCCATAAAACGAATCCCGTGCTCGCGTGCGATCTGGATGTCATAGACAATTCAAAGATGAATTAGCGAGCTCACTTTATAGCTTGCATCGAATAAACGGCATACAAAACTCTTTTAACAACACTTAACCATTTTATGGCAATAAGATTTACATATGCCACTAATTTTGTCATAGAAAACTTTCATTCCTTTGCATAACACAAAAAATGCTACTATATTTGGTAGCATAGCACCAAGTTAAAAGCATGCAAAAACATTGTAAATTGGAGTTATATCAGAGATAAGCTTCATGAGAATGTTGTTTATGTATGGCACATACCAAAGTGTTTCCCATGTGTAAGGTGTAATTTGTCAAACCAATTCTTGGTTGCTACTCAAAAGTTGATGAATTTTTATCTATGAAAAGCCAATGGAAAAATTAACTAGTTAAAAGAAAACTGAACCATCAAGCTGATAATAAATCCTGCAAGACTTTCTTACTATTGTAGCTTATCAATCAGTCAGAAGCAACACTGCTCAACTACAGCTCACCAACTTTACTGATTGCTGACAAATATTATGAGCTGAACAAAAAGTAAACAAAAAGACTCCAACCATACTAACATTTTTCAATATTTCATGCATTTCAAATGAAAAACTTAACTATATTTTACATTTAAAAACAATTTGAGACAGATACAATTTCTAAATTGGACACTAATAGCAGATGTCTCTGACAAAAGTAACGATTAGAATAATTTGACAATTTTTACTTCTTGTAACGAAAGAAGCATTTTAGACATTTACCAAGCATCCTCTGATAGAGAGTTAATAAGCGAATGAGAGTTATGTGTGTGGTGACAGTTAAATAACATGCCTTCAATGATTTGGCATATTTTTCCACCACTATACCATTCAAATGAGAACAAGCAGCATAACCAGATTTCATGCAGTAGCCTAATTTAATTTTTCAAAGGATAACACATTCTCCAGCAACAACTATTACAGAAGTAAACAAGTACTATTGTCAGCCTAAACATCTTAAGGGATATAATAAAATGACTGCTAAAGAAATCAACAGAACCAGCAGCTACATCAATTTTTCCGGCTAATATTTTTGTCTAAGGCATAATTAGAAATATACTTATTATAAATAAAATTACAACATTTTGTCCTAAATAACAAAGACACAATGCTAGGAATTCATTAATCCAAGTTATCCCAATAATTTTGTGTTTTGGAAATGAAACAATTTTTCATAGAGAACGTTGAAGTTCTTACCCCACAACATATTAAATGAGATATTAAATTTCGAAATACACAATTATGAAAGACAACCCAAAAAGTGAAATATCAAAGACACTTCTTCAGATGTAAAAAATTTGACAGCTATGAGAACACCCAGATACAATGCAGGATTGGATCCAGAAACTTCCCAATGCGGGAGGGATCACCCTCTTAGCCCCTTCCCCCTCTTGAATCTGCCTCTGCTAACAACCCTATATTTGAAAATCTCTATCCTTACCAGAATTTTTATTTTCCTTGCCATACAAACCTAATCTGTGGCACAGAATGAAGGAATTTTGCACAATGAATTTAAGAATACATCCAGTGGATGGCAAAAGAGTTCACCCAAGGGGGGAAGAGGGGGGGTGATTGCCCCCTCTCCTCCCCCTTGGATCTGCCACTGATGCAATGTAAAAAACTCAAATTTGTATCTTTTCTTATCAATACAATCAAAATCAAGATGTTGTAAGCTATAAGGACTTTCCAGACATCTTACTCAATCTAATCCATTTGGAATTTAGTTATCTGTCCTTCAGAGATGACTTCAAATACTGAGTTGATAATTACAAAAATGACAAAAGCAAAAGTAGGTGTCAAAAAACACTTACTGCCATCCCCCTCTCTGTGCTCACCACCCTCTTGTCGGCCATGTCCTTCTTATTACCAAGAATCATCTTCTCTACATCCTCATTGGCATGCTAAAATCAACAACAAAAAGAAATTCAAAATAGGCGATTAAATAGAATCGCAAATATTTCCTAACCTAAAATATAAGTACATACTAGCTGTCCGAGCATGTGGAAAATTGCCAAGTTAATTCAATCATTACTTTCATTGTTGAATATATTCACAGGGCTAGGAATTTTTGTTTGGGGAAAGAAAAATTCTAGAAACCAGGAGAAAAATTCTAGCTTGATTGGGAGTTGAACCTGGGTCTTCCACTTGCCAGACAAATATTCTACCACTGAACTACAGTGCTGTGTTAATGGGAAGCAGTGTAGCATAACTTTCAATTGCATTTTAAAATCACTTACATCAATATTAGAATTTATACGTGTTTAAAGAATATGGGAACAAACTGATAACCATATTTATGTATGGGAGTGGATTTCTTATTTTAATTGAATTTTTTGCAATTTTTCTTGCAGGCCCTGTCTCCTTGGTCATGCTTCTTCCAATACTACTTGGTAAATTATAACTACAAATTAATTGCAAGCATAGCTGCAATGGGCTTACTAGTATTCATAAATTGTTCAAGGTTTGAATTGCCACTATATTATATGGAAGAAGAGACTGCTTAGTTTCAATCTTGCCCCAAATAAAGGCAAACATCTATCTGTATGGAAGGGAATAACAAACTGGCAAAAGGTTATAAAGTTAAATACCATTTCTGATGCCATCATTCCCGAAAAATCACAGTATTTACCTACATGTGCACCTTTAAGTCACTGTAAGTTTGTAATTGTGTTTAATTTGAATTAAGAAAACCTTTCCCACAATAGGTTTATCAACTTTCTTCTTCAACTACCTAATAATATCACTTGAAGCAAGTGGTTCTCAACAGATTGTCGAGACAATGGTGTGTCGTGAAGTGCCAGGTGGTTTCTCGCTGAAAATTTTAATAGGTAACAGCTTGTAAAAAATAACCTAAGTTTTTCTCCTCCTCTTATGTCCTTTTAGCTACAATAAAAACAATGTTTAGGCTCAAACTCTTGATTATTACACACTATTCCACCTTTTTTTAATTTGACAAATTGTAGTGTGTCACTCATGTGAGCATCAACCGTCATGTGTGTTGCAATGGAAAAAAGGTTGAGAATCACTGCTTTAAGCCATCCTATGCATAAAAAACATACGGACTGCAATTTTACTTTTTCCTTCCTTCCTGCCTATATCCACTATCAAAAGGCTACGGTTTGAGTTTATTTCTTTCTTTGCAGTCTTTAAATTTTTCTGGGAGTTCCTTAAAATATTATAATTTAACCTATTTGGAATTTTTAGAAATATTACAGGTATGGAGAAAAACTAAATGTGGTGGCCACATCATATTTTTCAACTTGCCTCATCAATATTCCGTAGCCACTTAACTATATTTTCAAAGCTTTTTTCATTAGTTATGTCATATACAAGCATTATTCCCATTGCCCCTCGATAGTATGATGTAGTAATTGTATGAAACCTTTCTTGACCAGCTGTGTCCCTGAAAATAGATAGAAGAAAATTACAATAAGGTTCAAAGTCAAAATACACACTGGCGACAAGTTTCTAGGTCTAATGCTTAATCACTTCAACATAAGGTGCAATAATAAATAATTAACACAAAAAGTTATCTTAGAGCAGGTTCGTACAATTTCATTTAAATCCAACTGAAGCATAACATCAGTTTTTAGCTCCAACTCTGTAATATATATATTCTACATTCTGCACTTGAACTTGTAAGAGATTCAGTAAAATAGTAGCTTAGATTTGGAGAATAGATGTTGGCTCACCATATTTGTAATTTAATTTTCTTCCCACGAAGCTCTACTGTTTTTATTTTGAAGTCAATTCCTGCACAGAAAAATAAGCAAGATTAATAATAGGCATCAACCATGTGAATCATATGCCTATGCTACCATGCATATGTTCTTAACTAGCTTTAACAAAAAAATTACACAGAAATCCATAATGTGAAAATTGTTTAGCTAGAAACTAAACCTTGTAATAATGTTAACAGCTTTACAATTTACTCAAGGATCCAACAAGATGTCACCTTCAATATTTATATAAATTCTGGTTCAAGTTCTTCTTTTGTACATCTTACCAGCTGAAATATATACATCAAGGATGCAATTGCATAAAACATTTTTTGTGGTCTGAAGGCTAAATTGAGCTGTCATCTATAAACCTGTTTAGCTAATGATCCATTAACAAGATAAAAGTTCCTTTAATAAGGTCCTCAAGAGATAGGACTCAAAGAAAAAGAATTTCACTTGAATTTTATACAATACTACTAATGAAAGCTGATAATGTTAATAAGAAGTTGAACTGTAGCAAGTTATTAAAAAAAACCGTGCAACAAAAAGAGCAGCCTAAAATAAATATCTGTCCAAAAATGCGTTTTCATGACATGACTTTCACTATAGTAGGAGAAATAATAATTTATTATGACAACTTGGGTCAAAATAAATGATTTACATTTTCTAAGAAACAGAACAGTAATCACAAGATAGAAAGTTGAGGAGATGGCTTCTTATACACTTCAACAGAAATTTGACATTTGAGGAGAAAAATTCGAAAAAGGAGAATCATGCTGGCTTGATAGCTTAGTTGGTTAAAGCACCTAAGTGGCTAGTGGGGGGACCCGGGTCTGATTCCCGGTCAAGTACAGGACTTTTTTCTCCTTCTCAAATGTCAAATTTCTCCAGAATGGTAATCAGTAAAATTACTGCGTGACTGCAATAACTTATTGTTAATTTCCATAACTAACATGAAAAACCATTTAAAAATTTATCCAGTGCATGATAGCAATCTATTCTGTACAAGTAGAGCATTACAGAGAAATTCAAAGGGAGAAGCAAAACTACCAGTTTAACAGAAATGTGTTTTTTCAGTTGATCTACCTTTTTTGTCCTCATTGCTCATTAATTAGCACCACACATTTAATTAGAAGTGTCTCTTTTTACTGTACAAATAAATCACTTGAGAAGATAAAAACAACTAGTACGGAATGCTGACTAATGCTTGGCATGCCATCATCATGTCACTGACCCACAGTTACTGCTGTTTGGAATGCATACGATGTAGGATAAGAAATAAATTGATAATTTATCTATCATTCTCGTAATTTTCCATTGATAGTTTCCATTTTATTACTGCTTAAGGATATTAGTTTTAAATTGTAACAATTCATTTGTTCACAATTAAATTGTAACATCAACGTGATCTACAACCAAAGAAAATATTCAAATCCAAGACTCCCAAAAATACCAATGTTCTAAGTGTCAGCTATAATTACCAGATTTAATTGCACATGGTGACTAATTGACCTATCCTAGAGCAATATCTGAGCTTCATAAACACGATGCTTCATTCCACAATAAGTGTAGGATAATTAATGAAACCCTCATTAGAAATGGTGGCCATTTCTATGGCAATTTTTTTTGACAACTATAACAAAACAAGATGATCCAAATGGAACTTATGATCCCTACTTTCCACATAATTATTTATTTAATACTTATATTGGCTTTAATAGCTTTAAAATCACTGCAGTTGAGTTACTCTTTGTGTTCCAAAATTTCATAATTTAGTGTTATAAAATATTACAAATACATTCAAACAGAAAACGAAATGGATCGCGTGTATTTGTGTAGCAAAAATACTAGAATATACCGAATCCAAGTCCAACAATAGTCACTGCGATGGCAACACTCTCGTAATGAGTGATAAAAACTGCAAAAACGCCAGTATTTACGTGGAATGCGAACAAATATGATAGATAACAACATTCTACAATAAAAATTAGAATCTCCATTCCTTTCCTCAGAGAAAAGCACAAATTCCGCTCCCATATTATAATTCTAAGATATTTTAATGAGCAAGAGAAAAATTATCCTGCACAATGGATTTCAGATTTTCCATGTAAATCAAATGGGAAGGATAGTTCCTGGAAATGAACCTGGGACTTTCAAACTTCGCAAAAAAAACTATCCTTGGGAGCTTGGCTCCAGTAGCACGAGATTTCCACCAAGTGTCATGAAAATCGGTCTATTGGTGCAAAAGTTAATAGGGTGAGACGGACAGACAGACAACGACTAAACTATAAGCCTATTTCCATTCTGGAAAGTAGGCTAAAAATGTCACTCATACATTTAGATAATAAAAAGAATACACATAATGCTGAGTAGTAAGCAATGTTTCTAGAGTTGAGTCACGATAACTTCCTCCAATGAGATAGTGGGTGAACATGTTTGGCAACCAATTGGTAAGCTTCCTCTGAGATAGCAAAAAATATTCCATGCCCAGCACAATAAGGATAACAAGAAGAGAGAAATGAAGTACCACACAAGGAAAAGAGATGGGTTAAATCAACAATAAGGGAATAAGATTTCTTTGGTAAAATAGACCCGAGTTCTAATATATCAACCCTAAATTTGGGTGATGAATTAAGTTGATAAAGAGGCAACTTCAGAATAATATTTTTAAATAAATAAGACAGCTATGATGGAAGTTCCTATTGTTATGGCTAATAGTGAGTATTTGAACACTGAATCAAAACTACAAAGGCAGCAATATTGACTTACGATGAAATTACGATAGAACCCCATAGACTATATGGGGGAAGGGCTGTCCAGATTAAGCTATAGTCCCTAAGACACAGTGAAAAATAGGAATATTATCTTACGGACGAAATGGTTTGCGGACCATGGATCTCTCATACGATACCTTCTACACAACAGCAATTTAGGTCCCATTACAACAGAGATGAAAACTTTATCTATTTGATACATTGCAGCAAGGCATTTCCATTGACTTTTCAAAGAAGTAACATGTCACACAAAAGTGGATTCAATTCAAAGATTGAGATAATAACTTCAGTGATAAAATGGTGGGGTAAACCAGATGCTACAAAGCAGGTGCCTTTGGAGAAAATTAGCCAATTGCTGATTCTGAAGTGTCATTCTGACCATCAATTGTCTCTTAACCAGTTTCGTTACCATTTCCTATCCAATTAATGTTGTGTGCAGAGTGAAAAATTTATTTAAGAAACTTAGGAAAAATTGTTCATTAAAACAACCTCAACAGTACAGAAAATAACTGATTCAAACAATAATTTCCTCGTAGAGAAGACTGACTGGACAAAAACCGGTTTGGCGGATGATGTCCATGAAAACCAAAGTCCAAAAGATTGGGGTTTTAGTATAATTAAATTCTCTTGGACTCGCACTTAAAAAGCATTATACTAAAAAACACAATGAAAGAAGTAAGGTTTCCAATCATTATAGAGTAGTGCAAATAAAAGTAACCAACCAACAGAATGTCAAAGATTAGGTCATGGTGTGGTTGTGAAAGCTTTGTAATAAAAAAGAACTAAGGATTTTAAAAAATCACGAGAATCAGAAAGCAAAGAATAACAAGAAACTCTTCCAATAAATAGAATGTAGTGCTCGACTGAATGAGCTCCCATTTCAGAGATTTAATTCATGATTTTATGATTTCAGAATGCATTGCTGAACTGCTATGGGTAATTCAAATGGTTTTATAGTTATTACAACATTAAAATATTTTGAAACTGTAACACTTCTGTATGGCAATGAACCTCAACCATTTGACAGCAATATGAATCTTTATTATGACTTATGACTCTCCAATCATAGGATGAATCACCTATTACCTAATTTCAAACATATCTCCGATTTAACCAAATTTTTTAAATGAGGGTATGTAAGAATTTGTGTAAAAGGAAATAACATACGGATTGTTATATTTGTTTTATGACATCTACTAATGCAAAAACAGATGGGATGATCAGAAAAACCTTAAGCATCTTTGACCTTTGTGGACACAGATGCTAACATCATGGCTGTGTAAAAATGAAAAAAATTTCAAGCTTTCTTTTATGAGTAGTATATGCTTCCTCACACATGCAAATGATTTCCAGAGGAATCAAAAAAATATTGTTTATATTAGTTAAAATAATTTACTGTCAAATGGAACACATGGCAGGTTAGAAATATTTTAAATAAGCATGACTCTACCATCAACATAAAGATGTGAAAAACCAGCCTAAACAATTTATGGCTGAGCTGTTTATGAGTTTGGCCTAACTTATCATCTCCCTATGTTCAGAGATTTAAATGACATCTGAATTGAATAATGAAAAAAGATTTTAAAATGTAGCAATTGAATACAAGAAACATAAAACCTTAATAAAGCAAACTAACATTTTATTATTCATCATCACTATCACTAACCTAAATGATGCAGACATTGAAACAAGCCAGTAAGTCGGAGCTGGGAAATACCGAGATTAAAATTTAACATGGCAGGTAAATTTCACATGGCAACAGCTCATACTTTTCTCTTTAAATTACATTTAGTCATATGTGGGTCATTTCCCTTCCTAAACCGTTGTAGTAAAACACCAAAATGCTCCATGCAATAGATAGGGTCAAAATGCTTGGTAGCAATAGAAATAGGTCACATATTTCTTAAGTGTCAGACAAAGATTCTTCCAGTTCCAAGCAAGATAAACAGAGCTTATTCACCCTGTCCTGTCAACATTTCATAATATTCTAAGAAAAAACACTCACATTTCACGGACAAATGTTGGGAAGTTTTTTATACTTCAACAACAGGGAAGGCACTCTTTTAATTGTGTTCCACAGGTGAAGTGCTCACTTTTTTAATCGTGTAAGGTTGAATATAAAGACTTAAAGGTAACAACTGAAGTGCAGAGTACTTTTAATAAGTTATGAAACTAATAATACACTTTAATGAGAGTGGGAGGGACATTGCTTGGCTTTCTAGTAGAACAAAATAAACTATGGCCATGATGCTAAATCATGAAAAATGTCTCATCATGGATGTGCTACATGGACATGAACATCTTTCCTGAATCTCACCTTCATTGTCAGATTCAAAGGATTGACGCAGTTTCATATCTAACCCTAACATTACACCAATATCAAAACTAGTTTTGACAACGGAGAACAAAAAACATCTTTTAGAAAAATTATCTAAAGAAAAAACATAAAACCTTTGCCTGATTCTTTAAACAACAAATTGGTAAGCAAAATTGTACTTGGAAAATTTTTAAAGTACTTATTTAAACAGCACTGGGTAAGCTGCAAAAAAGAGAGACCTAAACTGCTTGAGATTTTGGAAGAACAAACCTAAAGATAGAAAGTTCCTAGGTTCACATTTCACTAAAGGCCAACACAGAGATTGAAAAAGAATATGTTACCAACACTGGAAACACAAAAAAGTCAAAATACAAATTATAAAATTTATTATAAATGGTCTGGATACACTTAAAAAAGAGGCACTGCATAGAATAATAACAGGCAACCAAACACAAATGGATAACACTCTTGACAACTGAGCCACTCATCAGACTAACAGAAGTATAACTACACATTTTGCGCAACTTTTACACTAACTTTTAATTAAAATTCAAAAATTCTTTACTTGCATCGAATAAAAGAAAATCTGCTTTTGAAGAACTTATTCCTAAGTTGGTTTCAAAAGAAAGTGTTATGCACGGTATAAGTAGGTTGGATTTAACTGCTATGATTGGTTACCTTTCGCCAACTATTATCGTTATAATAAATACCTTGACATATATATATATATTTATAAACTGTAAAATACTTAAAGCAGTCTTGAGTGCAGTTGGGACTACAGGTTAAAAACACCACAATATAACTATTCACAGCATTTCAAAGGAAATATCAGAAATACCAGCGAATTACAACCGAGGACGACTATTTTGCAGCTGAAATGAAAACTGGGGTTACTCCAAGGTTTTATGGCTCCAAAGTTATCTAGACCACTTAGCAGATCAAGGTAAATTTTTTCATGACCAAGAACCAACTCTTTCATAAAAAGCCGCACGTATGTAATGTACGGATTCGGATGTCAGATATACGTGGTCAACCTCGTAATACTTATATTTCTAATAAGTTTGTTTTGAATTTCATGATATTTTGATTACGTTAGGAAGAAATGTCTCCAAGAACATGTAGCACTGCATTCTAGTTAACAGCTAAAACCTAATTAAAAATGTGTTATCATGGAAAGTTAATATTCCTACAGTAAAATTTTTATTCTCTACTTATAATATGAATTAGCCTAATTCCAACGGTGCGTTAACCAATCGCAAGGTCACTCACGAATAATGCAACGTCGCATTTGTTTAGAGAAAGGTTGTACGTATTGATAGCGGCAAAAAATTAAATTTTGGAAAATGTTACATTATCGCAACAGCTTCAGGTATAGGTCGATGGAATGAGTGGTTAACCTCACTAATATCTGTTATCGGGGATGTTGCTAATTTATTTAGTTTTCTGGGCTAATATCGTAAGATGTTAACGTTTATTAATGAGTCGCTATCTTCGTATATCTGATATAGGTTCATGTAAAAATTAAATCACGTCTTTAAATGAACTGGTAATCACTCTAATGATGCGCGAGGGCAAAAAAACCGCCAGAAAAATGTAAATACTTTTACATTTTCAGTCATTAAAATATATCTCGTGATAGGATGCAATACAACATAAAATTTAACTCTCGCTAAATATCTTTAAACACACAGTAATTAATTAATCATATTCCTTTCTAAATCGTGAAAGTGCAAATACAGTAAAGTAATACTTCTATTATACTACGTGCCAAGTAGTCACAAAAACATGAACTATAAACAAACGGATCAAACCGACGCACACATCGTCCTAAAGCGCCATAAACCATGGCTATTAGCATACTTAAATAGTTAACTACTTATTTACCATACTACTGTAACGAATGCAACCGCCCAAGAGCTGACAAAATTCACAGACCAAATTTTACGTGGCATATCAGCATGATTAACTCACCAATTGTAGAAATGAATGTTGATGTAAACGCATCATCTGAAAACCTAAAGAGAATACAAGTTTTCCCCACTCCTGAATCACCAATAAGGAGCAGCTTAAATAACAAATCATACGTCTTCTTCGCCATTTTGCTTTACTGCGACTCACATAGCAGAGTTGCCAGATGTACAAACTTAAATTTATTTAAGATGTTGCCAAAATGAATCAACATTTTCTAAGGCCATCCTCAGATACAAACTAAAAAAATGATCGGCATTTTTGATCTCTTTCATTTATTTATTACTTCACATTTCTATCATATTATTAATATTTCTCAAATTAACATTCTTAAAGGCAAGCAAGAAATAAATATAAAGTAATACGATATCTTGCGGTAAATACTTTACATTTTGAATTGCATTAACTTTAAATGGATATTCTCTAAAACAGGATAAAGTAAATCCTTGCAAGGGTATAAATTACTAAAGATAAAAATACCATATTACTTGATAGAGTCCGCTTATAGAATTTAATTGAGCATTCATAATAAAGAAAAGCGTATGTAGCATTATACAATTAAAGCTTTGTTATCCTGCAAGGGCGGGGATTTGAGGGTGCCGGATAATCAAATTTTCCGGTTATCTGAGCTGCCTATCTACCTAGGGTTCACTAACTGATAATAATAGTAAAACTGAAAATTTGGATAGGTACTAACGTAAACCATATAAAAACCAACGTATACACTATACTGAGTACCTCTGTATAGGACAAGCAAAATGTAATAATCTAATATATTATAACTAGACCGCGGATCTTGAGGTAAAAACCTATTTTTTTCCTGAGAAGATATCTCAATATACAATTGTATATATACGTTTCATGAATAATTAACCCCGAAAACGTATATTTTATGGTGCCTAAAAATGCCTATTTTGACATTAATGTCTAAAAATGCCTATTTCGACGTTAATGCTTATTTTTGTCTTTTTCATGCAAAAAAAGCCTAAAAAGGGCTAATTTACTAAAATAATCGACTATAAATGCAGATTTTGATATTATTCATATTTTTTAAACTGACTGTGCAATGTTCAGTCATGGGTTGGAAATGTCCTTCGCACCAAGGTCACGATCAAGTGGCGAACAACAGCTCGGACCTGTCTCGCGTTCGGCAGGGTTATTCTGTTTCCCAGTGTCACGTGATACGACAATGTAACAATGCCTTTAATCTGATGTTGCGTTTATTTCTCGTTGTTACATTGTCATATCGTGCGACACGGGAAAACGAGAATAACCCCGCAGTCCATCTCCAGACTGCAGAGGGTAAAGGTGAGAAGTGTGAACGTGAATATTGTGAAAGTGCAATGCCTAAAGTATCAAGTTCGAAAGCTTATTTAATACGTCAGTGGTTACAAGAGTTCCCGTACTTCACAACGGATGAAAAAATTATCTTCTGTCAAGCATGCAACAAGGAGGTAAGTACATTATAATGCTGGCTTGCAACGAATTATTGGCCGTGAATTGCTTGTTATCTTTGAGGCAAAAACCATCCACATCTTTTGTTTATACGAGCCATTTTATGGTAACTATAGAAGTGGTTATTCAAAATGTCCAGCAATCCAGCTGCGGACCTTCGTAGCTGTAAAGTAAATTTTATATTTTTGTCCCATTTCCATATTTATTAGATTATTTCCGTATTTTTAAGGTTAATTATTTCTTCATAATTTTTCTTTATAGGTTTCAAGTGATAAAAAAATCTCACCTAACTCAGCACATCCAAGGAGTGCTACATAAGGCAAATGTTGAACGCAAATCTAAGATGAAACAAATGCTTTTAACAAAAACTTCTGAGGGATCCAGCAAGAAGAATCAGTTTTATGCAGATTTGTGTCACGCAACTGTGGCAGCCAACATTCCATTCAGAACACTGGAAAATCCAACATTCAAGGAGTTCCTAGAACGATACTGCCATCAGTCGGTACCTTCCGAGTCAACGCTACGCAAGAATTACGTGCAACCCACGTACGATGACGCAATGCGCAGGATACGGGAGGACATTGGAGATTCACATATTTGGATATCGGTCGATGAAACCACTGATGCTCTTGGCAGATACATGGCCAACTTGGTTGTTGGGAAATTGGACCCAGATGCGCCATCCAGAGCCTACCTCATCTGCACGAAGCAACTTGCCAAAACAAACCAGGAAACAATAGCACACTTCGTGAACAACGGACTGAAAGTGCTGTATCCCAAAAATCTAGACGAAGAGAAAGTGCTGCTCCTATACACAGATGCTGCATCGTACATGGTGGTTGCTGCCATGCAGTTGCTCAAGGTGTTCTATCCCTCCCTTGTGCATGTGACATGCCTTGCCCATGGTTTGAACCGCGTAGCAGAGCAAATAAGACTGGAATTCCCCAAGGTGAACAAATTGATCTCCACCGTGAAGAAGGTCTTCGTCAAGGCACCAACAAGAATACAGGCTTTTCGAGAAAAACTGCCCGATGTCCCTCTGCTACCTGAGCCTGTGCTCACCCGCTGGGGCACATGGCTGAAAGCAGCTGAATATTACAGCGAGCGTATCCTTCATGTCAAGGAAGTTGTGACAAATCTAGCCGAGGATGCTGCCTGTGTCACTTCGGCAAAAATGTTGCTAGATGATCCCTCCATTCCCAAGGATTTGGCGTATATTAGATCCCACTATACATCCCTTGTGCAGATTATTGCTGAATTAGAGGGCTCAGGAAAACTCATCTACGAAAAAACTGCTATGCTGAATGAAGTGAAACAAAAAATAAAGTAAGCTCCAGGTGAAGTGGGGGAAAAAGTAAAAGCAAAACTAGAAAAGTTGCTACAAAAGAACTCAGGACTGCAGAGCCTATGTACAGCAGCAGATATACTGGCAGGAAAATCCAGTGAAGTTGAGTGCAAAATTCCATTTCAACATGTACCCAAGTTGAAGTTCGCCCCCGTCACGTCAGTTGATGTCGAACGTTCTTTTTCTGCTTACAAAATGATATTAACTGACAAACGCCATAGTTTTGTGGTAGAAAACTTAGAAAAGGTGCTTGTTATTTATTGTGAGGCCAAACGGGAAATTTGTGAAATAAACACAAAGAGGTGACAAATTCATTATGGGAATTTCGAATGAAACACTTTGTCAAACACTCTGCGTAGTACTTAAATATATACTTGAATAGTGTTTTCAGTCAGTATTACTATATGTAATATAGATAGTATTTTCTCGGTAACGCATGGGATATTAACCATAAGAATAAGTTTCAATGCATAGTAGTAAAATATTTTTGTTCTTTGAAAACACAAATCAATAAAGTTTGCGTGCGTGCATGTTTCAGTCTTTTTTCGTGAATTAAAGTTGATAGTTGACAGAAATGATGTTGTTTTTTACTGGACATAGTTTTTGGAAGTAGATTTTAGAGCCTATTTTACGTTTTATAAAGCTTATTTAAGGTACTTAAAGAGCCTATTTTAATCGCCTAAAACTTAATTTTTAGAACCTAAAAATCCGCGGTCTAATTATAACCGGCATGTCTCTGCATCCCTGCCTGCGTCTGAAGCCTTTCGGCATGAACGCAAATAAACCGGGAACGGTAGGCTCGATTTCGACAAATCTTTTCCCTGAATATTCGGCGCAAACTCCTCCAGGTTTTAAGTGGTTAGTCGTCCCCCGGAAAGGCATGGGTTCGATAGCAGGATAGTTTTCGTTTTTGCATTTGATTAACACGTAAAAGGCTAGAATACGATGTGTGGACCTTTATTCTTTAATATTTTAAAATATCTTACGATCGAGACTTTGACTCGAGATTTACGCCATTTAACGCAGAAAGAAACGAGGATTCTTATTTATACCGTCGATTCTGTTGTTTAATTCCGGTTTGCTCATATTTTAAGTTTATTTTCGATTTTCTCCGCTTTTTCGATATTTCAAAAAGGAAGTTGCCAGGGTAGCCGACATTGTTCATCTCGGATTTTTGCATTGTTAGACTCGGGATTCAAGTTTATTTGCACTAAGCTTGCAATAAAACGCGCGAAGGACAAAACAGATTAAGTCTCGAGTGACGTCACCTCCCAGTATAAACGCAAATAAATCAAGAACGGTCGGCTCGATTTCGACAAATCTTTCGCCTGAATACTCGGCGCAAACTCTTGCAGGTTTTAAGTGGGAAGTCGTCTACCGAAAAGGTATGAATGGTGTGAGCGATATAATTCTTTTAAGAGGGGCAATAAAAGTGGTTCAACTAATAACTCTTTGTATCAATTTTGTGTCATAGGAACTATCGCATTGGGTCACTTCACTCAAGCTTCTCTAGATGTTTTGCAGGAAGCACTGCAATGGGCCCCTAGTATTTTA
Source organism: Tanypteryx hageni (assembly GCA_028673005.1). Classification (NCBI taxonomy): domain Eukaryota; kingdom Metazoa; phylum Arthropoda; class Insecta; order Odonata; family Petaluridae; genus Tanypteryx; species Tanypteryx hageni. Next base: position 66,392,843 of record CM054115.1, on the reverse strand, counting down.
TCAAAAGATACTCTAATTAACCCTTTCGCTCCCAAGGTGCCGATATGTCAGCATAAAACAATATCTATTTTCCCAAAGTGGAACAGATGCCAGCACAAGTACATATTCCCGTTTTTCATGAAGATGTAGTTAATTGGGTCAAGTGAATAAAAATTAAGCAAATACTTAAAGCAAAAGAATTTGCTTTTGAGCGAATAAAAGTTTGCTTTTGCTTAAATGCATTTGCTACTCAGTTTTAAGCAAATGCTTAAATTTTACGGGAAAAAGCACTTAACAGTTCTTCCCTCACTTGTTTTTGTTTACATTTAAAATATTAGTTGTATGTCAAACTAGCAACAAATATATTAGGAAATATTCTAAAAATTGTTAATTAATTGATTTTTGTTTAACTATTTCTTTTATAACTGAATTCGATAGTATCAAAAATCATGGATACATTTTTATTCAATTAGTTAAACTTAAAACAAATAGTACAAGCATTTATTACAGGAAGTGGAGGGCCTATTGATATTCTCCGAGAAAGAGATTTTAAATAAACTTCTCATTTTCTTCAGGGAAACGATATAGAATTTTATAACCGTTGGTTTTTGAAGCTAGTCTTTTCTCGTATTTTTTTTTAACTTCTCGTATCACCCGCTCCATAGAAATTCGGACCCGGCACGGCCCGTACGTTGTCGAAGAAATTCTAGGCCCGGCCTGTGGCCCGTTTAAAGCCCCTCGGCTTGAAAAATGTAATTATTTTATTCCAAATTTTTTACCAACATCTGTGGGCTGTTCAATGATTTAAAAAGGATTTTTAAAATCCACATATTCGTGTGTCTTGGAAGACCAAAGACATAATTAATTACTATAAAAATACACAAATATAATGCTATAGGCAAATAATATATTAACCAATTCAGTACGGAGGTCTAGTGTGATTCGTCCTCCCTGCTGAATGGGTTAAATAAAATCTAGTAGTATAGGTACGTAAATTTCAGACACTGATTAATATATTCCGGCTCTCCAAATCCCGAAAATTTTTATAACATCCAGCAATTTTTAAAGCCAGGTCCGGGCCCGTAATGGATTTCAAAGGATCGACCCAAACCCGGCCCATGGGCGGAAGCTCGGCCCGTGCAGGACTCTACTTGACTCTGCACCATAAACTCTGCCGTATCAATTTATATTTTGGTCATTTATTATGAAAATAGAGTAGGTACTATTTAGGGTCAATTATAATGAAAACAACGTACTTAAAAATATCTTAGCGAGCTCTTTACCTCACTTAATAAATATAAGCATATGCTAAAAGCATTACACGATTTTATTCACACAATATTAAGCAACTGCTAAAGAAAAATCATAAAAAAACAATTGTTTATTCTTTTTAGCAAAAGCAAATGCTATTTTTTTATTCACCCCAAATCAAGCATTTGCTTTAAACTGGTAGAAATCTTAAGCATTAGCATTTGCTTATTTTTTATTCACTCGACCAAGTGTTTCAGCAATAGATTTCACTTTATGTCGATCTCCTTTTATTTATTTTCTTACGCTGTAAGAAAAGCTCCGAAAACTTACGGTTTGGAAATATTCCGGTTATTAAAGTTTTCCGGATATTTAGGTGCAGGATAACAAAGCTTTTCTGTACAATAGTTTCAAAGAATACCGAGAATCACTAGTACTATGAATAAAAATTCGCTAGCATCCTGAATATTTAGGGCAAAATACAACTCAACTAAAATTTGTCAAGAAGTAGGTAGGCACATTCATCGTAAATTGCAATGTTACACTTTAACTGTGTGAAAAATGTACGCAATATAACTTCCATAAACATATTTTGGAGAATGAATTTTCTTACTACGTAAACATATAGCATTTATACTATATTCTCCTTTCAAAACCTTTTCTAAATCAACTGGTACGCAATATTGAACAAGTAATATGATACAGTTTTATTATGAGATATGAGACTGATGCCAGCTAATGAGGGTGAATTGGATAATTATAACTCGGGATTAATGTGTTCAATCAAGGTAGTCATTTTAAGTTAAACCTATGCAATGTAGGCAAAACTCCTTTATAAAAGGTGAAGATTATTCCAATGTTGGTAACAGTAGCAAACGATAGGTCGGAAGTTAAACATCGGAATTTATTTTCACTGAAGATAAACATGTTGGCAGTCAATTTAACATGCTGAAGGTGTACTGCAATATTTTGTTTTGTGTTATCTTTCATCTGTAATAACCGTTACTAAAGATAATTTCACAGAAAAGAATGGAATAAAATAAGCAATTGAATGCCAAACGTCTTTTTCTTGAAACATGGAAAGCCGGATACAAATAAGATCATTAGAGAAGCAAGATGATAATTACAAAGCAGATAAAGCAGAGGTTAAATTATTATGGTTTGATATTAGTGGCTTTAGTTCATACGCGCAATTTTTAATTTGTTGCACCGGTGTGTTCGTGTTTTACTTAATGTATGGATACTTACAGGTAAGGAAATTGTATGACAATTTTGTGTACATGTAGTTTTTTATTTTCTCTAGTCTCCAAAAGTAACATCCTTTCACAGGAATTAATATTCACTTTAGAAGGATTCAAACCTTATGGTTGGTATCTTACTCTAGTCCAGTTTGCGTATTATTCTGCCTTTGGGTGGACAGAACGGAAACTGCAGAGTTATTCCGAAAGAAAGTAAGTAATTTTCTGTATAATATACTGTGATTATAGAACTAGTGTTAATTATTTGCTTTGGGCGAATAATTTTTTGGTGCTGTTCCTTATAGGATTCCTTTGAAGACCTACCTACTACTTGCATTGCTCACATTAGGCACAATGGGTTTTTCAAACTCCTCGTTGGGTTACCTGAACTATCCAACTCAAGTTATATTTAAATGCTGTAAACTCATCCCAGTTTTAATTGGTGGTATGCTAATTCAGGGAAAACGCTATGGAATGATTGATTTTGTGGCAGCGCTGTGTATGTGTCTTGGTTTGTCGTTATTCACCCTGGCTGATAGTATGATATCACCTAACTTCAATTTAATAGGTAAATAATAATTTAACCGGCTAAAGAAAGGCAAAGGGAAATACGATTATAATTACTGTTATTGGATAAAATATCTTTAAATCTTCACTCATGATCTTAGCATTTGCACCTGTCAGTACCTATCTTAAGTTCATATTAATGCCCAGAAATTTCTAATGTAATGCACATATCTAATACCACCAATACAGTCATACAAAAACATCTACAATGCTCATGCTATGCTAACTAATATGAGTGTATACCACTAATCATGTTTGATTTAGTCACATGTAGAATTATTAGTAAATTGTGTTATTAGTGCTCATGTTCCAAAGTTATAAAAGTTAAAACTTGAATGCATAAGTATCTTTGATCTTAACAAATGTTTATGTGATTAGACTCATTTGTCATGTTATAGGGGTTCTTATGATAAGCAGTGCACTTGTATGTGATGCAGCAATTGGAAATGTGCAAGAAAAATCCATGAAAATGCATAAAGCCCCAAACACAGAAGTTGTGCTTTACTCATACGCAATTGGATTTGTGTATTTGTTCCTCATTATGCTGATTACTGGTGATTTACAGAGAGGCATAACATTTTGCTCAAAGGTGAGACTGTGCGCCATTATTTTATAGGCCACTAAATTTAATGCAAGATCCATTTATTAATGCCTGTATCTGTAAATATTGTAGATGGATAAAGATATTTACACTTAAATTACAAATTTAATTTTTTAATTCTCTACTTCCATTATTCATCAGCATCCATGGGAAACATATGGATATGGACTTTTGTTTTCAGTGTCAGGTTACTTAGGACTCCAGGTGGTCCTCACTTTAGTGAGAACATGTGGTGCTTTAGCAGCCGCGACAGTGACTACATGCCGTAAGGCTGTGACCATTGTCATATCATTCATGTTCTTTCAGAAGCCATTCACATTCCAGTAAGTTGGAATTAAATGTTTTTAATGTAACAATAGAAACAATTTTGCATCACCCATAAATGGTTGGTTTAAAAGTTTGTTGTAAATTTAAATTCATGTGAAAAACATGGTTGTTATTGATCTACAGCTAAATTCAATTCTTATGGGTGATCCACAAATGCAAAAAATTTGATCCACCTATAAATACATAGTGTTGATGTTGCATAGGCATTTACTATAGATAACATTTTTAAGTATTACAGTGTTTAAAGTATGATCTGATATTTTCTGAGGGAACTATGTATTTGTGCTGCAATGGGTTAACATTGCTTAATATAGTTTTTTAAAGTTCTGAATTGGTGCATGGATATACAGATGAAACATTATATTCTTTGGTAATGAATTTATTTCAGGTATTTCTGGTCAGGATTACTAGTCTTGTTGGGAATTTATTTAAACGTTTACAGCAAGAATCAAGAGAAAATTAATTTGAAATTGTACTTAAAATCAATGGAAAATATCATTCTCAAGCCTTTCAAGTACCTCAGGAGCTTGAGACATAAGGAATCTAGAAGATTATTGAGCAATGTTTGATCCAAAAAAGGACTAAGCATATATTTTTTATTATTAGAATGTTAATGTAGGGAACTGTGTGCTCTGTTGATTTTGTTCAAAATTTTATAAAATGTTGCTGAATTTTACACTTGCCATAATAGAATTACAAGATTCTGATTTTTACTCCTAAAAGAATGGCTTATTCTTGCCAGGAGATATACTTCAAAAGGTGTACTTCTATTATTAGATACTTTTATCTTAGTCTACTGAATATGGTGGTCATTTAAGCTTTAATGTCACTTAGTCTTCCTTATTCAGTTATGTTTCTGGCAAGGAGTATGTTTTTTATCCAAGATTACAAATTATATTAGCAAGCTATTGTCACTACAATGAATTACCGTGATAAATTAAATGGTATAAAAACCTATGTTGCTATGAAATTGTTGAGTAAATCATATCTATATTTTATCTACAAAGTTGCCATTCTCAGTGGTATCTCACTATTGCTCATTCTAAGGAGAACCTTAAATAGGTTGAGTACACTATATGCTCATTTCAGATACAAATTAGTCACCTTAATTGGTAACATGGCAATCATTGACTCCTAAACCTCTTGTAATTGATGATTGGTGAGTTAATTCTCAGGATGGCTCATTAGTTCACAAATTTGCATATTGTTTACTCAGTTGTTTCATGGTTATTGTAGTTATCTAAATAATTACTATATTATTTTTAATTTTTTTATGACTATTGCTTTTTCTCTTTATTTCCTTGATTGAATTACTGCAGATACACACTTTTTATAGATAGCGAAAATGCGATTGTTAATGTACACAGTGAAAAACAGTTTTGTTTATCATGTATATCATTTATCTGATTTGAATGTTTTGGCTATTGCCAATATTTCCATATTTTTAAAAATTTTCTCAACGTTGTACAAACTGCAGGAGGATGCAGTAAATTTTATTTTATAGATGTATTTATTCTTATGTACTTGTTCGTTTCTTATGAAATTACCATAGCCTTTTGTTGGACTTGTAAGTAATCATTACCATGTTCACATCATATAATAAATATTTATGTGCTATAAAAGTATTTACTAATTGTTCAAATGTCATTTATTATATTATTAAATAATATAATGTCCTATATGAGAAAAAAGGGTCACCTGATTTTCATCTTTAAATTATAAATTATGAAACAATTATGTAGTTGGGGTTTCAACCAGTTGCTCTATCGGGCAGTATTTGGCTACATGGAATTACAATTAAAAAGAATTTTACTCGGCGAAACTAAAACAAAGGAAACAAATTGGAATCTGATTGTTCATATAGGATTGGCAGAAGGGTAAGCCTGGCAAGGCTCATGCCCATGGCCTTGTACTGTGAGAGTTACCCTTTGGCCAGTGGCTTTAATATAAGTGTGAATTTTTTCATTCATAAATGATACAGTGATGGGTGAACCACACTCAAATCAAGTATCCATAATTTTCATTCTATGGATCTTATTCCATGGGATACAAAAGTATGGGCTCGGGACAAAACAATTTGCTCTTTTTATTAGTGCTTTTCGTCATTGCTGAAAAGCACTATTATTTTGGTGATGTCCGTCTGTATATCAGGGAAGAATTGGCTGGACCAATTTCAACCAAATGTGGAACGTAGAATATTCACATAAATTAACGACCAAAATGACATATTTGGACAGGATCAACTAAGCAGGGGTGCCACAATAGGAAAGTTAAACTCTGCGGTAATTATGAATTTGGAATGAATTGGCTTTATCTATTTCAACAAAATTTTATATGAAGGAAGAGTGCAACATGAAAAAACAAAAATCAAGATGTTTTGTATAGATATGAAAAGCAGGGCTGTCACAATATAAGATATAACAAAAAATTCATTTTACATGTATTTGTGTTGAACTGTCAGCATCAATTTTAAACAAATTAAATATTTATAATATTCACATATATACAAAACTAAATTAGCATATTCGGACCGAATAAGCCAAATAGGGTTGCCACAACTACAAATTAAACTTCAGTAAATAAGGATTTGGAAGGAATTGGTTGAATGGATTTAAATTAAATTTTGTATATTAGATTTGTACAACATACCATAATGAAATCAAGATGTTTAAAGTGGAGATAAAGAGCAGGGCTACCACAGTAAAAAGTGAAATAATATATCTTTTATATGTATTTCTAGAGAGCTTACCTCGTGGATTTTAACCAAATATGGTATATAAAATCTTCATATAAATAAACAAGTGAAGATACAAAAATGAATTTTTATAACCAACTTATATAGTTAATACTTTAATATGAATAAACTCGATAATATAATTATGATAACCTTTCTGTTTGCATGTGCGTAAAATGTTGCAAAAGTGTCTACCAGCTGTTGCGTGATGTGGGAGTCTATATTTAGCCTTTAATATTTTTACAGTTGAGAGAATGGCAGTCAGAAGTAGAGAATTCAGTGGCAAACAGAATATTTGGTATATAAGTAGTTAGAAGTTTGATAGTATTGTTTGTTTCTTTAATGACAATACTGACTTACCCATTCATATTGTTTAAAATCAATGAAAATATGCTGCTAGTTCAGAGTAGGTAATTCAGCTTTAGATACTAGTAGGAGTGAAACTGTTGCTCACCAACAAGGTTTTCAATGGCCTTTTCATAGGGAACAGTTTTTAGAATAATCTTAAATGAATAAAGGTAAAAAGTTTTTAAGATAAATAAAAACTTACTATCAATAATAATTACGATAATAAAAAACTTGTAATTATTAGCAGAAATATCCCTTCAAAAAACGTAGGAATGTTCATATCAATACAAATCCACATTAAAAAAAAAGACTTATTACACCATGAACAATGACAATAGTTTGTTTAATTTCGTTGCCATGATGGATGCTTGTAATTTGTTCAGATTCGTATCAACAATATGAATACAGAAAAGGAAGGCTAAGGTTATATACTGTCCTTGCAAAAAGTCAAGACACCCAAGTTTGAGACCGTATATCTCGAAAAAACCACAACGATTTTAATGGGGGAAAAGTAGCAGTTAGAGAATTTATTTTTACATTAATTAATGTACATCTTAAATTTTTAGTCTATGTTTAAATATTTTATTTGGGCTGTATTTGAAGAAAAAGTTTTTAGACCAGGAAATCCAATAAGATCAATTTGAATGTTTACATCTCAGAAACCCTATAATGTATCAACTTGCAATTTTAACAGCACTTACCTAAAACTATTAGAAATAAGTATCTGGAATCGTTATTTTATTACTTCAATATTAATACCCTATTTTGCTACATCTCTGAAATTCGGCTATCTTCGTTATTCCTGGGTTGTTTTCAAAGTTAGAGGTACCGTTGTTACTGGACAAGTGCCTATATTACTAATATGTAAAAAAGAACAACAGAAAATTACTTCCCAAAATGTTATCGATTTTTTTTTCATCTTCATTCTGCCTCTGCCTTATACACCTCTGGAGTAGTAAAACAGCAAGAGAGAAGAGGAGAGAACACGCACTGTAGCTACCTCCTCCACATTCATTGCATGCCCGGTCATGTAAATGACTCACTAACATAGAAGATGTGGCAACAGCGCATGCTGCAATTGCTACTTTCCTTCTCTCTCCTGCCAGAGGTAGCTATAAGGCAGAATATATATACAAAGGCAGAATGAAGATGAAATAAAAATCGGTATCATTTTGGGAAGTCTTTTCTGATGTTATTTTTTACATATTAGTAACATAGACATTTGTCCGGTGACGGTATTTCTAACTTTGAATACAATCCAGGATGACAAAGATAGTCGAATTTCAGAAATGTAACAAAGTCAGGTATTAATATTGCAGTTATAAAATAATGCTTCCAGATGCATATTCCTAATAGTTTTAGGTAAGTGCTGTGATAATTTCAAGTCGATATATTGTAGGGTTTCTGAAATGTAAACATTCAAATTGGTCTTATCGGATTTCCCGGTCTAAAAACAGTGTTTTTCTTCAAATACAGTCCAATATAAAATATTTAAATATAGACTAAAAATTTAAGATGTACATCAATTAACGTAGACATAAATTCTCTAACCGCTACTGTTCACCCCATTAAAGTTGTTGCGGTTGTTTTCGAGATATACAGTCTCAAACTCGGGTGTTTAGACTTTTTGCAAGGACAGTAATGCAAATAATGTGATAACTGTTGTCAAAATAATGAAATTATAAAAATAAACAACTGAAAAGAAAACAATTTAAAAAAATGCCACTAATACTATATATTTATCTTCCCACGCGAATTCAAATTAGCATTTAGCGCAGCGCCAATGCGGAGATCTGGTGGCCGAGGTGATTAAATCACTCATACTCAACTTACGCGATGATTATCTCGGGTGAGGTGTTTCGAACCCTGCAAGCAGCTTTGAATTTCGAAAAACTGAAGCGAAATGAAAATTCGCGAAGTGCAAGTTCTATTTCCCCATAACACGCCATGTTATTACGAGAGAGTGGTTCCCAGCCAACCTAAAAAATTCACTTTTTAATCATATTTAATGCAGTTCAACAGAAAATAAAAGGAAACGTAACCACAAATAAAAACCCTAGCATTATAAAGTACAACAATACTTTAAACCCAGCATAGAAAAGCAATTACACTTCTTTCCTCACTTGTACATTTTATCTCAAACAATTTCGCATGCGATATTCGATCTTATTTTGTTAATTCTAAGGAAATGGTTTAATTTTAATTGAACTACTGAAATGGAATGTTGAGTGCATCATGCACAAATGTTTTCTTGGATTCTGCAAGAAATATTTCCAAGCCGCAAAGAAAACACTGGCATTAAAAAGTGGTTCCATTTCTTTTACTAATTACGTTATAAATGCATAACAGAAAATCAAAACCTACCGTAATAAAGTTATAACAATTCTTTTAGTAACAGCGTTCAAAATACGCGGCAGAATATCTTACTTTACAAGGTGATAGCAATTCATAGAATTAGATTAAAAATTCGTAATAAACAATGAAAACCTAAAAAACAACAGTTCCTTAAATTACATTCAAAATAGAAAGAAAATAGCATTAAATCCTTAAATATTTCGGTGAAAAACCAGCAACCTCATACACGAAGAACGAATATTTTCAGTGTCATACTTGTAAAAGTTGTGAAAAACAAAACGATCAGGACGCTTTTCCATTATCCAATAATTTCAAATATGGCCGCTAAATGCCAGCAACTTCGACAGCTATACAATAGCGCCGTTGGCAGTGAGGTTTAAACTAAGCTACAAAAGAATTAAGTCGCTGGTTATCACGTTCGTTTACTTTGAAAACTGCTAATAACGAGCATTATAAATATAATATAATAATAATGTCCTTTTCTAGAGTGCTAAAGTTTAAAATGAACTTAGAAACAAAAAAGTAGAGGGAGTTCTCGCTTGTTGGCATCGTTAATGTATGACGCGAAATGCATGTCGTATGCGCGAAACACAAGTAATGGTCATAAAATATTTTGTCGCAAAATCCAAATTCTCGAACCGCAAGCACGCGAAGTTCAAAAAGTTGGTGTGTGTGTGTGTATGAATATATATATATATATATATATATATATATATATATATATACTTCGGGATCTTATTCCTTAAGTGATTTTGAGTAAAAAAAGTCATATGAACATGGGTCCGATTCTCATTTGTTACAGAGCTACGGGTAATTGAAATTATTTTGTACTTTGATCTGTACAACTTAATGTCTGAAAAAATGCATTGTTGAAATAATTATTCGTATGCATTGTTAACTGCTGAAAAATGTATTATTTAAATAATCATTCATTTACATTGATACTTAATCCATTGTTACAACAATTGTTCAAAATGGCTGCCTTCAGCTTGGATGCACAATCTGACCCGTTTGAGTAGGGAACGTGAAACAGCACAAAGAACTGCAGCATTATTAACGTGCCTCGCAGCATCAAAAATTCACTAAATAAGTTCTTCCCTTGTGCTCACTTTGGCTTCATACACAATGTTTTTCATTTGCCCCCACGCATGGAAATCCAACAGAGTGAGATCCGGAGACCTCGGTGGCCAATCCTGCGCAGTGCCATGACCGATCCATCGGTTAGGGAACTTCTTGTTAAGATATAGCATAGAGTTCCTACTAAAATGGGGGGGGGTATCCTGTCATGCTGGTAGCACTTCTGAAGTCGTGTTTGCAGAGAAATGTCTTCTAAGAGACCCGGCATTTCATTTTACAACAAATCAACATAAATGGTACCTGTCAGACATGGCGGTAAGAAGTACAGCCCACCCAGCTGGTTCCCAATGACACCACACCACACATTCACAGAAAAATGGAGTTGGAAGTTGCTTTCAACTGTTCCGTGAGGATTTTCGCAAGTCCATAAATGGTAGTTTCTCGTGTTTTTTATTTCATCACGAGTAAACTGAGTCTCGTCCATAAACAAGATGTAATGGTTCAGGCGGGGGTGTGCATTTTCCCAACAGCAGAATTCCAATCCCCGGGTTGAAGATGCTGAACTTGCTGCATATGGTATGGATAAAGTCGCTCATCGTGTAATGTTTGCCAGACTCTCATTCACATAACGTTGAGGTGGGTGGACATTCTTTGTGTACTAAGACATGAACTTCGCTGAACCAGTTGAATAATGTTTTTCTCCTCATCCACATTAACTTGTACTGGACGTTCAGCTCTCAGAGACATATGGAAATGAGTCATTTTCTTGTAAATGTCGGTGAACTTGAACTGATGTTCGTCTTTGTGGAAATCATCGTCGATATTCATAAACGGCAGCAATGGCGTTTCCATCCCAAAACCCATGCACGAAGTACATATCTGCATACTCTTCATTTTAAAATGTGAATGACTTTATTGAAAGTTAATGATACCACACGTGTTACAGCGCACTGCACTGAATGCTAGCTTATGTTCTACTGACATGCTGCCTGCGAGCTTGCAAATTACGTCCACGTCTGTTGTGCAAGCATCATGCTTCTCATTGTTGTAACAATGGATTAAGTATCAATGTAAACGAATGATTATTTAAATAATACATTTTTCAACAATTAACAATATATACGAATAATTATTTAAACAATGCATTTTCAGCCATTAAGTTGTACAAATCAAAGTAGGAGATAATTTCAATTACCCGTAGCTCTGTAACAAATGAGAATCGGACCCATGTTCATATGACATTTTTTACTCAAAATCACGTAAGGAATGAGATCCCGAAGTTATGACATAAAGTCGCCGGACACCCTGTATATATAGTGGTGAGCTGGACCCGGTTCACACCAGTTTGTGCGAACTGTTTGTTAAAAATTTTTTTAAAATAAGAACCGGTTGTTAACCTTTTTGCTGGATGCTGAATAGAGCTCTCAGGCTCTCAGCGGAAACCACGGAAAACTTATGAGGTAAATCACGCCATAGACGAATGACTCCGCCTACATGTCTTGATTGGATAAGATGGGTCGGAACATCATTTTGCGCTTGAATGTTCTGAGATGAAAATCGCAACCATTTGTTTGTCTATTATAGCTTGACAACCATGTGCTCTACGTAATTAGTTGCCTTTGATTTGTTAATCCGTGTGCTTTCAGTGTGTTGGTTCGTAAAATTTTATTTTTATAAATTATTAGACCCTCATAATGAAGCGTCAAAAAAGTATTAGTGATTGGTTTCCCAAAAAAGTGACAAAGTCAGTAGTCAGTAGTTCTAGTGCTGCAAATGTCCAACCATCTGAAAATGTGTCTTCAGTTGTCAAGTCAGTAGTCAATAGTTCTAGTGCTGCAAATGATGAAACATATGAAAATGTGTCTTCAGTTGCAATGTGAGAGGATTTTCATGATTCTGAAAATTTAAATTTATTTTCATGTTAAGGTTGGACACCATACTCTATTTATCATGATGGAGGGTTTTTCTCATGCTTCTTATATCTTCTATGTGGCAAGGGCCGGAAAGAAGGAATTATCAGGATTGAAAATTAAGTATGAGGGCCTAATATACCTATTACATTTTCAAAATTGCACTATCATAAAAATTTATATTTCTGGGAGTTATGATACTAGTTTTGCTTATAGTTATCCAGTGTTAGTTATACTACATAATAGGGCAGGTGTGCCATAGTGCCTTGTGCATCTCAAATTACATGGTACTTCCAGATTTTGTATGAAAGACTTAAACATGGGATCTTGTAAATGAAATGTCTAATTACTATCCCACCAAAGACGAAGATACTATAATAATAAAACCTGTCAGCAGAACATACTTTGTGATAGAAATTGCTGACAAGTTTACTAGCCAAATAAAAAAATTTAAAAATCAATTGCAACTATAAACTATATTGATAATGACTTTCTGGATCTGTTTGCATAACTGGGGAGGCAAAAGGTAAACAAGGTAATGCTAGCGCTGGTAACGAGAAATGTAACTAGTATGTGGTGCTCATCCCTGAATTAGTTGATTAATGAAACTGCCGAGAAAGTGGAAGACCCTGGTTTGATTCCCTGGTCACAATTATTCTCCTCTTATGTTGAACTGCAGATTTGAGTACTTTATAAAAGTTAAAATGTTGCTATTGTTCAATTATTCTTACTTGCTGAAGAATATATATTTCAGAATTATTATATGAGAACAGTGATGAGAAGGATGGTCTTTTCCTCATGTTAATTAGTCCAATTTGTTTATGCCAGGGGTTGGGGTAAATAATTATTATGATGTTATAAAACAATGAAAAGTTAGAGATAATATAAAACAGGGTTGGGCAACCTTTTCTGCATAGCAGGCTACATTTGCAGTTGTGAATGCTTCGGAAGGCCACATTGAATGTCATGAGAACTTCAGTGGGATGGATGAGTGTTTACATCTAAAACTACCTATAGATTCTGTGGTCTCATACTAGCAAAAATCAAGTCTAAATAATTTACGAGTCATAAAAAGTTTTGAGACCATAATTTTACTAAAAAAATATGAAATTACATGTGGCCTGTAAGCCATCGGTTGCTAACCCCTGTAATAACATATAATGTATCAAGTGTGTAAAAAGAAAATATATAGATGATAAGACCTCATTAATGGATGAAAAATGAAATTAGTGACAGTGAAACCTCCACAGGCAACCACCTCTCTAAGATGACCACCTCGGAAGGTGACATTTAGCAGAACGGTTTTAAGGTTTATCCTTTCTATGCAGTTTTCTTCCCGCAGATGACCACCCTCTGATCCCGACCATTCTTCGTACTGACCACCCTCTGTCCCAACCACTCTCCATATTGATGACCTGCTTCTCTGGTAATATCTTCCTTGACCCTGCTTAATCTTTTTATTCTTTCAGCAATAATCCTTAATGGATTTCAAGACAGTACTTTCTACGACCCTCTGTTTCGACCATCTGCTTATGTGTCTTCTCTGACCAAATTGTTAGGTGACAACATTTTCATGGAATGATTTCAAAAGATGTTTTTCTGTCTCTAAAAGGTGTCTCTTCCTGTAAAACCATTCTCCCTGAAACGAATATCCCATAAATTGGCAACAGATCTCTCTAAAAATAAGGATGCTATGGCAGAAGTTAAGGTAAAAATGACAGTCTTGAAATTAACAGTGAGACTTAACCTTTAAACACCGGAGTTAAATGTCCCTTAGTAGACTCTCGCTGCCAGATTTAATTTTGGCCATTTAAAGTTTTCTTGAATTCGATCAGAAAATATCATGTATTTCTTGAACTATTAGTGATAAAATGTTCAAATTAAAAGCATTATTTAATAAATCATTTGGGGAATAACAGGATTAAGTCTTTTATAGTAAAAGAAAACAAAAGAATGCAAATCTGGAGTAATTCTATAATATAAAAATGATAAATTCAATAAAAAACATTATGGATAATTTTTATAGTTCATTTGTTCATGCATTACAATACGAATTTCATTCTTCATTTCACTTAGAAATCCTGCTTTGTGTGGAATTTTTCAAATAGGAAAATACAAAAAGACCAACATTGCATATTTTGCATTTTGCCGCTGTCTGTGTGTGTTTTCCCATATCTGAGCATACTTGGGATCAAAGGCAATTTTATGGGCCAATGCTTATTTTCTTTCTTCTCTAACTGAAGAAATGGAGCCCCACTTGCACCCTATCTTCCTTTTTGGGAAGTTTTTGAGGGAATAACTGATGTCTCTTCTTCAAAAAGTTCCCTAAAAAAGCAAGGTGAAACTGCCAATGTGTCATTTGCCTTCCCTCTGACCTCAGTAAAATGTTGCTATTGAGCACTGTGATCTTGAGGAGATGGAAGAAGAGCTTCTTTGTCCACTTCCAACATCTTTGGCCTGTGGAGAGGTCAGAGTTGGAAAGGGGCTAGGCTAATGCTCTCACCCTATTATCTGTTTTCCCTCGGTGTGAGGTGACCCCAGGGCCGATCAAGTGGGGGGGTGCAGCAGATACAAGGCATCTGGGCCCCCGATTTTTAGCGGCCCCCAAATGTTGAGTATAGATAATATATTTACATCTTTAAACAAATTTTTGCTTTTTTATTAAATTAATTATCATTACAGTTACTTTTAAATTGTTTGTAAGCAGTGCCAGATTAAGAGATTTAGCATGTTGCTTGCCATGAGGGTCACCAGTGATCTTTCTTGTTTTACTAAGGTGCCGTGAGGAACATATATGTTACTCAGACACAGTGTTCGTCAATCTTAAACTACTTTTGATGGCCTCTCTTTTACGCATCGATATAATGTCAGTGGCTTCCGCTCTTAGGTTATTTTTGACCTTGCCCATAACGGTGGTAAGTGCAGAGTGATCTTTTAGTAAATTAAAAATTATTAAAAACTATCTTCGCTCAACATTGTGTAATGAGCATTTAAACGCTTTTATTTTATTAAGCATTGAAAAAGATATCATTAAAGAATGTAATTTTTCTGAGGTTATTGAGAATATGGCTTTACAGAAATCCCATATGTAATAATTATTGTAATTAAAATGTAATTTGTTTTTATTAATATATTTATATTTTTTGTTCCAAGCTACATTTTTTAATCACCTCTGAAAGTACATGTTCTCTCTAAGCTGTAACATTCATGTGTAAAAAATGGCAGGTCTTTTTTTTGACATAGGGGGCCCCAAAAACTTGCTTGCATCCAAGCCACCAAAAGTACTTGGCCGGCCCTGGGTGACCCACCCTCATTAGTTGGGTCTACCACATGTTTGCTTCGACACATCCTGAGAGCAGGCCTTTAAGAGGACCCCTCCCAAATTTCACACATCCATGATGAATACAACATCTGTGGGCGACTTCCAAACTAGGTGGGCCTGTACGGGCCTGCCAGGCAAATGGGACACTTTTTACATGCCCATATGGGCATGCCTGGCATTTAAAGGCTAAAGTGATAGAAGATTTTGAAAAAGGTTTGTCACAAAGGACACTAGCAGAAAAATACAATTGTGAGAAAATGCAGATTCAAGAAATATTGAAGGACAAAGATTTTATTAAACAGAAGTGGTTGAGAATGCAAATAGAAGTGTACATCATGATTCTTATCAATCATTCCAAGAAATCATTGATTTGACTCAGTCCTGGTTTGATGGTGCTTGTGCTAGAGGTTTACCTGTTAGTGGCCCAATATTACAGGAAAAAACTTGATTCTTTGCAAAAAATTTAAAAATAGAAAATTTTCATGCCAGCAATGGATGGCTCGAAAAATTTTGCAATCATAACAACATCAGATTGTGGTGAAAGTGGACCAGTGAATGATGCAGATGTGGCGGAGTGGATTTCATGTTTACCATTGTTAATTGATAAATATGGACTGAGAGACATTTACTATGTTGATGAAATGGGACTTCCATATTGTGTTTTACCGAACAAAACATTGGAAGTGAAAGGTTATCAATATTCTGGTTTTAAGAAAATGAAACAAAGGCTGACTATATTGCTTTGTACAAGTGCTTTAGGTCATAAAGAAAAACCTTTAGTAATTAATACTGCAATGAGACCACGATGTTTTAAAAACATGAATGCAGCAGCTATGGGTGTTCATTGGTATGTGAATAAAAAGGCATGGATGATGACTAAAATTTTTACCAAGTGGCTTGAAATAGAAAGGATCTATTGATGTTGGATAATGCTCCATGCCATCCGAGAGGGTTAATGCTGTCTAATGTAAGCTTATTGTTTTTACCTTTCAATATGTCCAGCAAATTACAGCCCTTAGACTAGGGAATAATTCAAAGGTTCAAATTGTTATATAGACAATGGATTTTTATTACATTGGTTACAAAAATGGACTTTGCAGAAAGTGTTCAAGATCTGGTGAAAATATTGGACTTGCAGATGTTTTAAAATACATCACCGAATTGTGGGATTCAGTTTCAGAAAATGCAATTAAAAAATGCTTTGTGAAATGTGGAATTGGTTGTGATGAGATAGAAGAAAATAGTAGTGAGATAGTGAAAAATAGAAGTGAGTTAGAGGAAAATATGGAAATTTTATCTTTGCAGAATGAAATTTTACATCTTGGTATACAAACCAATTTATTATACCAATATATATATTGACTGGAAAGACAGGAGACTGATTAGGAATCTATATGAGAATCAAGTTGTAAAGGTCAGGTTTGAGAATGTGGACACCTGCGGAATAAATATCGGTAGAGGAGTAAGACAAGGCTGCTGCCTATCGCCAACCCTATTCAATATATATGGAGAAAGTCTAATGCAAGAAGCTTTAGAAGGCACAGGGGATTTCAAAATTGGAGGAAGGATTATAAGAACAGTAAAATACGCAGATGATCAAGTACTTCTAGCAAGAAAGGAAGAGGAGCTACAAAAAATGATAAATAGACTAGTGATAACAGGTAGAAAATACGGTATGGAAATAAATACAGAAAAATCCAAGGTCATTCGAATATCGGGTAAAGAAGAGAATCTGAACATAACTATTGGGGGAAAGCCATTAGAACAAGTTTCAGAATATAAATACCTTGGAAGTATCATAACACGAGAGGCAAAATGTACGGATGAGATCAAAACTAGAATAGGAAAAGCAAAAGCGGCTTTCAGGAGAAAGAAACAACTACTTACAGGGAATATAAGGGAAGATATCCGCAAGAAGTTGATAAAATGCTACGTATGGAGTATAGCATTGTATGGGGCAGAAACATGGACGCTAAGGAAAAATGACATAAAATACTTAGAAAGCTTTGAAATGTGGACTTGGAGGAGAATGCTGAAGATAAAATGGACAGATAGGATGAAAAACGATGAAGTGCTACGAAGAATAGGAGAGAAGCGAATGATTATACAGACTATCAGAAAGAGGAAGGCTAACTGGGTTGGACATTACCTGAGGAGAGAGAGTATGATTAAAGACGTGTTAGAAGGAAAACTAGATGGGAAAAGGGAAAGAGGCAGGAAAAGGTTTCAGCTGATAGACGATTTGAAAGGGAAAGAGAGTTATCAAGATATAAAGAGGACAGCGGAAAATAGGAGTATATGGAGAACCAGGTTTAACCATGAATAATCACGGACCTGTCTACGGACAGACTACCTATGATGATGATGATATTGACATCAGTTTTGATGAAAACAATGAAACATGATGATGATTGTGAAAACTGGGAGAAAGTCTTAATTGAACTGACAGAAGATCGTGATGATGATACCATTGGAAATAAAGAAAATGAAGGTGAACATACTGAAAATGAAAGTGAACAAAAATCAACTCCTATTAACGAAAGTTTGAATACAGCATCGGAACTAAAAAACTTATCCCATGAATTAGGCAATAACAGAATGTTAGATTTGTTAGATGAATTTGAAAAAATCTTAGAAAAGGAAATTATAAATACAAACTCAAAAAAGAGCAGACATTATTTCGGAGAATTATTTAAAATTTTAACCTTTTGTGAATATTTTATTTAATTTATAATAATATTAATTTTAGCAATGTGTAATGACATTCTTTTGTGAGTTTCTGAAGAAAAGCTGTTTTTTTGCTAAAATTTTATGTAGCTAGTTTTAAAAAAGTAGAATGACGTGGATTTAATGGTACACTATTAAACAAAAGTTAAAATTTCTACAATAACTGTTTTGTTTTTTTAGTAGGTACTTCCATTTAAAAATTCCAATGACCACTCTTCAATTACATTTTTTCCTTAGGCAACCACCTCCCAATGTGACTGAATTCTCTGGGTATCTTAGGTGGTTGCCTTAGGGAGGTTTCACTGTAATTTCTTATCAGAGGATGCCAGATGATAGACTGAAGGTATAAAGAAAAGACAAGTAGGTTAACTAAATAAACAGCCCTGAATGTAATAAAGAACAACAGTTGATATGATAAAATCTTGAGGAAGAGCATTTAAAACCTCACTTATAATTAATCCCAATCTTTTCAAAAAAGAACTGCAGTAAAAACTGTTATCAGGCATTATTGCTCATTTCCAGTGTTAGAAATACTGACCATCTGAATCCTCATTAAAGCCTAGAATGGTTTTTGTTACATAATTGTTTATGTAGTTGCAAATGATCCGTCCAATCAAGCTTCTATATTTAGTTAAAATTTTAATATAAAGATCAAGTGAATAACACTACACAATATAAAAGATATTTAGGAATGCTGTACATTTTTCTGTCTTATCCTTTGAGGCATTTTTCCTTGAATGGTGAAACTGTTCCGTGTATTTTTTGAATAATTTATCAATATTTTTAAAATTCTTTCAGTAGAAATTCATTTGGACATTTCTATATGTGAGACTACCTTCTTTTAATGGCCATTCAAATGAAGCAAATGTGATACATTTCTTGTCATTGCTCATGGATCTGCCCTTAGTCATTGTGTTTGATTGTCATTGTTCCTATAGAATTTTGAATAACTAAGACTGTCTCATGCTTGCAGTGTTCTATTCTTTGGCCACAATGATTTATGGTCATTGTTTTCATGGTTTATTCAGAATGTTCAAAATTTTGTTATCACTAAATTTTCTCATTAATTCCATAGTGTTTAGCAAGTCTAAGTAAGTTGAACAAAAACAGACTAAAAGAAAGGTCTCATGGAAGTATTAAGCTTCAATTGTATTTTTTAGATGTGAAAACTATTTTAGATGCCGGCAGGGAAAATGCTAAACAACTGGTCTCACAAGATGAAAAGATTTCTTATCGCCATGAACCACATCCAAAATATAACAGAGAGAAGACTGATGTATCTTTGTTTACCCCACTTCTTTCTGGCTGATATGAAATCCCTAATCTGTGACAATGTGAAAAATGATATAATGCAAATACAAGAGTATTCAGTGCATTTGCACCCTACATGGCCATGCTTAAAAACTTGTTTGAATCTTTTGGAATTATAGTACTCAGGAAATGAAGAGGCAAATGTTTCTAAGAGACTTATTCAAGTGTATTTCAGCTATAATTATTAAAAATGAACAAAAAATTTTGGAACTGAGTATTCTATGTTTGAAACTATTATACCTATATAATGAAAAAGAGAAAATAAATAAACATTTCATACTAAATTTTAGAGCCCAAATTCTTTCTATCTTCCAAGTACTATATCTCTGTCTCTCAATGCCAATCACTAACTTCCTGCATGAGAAGTCATACATTTATTTCTTTCATGTTCTGTTTTCTCTCACTCACTCTTTTGCTCCACATTCATGACAAACACTATCTGACTACATTTTTATCAGTGTGCACACTTTCCGGGTTTGCAGTACTCTTCCTATCTTCACTTATCTTTATGTATTTATGGCACTTTTAGCTTAATGATGCATTTTCCTCTGGTTTCTGCTATATTTCCTTATATGACATAATCTGTGCAACTTTTACTTGAAATTTCTTATTTGCTTTTGTTAAAAGCTTCTAGCTAACAACGATTTACCATTAAAATATTTTATTTCATTTAATGCTTTATGCATATCCTCTATATATTTTTAATTTGTCTATCTTATTGGTAAATGTTCAAATTATAGTGAATGCCGGCATATCATTCTTCCCCGAAATATTTATGACAATTTTGCTGGTACTTAATAAGCATAATTCATATAAAAATGTGTTGGTTTGGGATAGTTTAGATATTATGCTAATCTGCATAATTATCTTTAAAGGTCATCCTAAGAAGTCCCTCTTAAATAGTGTAAATATTATTATTTAACTGCAATTTGAAATGAAGAATCATTTTATCAAATTTAGCTTGAGTAGTTTTGTGACTATATTTATTAGAATTTTTTATATATACCAGAAATTTTATGCTTATGCAAAAATTGCCACTGTTTATGCCTTTAGTTAAATATTTGGTAGAGGTGAATGTCACAGCACAAAGTAGATGCCCTCAGTGGCAATGCAATGATGATGAATTTGCAAGAAACTCCTGTAGCAAGCAGATACACATTCAGGCTACCAAGTGGCTCCTCGGTGGTAATACCCCAATCTTGAACCAGTGATCAATTAATAATCACCAAGTAGTGGTACTTAGTAGTTGAAATGCTTATCTGGTTTACTTGACCGTTCTATCATCACTGAAACCAGGGGCAGACCAGCAACAATTGGTTTCCGGTGGTGAGTAAACATTGTTACCAACCATCATCACAAAAAAGTTTTCAGAAGGGTGGTATGACATCACAATGGGAAATAAAAATTAATAATAAAAGAGTTAAGGTTTATCAGTTACTGAGGTTTCTAGTAGTAGTAATTGATTTTTTAAAGTGCCTCAATGGCTATGGTCATTTTGCACTGTCATCAACTGGACATATGTACACACAGAAGGGAGGAGGGAAACCCAGTGCCAGCATTAGCCTACTCTTTACAACAAGCACCAACGGGGCCAACTGCTTAACATCCCTTCCGAAGGACGGGACGCTGAATTTGCGCGGACTCCTCAAACCCCACAAATGGGAAGAAATCCTACTTGTGCAGGATTAGTGCCCACTGCCTTTTTGAGCAGCAGGTGAGTAGCAGCCAGCGTCCTAACCACTACACCACTGGCACCCCCTGAGGGGGGCTACCACAACACAAAGAAAAATAATTTTTCATTATACATGTATTTGCATCTGCGTCGATATTTAGACGAAAAGCACTTCTGTACATCCCTACTTGTTAGTGCTTTTCGTCATTGCTGAAAAGCTCGATTATCTTCGTGATGTCCGTCCGTACACATATATCAGGGAAGAATTGGCTTAACTAATTTCACCCAAATTTCGTACATAGAATCATCACATACATTCATGACCAAAATGCTATATTTCGACCGGATTGCAAAATTGCAAAATTAAACTTTTCGGTAATAATGAATTTGGAAGGAATTGGCCAAACCGATTTCAACAAAATTTTGCACGAAGAAGGCGTGCAGTACAAAATTACAAAATCAAGATGTTTAGTATAGATTAACAAAGCAAGGCTGCCTCAATACAAGTAATAAAAATGTTCTTTTTACAAGTATTTGTGTTGAACTGTCCGCATCAATGTTAACCAAATTTAATACTTACTAGTGGTACACGCAAAAACTTTTGTGAAGTCAATCAGAAATCTGCATGTTTAAAAGTAATAATAGTTCATTTCTCCTTATAAAATTAGACAACTGACATTTTGATTTTCATGTTTGTTGTTATAATTTATATGTGCGATTTTAATCGCTTCTCCCTACTCACATTCCAGTAAAGAAATAAAGAAAGAAGATTTTTTTGGTCAAACGTTAAAAATGTCCACAGCCCACAGGCAGTTTATTGAATAATAATAATCTTCAATTGTTAACATTGAAATCTATTAAATTTGACATTACTACAACTATAATTTCGATGTTTCATAAAAAGCGCGAAGCGAATAACGCAATTATTTCGTCTATTTGAAGGCATAATTGACGTTAATTCAATCGGAGGCAACAATGCCTTGGCAACACCCGGAAAGAGTAAGAAAAAGCCATAAAACTTCGAAAAGAAACGTGTGTTTCTGACAAATTATTCCGTGTAACATCAAAACATTGCAAGAATAAGACATTTATAGTTTTAGCCGTCGAATAAAGCAAAAACTTAGAAATTCGGTCCATATGTACGTATTTTAATGAATGAAGGAATTAAACATTGCACCTTGAAAAATCAAAACTCCTGTGTAAACATATGGAAAAATATAATCGTCTCCCGGAGTCGAATCCGGGACACTTCCGTAAACGAAAATACTTCCTGGGGTTTTTACAGCAATTCTTTATGACAAACTGTTCAAGAGATAAAAGGGAGGACGGATGGATGGGCAGACATTGAATAATATATATAAAAGATAATATACACATATATACAAAACAATATTAGCATATTTAAACCGAATCAGGCAAACAGGGGTACCACAATTACAAATTAAACTCTTTCAGTAAATAAGGATTTGGAAGGAATTGGCCGAACGGATTTAAATTAAATTTTGAATATAAGATTTGTACAACATACCATAATGAAATCAAGATGTTTAAAGCGGAGCTAAAGAGCAGGGCTACCACAGTAAAAAGTTAACTGATATGTCTTTTACACGTATTTATAGAAAACTAACCTCATGGATTTTAACCAAATATAGTAAATATAATTTTCATATAAATAAATAAACAAAATATCATATTTCAACCGGGTTGACTAAACTTACTATGAATTAGGTTATTGACTGAACGGACAACAAAGAAATTTCGTTTGTAGGGCGAGTACAGAATGGGAAAACGAAATGAATGTCTAGAACGGATCAAAAAAGCAGGGCTTCCACCATATAAGGAAAAATAATTTTCTGATTTCAAAGCAAATACATTAGTATTTGACTATATTACGACGAATTTGACGAAAAAGCACTTCTGTACTACGGAAAACACGTGTACACCCCTACTTGCTTAATTTTTATTTTTATGGTTATAAGGAGGTTTCTCCATTTTCATTTATTATTGAACGAGATAAGTTGCGCAATAATTGCTAGAATCGGAGGAATAAATAATTATATATCGTACTCTAATGGGTCAATATTATAATTTTTATTTTCGTAAACTCTACTTTAGTTTAGTTTTAGAATGAAAGGGCCGGGAGGAGGGGGTGGAGAGGTCTGGATCCATTGAATTACCAAATGTGCATCTACAATCCTTTAACGTATAAAAACAAACACGACACATGTTCTTTAATGATCAGCAAACATACATATTAATGATTCATTCACCCTAAACCGTCGCAAGGACACCGTTTATATTACACACGTATTTGTAGAGAACTAGAGTTTTCTAGATTCGAATAATTACTTTGATATTATAATTATAAGGTTAAATATGCATTAAACCCTTTGCCCGTTCATCGCTTCATCCGTCCTCTTCCCCCTTTTCTCACCTTTCTCTAAGGCAGCGATTCTTTACCATTTTTTCGCCGCGACACACGTGTCGGTCGATGATCACATGCGCGACATACTGCACACGACAATCCGTCGAACTAAAACAGGTGCAACGACGTAGAGTTTAAGCCTAAGCATCATTTTTATTGTTATATTAAACAGTCCTTATATTACAGAAACAACACAGGGGAAAAAACTCTGCATAACGAAATTTACTTTATTTTTTACAAGTCGTTATTAGATTTTTCGGCGACACACCTCCCCAACTCATCGCGACACGTCGGTTGAGAACCGCGCTCTTAAGGATTGGGTTTTAAACCTCTTCGTTGCGGCGAGCGCCAGGTTATTTTGTCGAATATCAAGCGAGTGCCCCATATATTTTCTCGAAAAATAAGAAATAATCGTAAATAAGCATAAACGGACGTCGAAGCTATTACTCATGTTTGCTGATGAATTTAGAAAGAAAGCAGCGTGGGAAAATAAATTCTCGGTGCTTGCGAAAGCGATTTCAACCACCGCAGAAGAGCACCGAGGTTGCGTATCCCTTGCTCTAAGGCCGTACTCGATCCTCCCAATTCAGTCGAGATTTCCTTTTCTGCCTTTCATCTCCTCTTTTGTCTCATTTTTCTCTCTTACCTTCTCTTCATCCTTTTAAACTCTCTGAAGCTCCCCACAACTTGTTCTTTTTTTTAAAAAAGCCCGGCAGAGCGAAAGGTTTAATGAGATACCTGCGCGGGAAAACTTTTCCTCGACATTCTTTACCGTGCGAACCTTATCATCGGACAAAAAGAAACAAGCTGTTATGTCTGGCGAGGAATTCATGACATTTAGAACCGTACACGCAATCGCTGTAGGGATTAAATAGTTGAAAGGGAGTGCTTACTGATGTATAGAGCAAAACGGTGTTCTATACCGGCTACATTCTAACTCGTAGTATCCCTCGCGGGTACGTGAAGAAGGCTCCAAGTTCGCGCGAAGCTCAATGGAAGCCGTTTGAAAAGTTAACGAGAATTTGATTTTTTTAAAACTCGAACAAGATCTCCGTTAAGCGTAGTTTCTTTTAACGAGGAAGTCATTGTTTAAACATAAGGTTTTATTACCCCTTGTTTCTGTTATCATCCGGTTAATGTGATCAAACGCAGAATGCTAAAATATTTATTTTAAGGAATGATGCCCTTTATTGTTATCAGCCGCTTAATGTTACCAATTACATAGAACACAATGCGGACACATTTAGCGGATTCTACTGCATATAATTACCGAAAATAGCATTTTATATTATTTGCAACAAAAACAGTCGTATCTCGATAATTAGTGGATTTTACAGTATGATAAGAGTTACTAAATGTTAAATTTCATGCATTACATTATGCCATTTTATTTCGCTTACTTACTTACTTCACTTACTTACCACTATCCACTGTTGATAAATAGCACTAAAAGCACTGAGTGGCAAAAGAAAACCATTGGCTAAATAACATGAGAGATACGTAGTTTGGCGGGTTGGGAAAATTTACTTCGGGGAAACAAATATAGTATTATATAAATTTTGGTTATCATTGTTCGGCTATATTTATACGAGTTGTTGGTGCTTGCATACTGCAAGCGCTTAAAAAATCACTATACACCAAGATCTAAACTCGTAAATAAACCAACGTGATCTCCAGGGCAACAGCACTTTAGCCATGTGGAGCCTATATGTATTGGACAATAAATTTAATGAGTTTTAGCAGAATATTTATAATTTTCCGCGAAATTAAGTCAAGAATCCGTAATTTACAAATTTTCTGGCAATCGCCTCGTGTCCAAGTTTTCGTAAAACAAGTTTCGTGACTCAGATTGCTCTGCATGAGCAATAAGAATAATCATCATTAAGACAATACACTATACACTACAATTATGAAAAAATTAGGATATTTTGTGTTAAGATTATGGCGTCATCATCCATGCCTTTAGCACGTATTTGGGTAAAAAAATCGCAAAATAGGCAGGACACCATTATATTTAATAATTGAAAAGAGTTAAAATAGCTATAATCATCATTAAGAAAATAGCCTTTATATCACGCTAAAATGTATGAAAAAATTAGGATATTTCTTGTGTTAGGATTATGGCGACATCATCCGTAATTTTTAGTTCGTATTCGGATAAAAAATGAATTTGAAATTATTACGTCATTATATGTATATGTTTTTGGCTGAAATCAAATAGATTATAATGCAGTCTAATTGTTAGCATTAAATCAATGCCCTTAAAGTTTGAAAATCAATTCCCATTGAAAGGCATTAGAGTCTTTGCTATATATTTTTCATTGTTGAAGACCGAGACAAATTTCATAATTTTATAATTAAAATCAAATTTTTACGTAAATTCAGCAAGAATTTGAATTCTGTCTTCAAGAAAAATGAACTTAATTTTTTATTCCACAGTATGGTGCACGTCTCGACTTTGTATCTTAATTTTAAATAATTTAAAAAAAGCAATTTTAGATAGCCCTGCACAGTTTTCAATGCTTTTCTTATGGGTTTTAAAGATCGGACACTGGGGTCAAAAACACCCCTTAAATATAACTTTTTCTGAAATTTCGGATTTTTTTCCAGAGGTTGTAACCAATGACCAATATTCATGCCAAATTTCAGCTCTACAGCATTTCTGGAAGTACCTTAGGTATTATATGATATATAGTATATCCTATATATGTAAGAGGCAGCTATTTATAATGATATGGGTGGGTATACCGTGTTATCAAAATTTAATTAAAAGATAAGATGAAGATACAACAGTGACGTAACTACTATGCCTCCAGGTCCGCCACCGCGGAAGGGCATACTTCGGTACGAGTCAATTTTTTATTTACACTATATACGATTAGTAAATTCAGGCTTCACTTTCTGGAACGTGCGTATGATAGAAATAAAATTCAACAATGTGTTTTCCACAATTTTAATATAACACGACCGATCGTAGCGAAACCGGTCGTGTTATATTAAAATTGTGGAAGATACGTAGTTGAATTTTATTTCCATCTACTACGCATGATATATTACCATTATTTATTTATGAAATACCAAAGAGGTGTTCTTCTATTTCGTCCAAGATACCATTTTTCCTGTCCTGTGTAAATAAAACTATTTATTAAATAGTACCGATTTTTCGTTTACATGAACATTTTATGAGCAAATGTAGAATGATTTTTTTAGTGTGGTTGTGTAAGGAGTGCCCGTTCGAAATTTTCGCGCGGGGTTAGAACTTGCGGTTACTTCACTGAGATACAAGTACCATAACACCCACCAAGAAGTAATACCAGGTTACTAAGCCTAAAAAGCAATGAATGGGCGAAGGGAAGGGACCTCTAAAATACTACGATGAATTATACCAGCCTTGAAAAGGAGTAAAAGGGAAGAAATTTGTCGAAAGAAAGGACGGCGGGAATCGCCGGATTGGGACGAAACGATGAATTGTTTCGATTGGCGCCCGCGTATCAGAAGATGACATCGTGCGACAGATACCGGAAGCTAACGATGAAAAATCCGCCGCCGAGGAGATTTGAACCGCCACCTTCTCTCCGCGCGACCTCTGGCGTTTATTGATTACGAATCTAAATGAGGAGATATTTGGCGTGAATTTCGGCGTTGAGGGAGAGAGGGGAGGAGAGAGAGGAGGTAGAAAGAGGGAGGGAGATGGTAAAAATGGAAAAAGCCGAGCGGAAGCGGAGAGAAAGTGAATAGAGGGAAGAAAAGAATCAGAATAGCGGATAAAGATGAGGAGAGAGGAAGACAACGGATGTAATGGTAGACACAAGCAAAGCGTTAAAATAGGAAGAATGGGCATTCGATTTCGAGCGGGTTCCGAGACAAATGGTTGCTAGAAAAAGCGATCTCTATTTTCTCAGGCAGCGACGATAGTGTTTTTTTTTTTAGGGGACCACGGGAAGTAAATCAAGCGAAAACTTCAACGGCCGTGAGTGTAATAGAAAAGCGACACGCGCCCATGCGCGAGCAAACGAATTATTACTGTCAACTCCATTCGTCAGACGAATTGCGAAAACAAAATTATCGGCGAAATTTAAATGCGATTTTTTTTACAAGGAAGGAGTTGATGCCGCGAGTAAAATTTTAATTGCTTATAGCTCAGACAATGACTTTGTCTATATCTTTGACCCAAGTAGGGTTTTCTTGAGATTTCCAAACAAAAAGAGAACACGAAAGAAGGAAAATTTTTGGAGAAAAATAAACTGCTATTATGAAATCTTAACTCCGAACAGGTATTTTATTATTCAAATTGAAGAAGGCACAAATTCTAAATAGATAACGGCATGATTTGTATCTGCTGCTCCGCATTTACCGACGCTAAATTAAATAATAACGGAAAAATGGAAATGTTTCTGAATTAAAAAAATAAAAAATAAATAAAATAAATTTTTTAAGTTAATGACTTTTATGAAGCGCACAAAAAGTGTAAAATAAAAATATAATAATTTTATTATTAACTTATATAAAACGCACTGAATGAAAAAGAAACAATTTAAATTATTGAATTAATAGAGATATTAAATATATAAAAATTGTTGCAATTCTAATAATTAGTTCAGATGTCTTACAGAGTGCAACATAACTTTTATACATTCAATATCTCTATTAATTCAATAATTTAAATTATTTATTTTTCATTCAGTGCTTTTTATATAAGTTAATAATTAAAAAAATATTATATTTTTATACTTTTTGTGCACTTCATAAACGTTATTAACTTAAAATTTTTAAAATTTTTTCCTTTTAGTCTTAATGTGAAATATATGAATATTTTTATATATTTTTCAAAAATTAACTTTATTAACTAACTAGAGAGATGCCCATGGAAATTCTATGGGAAAGTTTTAATAAAAATTTCGTCAATGGCCCCAATTACACGAAACCGGCACAAGAATGCGTCAGGTTCTCGCGTTAAAAAGCTGATCCGTTCATCGATTCGATGCATATTCAAAAATCGATGGCAGGAAAACAAACTTTCGTTCTTTTAGGCGTTCGTTGTTTCAAGTCTCGACCTCCTACGATGATTCTAAGTAATTTTAATACGCGAACGATTAATGCTGTACATTTTGATGTATACCTTCTCGCATACAACACAACGATTCATTTCCCTCTCCTTCATTCTCTCTCTCGCATTAAAAGCATTCAAAGCACGCTTTCACCCATAAGGATTGAAATAACAATAGGATCTCGAGGTTCAACAATGTAACTCGTTGGCAAGGCAACATCCCGTTAAAATGGCAAGATTTCCTCAAAATATGTGAATTGAATGTTTAACATGAAAAATTTCGAACTGCAGGCGGAAAAAGATGAACGGTAAAAGAAACAATAATTTTGTCTTGAAATGGTTCAGATCCGAAGATCGTAGGTTAATTCTTTCTAATTTAGATCTCAAATAGAATCAAATCCTGCACGGCGAAAAGTCTATTTTTACGTGTTATCTTATGGAAACTAGCTGGCGCGCGTCACACATGTGACGTAAATCGAAGACAGCCTTCTTGTTAAAGAAATAAAACACTTCATTTTATCTAACTATATAATTTGCATTTTAAAACAATTAGTACGTCAAATTACTTTTCATTTTTCGTTAATTTTAATAATGAGAAATGGAAAAATAAAAGTAATACAATAAAGTTAAATGAATTAAAAAGTTAAGTTAAGTTAAAAACTTCAGGATATATTACATTCTTAACTTTGTTATCGCGACTGGATAAAATTTTTAAATTTTCTTGCTGTCGTACTCGTGACATGGCGACAAGTAGCTGTTCATGTGCAAAAACCTGATTTTGTAAGAGTAATCCCACGGTATCAAATGTTTGGCCTTGACTTTTATTAATCGTCATGGCAAAGGCTAACGTTATTGGAAACTGACGACGCTTCATCTCGAACAGAAGTTCGCTACCGCCTGTCAGTGTCACATCGAATTTAGGAAGTATAACAGCTCGGCTTTTATTACTTCCAGTGGCAATCGTGCACTCAATGGTGTGCTGACCAAGATATTTCACATTTAAACGTGTTCCATTCCACAGATCCTTCGTAACGTTAATGTTGTGATGAAGCATTACGGCAGCGCCAATCCTGAGACGTAATTTATGCGGTGGCATTCCTTGTGGAGTAAGCGAAATTAAAAATTCCGTTGGAAAGTTAGCTCTTTTATCTTCTCTACAGTTGATGACCTCATCGTTGCTGACATAAACCGCTTCATGTTGTCCTGGAGCCAAAGTCATTCTGTCGAGGATTTCGTTGTTGATCGCAAGGGAGTCTACATTCTTGGGTGCCAATACTTGTAATATTATTTTTATTTGACTTTCTCCAACATTAAAGAGAATGTTTACATATCTATCGACATATAGAGTTCAACACTTTATTATATAGTTAGTAACCTTATTAAAAATGCACTGGTGGTGTAGTGGTTAGCGTGTCGGCTTTCTATTGCAAAGTTCGGGGGTTCAAACCCCTCGAATGGAGGTTTTATTTATTAAATAAAAAAAAAAACTATCATCAGTGCCTGGCAGTAGGCAGCAGTACTGTCAGTATGGTATAGAGCCGAAAACAAATGATGTTGGTTGGGTCTATATCCAATACAGCTGTAGGCGTGATCAGGACGATTTGAACGGCTACAGTACTGCGATGTGGAAAGCAAGAGGGAAACTACCACATTACAATCCCTAGTAAAGATTATATGGTTGGACAATATGAGTTCTCTCGAGGTAAAACAATCCGGAGGTAAAATAGTCCCCCAATCGGATCTCCGGGCGGGGACTGCCTTGAGGAAAACATTTGTCGAAAGTAAATTACGAATAGGGACTTGGAACGTAAGAACTATGAGAAAGGCAGGAAAGCTAGAGAACTTGAAAGAAGAAATGAGAAGAAATAGAGTTGACATTATAGGGCTAAGCGAAACTAGATGGGAGGGAGAAGGACAGTTCGACTCGGAAGAATTCACGGTAGTTTATTCTGGAGGAAATAGTGGGGAAAGGGGAGTAGCTCTGGTACTTAGGAAAGATATGATGAAAAGCGTGACAAAGATAATAGCAACGAACGATAGACTGATGGCAATAAATCTAAAAGCAGTCCCAGTGGACATGCTGATAATCCAGGTATATATGCCAACGTCAGCTCATGACGATGAAGAAATAGATGAGATCTATGAGCAAATTAATGAAATTTACGAAGAAGACGGAAGAGGAAAGGTAAACTGCATAATAATGGGAGATTGGAACAGCATAGTCGGAGAAGGACAGGAAGAAAATGTTGTCGGGCAATACGGACTTGGGAAGAGAAATCGAGGAGGGGAGAAACTCGTAGAATTCTGCATCAATAATGACCTTGTAGTGACTAATACATGGTTCAAAAACCATAAACGAAGGTTATACACATGGAAAAGCCCAGGAGATAGAATGAGATGCCAAATAGATTACATCCTTGTAAAACAAAGATTTAGGAACAGCATAAAAAACGCCAAGGCATTGCAAGGAGCAGACATTGATTCAGATCACAGCCTTCTAATACTTGACGTGAGTACAAAGCTCAAACAAATAAGAAAAACGAGAAGAGAAAGACAGACCTGGGACCTAGAAAAACTGAAAGAAAGGCAGGATGTAGTCAGCATGAAGTTGGAAGATAACCTAAGAAAGTTGGAAAACAAACCGAAGACCGTCGATATAGAATGGGATGAAATTAAAACCAGTATCAAGGATACCTTGGATAAAGAGATTGGAAAACAAGAGAAGAAAATCAGAAAACCATGGATCACGAAGGAAATGCTGGAGAAAATGGATGAGAGACGAAAATGGAAAAACGTTAACAGTGAAGAAGGTAGAGCCAACTATAGGCGTATAAACAATGAGTTGAGAAGGGTAACAGATAAAGCTAGAGAAAATTGGCTAAAAGGAAAATGTGATGAAATAGAACAAATGGAGAAATTAGGACGGTACGATATGATGTACGCTAAGGCACTGGAATTAGAAGATAAGAAGTCTAATGGAATTTGTGGTAAAGGAATTATGAATACGGATGGGAAGATAGTCTCAGAAACAAAGGATGTAGCACAGGTATGGGAAGAATACATTAAGGAATTATACAGCAAACAGACAGGAGCGGCAAAAATAGAACTGGAAAATGAGGAAAACATTGAAGAAGACAACTTAGGACCAAGTATTATGGAGAGCGAAGTAGAAAAAGCGATAGTGGAACTTAAGAAGGGGAAAGCCACGGGCAGCGATGGAATACCGGCTGAGATACTTAAAGTCATAGGATCAGAAGGACTAAAAGCGATCACGAAATTAATTAATAAGATTTACGACACGGGAGAGTGGCCTCAGGATTTCCTAGAAGTAACAATGATCCCTCTAAAGAAGAAGCCAAAGGCAATGCAGTGTAAAGATTACAGAACTATAAGCCTTCTGTCACACACATCGAAGATCATCACGAGGATTCTTAATAAAAGGCTGGAGAAAAAGGCAGAAGAAATAATAGGGGAAGATCAATTCGGCTTCAGAAAAGGACGAGGAACTAGAGATGCTATAGGAGTAGTTAGAATCATATCAGAAAGGGCAATAGAATACAGTCAAGATATCTGCGCATGTTTCGTAGACTGGCAGAAGGCCTTTGATAGAGTAAATTGGGTAAAGTTGATGAAGATATTAAAGGATATAGGTGTAGACTGGAAAGACAGGAGACTGATTAGGAATCTATATGAGAATCAAGTTGTAAAGGTCAGGTTTGAGAATGTGGACACCTGCGGAATAAATATCGGTAGAGGAGTAAGACAAGGCTGCTGCCTATCGCCAACCCTATTCAATATATATGGAGAAA
This sequence comes from Tanypteryx hageni, assembly GCA_028673005.1. Classification (NCBI taxonomy): domain Eukaryota; kingdom Metazoa; phylum Arthropoda; class Insecta; order Odonata; family Petaluridae; genus Tanypteryx; species Tanypteryx hageni. Next base: position 66,360,146 of record CM054115.1, on the reverse strand, counting down.
GTCTAATGCAAGAAGCTTTAGAAGGCACAGGGGATTTCAAAATTGGAGGAAGGATTATAAGAACAGTAAAATACGCAGATGATCAAGTACTTCTAGCAAGAAAGGAAGAGGAGCTACAAAAAATGATAAATAGACTAGTGATAACAGGTAGAAAATACGGTATGGAAATAAATACAGAAAAATCCAAGGTTATTCGAATATCGGGTAAAGAAGAGAATCTGAACATAACTATTGGGGGAAAGCCATTAGAACAAGTTTCAGAATATAAATACCTTGGAAGTATCATAACACGAGAGGCAAAATGTACGGATGAGATCAAAACTAGAATAGGAAAAGCAAAAGCGGCTTTCAGGAGAAAGAAACAACTACTTACAGGGAATATAAGGGAAGATATCCGCAAGAAGTTGATAAAATGCTACGTATGGAGTATAGCATTGTATGGGGCAGAAACATGGACGCTAAGGAAAAATGACATCAAATACTTGGAAAGCTTTGAAATGTGGACTTGGAGGAGAATGCTGAAGATAAAATGGACAGATAGGATGAAAAACGATGAAGTGCTACGAAGAATAGGAGAGAAGCGAATGATTATACAGACTATCAGAAAGAGGAAGGCTAACTGGGTTGGACATTACCTGAGGAGAGAGAGTATGATTAAAGACGTGTTAGAAGGAAAACTAGATGGGAAAAGGGAAAGAGGTAGGAAAAGGTTTCAGCTGATAGACGATTTGAAAGGGAAAGAGAGTTATCAAGATATAAAGAGGACAGCGGAAAATAGGAGTATATGGAGAACCAGGTTTAACCATGAATAATCACGGACCTGTCTACGGACAGACTACCTATGATGATGATGAACCTTATTATTGATTAGTAACCTTATTATTGATTAGCAACCAATTGAGATTAAAATAGTTAAAGAGATTTTTTTTCTCGAATTTTCATAACTATATTTCATAATGAGCGATAAAATATTAATTACGTTGTGATGCCATCTGTATTCTGCAATTCGAAATTAAAAAGTACTAAAATTTTTATTTACAACGTTTTAAAGAAAATGTTTACCTACTTACCGACATAAAGAGGTTAACGCTTCATTTTATAGTATGATGGAAATGTCTTCCTTAGAGTCGAACTCAGGTCGTTTTTCCGAATATTTTTTCGTCAATCACTGTTAATATGTGAGTATAGCATTCTTGCCAAATTTATAGTTTCTATTTTGATTCTTTATCGATTTTATAGAGCTTGACAAACAAATATATAGATAGATTTCTCAGCTGTTTTGCATGCTCGCCGTGGCATAGTTGTCTTAATCTGCGGCTCATGAAGAGTAGTACTAGGACTGAGGTGGTTCGAATCCTGCTAAAAGTACGAAAGTTTTCTGATGTCGAAGGGCTTGAATAAAAATATATAAACCTCCATATATATACACTATAATTTCAAATGTTTAGATGTATGTTATGCTATACAATTTCACCCCTTCAATGGTATTGTAACGAAACTTCGCACAATTATTGAGGGCACCAAGGGAAAAGGCGTAGGGCAGTTTAAATTACCGACAGATTTCCCATAAAAGGTTATTAGCATTTTTTTAATTCCCCGTAAGATAACACGTAAAAATTGACTTTTATAACTGCAGACTTCCATTAATTTGCTTATATAAATTAGACAAATTAACGTAAGAACTTTGCATCTGCACGATATTTAATAAGCATGATCATAGTTTCATATTCTCATCGTCTTTGACTCGAAATCGCTCGCATTTCACGTTTATTCCCATTAATTTGGACTAAATTAGCATTTTTAACGATAGATACCTTGACGACAATGACATTGTTAAAGTCCAAGGACTTAATGTTGTTTCGGTTTATTAATTTAGTTACTTAATAAATATTCTTATTTATTTAATCGTTCTTAAAAGTGGTGTAATAGTATAGTTAGTATATTATTTAATTTAAATTTGAATTTAACGTTTTTTTCAACACATTGATGGTGAGTATTTACATATTTTATTTTGTATGATTTTAAGTGCGATTAATAAATTTATTAATTAGTTTATATATATAGTTAACCTTAATATTAGGAGTAAGTAAATTAGTAGATAATTTGTATTTCAAAAATCAATATGAAAAGTTTTAAATAAAGTATATAAATTTTAGTAATAAAATATGTTCTATATTTCATTTAAACAGCAACCCGTGCGAAGCCGGGTAAATGTTCTAGAGTATATATAAATGTGAAGTTAATATAAAAGTTATTAATTAAACTGCTGATATAATCGTTAAATTCATTCGAATTCATTGTTACTCTTAGAACTGATTGTTGTTATGCCGTATAATTTCAAATCTACATTAAATTATCGTTTTATATCAGTTACGATATTAGGATATTCGACCAATATATTGACATGGAGTTTTGTTAGGAAATCAGAGAAATACTCCTCCATTGGGTTGAATTAAAAATTTCCTCAGCACAGATGAGAAACAGTCACGCCACGCCATCGATCGGTTACTCGAGCCTAAGCATCGATCGATGGGACGTAGGTCTAAGAATAAAACGGTTTAAAACACAATTTTATCTACGAATATCTATTACGGGCGTTTATAGCGCGGAGGGAAACGGGTCAAAGTTCTACGAAACGGTGTTTTTTTAAACGTCTAGCTGTAAAATTGTTCGGAACTGTACTTTCGGACGATATTTTTTTTAACTTCATCCTTGCCTACAAACTCGGGAGTAAGTATTCGAAGTCGATCGGGTATTCATGTCAAGGTTATTTTGAAAATACTTTCTTTAGTTTTTTCCGATTTCCTTTTCATCATTTGTGCGTCGGTCGAATCTTATCTCGCATGCTCGAGTGACGTCATTAAAGCATTCCGACGCGTGAGTTTGTGCCTTCAAGTCAGAATTAATATATTTTTCTATTCCATTTATATCTATCTGTCTGTGCATCATGACTCCTCAGTACCTATCTAGTTTTCTTATGTCAAGTATGGAGTAATTTTATGATAAGCTCGCTTACATTTTCTGGATACCAATAGTAAGCCTTGCTGTATTGCTTTTTGGCCCATTATTAAAAAAATGACCTTCAAAAGTTTCCTCTACTATTTTCCGGTTTCTCTCTATATATCCTTACTCCATATTTCTCAGAAACTTCAACCGTATATAATAAATCGCGTTTTATTCCCACAACTAAAGTTTAAAAGCAATCCGTAATTTTTTTCTCCAATTATATTAGTTTCATAGCCTGTTGTATGGTTGTAAATGTCTCGATTTTGGTCGTATAAACACTCTTTTTCGAGACGAATTGCATTGGACTTTAAAAAAATATTTGTATCATATGGGAAACAATAAATATAAATAGTAAAAAATAATTGTTGAGCTTTTACTACAGATATCAATCAATTTTGGTAAGATTAATTAAGTGAAAAATGGTATTGTAATTAATTTGAATTAAAGCTTAAGTAAGATCTACATCTTGAACTACTTTTGTTTGGGACCGTAAAACCATTTATTCACTATATTTAATATGGAAAATCTCTTTAAAATGAGCTGCTTCAGCAAAATAGTGGCTTAAGTTAAAATATCCAAGTAGTTTCTCTTTGGGAAATTATTCGCGACGCATTATTGGAAACGATTTCGAAAATACTGAAAAATAAACTTCTACATTTTTTAATACGGTAAAATGCGAATATTTTTATGGAGTCTGTCTGCGAAAATGTTTGTTATATAATTGCAGCACATCATTTGACGGGCATGTACACTCGTCATTATATTATATATGATAGTTAAAGATTATCCATAGAGAGCTTGGAAGTCCCTGATCACTTTCTCCCAACAAACAAGCAAAAGAACTGATTTTGAACATCGTTTTCCTCCTTCATACCTTGGCTTGGCTGAGTTTATGGAAACGGCCTCGCGCGTAGTATATGTGAACTAATCCTGGGAGGCATTATGGGCGAGTGATTCGGCCTCGTACTGTAATCATCTAGTGTATGAATGAGCATATCTGGAAACGAACGCTTCCTGTCTTTCTACGCCCAGCATCACGTGTTTATCCCGAAGGGCACGGCGGATGTAATAGCCTATGATGAAAAAAGAATCCGAAAATCGAAGCAGATGCGCTTATAAATATGAAATCAAATATCCGTTACGAGTTTCCTATTCGAGCAGATGCTCGCTCAATTGTTTTTCCTAGGCCTCTCGGCGCTGCTGGGGATTTTTTATTTGTTTTTATTAAGGTGAGCCGAAGGAAATCAAATGGACCGGTCTCCGACTCTTGATGCTATTCTTGAGAAAATCAGAGGCCAGAGACAATTAATTCTATCGAGAAAAACGCTTTGATATGGGTGTATAATATTCTTCACACGTTAAACAAAACCTTTGCAATAGTATACCTATAGTTAGGAAATATTATATATATATTGAAATAGTATATAGTTAGGATCACCAGACGTGCGGTATTTCCCGGACATATACTCCTTTTTAGAGTGTCCGGGGACGTCCGGGCGGGATTTTAACACCTGTCCGGAATTTGATTATTTCCTTCTATTGTACTTTTTTTTACATTGTTTACTTTAATTTTTTGTAAATATTTTTAGAATTAGTAGTTAACATTCAAGAATTCGTCTATAAAATTTTGTTCGGTATTGAAATTTGTGATTTTAACGTTTTATCCCTAATTTTATCGTAAGATGTAAAATAGTATTTTGACGCTTGACTCGATCATTTTGCTTTAAATTTGTAAATAAGTCTTCCCACAAACCGCGGTAATAATATAATGTGTCATGTTATTATTCTTTAATAATCAGTTTAGCTTTTATTTAAAAGTTAATAGGTATAGATAGATTTAGAGTTTCTATTTCTGCATACATTATTCAAGATTATAATAAAAATTAAATTTTAAAGTCCGGGTTTTTTTATTCTGTTGTCCGGTGAGTAAGATTAAAAATTGGGTAACTCTAATTGTAAGTATAGTAATATTTTAAGGACCACTTTAACATAAAATTTGATGCATTTATAATTTTAAATAAAACTAACAGCAAATAAAACACATTAAAACCACGGTTTCATCGAAAGCGGAAAAAACATGTCCATGTTTTTCCGTTGTTATCATCACTGACCTCACTTCAATATCTATGTTTGTAAAAATTTCTGAAAGGATCTTAATTATAGAATGTTTGCTTTTTATTTCATCAAAACAATAATTAAAATTAATATAATAAAAATATAAAAGAGATAACACGTGTACACGTAACACTTAAAAACGTACCATTTTAAACGTAGAAATCACATAAATTTTGAATGAAAAATATCGAACATACTTTTTATAAATACTTAATGGAAATCACATATTATTTACTTTTGGCGATAACAAATAAAATACGCATTTACGTAGATAACCATACTCATGCCTATTGATATAATTTTAAAAGTAATAATGACTTGCGAGAAAAACTCGATTTCCTGTCGCCAAGTCGTTAGTTAAATATACCTATGCCCTCCAAGCGCTAATATAGATGATAACTTTTATTTGAATGAACTCCCAAAGACGATGGTGAATCAGCTACCTAAATGTGCATTTGAAATGTTTTCCTAAAGTGCTATTTAAGAGATCCTTCCGTTTCGTCTCAATAAACTATAGGGAGCTCAATTTTTCAATTCACTCGACAACGACGCAGCGTTTTTCTTATTTCGTCGCCGCCATAAGCGATCGGGCTTGGAATCTTCATTAAGAAGACAGCGGCGCTTCTAGTGTATCGGGTGTTATTCGTCTTTTTTTCCTCCCCAGTCCGTCTTCAAATATTTACGCAGCTCAGAGAAAATCTTCTCGCCTTTACACCCTTCGATCTCCTGCTTCCTCCCTTCTCTCTTTCCCCCCCCAACCAACCTCCCACCCACTCTCCACACTCATTCCTCACTTGTTGCAATGGCGAGCCAAATGCGATCTCTACTCGACTGGAACTCAAGGATCACTTTTGTCCTCCTTCCTCTCTCTCCCCTTCCCCTACTTCTTTCCATTCTCCTTTTCTCGTTCCTCTCCATTCTTTATTCATTCCTAACCTTCCTTCACTCATTCTCCCCTTTCCCTCATCTTTCCCATTCTCTCCTTTTCCTTCTCCTCTGTCTCCATTTCCCCCCCTCTCTTCTTTTCCTCCTCTCTCTCTCTCCATCTCATCCTCCCTATCCTCCTCCCTCATCCGCTTCCTCATATCACCCTCCTCTTTCTCTCGTCTCTTCTTCTCTCCCCTTTTTCTCCTAATCCTCCCCTCTTCATCTTCTCCCTCCTTACTTCCTTCCCCTATTTAACCTTCCGCTTTCTCTTCATCCTCCTCTCTCTCATTCTCTAACTCCTCCTGCCTCTCCTATCGCCATCCCTATTCCTTCTTTCTCTACCTCCATCCCTTTCTCCTTTCCTTCCTAGGGTTAAATGTAATTACTATAATGTATGTGTATATAGTATAATTTTGCCCTTAATAAGGTCTTATGTCTGTCTGCCCTCTCTCTCAATCGCTCTTTTCCTTCTCTCTCTCTCTTCCTATCTCTCCATCTCTTTTCTTCCTCTTCCTCTCCATTGATTCTCTATGCATATATTCTTAGATCTACATACGCCTTTTTTCTCGTCTTATTATGCCATTTTTCTTTACGTGGGTAAATTCCTTCGATGGAATTTTCGCAAATAAAAGACAAATCATTTCAAACGTCTTCCCAAAAAAAATTCTCTCTGCCGTAAAAAGTATTTTCCCCCCAATGAGTCAAAATATAAATGTGAATTTTCGGTTTGAAAAGTGAAACTATAAATTACACGTTAGTGGGGGACTAAAAGGGTCTCAGGTTTCGCCCCAATAAAAACGTTTATCTAGCTCCATTCCCTCTTTCCCCCATCCCCATCTCCGTCCTCCCTCCCCCTCTCACCCCTTCGAAACACGCGGAGTAGTGGGTAATCCCTCTTAATCATCATCAAACCCCCCCCCCCCCACTGTCGCCTTTTAACCTCCGAAATCATCCCCATTTTGGCATCCGTTACACCCCGAGCTGTTTTTCCATCCTCTCTCGAATTCTCCCTCAATGGGTCTCCCCTCCTCCTTTCGCAGTCGGAGAATTATTACGGTCATTTCTCCTCATCGCGTTCTCTCTCTCCCTCTCTTCAGCTGCGAACGTTTATGGCGCGGAGTGCAGACTAATGTCGATGAAGTCGGCTTGGCGTGGTGTCGCGTTAACCCCATCCTTTCCCCCAACCCACTCCGTCGCCAGACAGTTTGCTGGATTGCCGGGCTTTGCAGTGGACGCAGACGAGTATCGTTTGGGTTTAAGTTTACGCTCTTTTCACTCGACCGAGTTCTTTGGAGGGAATGATCCCTCATCATTTTGCTCCGGGCGAAATGGGTGCTAAATGTCTCGAAAACGGAAATGACGGGAATTTGCCGAGATATGGCGGTTTTTAGCTTAATCGGTGGGATTATGTAGCATAAGGGTTTACAAGTATTTGTAACAAACGAACATGAAAATGCATTTCGCGGGAGATATTAACAGAACGCAAAACGCGCAGACCCGTACTCGTTCCTGGATAAAGATAAAGCGAATCCAAAAATTAATAAAATTAAAATTTAATGAAAATACGATTTCGCGCGTTAACGGATGTAAATATCCGATATAAGCGTTTAATCATGTGCATTTATCACAGGAAAAAATTTCATTGCAATTTTAATTGAAAAATAATATATTCATGAAACAATCATATGAGTGTGCTATTTATTAGTGAAAATAATAAAAAATAAATTTTATTTTTATATCAGTTTGTTATTTATCGATCTAGCTTCGCGTTTCGCATCCTATTTGCACGTGCTTATTAGCGAACGGCCGAATTTCCAATGTTAATTTCTGAAAGGCATTTCCTCCGTAGTTTGTAATGATATAAAGCGACACACTGGGTAATCGCAATGTACTTGATTTCTATTTATACATCATCAATTATATTATGTCAAATGAAAAGTTAGAGGTCCATTCTTTCTACTTTAAAATGGATAGGAAGAATTTCCGAATAAAACCCTCTCATAACGCAAAACGATTGTCTAAAAACCCCCAAAACCTATTAAAAAATTACAGCAAATTGCGTGTTTATTGCTCAAATGGCTACATCTTCTCCTTCAAAGTTTCTTATTTTCGATATCGTTCTAAAAGGCTGATCAATAGAAATTTAAAAATTTCTTTAACGCTTAACAATCCATTTTAAAGTCTAAAGTGAGGTCTAAATATAAAAATAATCTTTTTCTGATGCTTCTGTTGAAAACGTTTTTTTCTGTAACGGCGACATTTTTAATTTAAAAATTGACGATTCATAAACAGAAGAAAGATTTTACTTGTTCCCTTCCAAACATTTCTCACATAACAAGTGAGGCCGAAATTCATGACAGTGATATAAACTAATCATGACGATATTTTCCGGTTCGCGATGAAAACGTTATGACGTCACTGAATTATATTTAATTTTTATGCAAACCGAAAATCTACACTGTTGCATTTAATGGTTGTCAATCAAGAGGTTTATTTTCGTCCTAAATGTCAAGTGTTTATGAAGCGAGACAATTGTATTCGACGTCGAATATTTGAACTAACGAGCCAGATGTTAACACAAGGAATTCAATTAGGCCATAGACATTTATGGCGCTTTCTCTGCTTCCAGTAATCCGGATTTGTAGGGTATAAGAATATATTTATCTGAGAAGCTGTGATGACAGCATCTTATATCTACGCAGCCTACTTTTTGAATGACGCCACAACAGTAGTGAACGAAAAATATACATCCAAAAAATAAAACGGAATATTTGCATAAGAATCAATACAAGTTAAACTAGAAAAATTATTTTTACTGATAAAACGTGCGAATTTCAATAACAGAGTAGTCGCTCTTGGTGATCTTTGAATCTAATTTAAGGAATAATAAGCTAAAATATTCAATTTTGCTAGAAAATTTGTTTGTTTATTGTATTTGTAAAATAGCTTTCTGGATTTTATTAAAGTGTTGTGTTTCCTTCCATTGTAATAAGCCAGAACATGGAAAATGTGAATTGATACAGCAAATATGTGTATTTTATACACATTATTAATCGCACAGGACCCCGAAGCCGGATAAAAGTTGTCAATTATTTTGAGACTTTAAAGAATAGAAAATAAATCCCATCCAATTTTTCACTATCTTGTATTTTTATCAAACTTAAAATATAAGTAGGCTTGGTAGGGTTCGATTTAAATCGAAAAACGTCGATGAACGTCAATTTAAAAAAAAATTCAAAATCGACGAAAATGAATAGTCGTCGATAAGCGTCGATTTTCCAACAAGATGGAAAAGTATACGTCCAAAAACCTAATCAGAATTATAATATTTAAGTCGTTTCTGATTACTTTTTTTGCAGTATTATTTTATACCTATGATTTCGTTCCTTTTCTGGGATTGCATTAACAGTGGGACAGAAAGAAGGGCATTTTCTTACACTCAAATATGAGTCTTTTTGAAAAGCTCACGCTTCTACTCTGGACAATCAGGTAACCGCAAGGCCCTAGGGTAGTTTTGAGAATACGTATTTCTTAGCCATTTTGAGGTTTTTGAGATTATATTTGCCGACCTAATGGTGGGATATTCCACGAGCCTTTCCATACAGATAAGGTCATGGGTATGCCCTGCTGAGAATGCCTCGACCTCTGTGAAACAAGGTTCGGAAGAAAGGAATTTCGATGATAATTTATCGTTTTCTACCCCTTCCACTCATCAACCCCGTGTAGTGTATTCCGGAAACAAATGTTTCTCGATCCTTTCTAGGGGTTTTCCTATAGGTGACCTTGTTGTATGCACTTTCACCCGTTCTTCCTATGCACAACCAAATCTTTTGGCAGTCTTTTTCTTAAAGTAATCCAGGAAAGATCGTTCCTCTCTCGTGCTTTTGGCTCCTTCGTCTTTTGCTACAGGTTAGTAAATTTCAATTTATATATAATGGTTTTAAAAAGGTGCACATAAATTAGCAATCGTTACTAAAAATTGAAGAGGGACTAAATATTAATATTTATTTGCTATTTGTTGTAAAATATTTTGCCGATTGGAAAAACACATTTTAATCAGAATTTGAGGTAAGACTGTTGATCGAGCGCTCAATAATAGATTCTAATTTTTATCACTATATATTTTATGTTAAATAAAGAGAATACGTAGTGCAGTGATGAAATATATCAAATGATACAAATTATTAGATAGTTATTTTTTGATGTCTAAAATATTATTGTTATAATTATATCGTTAATGTTTTTTCCTTAATTGGCATCAACGAATGTCTAAAAGCCTTTACGTTGAACTCGCAAATTATTTTTTTTTAGAATGTTTCTATGCAAAAGCAACCTTTTTACGTTGTTGAAAGTGAATAGTAGAAATTTACCGCCATGTAGAGCCAAAACGATTCAATTTTCGAAGAACTTATTTTTCAGGAATTTATATAATATAAAAATTTAAATAAATAATCTGAGTATTGTAAAATAAACGTAAATTTTTCGTAGAATTTCGATGTAAAAATAAATTTAAAACATCGAATTGAAAGGTCGAAAACTGCCATCCGTATATATAAGTAGTAATTTTAAGTGTCGCTATTCGTTGGAAACTCTCGGAAAAATAAACATAGGTTTTAACCGTCAATTAAAAATAAATAAACGTCGAATCCTACCAAGCCTAAATATAAGCCATTTTAAATATCGAACAGCTGAACTTGAACAAAGACCCTGTGAAGATGGAGCACACACACACAAACACAAAAACATTCAATGACACATGCATAAATACATACATTCGCACAATTGTAAGTATTTTATGCATAAGAGTCACGCATATCCATCATGAGCGCCAGTCTATCTCGGTCTTCTGCTAGACAAAGGCCTTCGCATAAATCATACGTACGTATGTATCCGTGGCCTGTCTCTTTCGCCATAGCTTTTCCTTTTTCGCCTTCTCATCTTCCGCTTGGTTTTCTTTATGGCCTCTTCTTATCTCTTGGGACCAACCCAGAATTTTATTCTTCCGGTGACGGTCAGTATCTGGTGAAAATTCTGGCCCTCTGCCATTTCAGTTTCTCCACTTTCTTTCAATGATATCAGGCGGCCTCCATCTCGATTCCCATCCGACCGTTCCCCTTCCTTTTCATTTCTGCAATTCCCAGCATGCAGCGCTCCGAGTTCCTCTGAGATATCTCGAAAGCTTCCGGATGATTCTATTGCTCGGTTTACAAGTTACTCTTACGTATTCGAGGAATGCTGCAATTTAACCGTTGGAGGAATCTCCACTTATGGCACAAAGTGATTGTCTACTTTTCAATATCGGGTACTTTCTTCGCAAGATCTTCCTCCCTGGTGTTCACTTTCTTTCTTTTTCTTCGAGAAGAAATTTCAGCAAGCCGGTAATCAATATCCTAAGTTGAAAACTTCTGTATTCTTACGTCGGTTCCGCGCCATCAAATGTCAATTTTTTTACCGCCCGAAAACTTGTTGAATGCAGTCCCACTACGCCCTCGATTTATCTCTAGATGAAATCTATAATACTTTCTGAAAGAAATTATGACGAGAACAAAAAACATGACGGCTTGAATAATAACCTAGATCTTATGAAAATAAATACTTGTTGCTGCTTGAATTGTATTAATCTTAAACGTTAATTCCAAGGTCAAGCTCGAAAAAGAGCATAAGATTTTAAAAGCAATATTTAGGCCAGTCATTGTGTATGATGCTCCAATATGGAGAAAAATCACGACACAAATAAAAAGAAACTTCTAATATATCAAAACAAAATTTTAAAAAGGATACAATTCCGTACTACTATCCCTATGATTTCGGAACTTATGAAATTAATGACGAACATATTCTTTGAAAAACCCAAACCTCTAAGTAGGAACTTTCTAATAAGAGGTCCAAGAAACATGGACAAAGAAGAACCACCACTAAATTACAAATATGGAATGTGTCACCATCTCTAGCATATTAAAATGTATGTATGTATATTACTACATAATTATGTACCGATTGATAATAATATGCTTTTATATGTTTTTATTAAGCTTAATCTTAAGTTTTCTAGAAAAATCCATGGATCTTTCCTTACGTATTTTCCCTTATAAACCAATATTCACATATTAATACTAACTTCCCAAAAAACACTGTAACCAATTATAAATCCTTACTTAAATCTAATAGAGCAGCTGTTCCCAACCATTTTCACTTCGCGAACCCCTTCAGCTAACTTATTTCTCGTAGCAAACCCCTTCGATTAACCTTTTATCGTCGCAAACCCCTTGAGTTGTAACAGTTTTGACGGCAACCCCTTATAATGGAGAGTAAACTTTGTTAAAACAAATCTTTTTGGACGCGTTTAATTCATGAACAAGGAGTCCAAACCAGGACTAATGCAGGCTGGTTTCACAAAGTTGACGCCCCGAATTGATTATTTATATTGACAGAAAATGTTTCAGTATGTGTTAGTCATTCCAAGGAATTCTCACACCATAAATACTATTTGTAATTCATAGTTTATCAATGATAGAGAAAAAATGGAAAACAAATTAATAGAGTATTATCTGATTTAAAATATTAAAAGAAATCTCAAAATCTCTTCCTGACGTTATATTTTGCATGTATTTTTTTAAATAAAAGAATTTAATAAATGTTACTGTTTATACGCTAATATGTCTGGATCAACTGTCCATTGCTGAAGGGTAGTCGAGCGGAAAAGAAAATAACCAATTTGTTTACTCGTCTACGCTCGATAATAATCGAGGCGACCTTTTATTTTAGACACGGGGACGCAGATGGAGGAAAAATAAGATACGTTCCGCGTAAATTAAGGGAATTAGCGCTTCGACCAGATAGCGAGAGGTCTCCTTTAAATTCTTCCACTGCACCTTACACTCCACCTACTCGCTACTCTCGTGGGAACCGACTGTATAAACCCTTCGCAAACATTCTCCACCGTTCTCCATCAACACCCTTCCTATAAACTCGGATGCAAGCCACGCGGATACCGGGGGGATAGAGAGGAGTTACGACCCGAACCTCTCTTCCTCTTCCCCATCCCACCCCCTCCAAGGTTTCCCTTTTGCCATCATTTCCATTCTTCTTCTTCCTCCTCCTCTTCTACTTTTCTCTCTTTCCACCGGCTGCCAAAAGGCGCATGTCCGCCCACATCCGAAAACCATCCTCTCCTCCCCTTCCCCTGTCCCAATCCCCTTGAGTCCATTCCTCTCTCTCGCACACACACCTTCGTCCTCCCTCGCACCGATATTTACCCGAAAGGGGGCGATCGCAAGAGGCTAAGGGAGAGATCATTTATAACTGCTTGGCGGTTTAGGTAAGCCACCGATCGCGCAGCACACACAACAACTACCCACGCGCTTAAACGCGAGGACGCACGAGCCCACACGCCCGCCAAATTCCATTTTTTCCTACAATCTAGTAAAGGAACGAGGCTACAAAACGTCGGAGCGCCGACTTTGTGTCCGTCTCTACACAGTCCAAAACTCTCTCACCTCCTCTTATTTTTTCGCCTATGATTCTTTATTTTTATCTCCCTCTCCTCTCTATTCTCTCCCCTCCCCCTCTGTTTCTTCTAAATTCATAAATTTTTTTGGGTGTTTTCTTGCAGTGGGATATTTCTTTGTGTTAACTGAGCATCATTCGCAAATTTTTATCCCACAAACTTCAAACTATCTTATCTTTTGAAGATAATTTTCTTGATAATATGTAAATTTTAAAATGTAAAACTTTTAATATTGTTATCTATTCTAATTTACATGCATATTTTAATGTTCAATCCAACTTTTAAATACGATGAAGGGTTTTATGTAAGGATGGAGTATATAGGGTGGATTTCTGATGAAATGGGTATGGAATAAATGGAATTTCTAGTATCCAGTATCTTTTAAACTTATACCAAGGAAACGATTTACTGAAGAGTCTAATGTTTGGTGGAACTCCGTTATAGAGGAATGGGCGTAATTTGAAATAAAAATGAAACAAATTGCTCCCACTGTTATAAATTTTTGGAAATATTGCTCATTTTATGACATAGAAAGTTTTTTATACTGTATTTGCTACTTAAATATATAACGCAGGTAATATCTTAACACGCAATGACAATTTTATTAAGGAATAGGACAAGTAAATACCGTACTTAACTATTAATTATTCCCCTTTAAGCGTTTCCTTTACTATCCCAATAATTACCTATTTCTTCATTTGTGTGTATAGTGGCTAATGGGCTATGGACAACCAGAACGTCTGATTAACCGGAATAGGCTGGGTCCTGAAACAACCGGTAAATCGGGAGTTTACTGTAGTTTCGCCCGAAAATATTTCCTTTCTCCCTCACCTTCACTCTTGGTATCTATCTCTCTCTCATTTATCTGCCACTCTCTCCCATCTCTATTTCTCCTCTCTATCACTCCCTCTCCTCAATGTCTCCCTTTTCTCCCTCGCCATCTCCTCCTTCCCATCTTCCTTCTCCCAGAGAGGCATTAAACATTACGCGCCCAGCGCCATATAACGCCCACGAAAGAAAATAAGAAAGTGCCATAAAATCTACATAAAAAACTTCTCTTTCCCTCTTCTTCCTCTCCCGACGCATTTGGGACGAACTACCACAGTAGTCTCCTCCTCCTAAGCCCCCTCCTCCTATCCCCCCTCCTCCTATTCCCCCTCCTCCTATCCCACCTCCTCCTATTCCCCTCCTCCTATCCCCCTCCTCCTATCCTTCCTCCTCATCTCCCTTTCTACTCCTCCCCTTGTCTCTCTTTTAAAAACGCTTTTTCCTACGGAGTCTGCCCGCGCGCCTGGGAGTGCCCTTCCAAGTGCCTCCGCGAATTTCCTCTAAAATAAGTGTATCAAATGTTTATGCCAGCCGTTTGTGACCCGCCAAGGGTGTCATTTTTTGTTATAATTCCGATATTGCGGAGGAGCTCTATATAACAAGCGCGCGAGTATATTTTCCTCGCGCAACCAATATTTGAAAAAACAATTTCCCCTCCTACGTATTTTTCCCAGGCTCAGGGGAAAAAACTCGAAATTTTTCTGATCAAAAATAAATTAGACACGAGTAGGATTCAGTCTTAAAGTTCATCAACTACGTGGCTTTAAGGATACTGGAAGAATTTATCGCTTAAATTGGCAAATTGAAGGAAGAGAGGTTTTATGGACAATGAAGATTTATTGAGCAAAATTTAGTAAAGATTTAAATAATATGCTAGCAGTGCTTTCTGTTTTCTTTTGCCAGTTTGATAAATAAATTCAGAAAGTTGATTTACGTAAGATTACAGAGAAAATTTAATATGTTAATATAATCAAATTTTGGCAATTATCCAAGCATAACGGGAAATGTTATTGGAGTACAGTTAACACTTGCCCAGGAAACTTTTCCTCAACGCGGTTTTGATCACACTCGGTTAGTTAAATGCAAAAATTATTTACCCAAAACTTTTAAAATAATAATAGGGTTCTAGATTGAGTGCGCACTGAATATTACATGAAAACGTTCGTAGTCTATACGGACACGTGATTTTTCCAATGATGTATTAAATTTGAGCAGAGCTCAACACCGTCTTTTGTATGGTTTAGAGACTTTTCGTCACAGAAAATTTGTCACTAAGACAGTTGGTCACAGAAATTTGGGCATAGAGACAATGAAACCCAGAAACAATCCCCCCTCCACCCCTTACCATTAAACTTGTTAGATATACATAAATTTCCAACATGCGTATCGTCCCTAGTACTTTGATACCCATGAAGCCCATGTTCCCAGAAATAACCAACAAACCTATAGTATGACGAAAAGTAATGTGTGACGACAATAATTTTGTGACGTAAAGTCGCAGTTGCCAATTTTTTTCAATGACGAGAAGTTGCTGATACCAATTTTAATGTGAGACAAAATGTCGCTGGTACCAAATATTTTGTAAGACGAAATGTCGCTGGTACACATTTAAATGTGTGAAGAGCTGTTGCAGTTACCATTTTGAAAGTGTAACGAAATGTCGCAGGTACCAATTGTCATCTGTGACGAGTTGTCGCAGTGACGAATTTCTGTGACGAGAAGTCGCCACACCCTTTTCTATTACAGTAAACTTGGCTTAGAGACAACTGGATACATGTCACTAATCTTAAAACCACAATTAATCTATGTACTGACTGAACGCCAGCCATATCACCTCGAGCAACAACACAACCGCCGAATGGCTTTTAGGAACCTGGAAGTATTTAAAAGCAGTCTTACGTTAAAAAATTTAGACTATTAAGATTACTGCACAATCTTCTGCTCTAAATGAGTATACAGGCTATAACTTAGTAGATTGAGGATTATGTCCCCTATTTTTCTTCACTATACAATCATATGAGTATTCGTAAATTACCGTGAATGCCGAGGAGCACTAACAACTTGTACCAGAACTCTTCCCCCAACGAGGATAGCAGATACCAACGTTATAGCTTGGTAGTTTTCGACGTTTATTTTTCCTAAAAATCAGCAATGAATATCGAGGTTTATTTAAATACATTTTACTAGGCTTGTTAGTTTTCGATGTTAATATCTCTTAAAAATCGACCAGTAATATCGTCTATTTTTTCATAAACATCGACATTTATTTTAATATATTATATAGATTTTTACCTAAAAAACTTTTATAAATTAATTTTCTTATAAATAAACTAGCAGAAACGCCCGGCTACGCTCGGGAAAGAGTTTTCTTTTAAGTTGCAAAGGATTTTTATTATTTATAAATTGTGGTAGCTCTGCTCTTAAGCTCCGCGTTAAAAACGTTGATTTCATTACGGTATTTTGTAAAAACCATACATATAAAATTTAGTTAACATCCGTCGAGCCAATTCCTTCCTAATCCATATTTACTGAAAGATATTAATTTGTAGTTGCGGCACACCTGTTTAGTTGATCCGGTCCAAATATGGTATTATGGCTTTATATATATGTGTACATGATAAATATTATAATATAGTTAAAATCGATGCGGACAGTTCAACACAAACACTTATAAAAAGAAAAATTTTTATTACTTTTATTTTGGCAGCCCTGCTTTAACTTTGCAATTGTGGCACCCCTACTTAGTTAATCGGGTCGAAGTATTGCATTTTGGCCGTGAATTTTTATGAAAATTCTGTGGTTGGTTGAATTCGGTTCTTCCATTTCCTTCTAAAAGTATAACTACAGAAAATTTTATTTTGCAATTGTGCACTCTCTGCTTGCCTGTCCAAATCCGCCATTTTGGTAATGTATTTATGTGAAGATTCTATGTATCTACCTAATGTGGTTGAAATCGGTTCAGCCAGATCTTCCCTGATATATACGTACAGGCAGACGGACATTCCATAGGGACCCCTCGAAATCGTGAAATTTGGATCGACCATACATTCCTTGACCCCGCAGACCAATTTTATCCATTTTAGGCTCAAAAGTGTGTCTCATCAAACCATTGATATTATTGGAGAATTCATCCAAATCGGTCAATTGGTTGCGGAGATATCTTAAAAAAACCGGAATTTGGACAAGCAATGGGGACCCTCGGGCTCCCGTCAGCCGATTTGAATTATTTTTGACACTGCAACTCTCAGGATCATCAACCTGAAGCTGCTGCCAAATTTTGAAGCTTCTACGCTTGTTTTCTGAAGAGTTATGGCTGCCACATACAGACAGACAAACATTCTCTTTTATTTATAGGATTTAACTAAAAGTCTGTAATAATATAAAACTTTACATTTATGTAATATTGTTGTTGCATTTGCTCAAAAGTCTTAAAAAACAAATTTCATGAAAATCCGTTCG
The DNA here is from genome assembly GCA_028673005.1 of Tanypteryx hageni. Lineage (NCBI taxonomy): Eukaryota > Metazoa > Arthropoda > Insecta > Odonata > Petaluridae > Tanypteryx > Tanypteryx hageni. Next base: position 66,342,304 of record CM054115.1, on the reverse strand, counting down.
GTAGAACGGGAGAACGAACATTCGTACGGACGGACGGACAGAACGATGCTAATCGGCGCCCACGCTGGAAACGAAACGCGCCTAAAAATGATATCGACGTTTATTTTAATATACTTTTATTTTAATACTTTTTATGGATTTTTATAAATGGAATTCCTTCTAATTAAACGTAACTAAAAATGTATAAATAAAAATAAGATCTCTTATATGCTGCTTTGTTGGTTTTTATCTAAATTTTGGTTAACGTGCTGTTGTTGACATCGACCACCAACCTGGAACAATTCATTTTTCGGAATAAATCAGAAAGTATATTTTACTTGTTAATTCTCGCCCCTTATTCACTAAATCATGATCATTCTTGAAAACATTAACGTGACTTGAATATAAGGTACAACCAAATTTATAAATGAACATTTTTATGAAAAAATCTTACCTTGAGTAACAAACGACTATGAATGCAGAAAAAAAGCTAGAGTGCGTATATGGAACAATGCTCCTTCGACAGCAATACAAAGAAACTAAGCACGGGGACACACACTCTCCCTCTCTCGGAGGATAGATTATACAAATTTAAGACAGGATACTTTTGAAAATGCCATAAGGACAGATGACGATCGGCACTCATTTTAAGTTCGGAAAGATCTTTCTTTTCGCCTGTTGGATAAGGTCGACAGGTCTTGTGGCACAGAGTTCAAAGAGTATAGCGATTATCGGATCTGGTCGAGAGTAAAGACAGAGCGCAATAAACCGATCATATTATTTTGTTCCTTACCCTTGCCTTTGGACCCCGCAGCAGTTTAGTCTAGTTTAACATGGAATTATACGGGCTACTCCCTCGCGACAATTGTAATAAATCGGGGAGGGGGGGGGGGTAGTAACGGCGATAAGCTGATTTAGTCTTGCCGCCGGGCGGCATCGTCGGCCATTATGGCCCCAGTTTTGCGAAGCCGCTTCTCTGCAGTCCGACTGACGGGGCGGTCGGGCTGCAGACTTCATTTGTTCTAGCAGTCGGGATACACGGAGGGAGTTACCAACTTTCCTGGCTGCTGACGATATTTTTATATGTATGGATTTTTGTAATCTGTTATTTTCCTCCCCCGATGCGGGTAAGCATCGTCCATGGGGGTTGTAAAACATTTTTCTGTATGGCTTCAGGCTCAGCCTGGGATAATATTATCAAATAAACGTAATTATCTGTTCATCAGACTGTGATATAACCGACATTAGAAAGCAAAATGTAGTGAAATCCGAATGTTGTGTGGCCGTTTCGTTTGGCAAATATCGACTTTCTCTTCCGTTTTGGATGTTTGGTGGTAAAATATATAAAGTTGGAGTGTGATAAACCAAATTTAAATATCATGATGCATAACTTCGTAGAAATTATAGTGATGAAAAATCGACACTAATCGACGACAATTCATTTTCGTCGAAATTAAAAGTTTTTAAAATTCGATATTTATCGGTATTTATCGATTTAAATGAAATCCTACCAACCCTAGTTATAGGGCGGCACATGAATATTCGAAATACAATTTTATAATGGCCTTCACAAACTCTCATATTCTATAATGTAAAAATATGGACGAAAAACAAGCCCTTAGAATAAAAGTTTTTGAAATTTCGGATTTAATTTAAAAATCAAATTGCAAAAATAAGTACTTAGGTATCTCCGATAGATATAATAAGGTCATGGAAAACAATATGAGCATTTCGGCTATCAGATAACCTTCTCTTTCCTTTAGAATACGTATACTACCCTCGAATGCCATTGATGACAGCTTCCTGGTAAACGTGGTGTGATAAATGGTTTTTCTTATCTTTTCAGGAATATTAGAGACACACGAAGAACAATTATTTTTTTAAATTTTATTTTTGCGTATTTATTTTATGAATATGTTTTCAGCCATAAGAAGAACTCGACAGTCCTAAACGGAGCAATTCGAAGAATTATCAGGCACGTCTCAAGTTTAAGATTAAACTGATAAATCAGGATTCTCCAAAAGGAATAACATGGTTATTTAATGGCTATTGGAGTATCGTGATTTATCAGCTCAAGCGAAACGTTGAAATGAAATTATTGTAGAGTGAAAGATGGAAGTTACAGGAACCTGAGAAAAATCAAATGGAAAATCATTTGCCGGAGGGAAACGCCGTCTAGTAAATTGGTAGACATTAAATAAACACGTGGCAATTAAATTGACGGAATTAAATCCGCGAATATAACCCACCAGATATCTTTATTTACGCTTTTGTACCTCCTTGCTCGCATCGACGCGCGCTACTTAAACCAGTAATTTACGGAACAATCGTGAAACCACCGCTTATTATATCTCCGACGAAAGCAATAATTTTATATTTCTTTTGACCGTACTTATCCATAAAAAAGAGTTAAATTCATCCCTCTCTCTTTCCCACCTCTTCTCTTCTTGCGCTCCGGATATAAACTTTCAAAAGATTCATTTCCGATAAGAATCGCGTCGCATAAAGATAACGAAGAAGGAGACGTGTACGAGTCAACCAAAAGATTACGACGTTTTTTTTTTAAAAGAAGAGCGGATCGCGTAGTCGCATCGCGTAACACCGATCCAATTAGCGGACGCCCTTTAGACACGATCGGCGTCCTTTGACGACGCGAGATTTGCAAAATATTCTCGTCCGGGATTGCTACGGACGCCGTAATAACTTCTCTCCCGTATTCGTTTCGTGACCCATATATGCCGTGGCGCAAAGGAGGGGATCGAGAAGAGGTTTATACGGCGTGGGAAATTCCGATCCTTCGTGTCCATCCCCCTCCCTCCAACACACCCTTCCCTTTCGCCTGGCGAGTAGATTTCGTCGCGTGTATGAACCGGACGTTAAACGTAATTGATTTCGCCGTCGGACCCGAGATTCACTTTGGACTCCGTTCGTTGCGGAGATCGACGTAATTTTTATTTCGATTTTACCTTTGCTTCGCTCCGGCGATTACGCATTCGCGATCGTTAAATGACCCTCGCTCTGTTTACGACTGGAAAAATTTCCATTAAAAAATGAATTTCCGTTTCAGAAACTTGCTGAATAATTGCCAATATGGCGATTCAAATGTAGGGATCGGCAATTGGCTAAAAAATAACACTTGTTCCGAAGCTTACTTTTAAAGAACTGGAAAAGCGGCAGAGAAATGCCTTCTTCGAAAGCTCGAAAATGCGACTCACAAACTTTCCAGTTAACCGGGGTTGGACTATGCGCTAAAGCGAAACTGATTAAATAACTTGTTAACCGCATTGCAATTGGGTTGTATATAAGTCGTTCTGAAACACTCTCACGCGAGATAGGGATGCCGGTGGTGTAGTGGTTTGGACGCTGGCTGCTACTCGTATGCTGCTCGAAAGGGCAGCGGGTACGAATCCTGCGAAAGTAGGATTTTTCCAAGATCGCCAGGCCCCCTGTTTTTGTGGTTTGAGGAGACAGGGCAAATTCAGCGTTCCGTCCTTCGGAAAGGACGTTAAGCCGTTGGCTTTCTTGATGCTCTTCGCTAAGAGTAGGCTAATGCCGGCACCGGATTTCCCTTCTCCCTTGTGAGTGTGCTCGGTGTGGAAGGAGTTATGGCTATAAAAATCCAAGAGGTTGATTAGCCGAAAATATACACACGCGAGAAATTTTTTACGGACTGTTTTATAGACCACAAAAACTTCGTATCTGATTTTCAGATCTCCAGCGATTTGTGAATGTATCGAGTAGGCTGAAATATCGAGTGTGCCTCTCAATCCCATTTTATACCGTGAGTTCATTATTGAATTTGATGTAGATAAACTATCTCTAACTACAAATTTAACCTCGTTTGAAATGGGTCTTAAAGTACTTAGAGAATTGGGCACAATCATAAAGGGATGAAATAAAACTACGAGTTTTATTGGACATGATAACGATATCGCCAAAAAAAAACCCAATATCAAAAGTGATGAGACAAGTCACAGAGTACAATGGGACAAGTTTTAGCGGAGAGTAAATGAGTCATGAATGCGAAAACGTTCAAAAGAGGTCTTATTCGAATATAAATATAAAATTATATTATAATTCACACGCTCGCGGGGTGTGTCGTTGAGCTTGAAGTTTTTTTTTACCAGTTGCGCAATATATCGTAATGATTTTCATATATGGTGATGTATTTTAAGATGTACTCAATTTACTGATGCCTTCCTGTCGCATATTTCCCATTTGTCACCGGCTGAAGAAGACGTCGCCATTTAAAATATTCAAATAAAAGCCATCTATCGCGGGCAGCCATAAGGAGGACGCTATTCCATCTTCTTAGTTTATTAATCTTTTTTATATACACTCTTTATTATAATGCTACGATTAAAAATACCGTATAGGTTTCCATTAATAAAATATAAATAATTTTCAGATTGCATTTTTGAGCTTATTGACTTTTTCTGGATATGAAAATATGCGTGTCCTTGTTAAACCGGTGGCGCACCCCGCCACAGATGTTTTCAAGATCAAAATTCTATATATTAAAAAAATTTCAAGTCGGTGTTCAGGTTTTTCGAGAAGATAAGCAAACTAATTTTAAACGTTTCGTCATCTCTATTAATTAAATGGTCTCAACTTTTCCCTCGCATAAAAAAGAAATTGTTTCGAGAGTGAGGGAGAGGGAGATAGTAGGATCTGGTGCTTTCCCGGTGGATTGCTTGTAGAAACTTTTCTCGGGTACACAACCGGGTCAAAGTTTGATCTAGGATCAACGTTTCGACGGCTGACTCTGCCATCTTCATCAGGAATGATGACCATGACTCATGATGAAGATGGCAGAGTCAGCCGTCGAAACGTTGATCCTAGATCATACTTTGACCCGGTTGTGTACCCGAGAAAAGTTTCTACGAGAGGGAGATAGATAGATAGATAGATAATCGTCTTTATTCGGGCGAAATTTAGACCATAAGGTCCATTCTTACATTTAAGAGGGAGATTGATTGATTGATTTGGTCTTTATTTGGGGCGAGATTGAGACTAGGAAGTCCCATCTTCCACCTAACCCCTCGTCGTGATAGATATAATAATACATAAAACATTAACAATGTAAATACAGGTAACAATAAAAATACAAGTATTTGAAAAGAAAAGATGTGATTTTGTGGGAAAAAATATGAACTGCTGAGTAATAGAATCCATCTAAAAAAACCCACTGCACTACACTGAGGGAGAGAGAGAGAGGGAGAGAGAGAGGGGAGAGAGAGAGAGGGAGAGAGAGAGGGAGAGAGAGAGAGGGAGAGAGAGAGGGAGAGAGAGAGGGAGAGAGAGAGGGAGAGAGAGAGGGAGAGAGAGAGGGAGAGAGAGAGGGAGAGAGAGAGAGGGAGAGAGAGAGAGGGAGAGAGAGAGAGGAGAGAGAGAGGGAGAGAGAGAGGGAGAGAGAGAGGGAGGGGGAGGAGAGGGGGAGAGGGGAGGAGAGGAAGAGGGGAGAGAGAGAGAGAATCGAAAATGGTAAGAGGAGGGAAGAGGGAAGTAGAGGGATATGCCTTTCACGCCATTTCCCCACCGTAAAAAAGAAATGCTAAAAGGAGAAACATCTGTGGGGCAAAAAAGAGGCCAAGAAAGGAGGCGTAGTTATAAGGATAAGAGAGAGAGGGTGGTTTTATCATTGAGAGACCGGTAGGTAGGTGGTTTTTTAAATGAGGCTTGATTTGGGTTTTTAAAGGCTTGTGGGATATGTAGCCAAGCAGAGGGTTTGGTAGATAAGAGCGGACGGGAGATCGAGAAGTCGGGCAAGGGGATGAAATATTGGAGTTAGCGGTGGGAGAGAGAGGAAGGTAGGGAAGGGAGAGAAAGTTGGGAAAGGGCGGTTCTCGAGTAAGGTAAGGATGATAAGAAGGGTGGAGAAGGTTAAAAGGGAGGTGGTGAGTCTTAGGGGGATCGTGGGGAAAGGTGCATGGTTTGGGGTTTTCGCCCCCTTAAAAGGTTCCGTAAGGAGAGTTGATGGAGTAGATTTCGAGGGATGAAAGTCAGTTGGAGGGGGTGTCGGCAAAGTGGTTTCCTCTTCCTCCTCGTAGTGGGTGTTTCGAGAGCCACCTCGTTGAAGGTATAGCCTAATTGAGGGTGGATGGCTTTAATGGAATGGAGATAGTTGTGTTGTTGATTTGAAACGATGATTTCTTACGGAATGAGGGTTAACGTAGATTTCACTCCTTAATCTCGCACGAAAATGGATGTTAAGTTGAATTTATCCCCTCCTCCCTTCCTTTTCGGGGTCGGAAGCTAATTAATGGAAATTGCGAACTTCGTTAGTTCGAACGTAGCACGTGGCATTTAATTTAGATTCCGCTTCTTTTGTTTCGTTCGGTCGTTTCGTTTTTATTTGTATAATGCACGCCATCTTTATTTTCGCGTTTCTTTAGCTTATTTAATTATAAAATGCGTTTAGACCTACAAATGATGAGAGTGTATGGGGTAGCTGCGAGCAGTAATCTTTAACGGTGCATAATTAGAAAAACTGCTTTAGAAGGAATTATCCAACTATCTACCTTATATGATTCGTTTCTCTCAAGAGTTTCCTCGGCATCGCTCATCGTATTGCCTGAGGTAATGTTCAAGGCATTTTTAATAATATGAGACGTAATTTAAATAGCGAATGAATTACAATTAATTCGAAATAATTTATCGCCAGCTTTTACAAATAAAACAAAAAAAGAGCGCAGCCTGTTTGTCATTTCGTCGGTCCGTCCGTACAACGTTTACAGAGTAATGTTGTAGATCTACGTCATTTTCGGAACCGACGTCGACGAAATCAAGAGTTTAGTTTATGACCGCGATCAGTGGCGGATTTCGGCATTCTGGGCCCCCTAGCGCAGTGGCGCGGGGCTGAAGGGGCGCAAACTGATGGGCCGAACATTAACGTTTCTGTTTATAAACAATAACAATCCTTATATAATAATTCTCGATTGTCCGTCCGTCCGTCCGTCTGTCCCAGTAGTTTTGGGCATTTCGCAAAGGAATTAAGAGCTGAAACTTTTACAAGTGAGGCCCCCTCAAATCCGCTACTGACTACGATTATAGACGTGGGAGGAAATATTACGAATCTCAATGGAAGTTGCCGTTGCATAATTCAGATCATCAATATGACGGTAAATTTCGCACCAAGAAAGTAGAATTGGTTTTTTGAACTCGTTTCAATCTTATGGAGGAAGAATCCCGATGTTCCATTATTGAAGATGCAATTTGTATAAGTATCCAACGTTTTATTGCCGGAACTTATCGCAATATCCGGATTATGGGGCTTAGGGACACCGTAATATACCACACGGAAGTACGAGTATTAAATGGATTTACCTTGCATATCAACGAAGTTACTCGTGGGATCAGGTCGACTCCAATTATCTCTGAATCGTCGAACCAATTTGATTTGAATGAAATATTCTTATGTAAACATCATTAAATAAAAAAACAGCAAGCCTTTATCGATGAATATGTATGTGTGAATAATTGCACAGATTTTGGCATTTGCATCTTTTTGTTATATTTATCATTCAAATTCACAGTTTGAACATTTTTGCTTTATTATATCTTTTTTCTTTTTATTATTTGTGCTTATAAACATTATATGATATGTGTGTATATTATTGTCTATGTGCATTTCGTTGTGCATATGTTACATTATTGTTGATATAAAAGTATTCTATATCATATTTCTCTGAAGCTTTTATGTAAGTTATCAGCTTATTCCTACTATGGGTGATTTTGTTAGGTAAAGCGAACTAATTATCCTTATTTTTATCAAAGGATTTCCTATTTCTTGCCACCTGTGTTCCATGGGATGCTAATTTTGCTTGGTTACTGTTCTACTGTATTATTGGTAAACATGATTATATACTTAAGAGCCTAAAATTTGACCTAATAAACACGTTTATATATTCATCTATTATAACAACCTCTCTCCCATACTTACTACGTCCTCTTCTTGTCGTTCCCAACCATTATCTTTCCGTACACCTGCAAGATCATATCCTCCTCTTTTCCCTTTCCTGTTATCATTCTGCCTCTCCTATCCTATCTTTCCCTCCTCGAAACGGAGAATATATAGAATCTGCCTCCTCTAGACAAAATTGAAATAAACGAAAAAAGCTTTAATAACAATATGGATTAACAAGAGAGGAAAGACGCACAATTCATGCGTGCATAGATACAAGGCAGACAGTTCTTTACGAATTATGTAAAATTATCTTAAAAAAGTAAAAATATTAATGGCTTGCTATAGTATCAACACACCACAGAATGATATAACAGAAGTGATGCCAAAGAACGATTAAATTTTTATCTAAACTGCTTTATATAATTTTCTAATTATCCTTTGTCCGGACAGTACCAAACTTCACGAAAATCCACTTAATAGTTTTAGAAAAAATGAAGCATGTGGACAAACGAACACAATCTGACCGTAAGGCGTTCTTTACAAGCAAAGCAGTAGCAGAAGAACACCATATGGGAATGTCCCGTCCGTCCATCTGTCGCAACTTTCATCTCCTAAACCGCTGGACGGATTTTAATCAAAGTAAGCAGAAGCGATCCTTATTAAAATTTATCGCCCAATTGTGATTTTGGACTGCATCCATCAATTAGAACTTCCCCTTTACACAATTAATTTAATAAACTTATACTCGTATCTCGTTAAATGGCTTTCGTCAAGCAACATTTAAATGCCATATATTTCTCTCTCATGCTCTTATATGATCTGTGAGGTATAGATTAAAAACATTATTTGAATAGAGGACATCATTTACCATAAAATATTCCGCAGGAGCACATGATTACGATGTATAGTCTCGAAGATAAAAATTCGAGAAAATCCCAAGTTTCAAGTCACATATATTTTGTTTACACCGATCGCTAAGACGGTTCTATCGGCAAAAAAGAATTAAAAATTCATATATTTCTCTCCCATTCTATTATACGATTAAAAATTTTATTCGAATAGAGAACATGTTGTACTACAGGGGTCTGCAACTTACGGCCCACGGCCGCCGGGAGCCCTTTATGCGGCCCGCGAAGCCACGATGAAAAAGTGATGACATCAAACGTGACATCCGGCCCGCCGAAGCTCTCTTGACTTACAATGCGGCCCTCAGAAACATTCACAACTATGAATGTGGCCCGCCATGTAGAAAAGGTCGCCGACCTCTGATTTGCCACATAAAAGTCCGCGGAACCATATAATCAAATACACTAGAATAGTAATACCATCTACTACCATTCGTATTGCGAGAACAGCGATGATAGCGCCCCTTGAGGCAGGGAATGGTCGGAGTTCTAAACAGCTGAAAGATATATGCATTCCGTGTGTAACGTAAATGAATTAAATTCATTGCGCCGTACCGTAATTAAGGTTGAAAACTGTCAAAGTACGTGGGCGGAATAATCTGTGCAGTTTACGGACGTTCTAATTATAAGTGGCAGAAGAATTCCAGATCTTTTTTTCGCTTCCCGAAAGATAATTACTGCATGCATAGGAAAGATAAGGAGTTAGAATCTTAGGTAGATTTATGAACTGTAATCCTTAAGCACTGCTCTGTATGTTAAATTGTTTTTACATGTTATATAATAAAAGTATGAATTCATTTTTAGATTTGTTTCTGTTCTATAATGCCATCATGCCTGTGTGTGTTTGTGTGCCTTTTTGCAAGTTACATTTTTTTGGTGTCTACTTATTATGATCCTGAGTAAGATTTATTAAATGTGGTTTTACACAGGTGTGTATATGTATATACAGGGCCGTAGTCACCACTTTTGGCACCCTGAGGAGTTCTTGGCTCCCCAAATGATATAATAAAATTTTAAGTTCGTATTTTTAAAAGAGTATTTAACTAAAAATGAACAATCATTTCTTTGAAGTTTTATTTTTCGAGCTTTATTTGCAGCAAACATATTGATCGTGTCATTGAAATCTATATTTTAGCAGTATCATATTCAATAGATAAGATGGCAAGGCCAGATAGTCTCTCTTGGTTCATTGATGGCCGTAGGTAATTTTTGATCAATTTTAGTTTAAAAAAAGAACGCTCTCCAATTGAAATTGATATTGCGAATGTCAGAAAAATTCTCAGTAAAATTTCCGCATTGGGAAATGAACTTAAAAGTTCGTATTCGTGAAGAAATCCTAAAATTTCTTACCGCGTAATTTTTACACTTTATATCGAAGACAGGTGTTGTTTCAAACTGCGAACTTCTTCGATTATCCCGCATTCATCCACATCGTTTTTATACATACTACGTGCCCCGCACATTTAATAACTCCTGAAACGCCCCTTCATTTTTTAAAAACCTGACACTTTTCTAACCCAAGGAATGGGACGACGACCTTAGAGCTGCGTTTTTAGATAAAAAAAAAATCAACACGACATACTGCCGAATTTGCCATTTTCGCCGCTAATAATTTTCGAACGGTGCGTCCTATCTTCCGTTCTCGGCTCGGACAGCTTGTTTCTTTAATTCTGAATCTTGATCTTATTCTTAATGCTTTTAATAACAATGGGATAAAAGATTTCTTGGCTTGAACGCGCAGATGCTCGAACATTTCTTTAAGTCTCGTCACTGTTTTGCTTTGCACTTCTCAATTGCCTCCACCGCCACTGATCATTTCTTGCCGCTAGATGGTACTAATGTAATCGTTCGCACTCTTCTCCCGCGTTAAATGAGGAGAGCGGTCGGTATTGCTACTCTAGTGTATTTGATACAATTACGACTAATAGTTTCGGATAAAAAAAATCGAAGTACCGCGAAATCTCTCGATACCGTTTCATACGTATTTCTCATAAAAACGCCTTTAAAATACCTGTGTATTCCATTTATGGATTATACTTTTCCAACTTGTTTGCTTCCTGTAAAGAACGCCTAATAATTGCATAAAAACATTAACTTAATTACCCCCTCCCAATACTCTAAATCAACATGCAAACACCACATTATCTTCTTCAAAGCTGACAAATAGTCGCCTCACAAATCCTGCTGTCTCGTAGGTCTATGCTTCAAATCTCTCTACTATTCCCTCATCTTAAAATCCGCCGCCTCATATGCCTCAAATTTCTCTGCTTATTCCCTCATCTTCCGTTGCAATTCCTCTCTCTGTTATTTATCCTCATCTTCCTTATTTCCTCCCTCGGCGAAACAGAATCGCTCTTTCGATGTTTGCCTTTCAAGATTCCACGCCTTCTCCTTCATCATGCTCTGCGTAATCCAAGCGCGGATTTTTATCTCCTCTCGCTTGCTCGAATTTCCTTCACTTTCCCGAAATATCTGCGTCCCCATCCTCTTCGAGCTTTCTCCTCATCTCCTTCGGGGACGACACACGCACCTCGCTGAGCTCTTAAAGCCCGTCCCCGGGGGATTCATGGCCCGATGGAGAAGCGAAGGCCGTCGAAGAGAACCACTCGCTTAACCTAGTTAAACTTGGTGTCAATCTCCACGTCTACGCCTCTCTCCGTTTAAGCCTTTAAACGACGATTCTTAAGCATGGAAAGTAAAGTTAGGTCGGCCAATTTATTGGCTCGAAGTAGGTTTATTTTAATCCCCTGTATTGTAGTTCAATCGATTCGCGAGGGACCAAAGCTTGTATATTAATCGTGAAAGTCGAAAAAACACTGTGTACGAATATGATTTTGTGGAATTTTAGACTCTTGTAATTTTTCAAAATAAAAGTTTGTTTAAATGTCTGTACACATAAACACACGCCCATAAATATAAATAAAATTATAACTGCTTGTAATTATTCAAAATAAAAGTTTGTGTTTAAAATGTCTGCACACATAAACATACGCCCATAAATATAAATAAAATTATAACAGCTTGTAATTATTCAAAATAAAAGTTTGTGTTTAAAATGCCTGTACACATAAACATACACCCATATATAAATAAAATTACGTGTATGGCAGAGAATTTGACGAAAAACTTTACACGCTCGACTCAGCAATAATAATTCTCTCTCTAACCTTTAACGTAATTAAGGTTTCTCTCATTGATCGGTGTTTTCCAAGCGGTGTGACGCGGCATAGTGATGTTCTGTAAGATATGAACAGATGTGCCGTGGAATTTTGGGAATGTCACGCGTTTGGTTGGAAGACTCTAAGAATAATTAAATATTGGCTCAAGGCCAACGAATTAGCTTGAAAATAATTTTGGTGAAATGCCGTTGGTGCAATCTCAATTTTTTTTGGTCTTTCCGTCAACGCTCTTTTGCGAGTTATGTTTTTTCAAATTTCGCTTATATAATGACCGAAAAGAGGGAACTTCTGAGCAAGAGCTCCGATATTCACCGTCTTCACAGAACTTTCAAGCTACAACCCTGTCCTAACATCCTCTCGCATTGAAGGCCTGCTATCCAACCTAACCTCCTCCTCCTTCATTACAATCTACCACTTCATACCACATTGAACTTCCTTACCCTGTTCTTTACTTCCTAAGCAAAGCGAAACATTACGCTGAGGGAGAGAGCAAAACAGTTGCTCTTCTCCGAAAAATTTCTTTCAGATTTCTCTTTCCGTTAATTAATTTTCCATTAACTAATAAAGAGCATTTCACGGCTATTTACAACTAGCTTATTTTCAGCGACAAATACGAGGAATATTCCACGCCCTCGGTGAAACTCGAATCCCACATATCCTACAATTAGTATCACACACGTTGCTCTACTTTCTATCAATTCGTAATTGCATAGCTCCTTTCGTTACTATGCTTTTATCGCTGCAAAAAATGACACTTTCGCCCTCGCTTCGAGAATTTTACGCCCATCTGTTGACGCGTGATTTTCGATGCTTGACATTTTTGATACGAATGCGACTTTCCCTCGCTCCAACCTTTCCTTTCGCCTTTCATTGTACAATCCGCTTCGCTGCTCGCATTTTTTATGGCGATTTATCGCTACAGTCGCGAAGATTGAGGACCTTTTCCCAGCCTTCCGCGCCGAAGCTCCTGTTCCTCAATTTTTATTTTCGAAACGACACTTTTCAATTCCTATCTCCTCTCTCTCTAACATTTCCAAAATTGCAAAGCCCACGTTGCGTCGCTACGAAATGACATTTAAAATCGTAATGTGTCATTAGAAATGTTATCGGCTGAATCGACAAAGTTATAGCAATCCAGTCGTTTCTTTAATTCAACCATAAATTCACGCAGCCCAAAGGGTTCGCCATTCGTCACATGTGGCAAATCGGACTCACGGGCGAAGCAAACTGATTACTTAAACTAACTATACATTTTATTTAGGATTTACAATCGAGATTTTTGTATTTTTTCCACAAATGATGTAGGACTGACAGTAAATACAGTTTAGATTCATCATGGACTTCTAAAGTAGCGATAAAGAAACGTATGTATATATTTGTTGGTGAATATGCTACATCATAGATACTATGAAATACAGGCAAAATGAAACAAATACAGTGGCCTGATCACCAACGTTTTTTCGAGCTACGAAATCTCATTGGACACCGAGCGTTCAAGCTTTTACATTACCATTTAGAGGAGGTTTAAATGTCACATTAAATTTTCTCGAGGGATATATTCATTCCCCAACAAATAAAAGGATTGTAAGGATTTAAACAATAAAACTTTCAAAAAGTGTTCATTTGACGACCTCTATCAAACATACGCTCTAAATAATCCATAAATCTTGAAACTGTTGGCTAAACCCGGTATCTATATTAATAATAGCGGGAATTAATTAATAGCGGGAATTCAACGCTTCTTGTTTCTGATAAGAATCCGTTAATTAAAACGGATGACCTGTAACTTATCATCAAGGTCCAATCCACTTTAACTGAAACTCGCACCTGGTTTTATGCCTAGTTGACGAATTTCTGAAAAAAGGAAAAATGTTAGTCTCTCGACATCATCAATTACGTTTAGGTTTGGCCCCAAAAAATAAAAAAAAAACTTTTTGTGCATATTAAATGATACATTTATGTACATGGATTATTTTTTTAATAAAGCGCTGATTGTTGGGATGCGTGATATCTTTGACATAAAAATGACCGAACGCACAATTTATTTTAAAAAGGTAAATCCTCGAAAAAACTATTAAAAATGAGGGAAAAATTGCAGAGCAAATGACCTATGGCGCTTTTTTCTTATTTTAGGAATATGACGACATCGTAATATTACATCTTTGGACAAGATCGCCGGTCTCATAATATAGTCTATAAATTCTTTTTAAAAGCATTACATCAATGCTATATAATAATATGTTTCTCATTTAAAAGTTCTGGACTCGTCATGACAGTTGATATTTCCTAATCTTAAAAACGTTACTACGTAACTGTTTATCTCCCGAAATCATACTTTAATTTTAATTAATTTAAAAATGAAAATTTGTAATGCCCTACACCAGGAGTGGCCAACCTGGGCATGAGAAGGAGCGACAATGCTGCAAAGAACGTCACCGAAGAGCCGCAGTGAAATGTAATGAGAGGAAAAAATAAAATTTTCATATAAGTATGTATATAATTCTGCATATTAAATACTGTCCAAGGTAACAATAAAAACAAAATCTTATTCTCTTATTTAAAACAGTTTTTAATTTTCACTCGGACAAATCTGGGTTAATTACAGTATACGTACGGCAGTCAAAGTTTCAAAGAGCCGCCGGTAGGCCACCCCTGCCGTACACCAATATCATGCTTTTCTTATGGAGGTAGAAATGAAACTAAGGGGTCGGAAAAAGACACTGATTACTCTCCACAAGCTGATCCTAGTTCCAAAAATGTTCATCATATATAGCCCTCATCCTGAAAATTTGGCTTCTCCAAGTTGCAGAATTCCGGAGATATTGCCCAAACAGACGGACGGACAGACAAGCTGAATACATAAGAAATTTTTAGGAAGAAAATATAAAAAATCAAAATATTAAATAAAGGACTTCACTCAGTTATGTCCAATAGTCACAACAAGGTTATGAAAAACTAGATGTGCATATCGAATAAGATATAGCTGACCTGCCTTCAGTGGTAATTCACCGAAATGAGATTCTTGTGAAGGTCAATCATAACGAATTATTGCAAGTAAAATTTTACATAATCGAAATCTGAAAATATTTATTGTTTTGTAGAATAAAAATTTGCCTCAATAAAAAGCAATTCAAAGGATACAACGTTTATCGTTTTGCTGTGACGAATGTCGCGAGGGTGCGGGCGATAATTCTAAAAAAATTAATAACAGCCTCGTTGCGTCATGAAAAAAGAAATAGTAAAACATTAATTCTTTAAATTTGACACGCACGCTGCAAGTTGTACAGTTCCATTTTCATTTTATTCATCAGTGACACGCATCCAAATTTTCGATCGTAAAAAAATGACAAAAGAATTGGGATTCACGAGGCGAAAGTACATTTTTGCTGACACGATTTCGAGAAATACGAACGCTAAGCGTCTAAAATCCAGATACAACGGCGCAGAGAGGAAGAGGAAAAGAGTCATGAAAACTGAACGAGATGAAGTAATAAAACGAGCGAATTCGGAAGAAAAGTAAATGGATCCCTTAAGGAAAGTATCCGAAAGTATTGAAACGGAATGAAATTTCTTCTTGCTTCCGGGGAACGCTTTGGATAATGCTAAGGAGACCGAAGGGAGGACGAGGGTAAGAAAGAGAGGTTTCCTGGAAGAGGAGATAAGAGAACGATGGTTCTCCTTACCTGGATAAACATAGCGGATAAAGGCAAAAGGAGAACGAAAAAGAGCGTCACGAAAATGAATAATAAATGAGAACAGAGGGGGAAAATTTTTAGCACCGGGACTATGAAATATGACGCAAGGTAGGGAAAAGAATAAAGCAGAATGAAAATCCGAAACAAGAGTTTGCAGAATCGACTCCTTGATAAAATAATTCAATTTTATTTAGGACAGAAAAATTATTCGAAAGAGAGAGCGATGAAATCGATGAAGAGATATAATGCTTGAGACCGAGATTATTATACAGATAAAAAAATGAAAGATATTTTGGTATCGGGGTTGTTATTGCTCACGCCTCCCAATACTAAGGACGTGAGTTCAAGATCAGCTGCGGGGATTCATGTCTGTGATTGTCCTTGTTATTGTTAAAAATATCTTTATAATGATCACTACTTCTTCTGACCATTATATAGATACTTTAAAACAGGTTCTGATCATTGTAAAGATATTTTCAACAGCGACAAAGACAATTTAAGACACACTTAAGAGTCAATGAAAATAAATAAAAAAATTAAAATAATTCAAGATGCAGACAAGTCCAGCTAAAAATTAGCTGGAGGATAGGGGATGTTACACTGCAAAAATACGCCTAGCCCAGTGATTCCTGAACTGAAGGTCGAGAAAGATTTTTAGGAAGATTGTAACAGGTTAGATAAATATAATTCGAGCGAAAAGTGACTAAAGGACGATTTGCTATTGAAAACTTTTTGCGTAGTCAGAAGACGCCTCGCTCCCTTCAATAGGGACAGATCGATGAATAATTAGAGGATGATTGATCTGGATCGAAGTAAAACTCATGAAATCAACAACATGATGCCTAGTGTGGAGTGATCTAACAACAAGAACGAAAAGGAACAATACTTAAGTAAATGAAACTCGGTAGAATTCTATACGATTGTCCAAAACAAATTAAATCCCGTGAAAGTCAATGCATCTCTAATCTCGTCTTTTCATTCGATTTTTGCTGTTTAATTCGAAGATTCAATCTTTTTTCTCTGTAAAATTTTGACTTGTAATTCGTAGAAATATAAAGGAATGAATAAAATGGAAGTTCATTTTATTCTCTCCACGAGTCATGCTTTGAGAAAAAAACATTATTTGTATTAATTGAAGGTAAAAAACAAACTTTGTTCCATGTATAATCTCCAGACCTTATTTCCATCTCCTCATTTCAACTTCGCTTCTACACAGTTGTATAA
Organism: Tanypteryx hageni; assembly: GCA_028673005.1. Taxonomy (NCBI): domain Eukaryota; kingdom Metazoa; phylum Arthropoda; class Insecta; order Odonata; family Petaluridae; genus Tanypteryx; species Tanypteryx hageni. The sequence continues at coordinate 66,325,416 of CM054115.1, read as the reverse complement.
TTTACCTTTTTTATTGACCTCATAAATCTAAATTTTCAATGGGCCCTTCCTTGATTTCTATTCAGATGTAGCTCGTTTATTGGTTCGAAAAAATATATTATTCCTCTCCTCCTTATTCAAGGGGACTGATGAATGGTCACCTTTGATCAATAAATGTTTAGCTCCGAAATACTTTACAAAACGTAATGGTAGATTTTCGATGTTTGTATAACTATCAGAATTAAAATAATTAGAAATATTATTTTGCTCTAATAAATAAAGCCATTGATCACTACTCACATTGACTGCCCCTTCATAAATTTGAGTAAATTGCACGCACATTTCAAAATTTTCACGAGGGTTAACCAAAAACTAACACATTCAGCTTTCTTATTATTCAGATAGTAAACAGTCTCCAACAACAGTTGATCGATTACACAAATATTCTTCTTTCGCGTCGAATGTGAGTGATATGGAAGCTGCTTGTATTACTTTGCAAACCTACCAATATTAAAATGATTTCTAATGAATAATTTTAGCCGCAATTCGTTCCGTTTAGAAAAAGATGGCCACTTTCTTGTACTGTTTTTGACGAATAATTATAAACATGTTCTTTTGTCTTAAAATATCGCACACAAATATGGTGACAAAATCCGGAGCAAGAAAAAGCTGCAATTAAACGTAATTTTTTATATAAATTTATTAGTATGAAATTTGCATCTATAATTTCTGAGTAATATCCATTATATGTAACATAGATTTTTGATTGAAATACTGCAAAATATTAGCGTCCACGATTTACGATACATTTAATTAAAAGTAAATCAAGACTCTGGTTTCACCATATTCAGAGCATTTTCCGATAAAAACTGAAAGTCAATTATACATGTCGAAGCAAAAACAATACAGTATGCTGCCTCACAGCGAAAAGAAAAATTAATACTTCGTTAAGCGATTCGGTTGTACCAAGCATGCATTTAGACTTAAACGATCGACAAAATCTTGGACAAATATCTGTACTGAAAGTTATCTTCGTGATATTGATACATAAACTTAAGACCAAGAAAAACCCCTGAAAACTGGGAAGCATCTGTCAATTAGTTGATGTGTACATTAGAGTGGCGCCAGCGTTGGATCTATCATCGAATGGTAAAATGGACTGATTTTTTCAAGCCATTTTCATGTGGTTTTAAGAAAGATAATTCCAAGGTTCAGCCCCCATCACGGAAGGATAAGACCAGAGCCAGACTATTTTATAATTAGTGCATAAAATCGTCATTTTTTAAAAAATATATAAGTTAAAGAAATATTACCGAAGTCGATTAATTTTAATTAACTTATATGAGATCACTTAGTAGAATAAAAATTATCTCATATATCGGTCAACAAATACCTCTACGATATTATAAGAGATGACGTCTAAAATCTTGCGAAAGGTCAACTAAGGAATAACAAACGTGCCAAAATTAAACCGCTCACGTGTGTGGAATCCTGCAGCATTTGATATTGTGCAGACTGCAGGATGTTTAAATGTGTCGCAAGATATCCAGTAGCGCACCCTAACGCGGATGTCGGCAACCTGCTACTCGCGTGCGCGATGGTACTCTATAATTAATTAAAAAAATAGTATGGAGGAGCACCATCATCATGTTACGTAAAGAATCCCTCTTTATGATACACTAATGAGGGTAAAATTTTACTCTACAAAAATGTGCAAAATATACAAATGTACGGATAATGCAATTACATGTATTTAAAAACCTTGGAGATGTCAAGCTGGTGAAATGACTTTTTACAAAACTCCGATCTTTAAAGTATATATCTCCAGCTTTAAAGGTTATGAATCATTTTTTGCATCATTCATATTATATCGATTAATTTAAGTGCGTTAGGTAACCTTTTAATCTCATTAATAGGCATGATTTGTGCGAATATCTATTTGATTGCCACGTGGTATTCCAGGCAAGAAAAATGTCATCGCATTGCTCATTGTTGGGAATAGCTTTTGCATCCTCTTGCACAAGCGACTCATGGCTTTTGCATTCCCGACAGTGCACTCACTATTCTTCATGCGCAAAGATAATCGAAAAAGGCTCAATTCTGATAGCTCTTTCGAATAATGGAGCAGTAAACGTATTAAACGTACACAAATGAAAACTTGGGAATGTATCATGTTGAAAGCAACCACGTAAACCAACAGTTTCTCTCCTATAGAGAAAAACTACATCGTAGTATAACAGAAAATGCCTCAATTGTAAAAGATTGGAAACTTATTAACTAATATTTATTGAAAGCTTTGTCACTCATTGCCCAATTTATTAAACTTTAATTATTTGTGCAACATGAGCTGTTTAAATCTCGCTTAATTAAGTAAGATTAATGTGTAGAAAATAGAAAGTGTGTAAGAGCTGTGAGCATATTTTATTAGACTGTGGGCATCAACTCAAATCATGCGTAGGCCGCATGATGGCAATGCACCAAATCCGCAGTCCACATTATGTTGCGTACATGCTAAATTCATTGGTCGCTTTCCATGTTAAGAACAATCTTTTGTATCTCAACTGTGTAGGGCAGTGATTATTAACCTTCTTCGTCTCACGCTCCCCTTATGACCTTCTAAAACTCCCACGCTGATCTTCTGATCTTATAAAACTCCCACGCTCCTCTCCTTCCCCCAGAAAATTTTCTTTTGTGTTTTTGAGGGTATTTATCAAAATATTATTAGTAGTATTAACCAATTTTTATGACATAGGTTTTTATCTGCTTACCAAAGCGCGTGAGATGAGGCCGACTATGTGTGTTTATTTAGTGAATTCTAATGTGTCATTTTGGTTTCGACGTTCAACTCACAATCTAGCGTCATTTTTTGGGAATTCGGCAATAAGTTGTCTTTGCCTAAAATTACCCGTATAGTTTTTCATATATTATTTTTACGCATAATAAATCCATTCATCTGCACTACATCTGTTACGGAGGTGAGGGGTTGGCAGATCATTTGAATACATCAGTATAAGACTAATATCATCTAAACAATCATAAAAGAATTGAGAAATATTCAAGCAGGTAAATTAGACAGCATTGGAAAATTATGAGAGGTAGAAATTTGAGGAAAAACTTGAATATAGCCAAAAATGCTCTAATTCTCATACGTCCCCTATGGGGCCATGCTCCACAAGTTAATAACTCCCGGTATCGAGTATTTGGAACAAAAATGTGCAATGAGCTGCGGATATAAAAAAAAACTGGTTTTATGCAATGTTAAGTGTTTTTTCTAGAAAAACGCTTCAGTTTGAAGCGCATCATAGTATAAAGTATCTTATTTTGTATTTGAGATCGATGCATTAGAAAATAGATTATGCAAAGATTTTATGCATATCATTGGAAAGTTCATTTTAAACTCCAATCCGTCAATTTAACACCGCTCCTTTTTTAGTAATGTAGATAACCTTCGCTTAAAAAAAACAGAAAATACTATGAAAATTTGCTTGTCAAGAAAAATCGAAATACGGATGGATACCATTCGGATTTAGCGCGAGGATGACGCGTAAATCCCATTCGACGTGATATAAGAACGCGAATCCCGCTAATCATCCCAAGGGCGAATCCTCATGCACAGCCGATCTCTCGTTAGTTCTCTCATTTCTTGGTAGGCGAGGTTATATAATAATAGTCTTAATGTCGTCACTTCCTCCTGGGACATCGGATCAAGGGTCACTCCGGCAGGCGGCTAACGAAGCAACGAGGGCGGGAAGGAGGAGATTTTGGCGGATGGGGAGAGAGAAATAGAGACGATGGGCGAAGGCGTAAACCAGAGAGAGAAGTAGGCTGTGTTACAGAGAGAAAAGATAGAGAACCAGGATTAGAGGAAGGGCGGAAAGGAAAAAGAGATAAAGAAGGGGGATAGAGTAGGAGAAAGAGAGAGGGGAAATAGAAAGGGAGAAGAGAAGATAGAGAGAAAGAAGGGGGCGATAGAAAAGAAGAGAGGGAGATGGAGAGAGGGGAAGGGAGATAGAGAGGGTGAAAGAAAGGGAGGGAGAGAGAGGGGAAGGGAGAGAGGGAGGAAGAGAGAGGAAGAGAGAAAGGGAGGAAGAGGCAGGGAGGGAGAGGGGAATGAAGAGAGGTGGGAGGGAGGGGGAAGGATGTGAGGAAGGGTGGATGGGTGGAAGGGAGGGGGGATGGGTGGAGGGGTAGAAGGGAGGGGTGAGGGTAGGAGGGAGAGGGGAGGGTGGGAGGGAGAGGGAGGGTTGGAGGGAGAGGGAGGGTTTGAAGGAGAGGGAGGGGGTGGGAGGGGGAGGGGAGGGAGGGAGAGGAGGAGGGGGAGACACAGATAAAAGGCTTTATTTGGACGAAATTGTGACCATCAGTTCCCATATTACATTTAATCCATAGAGAAGGAGGAAGATAGAGAGGAAGGAAGAGAGAGAGGGATGGAGAAAGAGGGGGAGAGGGATAGATGCTCGTCTTCATTTGGGTGGGATTGAGACTAGACAGTCTATTCTTCCATCTAATCTATAACCAAAGGAGAGGGAGTTAGAGAGGAAGAAAGGGGAATGATACAGATATCGGTATTGAAGGGACTGAAGGATTTCGGAATAATGGGAGGATGGGAGGACCCAAAGGAGGGAAAAGGCAAGCGGCGTTGTGGGGGATGTGTTTGGAGGTTGGAGGAAGCAGCGGTATAGCAGGTTGGTTGTCCATTAACAATTGATTGGTTGATTCCTTATGATTCAATAATGCTTCGTCGATCGCTAAGACTGTAGGATATTGCCACGGGACAGGAACCCCCTACAGTACATGGAAACCTCAATTTTGGACAGGGTTACCAACCTCAAGCCTACGGAGACTCTATAAAGTCTAGTTTAGATTATTTATGAAAGTGAAAATATTCGGTACGATCTAGAGAAATCATTTTTCTAACTTTATGTGGTTACCTTAAAAGTGACATTCAAAGCAAATACAGATTTTAATCTGTATGCGATGGATTATTAAACAGAACAAGTTGTAATAATATGAGAAACATCAAAAGTTTCTTCACGAAAGAAATCTCTTGATTCAGGGGAATAGTTTATCTATTTAATACTACATAAAGTGATTCGTTCTAAACTAGGAAATCAATGACTCGTAAGCCTATAAATCCAGTTTTTATTGAATAATGTTTTTCTTCCTAACGGTATCCTCAAATGACGAATTTAGTTTTTTAATTCGAATTACTTTTGCTCCCTTTGATTTTAAAATTATCGAGTTGTGAATATTCATGCACCGCTATTAATACAGTTTATGAAGCATTAATCTTAAATTTATGATTTTTTGGTACATTACAACCGACAAATGTGAGTTTTGCGGATAAATTGCGCATTTAAATTCTGCAAGTCTCCAAGAGTGGTCATGTAATGCACAAGATGCGTCAAGTCAAAAAAATACATATTATGGAGCCTCTATAGACAGAATTTTGGATGATTTCCCCAAACAGTACTTTCGAGTAATATTTTAAGGTTGGTTGGTGGAAAGCAAAGCAAAGTTTTTGGGATCCCAAGTACAAAGTCCTTACTGGTGCGTCATACATATTTTCTAATAAATAAATAAATAAATAAATAAATAAATAAATATATATATATATATATATATATATATATATATATATATATATATATATTAACTTTAAATGAGAAATCAACTCACTGTCCATTGATAAAAGTAATACTATTCAGCTTTCAATGTAGGTATATGGTAGCAGCAAATAATTTTCATGAGCTCCGCCAGAAATTATACATGCAGCACTCTCGATAAACGGAAAATTACAATATCGGAGAGACCCCGATCTACGAATTGGTAAAAAATAATTTACTGAAAATAGCGAGTTAAAAATATTAGTATGACAAAAGAAAATAATTACAAAAGAAATAATTTTTGATGAAATTCTTTTTTGTTCTAGGGGCACCCTTGACTGGGAGACCGGGTTCATTTCTCTGGTTCGCTATTAGTACGCTACGCAACTGTATTGAAATAATACAAAGATTGACGTTTATTTCCACTGCTGTTACAATTTAAGCTGTAACAGAGATGGAAATTGACAATGGCAATACATTTCATTATTTCGCTTATACTTCAAGTCAGGGGTGGGAAAAGTTTTGAAGAGACGGGTCGCATTGGCTGTTGTGGCTACGGCCTACATTAACAGGCACAAATGCTTCGGCGGGGCGCATTAGGATCCAAATATGAGGTTACTTGAGAGAATACGAAGGATTATATCGCTAAAAAACGATAATTAATAATATTTTAGCGTAAACACTTTACATGAAAAGTTTTTTTGGCCTTGATTTTAAAAACAAATACGAATTTATCTGTATTGCATTTCGTGGTTCGCTTTCATGATGGAATCGCGGGCCGTAGCTTCCCCACACCTTCTTTAAGTTGACTTGATCTTCGACGGACCAATTTTTTTATGATTGGAATTCCCAACGACTCGAATTTGCCGTGTTCCCTTTCTAATTGCAGAGATTTTACCGCAGTCAATCTTCCTCGGGAGCACGCCGTGATTAAATAGGAGTAAAATCCAGATGATCGATTCTGCTCGACCAGTTGATCAACATTCAGCACCACGGAAAATTGGGGAGGACAGCCAGAGGGGAGAAAACCTCGGTTAGGGAGGAAAATTGGGGTGGACGGGGGCGAGAGAGGACACGGAACGGAAGACTGCGAGGTCAAGGAAGTGGGGAGAGTGAAACAGCGGGGGGAGGGGGGAGCACGGCGCAACAGGCGAAGTTCCATGCCGGAGTCGTCAAGCCAAAAAAGTTTAGCGGGTGAATGTCTACTTTATCGAGCAATTAAATGAAGAACGCTAAAAAAATTGCTTTTTTTAAGGTTTCGTCCAAAAAAGATAAATCCAACACGTTATAGTGATTTCTATCATCGAAACTTCATTCAAATTACAGATGCTCTTCAAATTTAGATATTATCCGATTAAAAAGTTAATACGCTACATTAGTAAAATGCGGCTTATATATTAAGGAAGCGATTCTCAACCTTTGACATCTTACGTATCAACAATCATTTAGTCAAAAAACACGGGTCTCACTACGATAAAAACTAAACCCCACTTTTTATAAGAAGCGGGTTTTACGTGAAATGCATTTTAGTATCGGAATGGGACAGTTCGGCGCGACCGATTCGGCGACGGGACAATTCGGCGATGGAACAATTCAGCCCCGGGACGATTCAGCGCCGGGACGATTCGACGACGGGACGATTCGACGACGGGACGATTCGGCGACGGGACGATCCGGCGCCGGTATAATTAGGCGTCGGGAGGATTCGGCGCCTGTAGGGAAAAGCAACAACTTTTAGTTGGATTGAGTGGTTGGGCGTTGGATTCGTTCGATTTCCTGCTCTCGGGTTGGGTTGGGTTGAGTGTTTGGAGGTTGGATTCGTTCTATTCCCTCCCCCCGGGTTGGGTTGAGTGTTTGGAGGTTGGATTCGTTGTTTCCTCCCCCGGGTTTGGTTGAGTGTTTGGGAGTTGGATTCTTTCTATTTCCTCCCGCCGAATTAGATTGAGAGGTTGGTGATTGGATTTGTCTTGCTGGCGCCGAACTGCCCCGGCGCCGAATTGTCCCGTCGCTGAATTGTCCTGTCGCCAAATCGATAGCCCCGAACTGCCCTATACTCTTTTAGTTTTATATTAATCATTAGTGGAAATTTTAAGGACATTTAATACTTCCATAATTGTGTCGAGAATAAAGTTTTATAATATTTATTTTTGAAACTTCGCGTCCCACCGAAACGAACTTTGTGTCCTACCAGTGGGATGCGTCCCATTCGTTGAGAAACATTGAAATAAGCGGTTTAGAGCAGATCGTGGTCGTGCCGCTGCATGTCATAATTTTTCTATTACGGCAGTATAATCATCTTGTATCGCTTTTAAGGGCAAGTCCAGTTCATTAAATGGTCCCAAATATGGATTTAAAAAATAACATCTTCAAATTTTTTACATAAATTTTTAAAAAAACATGTTTGTGCACAACACGATTTGGTTATAACCAGTGTTGGGAAAGGTTACGCGTAGCATAAAGAAATAACGGAATTATTTTGGATTAACGTAACGAAAAACGTTAACGAAATTTTTTAAATAGCTGTAACGGAAAACGTAACGAAAACGAAAAAATAAATTTCATTATTTCGTTAATAGACGATAAAGTGTTATGTTCTAGTGGAATTCGTCCCAGGCGGCGTGGAAAAGGACAAGGGAAAGTGGCCTAAAATCCCTTTCCCCGGTGTTGCTTGTTCCCCGCTGGGCCAGTTTTGCCGCTTTGTCGCGAAAGAAACGCTATCCTGACTACTACCGATTGTTCATTGGGTTTTCCTTCCATTTGTGGAAGGAATGGTGTTAATCTTTCTCCAGGAAGCACGAGATAAGGAGTGTGGACGATGAGGAAGGAAGCTTCCATAAATGTGCCGCTTATAGTTACCCTTACCATTCCCTATCCTCCGCCACAGTGCCTCGTACTTTGAAAACATTCTTTTAGATATTACACCGGAGTGGGGTTTCCTCTCTTAAAGGTCGATGCAATTCCAGTACCAATCCCATCATCTCTTCCAATCTTGAATTCTATCCACTGTTCGTCAGTTTAACTTAACAAGGTATTTGAGAAAGGTCGAAGTGAATCTACAATTCGAACGTGTTGTCATCTTTCGTTACAGATCAATACTGCTTCATATCTATTATTATTATGAGACGCTTACAGTAAAAGTAGATAGTTATTGTTCCCTGGAAATGAAGACTAATTAACAATTTCGGTTTATTTCAAATTACCGAAGCCGGTCACAGGAAGACTTTTTGACAGTCGTAATAGAAACGAAGTTCATTCAGTGTAAGTCCTATTTTCATACATATTTCAAGTTTATATTTTGTTTAGTATTAATTTAGTATTAATTACGTATCTTTCAGTCGGTTTTATCCCTTGTGTGTGGGGGCAAGCATAGAAATATACCTGACAAGAGAGGGTTTTGACCCTTTGGGAAGGGTCAGATCGAAGGCAACCCTCTCAGCAGGAAGTATGATTTCAGGTCAAAGAAGACTGCCTCAATTTTATTTCAGAATAATCTATTAACCGTCAATTAGTCATGTGGGGTCCTATATGACCCTAAGCCACCGATTTTCATCAATATACTCAGAACTATGATGTCTATTCAGACCAAATTTGTAATACCTTCATTATTTAGCTTCCTAATTATAATTTAGCATTTCTGTTAATTTTGGATTTGTTAATTTTTAATTATTAAAGATTATGCATAATATAAAATTTAATAGATTGTAAGAAAATTAAAAGATTTTTAGTTTTTTATGGGAATCATCTCTTCAGTTATCTCCAAGTCTGAATGTTGTTTTTTGCACCATTATCCGTATGTCTGTTGTTTATTTCCTCTCTGAGTTTTGTTCTGCTGCATGCATAACTGAAAACAACTATTGCTTCTGACATCCAAATAAAAACTCTGAAAAACAGTTGTACATATTTTTCACTTTATTTCTCTAGGGATGTCTTTACTACACTTTCTCTCTTCACATGTGACCCCATAACCTTTCCGTTGCAACAATAAACTGACCTCTAAATAATTGCGTGTGCCGTCCCTTTGGCCACGCAGAGCGTATGGTCATCCACCCCTGGTATTTGGCACCCTCACAAACAAACACATGTATTCACTCTAACTTTGTAGATTTTGCCCTAGAAACAAGGACATAAAGGTGCAAAATAAATGTGCAAAATGTGATGATTTTATACGTAATATTTAAGCTTTTTCAAAAGAAAATGCTCGAAATATTAAGTAATTCATTTAAAAAAATCAGGAAAGTGATTCCTTGTAGACTGGAACACTCGAAGAACATATTTAAGCAATTTTAGCTTTTTATCATAATTTCTCCAAGCCGGAAAGGTCTGAGGGGAAGAGTCAGACTAAGAAGCAGTCTTGGGGGTTTTACATCCCCCTGTGCAAGGGCAGCAGCTTGCACAGTACCTCTGTAGGTGGTGATCATGTGGATCTGAACAGCTACAGATGGGTAATCACTCTGTGAAACTGCGATGAGGAAAGCAAGGGGAAACTACCTCATTATATATCCCATGATAGGCTGAAAAGCTGCAAATACCTCTATGGATCTCTCTGGGGAAAATATTCCGGAGGTAAAATAGTCCCCCAATCGGATCTCCGGGTGGGGACTACCCTAGGGGATGCACAGAGGAAATGAAACATTAATAGGAAAGCAAGTGGTGAGAAATTAAGAATAGGCACATGGATTGTTAGGACTATGAAATCAGGGGGTAAACTAGAGAACTTAAAAAGGGAAATGAGAAGGAATAAAGTAGGTATAGTAGGTCTTAGTGAAGTTCGGTGGGAAGGAGAAGGCGAGATAAATTCAGACGAATTTAAGATTATTTACTCGGGAGGAGAGAAAAAGGAAAGGGGAGTGGGGATTATAATGAGAAAAGAGATAGCTGAAAGAATTAGCAAGGTAGTGACAGTTAATGATAGATTAATAGCCGTAAAACTTCAGATGGAGCCGGTGGAAATGCTTATAATTCAAGTGTATATGCCAACGACTAATGCTGGCGACGACGAAGTAGATGAAATGTATGAACAGATTATGGAGATATTGGAGGAGGAGGGAAAAGGAAGGGTCAACACCATAGTAATGGGAGATTGGAACAGTGTAGTCGGAGAGGGACAGGAAGATAACATAGTGGGAAAATATGGACTAGGGAAGAGAAATGAAAGAGGGGATAAACTTGTGGAATTCTGCCATAGAAATAGATTAATTGTAACTAATACATGGTTTAAGCATCACCAGCGGAGACTTTACACATGGAGAAGCCCAGGAGACCAGAGACGATACCAGAAAGATTACATACTAGTCAATGAAAGATTTAGAAATAGCATTAAAAATGTGAAAACACTACCAGGGGCAGATATCGATTCCGACCACAACCTTTTGGTGGCAAATACACAATGTAGACTGAAGAGCATTAAGAGAAACATAAGAGTTAACAAGAAATGGAACCTCAGAGGAACTCCCTAAAAACAAGGAGGCTATCATGATAGAGCTGGAGGAAAGGTTGGGGGAGAGAGCTGAAGAAAATAGGAAGAATGTAGATGAGGAGTGGAGATACATCCATAGCAACATTAAAGATGTAATGGAAAAGAAGATAGGAAAGGTAACGGGTGAAAGAATAAAAAAACCCTGGATCACAGCAGCCATGCTGCAAAAAATGGAAGAGCGGAGAAAATGGAAGAACATAAACACTGAAGAAGGCCAAAGAAAATACAAGGAGTTAAATAATGCTTTAAGAAGGGAAACAGATAAAGCCAGGGAACAGTGGATAAATGAGAAATGCGAGGAGATTGTCGAGTGTGAAAGAATTTGTAGAACAGACCTCATGTATAGCAAAGCAAGGGAACTATTCAAGAAAAAGGCAAGAAAGATAGGACGTAAAGGAATCATGAACAAAAGTGGTAAAATAGTCTCGGAGCCAGACAATGTAAAGAATGTTTGGAAAGAATATATTGAGGTGCTGCATGAAAAAGAAGGAAAGCCAAGAAATATTGAATTAAATGAAAAAGAGGATGTGGAAAAAGATCAGCTAGGACCAAGTATTCTCGAGTCTGAAGTTAAAAGAGCAATTGATGACATGAAAAGAAGGAAGGCTGTTGGGAGTGATGATATACCAGTGGACGTTCTTAAGGTTTTGGGGTCGAAAGCAGTTAAGCAACTAACAAAATTTTTTAACCAAGTATATGATACTGGCATATGGCCTGAAGATTTTTTAGATGTTGTAATGGTACCACTGGAGAAAAAGAACAATGCAAAATGTTGTAAGGATTACAGAACAATTAGTTTAATTTCTCATACAGCTAAAGTTCTAACTAGAATAATAACCAAAAGAATTGAATGTAAAATAGAAAAGGAGCTGCAAGATAATCAGTTTGGTTTCAGAAGAGGAAGAGGGACTAGAGATGCTATAGGATGTATGAGGATGATGATAGAAAGAGCGCTAGAAGTCAATAAAGATATGTATTTTTGTTTTGTAGATTGGGAGAAAGCTTTTGACCGAGTGAAATGGGATAAAATGCTGGGTATTTTAAACAAAATTGGAATAGATTGGAAAGATAGAAGACTGCTTAAAAACCTTTACTTTGATCAAAAGATTTGAGTCAGGGTTGAAGGAGAAGAAACAGAAAGTACTTCAATAGGGAGGGGAGTGAGGCAGGGATGTCCTATTTCACCAGCAATATTTAATATTTATGCAGAAACAATAACAGAAGAAGCGTTGATGGAAGAGAAAGGATTTAAGATAGGAGGTGAAAGTATTACCACCATTAAATACGCAGATGATAAAGGCTTAATAGCAGAAGATGAGAAAGAGCTTCAGAGGATGACAGACAGACTAGTGGAGGTTGGCCAACGATATGGAATGAAGATCAATGCTGAAAAAACGAAAGTCATGGTGGTTTCAAAGGAACATAAAGAATTAAATATAATGGTAAATGGCCAAAAATTGGAACAAGTATGTAGTTTCAAATATCTTGGCAGTATTTTAGCGCAGGATAGAAGTAGTACACAGGACATCAGAAGTAGGATTGCAATGGCAAAAGCAGAATTTAACGAGAAGAAGGAGCTTCTCACAAGCAAGAAAAAAATTTAGAAACAAGGAAGAAATTAGCAAAATGCTACATATGGAGCATAGCTCTTTATGGTGCAGAGACGTGGACGATAAGGAGAAAGGAGGAAAAATATTTAGAAAGTTTTGAGATGTGGGTATGGAGGAGAATGATGAAAGTGAAATGGACAGAGAGGAAGAGAAATGAAGAAGTATTAGAAATGGTGGGAGAAGATAGGATGCTAATAAAAACAATCAGGAAAAGAAATGCAAATTGGATAGGGCACATATTGAGAAGACAGTCTTTATAAAGGAAGATCTTAGAAGGAAAAATTAGTGGAAGAAGAGGAAGAGGGAGAAAAAGAAAAGGAATATTAGATAATATAAAGCAGGGATATAATACTTATAGAGATATAAAAGAGGCTTCTAGGGAGAGAGAGAAATGGAGGCAGCGATTCAGTTAAAACCTGTCTTCGGACAGAAGCATGATGAATGAATGAATGAATTAATTAAGGTCAAGTAATTTTATGTGGCGGCTTTCTTCATCATTATATTAAAAATGCCGTTTTATATATCATTGGTACTGGGTTCGATTATGAAGCAATGTCCACCATCTGCATAGGAAGGGAGTATCTGATTTTATAATGAATTAGGATAATCTTATCACTTATTTGCAAACTAGTGCCCACAAATTTTAACAGTTTTAAATTTAATTCTATTTTATGAAACCTCATATAATGTCTAAACTTTTACGCTTCTGCTCGTTTTTCCATTTCTCTCTAACCCACACGCCTTCCTCCTGCAGTCTTACTCCTCCCTCAGTTTACATCACACTTGTCTGCTTCCCTCCCCATGCTCTCCCTTCCCCCCTCTCTCTTTCCCTATCCATTTCCTCTATCTTTCTTCCCATTCCTCCATTCCCTGTTTTTCATTTCAAACTTTTTCATATTTCTTGTTCTTGCTGTAAATAAGGAAAATTTTGGTCATTTTAATTTTCAAAGCTACCATCAAACTAATGCTCTGAAAAAGCATTGAATCGTGCATTTTACCGTACTTGCCAGAATGGATAATTGGCTTATTGTTTCGTCGTTCAGTCTTTCTGTCCCCTTATTAACTTTTGAACCGATTGCCGATTTTCATGGTATTTGACCACTGGGGACAACCTTAAGAGGAAATTATTTTCTGATATTTGAAGGCGCGAGTTTGATTCCAGAAATTTTCCAGTCATTCAGTTTACATACGAAATCCACCATACAGTGCCTCTTTATTTATGTGTTAAAAGAAGGGAGTCGTACTATTGTCGCGGGAATTGTACCATTTTCTGCGAAAAGAAATAAAGTTTTCAATTTTTATCATAGAATTTTGCAAACAGAACGTATTTAAATTCCACGTAAGCAAGCGCAAGTAGGAGCTAGCTATTTTATAGGAAAATTTTTCAATTTTAACATGTATTTCCATTCAAATACAAAATAAAAGAAGTATCAAAAACTAATATATAAAGTATATTACACGTGATCTTGTGATATGGTGTTCGCGACACAATATTGAGCGTCTTTTAGTTATAGCGGGAGCAAGAGAGACAGTTTCGTTGCTTAAACGCGGTGAGTGATCAAGAGATCACGAGCTGGTGAAAGAGAAGAGAGATAGCGTTGGTAATCACGATTTACGCTGAGGTTGCGTCGGTACGCGACCATATCCTTTATCCTCATTTTTATTTCTCCATACGTAGTATAGGGGAAAGTATTGTTTTCATGAAAAAATCGACTTCGAGATTTCTACGGAAATACACGTTCTGAGGTCCCCTGAACACGTTTTGACCATTTTCTGGATGATGTCTGTGTGCATATGTGATAGCTTTTTTGTGGGTTCTCTAAATCAAAAACTATTAATCAGGTCAACGCAAAATTTTATACTTAACATTTTTATAAAAGTCAGAAGAATCGATTAGTTATTGGTAGAAAAATTACAGATATGGAGAAAGCCATGTGGTGGCCACATCAGATTTTATTAAATACTATTATGTATTTTCTGATCCTAAAAATTTTTATTCATAACTATCTAGCATGTCTTATCAAAATGATAAACCCTCTAATCAACTGAAATTAAAGAATTTTTTAAATTGGTTCTTCATTTTTATCAACTGCGTTGGAAATAGAGTACAAACTAAAATATTCATATGAACGTAGTCAGATCCCACTGAAAGCATTAAATTAAAGATTTCAACTTAAAGCATTAAATTAAATATTTCACAATAATTTTGCTATTAATTAAAATTTAATAGTATTCTTTTCGTAACGACAGCAATACCCGCATTGTTAAAGATTCCAAATTTTTTTATTTTATCCAAAAAATTACCTTCATTCATGGTAATTTGGAGTGGTTTCAAATTTCGTTTTAAAAATAATTTACCTTCTTCTTCTATATACAAAATAAATCTATTCCCGGGTTAATATCTCAGATCTAACTAATCTTGAAATGTAATATAGTAAAACCATGCATGATCTCCATGTATTTCTTATGGTTGATATAAAAAGAAAGAACGACATCAAAAATGAGCCCTAAAGAGGACAAATATTGGAATTTGGATAATTCTCTTTAGTTTTATCTGATGACCGATCATTCTACAAAATTTTAGGTCTATAGCAGGAGCATGTACTCCGAGTTACAATCGGTGCAATCGACAGAAGGGTTCCTTTTATTATCTTTAATTACGGGTCCCTGGGTTCTCAGTGTACTTTTTGTGTTACCTATAAAAAATTCTAATATAGGGCATAACCATTACAACACTAATGTTTTAGTCTTAAATATGTGTAAGTTTATTAACTTGAATACAAAATTTTGAATATGAAATTCCGAATTTTTATACATGATCATCAAAAACGAAAAATAAGCCGAATACTTTGAAATCTTAAAAACGTTCCTGATCTGCAGCATATATTTAGAAGTGTCTATAAATTAGTATTCTAAATGAGAATCTCGTATTTAAGGTGGATACGTAACCTTTAAACGAAAAAAAGAGTAACTACACCATTATTTTTTACCGAAATATTTCATTATAACGTTAAACGTAACGGAAAACGAAATGTAGATTTTAGCGCAACGAAAAACCTAACTAAAAACGAAATCGCTTTTTGCCTGTAACGAAAAACGTAGCAAATCGTTTTTTTTTTCGTTTGCTCGCACTGGTTATAACTGTAGAATTTAATTCATCTACTGATGACGACTACTTTGTAAACGAAGTGCGAATTTGATATTCCCAAACCTTTTAAGGCCAATGGAGAACAGTAAATATGATACTTGATTGTATGAATGAAATGCGGATTTCTAATCAAGTTTATCAAAAAACAGAAATTGTGCGTTCTGAAATTTCAACAAGTGTTTTAGTTCTTAATAATGTTATGAAATGGTTTGGAAGATTGTAAGCTTATAAGGACTCTTGAATTTTATCTTGTCAAGTCGCAATTAAATTTATGAAGAAGAAGTTAGGCGTTTAAGAGATTGAATTTCAAATATATTCCCAATGATAAATTCACTTCAGGAAGGCTTTTGCTGAACTGCGTTCAGCGTAGATTAAAAATTGCAAGTATGCAGCTGATATTACGCCGCGTTCTTCCATATACTATGCAAATGAGTTATGTTGATACTGATTAAGCCGAAGACTGACAGCAAAGCCAAAAACCAAACATTACCCCAATTTTCTCGTTTAATTTACCATGGCAACTCAATAAGCAAAGTTTCCGAACGCCATAGTGTGTCTCCAAGGATATAATGGTCCATTTAATTAGGATTGGCAGATATTACAAAACCTCGGTGGCTTTGAAACTGACGTATGAATAGCTCCCTCTAACATTATCTCGTCTTATATTCTTTGCCTCTTTAAATTGCTAGCGCTCCAGAGCGGCCGAGCTGCTCTTTCGAGTGCCACTTCAAGTTTCAAGCGCAGGTCGAAAATTTCCAGTATTCTTTGCCTTTAACATTCTTTGTTGGCGGATGTAGCCGTGAAATTATTTATAAATGATTAAAAATCAACAGCAACCTCTCATGATCAAAGAAAGAGAGTTGACACTTCCGTCAGTTTTATAAAAAGAAAATCAAACCATGTATTTAAAAGCAGAAATCGTGCAAGGCAGAGAAGACAACATTAAAAAGCGCTTTAATAACTTTCATATATTTACTAAGCCAATCGACAAAAATATCAATATGGATTAATTAAGGGGTGTCTATGCCGAGTCATATATACACATTTGAGATAAATCCGAGATTAAGCATTAGACATAACTAGATTATAAAAAAGTTTTATTTTACTGTAATATATTTTTAAATTTATCTACAAATGCGTGAGTGGTAAACTATAATACCTGACCTCATCGGCATTATTTTATTTCTGGTGATAAAAGTCAAATGCTTTATTCCGAAGGGAATGAAAACTCATGCATCCATCCTAAACTTAAAATGAAATTCCATCAAACGCAAACGAATCACATTGAACCTCCTCGTGAGAATCATCAAAAAGATAAAATGATAGAAAATACTGGACTGGCCTCGAGGTGTCACAAATTTATGAAGGGGGATGAAAAAGAATTTGGATTGATTGCAAACAACCACTATCGCAATATAAAATATATTAAAATATGTCATGGAATGTACATGGAAACAAATTGAATTTCATTTGAATGAAAGTCTGAAACTGAGCACTGAAACTAGGTTTTGATAACGTTAGTCTGACGTTTCTAGTTTAGCATATTAACTGCCCGTCGCACCTGCGGGACGAGTTTGACAAGATAAACAATAGAAGTCATAAATCCTATATAAATACATACTGCGGCCCTTAATTCAACATTACTAGTCAAGAAATATGACAAAACATGTTTAGTCAATTTCTTTGCAAAAAATAAAACTGCTTTATGGTTGTCATCGCAAATTCCAAAAGGATACTAGGAATTTTGCTCGTTCAAAACTTGCTGCATGAAAACAGATGTTTTGGGAGAACAGCGAGAAATATAAACAGGCGATGCACACCACATTTACAAGGCAAAACGGCAAAGGTCAACCCGCGCATGACGAGTATCTGTTCGCTTATCTAGAGCGGCAGAATAATCTTAAATCTCTACGTCTGGGTTAACCCAAGTGTAAAGGGAGAGAAATTTTGAGTGAAAAAGCGAGGTTGGCCGAAGGAAACTCTGTGGGAGAAAGAAAGTGGCGTATGTAAATATATACAGGGTTTTCTAAAATTACCTAGTAAAAATGTATACGAAGGCATTATCTTACAATTTAACCAAGATATATGACACTTTTATTACAAATACAGCACCAATAAGAAAGCAGCAACAACTGCTTATTTTAGAGGCCCAAAATTTCCTCGATCAACATGAATAAATTGTTCACAACGTCCGAATACTGATCGACAGACTTTATATCTTTCTATATATAAATAAAACATTTTCTAAGGGTGATATTGAGGCAGAGGCCTCTTTGCTTCATCAAAGTCATCCTAGAACAGATGCCAATCAATACTATCCAATCCAAGAAGCTAGACATTTCGATAAATAATACACGAATCCATCTAATGGAAATTAATAAATATAGTAAAAATTTCTCCGTAGTTATTGTGGTAAGGCGGGAAAGAGAATGCTATAAAGAATAAAGATCAAAATTTGATAGAATTCATTCATCGCCCAATAAAAATTAGTATGCCGAAAATTAATATTTAACATTCTACTTAGAAACTGAAGGGTAAATATTGAGCAGAAAAAACATGAAATATCACGCAATCACAAAAACGAAAGATTTATCGATTCAATGATATATATCAGGGAATTGTCGGTTTCGAATGATATTTTTGAGTTCTACCATGTCTGTGTGAATGCCCGAATGCGCTTATACGCATAACTAGACAAATAGGTTTTGAAAGCAAAAATTTGCCTAAAAATGTCGATAAAATATCGAAAAATACACTTACGAGTTAATCTTAGAAAATAAAAGCAAGAGAAGCATTAAACGCACGATAAAAAAATCTTTCCCGATCCTGAACGAAATTGTAGCGTTTTGATAGCATTGCATAGCAAACAAAATAATATCAACATACTAAAAAGGAATGACAACAGGAAAATATCATTGTAGATGGAAAGTAAGAGAGAAAGAGAGAGAGAGAAAGGAGATTAACCTGGAGAAATAGGCAGACTGAAAAGGAGATGGCAAGTGTAAGTAGCAAGAGGAAGAGTGAAACAGAGAGTGAGAGAGATGAAGACCACGAAACAGATGGAAACAGTCGAGATATGGCTGAGAGTAGAAAGAGATGGAGATAGATAGATAGATAAATGTCTTTATTTGGGCGAAATTTAGATCATAAGGTCCTCTCTTACATTTTACCCATCGTCTATGTTAAATTATATTATAAAAAAGTAATATTAACGTCAAAACTATTTAGATAATAATATACTAAATATAGACAGTGCGAAATAGGTAGGTACGCATTCAGAAAAACTTCTAAGAAAGACATGGTGTTTGTGGGAAAAACCTAGGAAGGACCTGCCTTGACCAACCTAGTAAAAACCCACGCAGGAAAACACCCACGAAGTGAAGGGGGGTGGAAAAAACCTGCGAAAACCCTAGATACTTGAAAGAACAATATGAAACGATACATTATCACAATGAAGTGAAAAGTTAAAAATTAATGCTTACATAGCGGCTTAAAAGTATAATAATACATAATAATAAACAAGAAAAAAGAAATGGAGAGAGAAGGTATCGAATGAGAATAGGAGATAGAGAAGAGAAAGAGAGATGGGTAGAGACAGAGAAAGAGATTTTGGTGGGGAGGAGGGAAAGGAAGACGTACAGGGAGAGACCTTCCTTAATTCACGTTTCCAACGCATCAAATAATCAAAGGCAAAGGAGTGGGGGAGGGGGAGAGAGAGGGATAGAGAGAGAGAGGCAGGGAGGGGTAGGGACAGTAAGGGACTTAAATATTCATCCGCTCCCAGGAAACGCACCTCAAACCCCTATCCCGTAGAGGGCGCTCGAATCCTCTCCCCTCCCTAACACACACATACACCCTCAAAATCCCTGTCCTCTCTAACCTCCTCCCACCCCTTTTAGCCCATTTCCTTTCACCCACACCGCTTCCACCTCACCCTCTCTTTTTATTATTATCACACCCCCCCACCGCCCATCCCTTCTCTCTCTCACACACTTTTCCCTCCAAACCCTTTCCGTTTCCTCTCTCAGCGATCCAACCATCTTTTCCTTCCCGCTTTCCGCCCTTTCCTATCCCCAAAATCCCTGCGGTCAGGGCTTTCTTTCCATTCGGGCTGGCTGGTGCGTGTCGAGAGGATACTGTGTATATTTTTGCCAACCTCATTTTATGAAAGATCTGGCAGATAAAAAAAAAATAATTCAGACGGGAGATTAAAATTAAACGCAACTTTTTTTACGTCTCATCAGCGACAAAATGACGCTGATCGTGAAGCAAAAACGACAGTAATGATCTAGATACGAAATCACTCTCTTTTTGGGCACAATTTGAACAAAGCTCTGCGGGGAACTTATGACGTTGTTATCTCATTCAGAAAATTGTACACTGTGATTCCCTTAAGTTTTTACCGAATGGTTACGTGTAATTTCATTATTTTGCCGACTTCTGAGCGACAGCTGCGTCACGCCAAAAAAAGCAATCTATCTCGAATTACTGGAAGGTTTTAGATAAAATTTACCCGAATTTCTACGGCGCACTTCGATTGTTCGAGCTCAAGATCATTATCGTCAAATTATGCGTATATTTTTAACTTTTTAGCCGCAAAAAACAACGTCACAGAACGTGCGTGCATTACTACTTAAACCGCCCGCGATGCCGCGAAACGCTGCATATACGAGACCGGGAAATTCTCGGTATTAATAATCGCGAAAAGTATTCGCTATAAAAAAACCAACTCCTGAATTATATCTCAGTGATCCATTTCTCCCATTCGCCGCATCTAATCTCCGTGAAAATCCAACGGCGGAGGGAAAGCGAGAGAGAGAGAGAGACTGAGTTCTCAAGGGAGGAGGATGGGCGAACGAGGAAAGTTAAAGGAAAAGTGGGCGGGAGGGGGGGGGGAGGAATGAAAGGAATGGAGAGAATAAAAGTCTTGTTCGAGCGATATGGGATAAAGGATATAAAAGAGAGAGAGAGCGAGCGGAAGAGCACGATTTAGAAAGACAGGTAAAGAGGGAGAGAACGAGAGGGAATTAAATTTTGATCTTACGAAAGATAGCCAATGATATCAAACAATAATGGAAACCCTAATCACTATCTTTGTAAAGATTACAAGAATCCTTCCTAGCGGAAAGAGGGAAAGAGAGCTGCATTCGAAGCAAAAAATAAAAATACACGTCACGCGTCCGATCTCTTTGGAATTCTCCAATTTTATCTACTGCTACCGCCGCGGCTTTGATTCGCTAACTGCATAAATACTTGACTTATTCATTAAAAGAGGAACACAAGGCCCTCATTCATTCGTTTCGTTTGCGATACGCGACTCAAAGGAAGTTTTAGAGAAACTTTGTTTATTTAAAAACTTGATCCTTGAGCAAACAGGCGACGAAGGTAAGGGTGCAGTTGAAACTTTTTCCGTGCTTCGCGTAGGAATTCCGTTTTTCTTTCCTCTTTTTGTTTACTATTTCGGAAGTAACCGCGGTTTGAAGTGGCAGAAAAGGATAGAGAGATTGGGTGGGTAAAGGTCCTCACATTGACGAAACTGAGTCCTCAAAATTAAATTAACCAGTTATCATACGACAGAAATTGTTCGGATTGAAATCAATTATGAATCGTCGCATGAGGAAACCACCCACGGATTATTTTGTGCAGGAGAGAGGGGGCAGGAAAGACAGAGAGAGAAGGAAAATTCAGGTGGGTGAGCGAGGATTTTCCCTATTTTCTTTTCGTTTGAGGACATGAGGCGGAAGGGATTTCGCGGATGGTTTAAAAGAGAGTGCTTGGTGTTTGGTCGGTTAAAGGATTAAGGAATCCGAAGTGGCAAAAGAGAGATGGAGGAAGATAGGGAGAGAGTGGGAGGAGAAAAAAGGAGGGGTGGAGAGGGTGAGAGAAAAGAGAGGGAAAGGAAAAGGAGGGAAAAAGATGGCGGGGGGAGGGAAGGAGAGAGAAATCGAAAGAGAGGAGAAAAGAGGTGAGAGGAGAGAAAGGGTAGGGGATGAGAGAGAGAGGGGGGAAGGAAAAGAGAGTGGAAATGATAAAGATGGCGAGAGAGGGAGGGAGAGAGGAGAAAAGAGGAGGCTAGAGGGGAAGTGAGAAAGAAGGGGAGAGACAGAAAGCGAGGTAGAGGAGGTGGAGGATATAAAATGAGGGAGAGAGGGGAACAGAAGGTGAGAGAGGAAGGGGTGGGAAAGAAAGTGGTGCAGGGGGCGGAAGGATCTCCTTAGACGGTGTATAAAGTAAATTAGGGTAAGAAGGGATCAGAGAGAGAAAGTTGCCAAGCGCCCCTCCTCCCCCTTTCCTACTCTCCCCCTCCTCCTCATTCCACTTCTCTCCATCTCTCGCATTTAGATTTACAATTCTCTTACCCAAGCAACCGATCTCTCTCTCTACAATTTCTTCGACTTTCTCTCCCTCTATATTTCTCTCGCTCTCGTGCTACCGCCAACTCCAATCCCCTCTTTCACTCCCTTCAACTTTCCAAATTCTCCCCATCTCCTAACTACCGATTTCGCCTCCCTCCTCCCATACGATTCCCTCTTATTCCACTGCGCTCTTTCACACCAACTTCCCCGAATTTCCATTCTTTCACACCGCCTGCCACTCTCACCTTATTTTATCTCAATCTCCTAAAAATTTCTCTTCCACTCTCTCCCGTTTCCTTTGAATCTCATCCAAAATATCCGAGATTTGGACTAAATTTTGAGATGATAAGAACTCGCAAATAAAATGTTTAATTTTTTTTGTAAAACTGTAAAACTTTCATTTGCATTTGGAGCTGAGCGACAATACTAACACTATCCGTTGCAGAAGGTCAATGTGAATTCCTAAACACTAATCTTCAATACGTGATGTTAACATTGAGATAGGTATTTTTTTTGGTGAAACTACCTGAAAACGATAAAATTAAATTAAAAGAGTTTATCCGAGAACTCGAAGTATTATACATCATGGCGGACAGAGGACAAATTACGGAATTGGCAATTTGACACTCAAAACATATCGGCCAAATTTAATTTCCGACTCCAGGAATTCTTTTTGTAAACAGCGTCCGACCCAGAAACTTCCCAAGGGAGTCATCCAATGGTCGATTGCCCCATCGCTCTGAACGTTGACGTAACGTATAATGTAAATACTTGTCCAAAATGACGGAACGGTGACGATCCATTCTGTGACGTTGACGTTACTTGGGTCGGGAACCCGCCTCAAAGCCCTTCGATCACATACAATCCAATTTTTATAATATCAGTCGACGGATACTAAGATCGCGAGTTCGAATCCCGCCAAGGGCATGGGTGTTTGTTTGCCATGTCGAGGTTAGAAGCGAAAATGTACTAGATCTCGCCCTTGAATAAAAACGGATTATTATTATAAACTCCATCCATCCCTCATATTCCTTCATTCTTTCATTTCTCGCAATCTCAATCCCTCGATTTTAGTTCACTTCTTTCTCCTATTTTGCAGCAACATTTTTAATCTCCTGTAATCATTAGTTCTCTCTTGACATTTTAATGCTTCTTACATAATTCAATCTAACTTTACCCCCCTTCATTCCATAGCACAGCGCTCTCCAACCTTTTGTATTTCACGGCACGCCTATAGATTTTTTCATTCATCGCGGCACACCGAAATTAATTGCACACGAAACTTGTTGAAGATTTATATTACAAAATCAGAAAATAATTAAAATAATCGACAACATCAGACATATATGAAAAATAAAATATTTTCTTAAGAAGGGAATAAATTGTGGCTAAAATTCATTGAAAATCATTTTTATAATTCAGTGAATTTGTGAAATAAAACCAAAATTAATTTTTCAAATTTTTACCAGTGTTCAGATGCAGTACAACACGTTTATAACGACATCGAAGAAACGGTGAAAATATTTCTCCTATAATGAATGTCTTAATCTCTAAAGATGTGTGGGAACTTTATTCAGTAATTTTATTTGTGAGAAACCTGCCCCTGTCTTGAAGAACAGTCTTTTGAAGTTCGGCTCTATGGTGAAAAGAGCCACTCAAAGTTTCTTTTTGAGGTATTTCAGACACGATCTCTTATTATTCTTAATCAGCGACAATGTTGAAAAACTTCATTCACATAAATATGTTGTAGGAAACGGTAACAACGCATCAATTGCACATTCAGCAATGGTTGGGTATTCATTCCTCACTTGCAGTCAAAACTCATCCAGAGGCCTATCATCTAACTTCAGGTTAAGACTGCGATCGTTCCTGAGTTCAATGAATTCCCTCTAATTTTTAGGGAGAAATCATTAGTTGATAAGTCCGCAAATGAAGAAACTTCTTACGCTCGTTTGTAGCTTGAGAATTACACATTCGGATTTTCCTTTGTATGAACTTCGTACGTCCCGTGACACACTAAGTACTTCGTTACGGCACACCACTGTGCCGCGGCCCACCGGTTGGAGAGCACTGCCATAGCATCTTAATTAAACTGCCATCTAAAACCTAATCAACTAAATACAGATGTACTGGAAAATATATCTAACTTTTCCTATTATCTTGCCTCATAAATTTCACCTAAGTGTCATTATTCCGATAGGTTTAAGATCAGAATTATGCGAAAACCGTAGACATTCGTTTGTCAGAAGCAGATATTGCTCTTATGTAAATGGGTCAAAGCGTAAAGACAGTGTGATTTCTCTGATATCATGATGTACCTATTACATTTTGTGAACGGGATGATATTATTCGAATTTTTCATTAATAGTTTAAAAGTCTATCATAGAAACCAATGCGCCTTAAGTCAAGAACGTTAAAAGTTCTAGTTATCATAGCGTAAAAACTAAAATTGGTTCATTATTTAGTCGTCGATCAACATTTTCACGTTGGAGGACGACTCACAAAGGCAGAATATAACAACGTGCTGACTCCAATCATTTTTTTGTAGTTGGGATCTACATTCTTTCCCAGCTGTCGTGAACCCCCAGTATAATTTCATTTCATACGCTATCGCTCATAGATTTTTAAAGAATTTACGAGGACTGCAGGCTGCGTTAGTCTATCATATAGAAAAGACCGATCAGCTGGCGAAGGGAAAAACGACGGTGAAATTCTTTCTTATTTAAGATTAATAGATTATGTGAAATGCACGAATAACCAATCAGCTCCTTTTAGTTTTCCACTGAATATGAATACTCATTTAAATAACATCAGGCATAAAAAAGTTAAAGATTTCGAAACGCGTTCATTTTTTTAAATTTTTTGGTCGCTTCGACGTTCGGCTGTCATTTCGTTATTTCGAATGCGCCGTATCAATCGTTTGTTTGTTACAATTTCAACGAATTTCATCTCTTAAAAACTCATTGATATTCGCTCAGATTAACAGCACCGTAGATTAACAGCACCGAGAAAATTATGCCACGCGTCAATTTTGGTACGTGTTACTGGTAATATACATCGGGAATGAATTTTTTTCCCTATTTATACATGTAACTAAAATCAACTTCTCTTTTCATTGGATACTTTGACGCAAAATAATTCACATATAGCCGTGTTAGACTCAATAAAAGCGTTTTAAAAAAAGGTTAAACGGGTTGAGATAACTCCGTGATAATTTTAAACATGCAAGAGGATATATGAAAATGGAGGGTTGCGAGACACGGTGATACGATACAATAGTAAATAAACAAAAACTCCTTCACAGTAAAAAGGAAGATAATACTTACACACACGCTGAAGGTTGCTGGTAAACACCGTCGCAGGACCAAGTCAAAAGGAGACACACGCACACGCAGAAACATACAAAAGCCACTCACACAGTAAATTCTAAGAAAAAATTGAAACTAGATACCGATGTATAGTCAGCTAAGTTGTCATCTTCAGTAGTGTGGTTAGAGTAGAAATAGTAGAGAGTGGTTGGTTCTAGTTTACTGTGGGTGGCTTTTGTATGTTTCTGCGTGTGCGTGTATCTCCTTTTGACTTAGATTCTGCGACGGTTTTTACCAGAAACCTGCAGCGTGAGTGTGAGTATTCTCTTCCTTTTTACGGTGAAGGAGCTTTTGTTTATTTACTAATGCAAGAGGATGTCATCCAGGACCCGATTCAGAAATTGGTATAATTATCCCGGATACAGAATCAGGAAAATGTTAGAGAGGCGATTAGATAGCATGTTCACGCACAGCTTCACCCTAAATCCGCCATCAATCATACGGAATGAGCTTCATTCCGAGACGGGTTTTAGAACTTTGAAGAAGCTTATAGATGCATCCCGTGGTGTAACTCGGCAAAGAGCATATCCGAGAAAGCAATCCGAGCACTCCAGATTAGTTAGAAAGGAACCACATCGAGCGAGTTTGCGACGATTAAGTTGAGAATCGGTTTTGCGCTTCCGCAAGCCCGCGTGAATTGAGGCAGACGAAAGGATTGAGGAAGAGACTAAGACAAAAGTTCATTATTGAGTGGTGAAAAATTTCCTTAACCTGTGTAACCTATGTAAAGGGAGTCTCAAAAGTCCCTCGTTGATCCTAAGATTCTATTGGGGCTATTTTCATCACCAATAGGATTCTAGCCATAAGAATAGCTCGACATTTCATTTTTGAAAATAAAACAAAAAGAGTGTTTAAAATAAAAATTTTATTTATATAAACGAATGGATTTTGCGAAGCACTTTTGATGGATACACCTTGGATCTACCGGAGAGTAGTTTCCTTTAATCGAAGAATCATCGAATTGAATAAGTATCAGGTTAAATATGAGCCATTTCATCCTCTATACCAGTGGTTCTTAACCTGGGGTCCATAGAGTAGGTACAAGAGGTTCGTGGAGGGT
The DNA here is from genome assembly GCA_028673005.1 of Tanypteryx hageni. Classification (NCBI taxonomy): domain Eukaryota; kingdom Metazoa; phylum Arthropoda; class Insecta; order Odonata; family Petaluridae; genus Tanypteryx; species Tanypteryx hageni. The sequence goes on along the minus strand of CM054115.1, from coordinate 66,298,813 downwards.
TCACGGGGACAAATATATTAATATAATTGCCCGTCAAAAATGACAGGTATGCAAGAATTAAATTCTTATTAAATTTAAATTAAAACACTTCCCATTCTCTCTCCCACTCTCATTAGTTCTAAATTTTACTGGAGCCTTATGAAAATACATATATAAATTGAGCGAGGGTCCATGGGTAATACTGGAAGATCTAGGGGGTCCGTATATGCAAAAAGATTAAGAATCTAGACTGTAAAGAGATCTTTATAATAGACCGTACTGTTCAAGATTGTATGAAAAAAATATATGAAGTAGCACATTTGAGCTATAACCGTTCGCAGTTGTAATTCCATGAAGGTTGATTATTACCTACACGTTTGAAAAATTTCATTTCCCAAGTTTCCATTACAGCAACAAAAAAGGGACGCAATCAATAGAAACTATTCAAGAGAAGGCTTGAGAATGTAAATCTAAATAAAGGAGCTCAATAAACAATTACGTCAAATAAGGAGCGAGAAGCTCTTTAACGAACTCAAGCGTAAACCCTGAGAGGGAAATTTTTGCGAATAATCATAAAGTGTTTGGTCATACCTAATGGAGGCGCAAGGAGGAGGATCAATCATTTTCGTTCCAACTTCTCGAAAAACTGAGGATAAGTGAGAGGCTCAATGGTGTTTTCAATTTTGTGCGGCATGCTTAAAAAGTTTAAGTAGCACTTAATTCGTAAACTAAAATTAAACGGAATAATTTAAGTCCGAGAAATTGTATTAACAAATGTGTAAATACTAGTATAATATTGCGTTAGCAATTAAAAATGCCCTCTCATCGAAATATTATAAATTTTATCATACTTACAGTAACGCTTGCCTTAATATTATGAACTTACAATACATTTCTAATGTATATTATTTCACTCTTTTGATTGCAAATAATATCCTTATATAATAATTCTCAAGTGTCCGTTTGTCTGTCTGGCTGTCCCGGTATTTTTGGACATTTCCCAATGGAATTAAGAGCTGAAACATTCAAAATCGTTAAATCCCCATGAGATGGTCTCTAGAAAATCAAACATCCCGGAAAAAGTCCAGGATTCGACTCCGGGAGACGATTATATTTTCCCATAAGTTTACACGGGATTTTCGATTTTTCAAGGTGCAAGGTTTATTTCCCTCATTCATTAAAATATGTAAATGTGGACCGAATTTCTGCATTTTTATTTTGTTCGACGGCTAAAACTATAAAATATTTTATTTTTGCAATGTTTAGATGTTACACGGAAGAATATGTCAGAAACACGCATTTCTTTTCGAAATTTTATAGCTTTTTCGTACCCTTTCCGGGTGTTTCCAAGGCGAACCTCATTGTTGCCTCCGATAAATTAGCGTCTATTAAGCCTTCAAATAGACGAAAGAATTGTGTTATTCGCTTCGCACAATGACAAACTTAATAGATTGCAACGTTAATAATTGATGAATATTATTATTCAGTAAACATACGAAGAGGAAGAATAACGGAGCCAAAGAGTGGCAAATCAAGTCGTATATTGATGCCAGAATGTAATAAATTTCATGCGCTTCATTTCCTGGAAGAATTCAAATGATTGTCAGGAATTTATTAATTAATCAAACAATTCCATTTACTATATATATATATATGTTTTTACACTCACACACACCTCAGAAGTTATAATTTAATCACACTACAAAGTCCCGTTGATGTTCAACGGGTAATTCCGCTCGTTAATTATATAAAACATTAATTTCCAGACAAAAATACGAGCAAATAAATTGGTTAAAGGTAAAATTTAGAAAATAATATGTGATTCCCCATCAAAATACCTCTGAATTCTTAAATGCAGTCAAATCCATGCAACTAAAATTTATCGAGATCGCACTGAACGTTGCTTGTTACAGCATTAAGAATTTCTCGTATTTTCGGATTTAAAATAAAATATTCAGCTAATTCGGAATTAATTTCTAAAATATTACAAATAAAACGACAGAATGACATTGGTTTTTATTATAATAGGAATTTATACTATGCTATAGCCGCTCACCAAAAAATGCAACAGTGCAAATGATAAAATAATTTTCATTCGAAAATATCATCATCGTTCAGCGATTATATTTAACTCTCTGACAGCTTTGAACGTGTTTACGCGTGGGGATTTTCCATGCTTCAGAGCTACTGACGTGTTTTAATTTCCTATGCCAATTTTTTTGATGGTGTCAACGCGATTAATTTTTTGAGAGCCCATTTACGATATTTCCTACTCATTTGTGTTGATACTGAACACCTTCCTCAGAAGTGTTTTTTATGTTGCGAGTTCAGTCACCGTGGCAGCTACGCTTGCGCCAAAGTAAGGAGAAATATTCATTTATTTATTCACCAAACATTCGGAACAGCTCGAGGTCAATCCGAGCCGATTGATTAACAAAATATAAATTAAAAATAGAAAGAAAAGAAAACGGCAGCGGAAAACCGAATAATAACAATGGCGAAAAATGGAACCATATCGGTTAAAATGAAACTGCAATAGTAATAACAACAAAACACAACAAAAATACACAGGATTACTTCGAAAAACTATTCCAAGTGTATGTTTGAGCATATATACTCATAAAATTTTATTGCTTTAGAGTTTAATCAATTATGAAAGCTCATAAAATCATCCACCCTTATTAAAATTCATAAAATCATCAACCCATATTTAAGTCCATGAAATCATCAACCCGGAAATATAAAAACATTTAATTATGATCGAAAAAACACGACAGCGCTCGATTCTCGTGTAAATACCTCAGCAGATAAATCGGTAATAGACGAATTATGTTGTATAAGTAACACGTCGTATTTACTCTCGTTATTTCCCTTATCGCCTTAATTTTTTTCTTTCCCATTTTACGAGGGAATAAACCATTTTTTTCAAGAGCAAAATTTTCTCATATTGAGCACGACCTGCCCGTTCTACTTGCGTGTAAATAAATGAAAATTAAATGCTATACGCGGTCTTGTGAAATAATGAAATTAATTATAGCTATGTGTCGGAAAATCTGTTCCACCAGACTTAGCGCTCGCCACACAAATGAAAAGTTATGCTCACTCCCTGCTTACAGAACAAATATCGGAGGTGGAGAGATAAATTATGCGAGCAAAAATGTCATCTCGATTTCGCATCAATTATTTAAATCCTTACCTAACCTAACTTCAACGCGTGTCATGCAACGCGTCGCCAACAGGAAAATTTAATCGTTGATAATAAAAAAATGCAAATGAAATTCTCGTTTATTATGTAAATTGATTATAATTGAGGAAGCAATCCTAAAAAATATTGAAAAACGATTATGATTAGGTAATCAAAGGCGCGTATATACATATATTTGCGATTGAAATTAAACAGGAAGATTTAAACTTACAAGGAAGCGTAGCCAACGTGAAAACAGCAAAAAATTTATTAAAGCCACGAATTGCATATCTGAATTCAATACAGTACTCAGTATTCAGTACTCTGTTATGGATTTGTTCCATTTACTAAGCTAATACTGCTTCAAATTTCTGATGATTGTATTCAACGTTTCTAGTTTTGCGGGTTAATTCTTTTGCTTTAAAAATTTTCTGACACATCGAATGACACCGCAGATACGTGAAGAATTGAATTTCAAAGGTCATAAACATAGTTTAAAAACTAACTCTTCTTAATCGGTAAATATACTTACTATGAAAGGATAGGTAACTTAAAAATGGCCTAAAAAGCCTCCAATTATAGAAACTCGTATATCTTTAGGAAAATCTATCCATCTATAGCCTGAAAATAAATTAGTTATGTTGTGAAATTTGCATTTGGCGAAAAAAACGAAAACTATACTTAACTTATCACTTGGAAAGAACGTGCCACGTGGATGTAGCAGAGAAGTATCTTGCAGCATCTTAATCGACATATCCTCGCTCCGCGTACCAAATAGGATATCAGTCGGATCGATACATTATGATAAATAAATAACGCAGTAATTAATTCTGCTGGAGAGTTTTTCGGAAACGCGGAGATGATGGGGAATTATTAATGGACATTGATCCTATACCGTAGACACAACTTCCTGGCTTCACAGAGAAAACAGGTATTTCAGATTATATTAAAATAGAAATATGCATAGCAAATTCACGAATGAAACAAACCCATAATCCTGTGGGTCAGCTAAGGTCGTATACGAGGCTTCTGTTCCAGTCGTAAGCACTGTTAATCGAAATTAAAATACGAATGCAGTTTATCGTAAAGCCTCGCTATGCTTCTTGGGACGTCATGAGACGCCATTCTGCAATTTCCAAAGCGCCTGCGCAATGCATACTTGCGCAATACCGCAATAAGGTAATAATTACCATACGAGTTTAGGCGTTAGTATATAGCACTATGCAAGAATTTCAAAATGGACTGTTTAACATCATTTATATCAACGCTTTGTAGCGCATAATATTGCATATGGTAGAATATAAATAAATACAACAAAATCAGGTGTGACTTTGCGGAAAGTCATTATTGCTTAAAGAAATAAATATATTTACTATATTTATTTCTTAACAAAATAGTGTTGACCGTATTGAAAAGACTCCAATGCTTTCGGCGGCTTAAAAAATAACGACAATGACAATAAAGTAGAATCTCTCGTTTTTTTCTCGATTTTTAGTCGACACAAAAAAGGCGCATTCCGCGAGGATGATGTTTTCTATATCCGATCATATAGGCAGAGGGATTCGGGATCAACGGTCGGTATACGCGCGCCTAAATGCAATTTCTCCTTTTGAAAAAATCCAAATCAACATTCATTAATCAAAGAACAATAATTTAGAAAAAAGAGAACGCGATCGACAAAGCATTAATCATCCATCACCTGTCATTTGTCACAGCTCTCTTGCCCGTTAGCCCTCTCAAATAGAAATTGATAGCTCCCAGCGAATGCGTCCGCGAGACTTGCAACGTTGGTGAAATACTTCCACAGTTGTTCCGTTCACGCTCTAACTTTTATTTTTTATCATAAGCGAGAAAAGTGCCGCGTGGATTAGAACAACAAGAGGGAGGAGCATGTATCATTCGTTAAATCCTTCACAAAGGCGAAGATTTTTTTAAATTCCGTACTTGCATGAACTTTTATCGATGATCAAAAATCTATAAACCAGCGTAAAATGTATAGGGTGTTTCAATATCAAGTGTAAAAAATTCGGGAACATATTCTGGAGGACAAAACGAGACTAAAAGGTTCTATGACAATATTTCTGAAAATGCTTTATTTCGGAGTTATGATTAAATGAAACTTTAAAGAAGTCATACAAGTCGGTACAAGATTAAATTAAATTATTCTTTCAAACGGGCATACAAACATAGCGATTGATCATAATTACAATAAATGTTCGAACAGATGCGTGGCAACAATTCGTCGTGTACTTGTCAGTCGATCTTCTTGTACAATTTCTCAGAATTTATTCCTCAATGTCCTCTCCATACGCTTGAGGGCGCCCTTGCCCTGTGGCACGGCAAAATGAACCGCGTTCCCTCACATGCCTATCTACGGCTGCAAATGTCTGATGGTTTGGCAATCTTCTGTTAGGGAAACGTTCGTGGTACAATCATCTTGCATCAAGTGAATTTCCTCCAGCGAGACCGTACATACATATCTGCATACTCAGTATTGGAAAACTCCATCGCAATCACACTACTGTAACAGTACGAGCTCCAGTGAAGAATGAATGGGTCAGGAAATAACTGGTACACAGCGGAAGGAAGAGTTCTACTGAGAGAGGGGAGGGAAAGGAGAACGCAAGGGTACACGTAGCGGCATGTTCGAAGGCCACTAATGCGACATTCAAGTTCACGGACGCCATTTCGAACATTTATTGTAATTATAAACAGTCGTTATGTTTGTATGCCCGTTTGAAAGCAAAATTTAATTTAATTTTGTACTGACTTGTATGACTTCTTTAAAGTTTCATTTAATCATAACTCCGAAAATAAGCATTTTCAGAAATATTGCATAGAACATTTTAGTCTTGTTTTGTCCTCCAGAATATGTTCCCGAATTTTTTACAATTAATATTGAAACACCCTGTATATTAACCGTCGTACCTATACTCATTCACGAACAATCGCATCGAAAAGAGAATTTCTTGATTATGAATCTGTTATGAAAAATTCAATATAGGATACTTGAATCAGGTAAACTACCTGTCATATTGTCATGAATTGTTAGCCTACTTTCCAGAATGGAAATAGGCTATAGTACTATCAAATACCAAATTTCATCAAAATACGTCCGGTGGTTCCCGAGTTGAAACAAAGAAACATTGTAGGTCTTTATGTAAAAGGGTTGTAAATATAGTTCAATTTTAACCAAAATTGGAATCTGCAGAATAATGTCAGCAAAAGTACCAAATATGAAATTTCATTAAAATACGTCCAGCGGTTCACAAGCTGAAACAAGGAATATTGTAAACTACATGTAGGTCTTCATGTAAAGTGGTCGTATGTGTTGTTTAATTTTAACCAAAATTAAAATATAGTGATCAATTTTAGCAAAACTCCCAAATATCAAATTTCATCAAAATACGTTTGCGGTTTCTGAGTTGAAATTAAGGAACATTGTAAAATACATGTAGGTCTTCATGTAATACAGTCGTAATTATTGTCCGATTTTAACCAAAATTGGAATTGGTCGACCAATTTTAGCAAAACTCCCCAATACCAAATTTCATTAAAATACGACAAGCGGTTCCTGAGTTTTAATATGCGGACGGACGGATGGAAACGACCTCCCCTGTAGGGTCTAGGACAGGGGTGGAGAACTGGCGGCCTTCAGCCCGCATGCGGCCTTTTGTGTTACTCAGTGCGGCCTTTTGCATACTCGTCTAAAAATACTCAAACTCGTATATGATTTTAGCATGTAAGTTACAGAAAGAACAAACAAAAGATATGTATTTTGCATCAACAGAATCTTTGCGCCAAATCTACTGTCATCATATTGTGTTAAAGCATTGAAAGTTTTAAAAAATATTAGTAAATATGAAGAATTGAAATCTGTATTCGTTAAGTTAAGTTAAATTGTGTTTGCCTCTTTATAACTATTTCAATTTTGATAAATGTGAATGTATGCAACGTGCATTGCAATGTGCGGCCTGATGAGGTGTCCGTTTAGTAACATTTGGCCTTTCAGGTCTAGGTCTAGAAGAACTCACTGCAGCCGACTCGCCGCGAGACTACTCGCCGCGATCAGCTCGCCACAGAATCTCGCCGCAGGCCCATCTCGCCGCAAACCCAACTCGCCGCTCAAACACGAATAACTGAATCAAATACGCAGATATCAACTTGAAATTTGGCAGAAATTATCTATTCAGATATAAAATGCTGTGTCGAAGGAAAATTTACGACAAACGCCCAGGGTTCGACTCCAGGATATGATTTGCATTCCCCATAATATGACACGTAAAAATCGGCCTTTTGACATGCAGGCTTTTCTTCTTTTTGGGGATAATAATAACAAGATTGGTAAGGTGTACTCCATGTTCGAGTACAAAGTTTTCAAAAGCGTTCTTTAAGATTTCACAAGGTTCTGAATATTTTTCGCTCAGATTAGAATTTAACGAGAAGCCAGCGAGGTACGTTGTAAAATACATGTAGGACATCATGTATAGTAGTCGTAATTCTTGTCCGATTTTAATCAAAATTGGAATCGGTCGACCAATTTTAGCAAAACTCCCCCATACCAATTCTCATCAAAATACGTCTAGCAGTTTTCGAGTTTTAACATGCGGAGGGACAGACGGACCGACGGACGGAAACGACCTTCCCTATATGCGTACACTTCGTGCAAAGAACGCATAATAAATTATATCGTGAAAACTATAGACGTTATTGGTGTGCAACCTCCTTCAAAGGTAAATATAACCTATTCTGAACATTTCATTCATTGCATGGACCCCTTTAAACCAGTTAGGGAAAATGTTTCCCGCAGGTGAACATTTTTGCCTCGAATAAAAATTTTAGATGTTACTTTTATAAATTTTTAAAGGCAGTTAATAATTTTTATTTATTCTTGAGTTACTTTGTCGTTATTCGGAATAATTATAAAAATCGCATAAAAATTGTCCCATTTAATTCAATGGAAGCCGAAATATGACGTTGTATGCATAGGGAAGGACGATGTACGCAGAATACAAAAAAGAGATTTAAAGGTTGTTCAAAGTTATAAGGTATTTATCTATTTTACAGAATGTTTATACATCCACAGTCAGATTCAGCATGAAATTTACTATAGAAAAACGATAGAATTTAACTTCCATAACAGTCGTTTTTACCCGCATTCTGTTATAACACTCGCAGCGAAGTCTCAATTCGCCTCGTCATCGCTCGCTTCCAAAAGCGAACGCGATCTTTTTACGAGTTGATTTCTCAAGTTACTCTTTGTGTATTTAAATTGCGAACCGTGATGGTCGGTGTATGACTAGAAGTGAATAAATACGATGATAGGATCGGCTGATTTTTGGAAAATTGAGAGGAATCATGGGGAATGCAAATCATCCCCAGGTGTCGAACCCTGGACGTTTGTCGTAAATTTTCCTTCGACACAGCATTTTTTATGTCTGAATAGATAATTTCTGCCAAATTTCAAGTTGATATCTGCGTATTGGATTCAGTTATTCGCGTTTTAGCGGTGAGTTGGGTTTGCGGCGAGATGGGCCTGCGGCAAGATTCTGCGGCGAGTTGGTAGTGGGGAGTTATCTTGTGTCGAGTCGGCTGCGGCGATACGTCTCATTCCGCCCCTATATGTGTTCACTTCGTGTATTTCGTGCAAAGAACGCATAAAAACGCATGTGAGAAGAGTAAACACCCACCGATCGATTTTTACGAAAAACTAATCGGTTGTCCCTTGAACAAAAATATCAAATATAAATTTTCGCGTTGACCTGATTAATAGCTTTTGAGTTAGAGAACCCACAAAATTCCAGTCACAGACACACAAACATCATCGAGAAAATAGTCAAAACGTTTTCAGCGGATCTTAAAACATGTTTTCCGTTGAAATCTCGAATTTGATTTTCTTCATTAAAACAATACCTTCTCTGTACATATTTCGTATATGGTGAAATTAAAAATATATAAAGCATGTGAATCGTCATTAATTTTATTATTGCCAATATGTTTGAAAGCAGTTTATCGTGAAACGACATGAAAACAATGGTTTCATGGGCGGTTATGCATGTATGTATGAGCCTGTTGAAGTGAAAAAGTAGATGTTAATAAGCCACAATTTGGAAATGTTTTTGCGAGATACTAATTAAACGGATCGAAGATAAGCGGCAGGAAACGGTGACAATTTGAATGAGGATCATCAAACGCTACATGAAGTACATGATTAATTTAAGGGCGAAACATTCCGCATAAATCCATAATTTATATTTGAAATTGACTCATTCAATCATTATCATGTAATTAGCGACTTTTTTGGTATAAAAATTTTTAAGTTTAATCTATATCAATTTAATCGATATTACACTTAATTTCAACTAAAAAAACGTAAACATATACAAATTTAAAAAAGAAAACTCAAATATAAATCATTAAAACCTATGCTCAAATATTTTTATGCTTTGACCATCCATCAGAGCGAGTTGCTGCAAAATCTCATTGTACCTTTATTCTCACAAAACCTAGTTTTGATCCTTCTAAAATAGGACTAAATAATATAAATATAATTCAGTCCATAACTGTAAAATATCCTACGAATTTGAAATCTTCGAATAAATCCTACCTTTCAACACAATTTATCAATTCCAAACATTTCGGAGCGATCGTAAGTAGTAGGCCGCGATCGCCCATCTAATAAAAAAGAAGATCGGAAAATTTTAATTGGATGCGAAAACTTTTAATTGCGAGCCTCAAAAACTGTTCCTCATATATTAACACCGCAGCGACATCCATAAGGTTTCGTTGGTGGCGTGCAGTGGCGGTTCTTGGAACTTTTCCCAGGTGAATGTTAGACCATAAAATTCCTCCGTAAAAATCCCATTTACGTTGCACGAGAAGAAAAGAGAGAAGAACAGACTAACAAACCTCTTTTTTAAGTTTAAAATTAGTAACGTTATTACAATATACTCGCGATAATGATCAGTACCGTAACTTATTAGGTAGCCTTGTATTCGTACGTCGAGAAGGAAAGGAATAGTGTGATCGTGATTAATAAGTTGCAGGTAATATAAAAACATTTATTGAAAGTATCTGATGTGCTTTATTATACAGTTCTCGAAAATATTCTTGTAATAATGTTAAGTATGAGTGATTAAACAGAATTCCTTGTCTATATCTGCATTATTAGTTATACGATAACAAATTAATTCTTTGAATAAATGATACTCCAGTCACTTTAATTAACAGCAAGCCGCCTTTGTATATTTTGGACGTTTCACTCGATTGGAAATTTCAGTGACCTTTTGTCTCCTTTTTGAGAAACTAGCGAGTTGCATTAGCTTTGGAATCCAAAACTATGAAATGGAAAAGCAAGACAAAAGGCACGCTTCATCAGTTTCATTTATTATGCATGATATTTTATTGAAAAGCAGATTTTATTAGATATTGTTATTTTCATTTTCATTTTCTTTGAAAATTTTGGAGTCATAAAACGATATTTACATTTTCTCCAACAAGAATAATTTTCAACGAAAAGCAGTGTTCCATAGCATTATATCATCCAAATATAAAGGTATAATAATAAATTCAAAGACTCTAAGTTTAACTTTAAGGGCGAAGAAAATTAAGAAATATAGTTCAGAAACAGCAGACAGGTGAAAGGGAAAACGGCAAGCGAATAGGCATAAAGACGGAGAAGAGGCTTTATTTTGGGCGAAATTGAAACCATATGTCGTTTTCACTCGCTTGTATAAATACAAATAAAAATACAGCAAGAACTTGTTAAAGCAAACTTCAATTTAAATTTTTATGGTTGCAATAAAAGGCCTGTAATATCGCGCCATGTTACAATAATCAGCATATACCTATAGTTTCTCTGGGAACTTAAAAATACCGTTATAACCCGACTATGACACCCTTTACAGAAGTTTATTTTGACGAAAAATGTTTTAGAAGGCATTCTGAAGTAAATATGTTAAACATCAGAAAAAAGTCTTGGATAAACACGGCAATTCATATAAACAAACATTTTCTCCTGACCAATTTTTACTAACGACTTTTTAACCGTATGATTATTTCCTTGTTTAAAAGCACACGTATATGACCAAAAAAGTATAAGGGCGAAAGGAGAGGGATTAGAAATGGCGAGAGGGAAAAGACAGAGAGGGGAGGAAAGGGATGAGCCGAGATAAAGGAAAGGTGGCATTGGAGTGGAAAAGAAGATGGACTGCAGAGAATGATAAAGGAGAAAAGGAAAGGAGATTGAGAGAAAGATTCGGAGGTGAAAACGGTTTGGAAGGGAAAGGCAACAATGAGTGAGGCGAAAGGGAGAGAGGACTGGAGAAAGGTGTATATTGGGATGGTGGCCTACGCTCTATCGGGAATTGCGTGTGAGTTGTGGTTTTAAAGGGAGAGAGAGAGAGAGACATAGAGTGAGAGAGAGAGAGCGAGAGAGGTTAAGGGTGAGAGGGATGAGAGTGGGTCTGTGTTACACTCAGAGGCTCATTTCGTTTCCGTCAGGTTTTCCAGCGTGGCAGGCGGAGACTTTGTGGGCGTGGCGATCAGGAAAGAGGGGTAAAGAGAGGGAAGGGGCAGAAATGGGGGGGGGGGAGACGCGTGCAAAGAGGAATGGGAAGATGGTGGGAGGGAGAGAGCACGGTTTTTGAGAGATCCCGCAAAAGTTGGTACGGTTTCCAGGGAGCGAGCAAAAGGGAGGGAGTTGGATGATAAGAGGGAAATAAAGGAGTGAGAGGGAAAATATACGAGGCTGCCATGAGGGAGAAGGGGAAGAGACAGGGAGAGTAGGGGAGAGGGTGGAGGGGAGAGGGTGGAGGGGAGAGGGTGGAGGGGAGAGAGAGAAGGGGGGGGGAGAGAAGGCGTGTAGCGCTGTGTGCATTGAGTGCCGCGCGGAAGGAGGCGTTACAGTAATAATTTAAACGTCGGATGTTGGCACCACTGCGAGAAAGAGCCGCGGGAAGGGAGAGGAGAGGGAGAAGGGGCGGAGACCAGTTAGTGCTCTCGGGCGCTGGAGGCAGCGGAGTTTCCAGTTAGTTCCACGCCACCGGCGGGGAGAGACCGATCTTGTCGCGAAGAGGCTGGGGTGGGAGGGAGGGTCGTGAAGAGGGCTGTTTTTTTGTTAAACCAATAAAAAAAACAAAGGGGTTGGCGGTTTTTTGGTGTGTTTTATACAGTGCGGCCCGATAAAAAAATTAACCCGAAAGGTTTGCCCCACTGGTTACCGGGGGAAAAAAACTCGCGCGTGTCGCCCGCCCCGCCCTCTCCGGTGCGAATAGTCCCCGCCCTTTAAGGATTCGTGCCGTTTTCGTGCCGTGTGCCGACACCTCGACGTACCGAACGCCGCAGTGATACCTTCTCAGGCGGCGCGCCGTGTGTGTGTTCGCCGGAACTTGCTCTTTCCGCGAAACCGATACCGTTTCGAAATAAAAAAATGATCGAAATATACGCGACGGTGTGATGATATCCTTGGAAAATTCTGTCAAAAAACACGCCGGCTCGGAAAGCGGAAAAATGGTTAATTAAGAACCAGACTGGAATCGAAAGAGGGTGACTTGAGCGAAAAAAAAGTTGCGAATTTTTCTGGTTCGACGGGATACGTTGATATAGATCCTCCTCACGCGATGCAGTCCGCAGGAATTCCTCCTCCTCATACGGTTAAGTGATAAAAAAAGATACGTCGCGAGGTCGAGAGAGAAGAGTGAGGTGAGGATGATGGGAAGGAAGAGGGAATGAGTGCGTGCTTGCGTATTCCGTAATCCACCGCCGCGAATCCCTTGCCGGTCTCCGAGATAAGGTGACCAGTATCGTACAGAGGGAAAACGCTCTTTTTCCTCCCGCTGACCTTTAAATCGGCAACTCCCACCGACCCCTTAAATTCCTCCCTCTCGTGCTGTCGAGTTTCCCATCTCCCCCAACAACACGCTCCCCGTGAAAGGTTCAACTCGGACCGTTGGGAGTGTGTGAACGTGTCGTTTTTGTCCGGCGGGGGCGTGTTGAAGGGTGGTTTTCTGGCTGAGGGGGCAACGTTTTGAAGACTGTGGCGTCGTCGGTGGGATTTTAAGGAGGGAGGTGGACGTCGAGATCGTGTGCCGTGGCGCCATGGGAGGCCTCGGGGAAGGAGGCGGGGGCAGGGACGGAGGTCAGCAGCAGTCGGAGGCGGAGAAGGAGGAGGAGACGGCGAGGAGAGGCGGAGGTAATCCCATGCGGTTGGCCTTTTGGCTGAGCGAGGCGTCGAGGGCATCCTTCTGGTAGAGGAGGAGGAGGTGCGAGGGGAGTTTCAGCGGCGTGACACGGTGACCGGCAGGTGCCGAAGACTACTACTGCCCTTTGGGGAACGGTCATCCGACACGTGGAAGCGGTATACTTCTCTCTCTCGAGGGACCCTCGTTGGTTATGGGAATCACTCGCAAAGGATAAGGACGCAATTATTTTTTACTCTCCAAGCTGCCTACGGGATTATTTCTGGTCATCCTATCCTTTAAGACGACTCTCAGGATATAAAGAGAATCCCACAGTGAGTTTAAATCGCGAAAAAGAACCGCAACAAATAAAAAACAGTTCCGAAAATCTTTCGCGAGACAAAAACGTCGAAAGATTAGAGGAGATGAGTAATTTTTCGAAGATTGGATCAAAGTGATTTCGCAGGCCGCCCCTCGCGACGACTGAGCGAACTACAAAAAAATTGTGACCCTACCACGCTTCCTTCTCCATTTTCCCCCTGTTTTTTCTCACACTGGGAAAAAAATACCGCGGTGGGGTGGTTAAAAAAAATAACATCCGTGATCGCTTTGCTCGAGAAGAAAGAGAGGGCTGCCTTTTTACCCCGCGGAGGGAGAAGGTCGAACTGTGGAAGAGTGAAGTGATATTTGGGTAGTGAGGGAGGGTGTGGAAGGAAGTTGAAAGGGGTGTGAGGAGAAAGAGAGGGGGAGAGAGAGAGAGAGAGAGGGTCGCGCGGAGTGCCACGTTGCTGGATGAGAACTGAACCGCGTGATTGATGAGGCCGTGGAAAAGGGGTTGTCTCGGATAGGGAAAAAAGAAGGAGGAAGAAAGGGATTATTCTTTGTTTTCAATCGTGTTCGGGGAGGGAAAGAGGATCTGTGCATCATCTGAGAGGCGATCAAAAAAGGGAGGTAGTGGGTGAGTGAGGGAGAGGGTGTTGAACGGGAAAGGGAGAGAGAGAGATAGGTGAAGGGTGGTGTGGTAGGAGGGTTGTGAGGGGTGAAGAGAGGGAGAAGGAGGAAGCTGAAGGGAGAGGAGTTCCACCCAATCCCATCGGCAAACACGGATTCGAGAGAGAGAGAAGAGGAGAGAGAGGCGAAGGCGGAAGAAGAGACGAAGGTTAGTGATCATATTTTGCATCCAGCGCATTTTCTCTGCAAACATCTTCCATCTTATCCACCAAAATGTGATTACCTCCCCTGAGCAGAAAAGGAGGAGGATGATGATCGATTTATTAAAGGGTTCCTTTTTTTAAACAGTGATTGGTTCCCGGAATACGGGCTTGTATTTTCGTGTAAATGGGCAAAATAAATTTAAAAACAGAACCGTGGCTCGCTCTTCGCTCGGTCTGTGTTTAGCAAATTAGTTGTCTCGTCGGTGGCTTAGCGAGGGAGGGGCGAGAAGGGCGATCGCCCCGGGCGCTGAGCCGAAGGGACGGCAACAGGCAAGTCGCGAGAAGATACTTTATTACCTATATTTCGAAAAATATTTCCGTCGCAATGAAATTATCTATACACTGTAATGAATATAATATACGTAGTTGTAATTTGGCAGACGATTTAAAATATAGTTATTTTTACATAATTACGATGGTTTGGGGGTGGTGTTCTTCGGTCGTGCCCAGGGCGACACATTTCATCGCTGCAACACTGTGCTTCGAGTATTTTTTACCGAAATCCGCAATTTAAAACTTTATGGAAAATGCGAATAAATCCTCAGTTCCAAAGAATAAATTGATGTTAGTATCATGTATGACTAAAATTTGAAAAAAAACTACTTTTTTAACATTCGGCCGTATTTCGTCTTCGAAACGTTTACGCTTCAACGCGGATAGGTAATAGCTCCGCAAAAAATACACGTCCGTAAAGTCTGCCCCGCTCGAATTTACTTTAAAACCGCCCGTTTTCATTACCGGGTGGCTTTATAAGAACGAATCGATAGAGGATAAATTATTTCGCCTCTTTAATGACTGTTGATTTCAATCATAAATGCTTTCCTGTGGGCGCAACTTCGAATTACCAAATTGCTCCACTTCCATAATTCATTATTTCGTTATGCCCCGAATCCGTTATTCCAATAGTTCGATTCGAGACCGAAAAACATCCGGCCGACTGGATAATAAACTTCGACTCTCTCGATATTTGGTCGCTTAGACAAAAAAACGATCGCCGGTCTTCATTTTCCGCCATCCGAACCTAAATTTTTGTCCACCCACTCGCCCACAAGTTCGTTCCGTAAAAAATATATATATCCCGCCCTCGACGATTGCGTCGAGGCGAATAGAAAAAAAAGAACTCCGACAAGCGTGACATCCTCGTCCGTCGGTTACTTGCAATAAAACGGGTGTTTTAACGTCGATCTCTTTGGCACACGAAATTCGAGACGTTCGGTTTATTTTCAAACCGGGCAAAAAATTCGCCGCACGTTGTAATTTGGAAAACCGCTAGAATTTTTTCTTCGCGGGGAGAAAAATTTACGAACTTGTCAGCAAATCGAAAAATGTATCACAAAAGATAGGGTGTACGCGCCAATGGGTTTCAAACCCGCGACCTCTTGGGTAAATTCTCTCTCTCTCTTTGATCCATCGAGCCACATAAAGGCAGGTAAACGCGAAAAAGAGAGGCAGGAAAAACATTTTCGCGCAGATTCCCTCGCACTTTAATTTCGCGGCTGAATTTTTCTTCGCAATTTGTTTTATTTTGCGGAGGAAATTCAAAAAAATCGCGTCCCTTTTCAAAAGGAAATTGTTCTCGAAATTTGTGAGCGACGACAATGCTATTTTTTGCAGTCAAAATAGAGGACTCTACAACGAGCCAATTTGCGAAAATCCAGCGGAGCTCACAATCCAATCATGCAATTATTTTTTTCCCGACAAGTCTAGCGATGATATTTTGACGCAATTTGCGTTTACAGTTGGCTCAAAATTAATTCAAATTATGCCAATTGCACACAGAATCGCTTAGAAAGAACATGTAACTCTTCAGAAATGTCAATGGTTTTCAATAGCGTACCAAATTTTCCTTTAAAATGCGAAAATAGAACATTATTTTTTCTCTGATAAATATCTCATGTTTTTTTTGAGCGTGTCTTATTAATTTTTAAATAATCCGATGAGTGTTAAATATTTCTAAAATTAAAGAGACCATAAATGTTTTGGTAATTTCAGTAATAAATTACCGTTAAACCTTTCAAACACCACTTTTATCATTACAAGAGAAAATATCTTACAGTTAGTTACATGTTTAATTTTTCTTATTGTTCAAATTATGTTTTTATATTAAAGTTTGACTATCGCGATTCCGTTGTTATTTATCAATGATTAAATTATAATCATTCTATGGAATCAAAAATCGATCATTTAAATAATTTGAAAATTTCTTCAGCGATTTTCAAACTCAACTAATACTTATAATTTTTCACGAATTGTCACTTCAATTAATACGTTGAACCCATCTGGGTTAAAAGGTTAAACCAAACGAAGTTGAATTCTACACCGTCAACTACATAAAACCAACATAGCGGCAATAAGATGTTTTTAAAGATTATGCCCATTTCTCTTCTATAGTTAAATTATAAGGGTAAGAGCAGCTAAGATGCAGAAACTACCAATGCCTACGTTTTTAACGCAAAATATTACTTGATAGAATCATAATATAATAACACGCCGGACATCAATATATGTGTATATTTAAATAGCCGACGGTTCTTCTAGTTTCATTGTTAAATCCTTATATAATAATTCTCGTGTCCGTCTGTCTGTCTGTCCCGGTATTTTTGGACATTTCCCAATGGAATCAAGAGCTGAAACATTCAAAATCGTTAAACCCCCATGAGATGGTCTCTAGAAAAATCAAACATCCCGGAAAAAGTCCAGGATTCGACTCTGGGAGACGATTATATTTTCCCATAAGTTTACACGGGATTTTCGATTTTTCAAGGTGCAAGGTTTATTTCCCTCATTCATTAAAATATGTAAATGTGGACCGAATTTCTGCATTTTTATTTTGTTCGACGGCTAAAACTATAAAATATTTTATTTTTGCAATGTTTAAATGTTACACGGAAGAATTTGTCAGAAACACGCATTTCTTTTCGAAATTTTATGGCTTTTTCGTACCCTTTCCGGGTGTTGCCAAGGCGAACCTCATTGTTGCCTCCGATAAATTAGCGTCTATTAAGCCTTCAAATAGACGAAAGAATTGTGTTATTCGCTTCGCGCAATGACAAACTTAATAGATTGCAACGTTAATAATTGAAGAATATTATTATTCAGTAAACATACGAAGAGGAAGAATAACGGAGCCAAAGAGTGGCAAATCAAGTCGTATATTGATGCCAGAATGTAATAAATTTCATGCGCTTCATTTCCTGGGAGAATTCAAATGATTGTCAGGAATTTATTAATTAATCAAACAATTCCATTTACTATATATATATATATATGTTTTTACACTCACACACACCTCAGAAGTTATAATTTAATCACACTACAAAGTCCCATTAACGTTCAACGGGTAATTCCGCTAGTATATTTATAATCTAAAAAATAGAAAATGGATTTAGAAAAAAATTCTTTATAAGACTTTTTACTCAAAAAGCAAAATTAAAGTAATGAACGTTATAGTATTCTGAAATTAATTTTACCTATTTTGCTTTGAAATTCACATTAGATCTACTAACCAAGACGAAGAGTTACAGCATACAACAAGAAGACAATGTGTTTTTAAAATGCGATTAAAATGCAATTTCTCTCTAACAGTCACGTTGCCTCGCATTTGCTTCAGAAAAAAATCGAAAAGATTTTTTTCAAGTGTCACAGTGTAGGAACATTACCTACAAAAAATAACATTGAATTCGTTGTAAAACAGATTGCACGAAAAACCATACCCGAAGAAAGGGTTGATGTTTAAAAGTCTCTATTCACGATTAATATTCGTGCACAATATGCAAGTATTCACAATTTTAAGGAATGGGCCTGCAATACCGATGGTTTGGTCAATAAAAATTTCGATATAAAAATATTGAGTTGTTTTGAAGTATTTCAGGTACTGACAAATTCTACCGATCGCGTGAAGAGATTACTGCTAAAATTACTTGAGGATCGAGTCGGACATTTTGAGCATTTGCGTTTCATTTCTTGCAACTGCGAAATAATGATGATAATCTTATTTCAACACTGAAAGACCAACACAGCTAAATAAATATCAACAACGAGAAAGAGACTTTTCACATTTTTTACCAAAATAGCTCTTGTTTATATTTTTTTAAATGAAGCAGTTTTGCTTATTTAGCATTTATGGCTAAAAGTTTATTCTCCCTTCGACCATTAAACTGAGAGATGGAAATTTTTATAAAAACAGCTGTTGTTGATTGCATCTAAAATGAGACTAATTTGCTTATTCGGTATGGTTAATTATGGCTTCATGTTTTATCAGCCTTCTTCGAATAAATTACAGAGCGATATAGTAAGGAGATTTTAGGTAACTGATTTTAAAATAATCAATATTTGGTATGGGTGTATGGCAAAACAGCTGGCGAGTTTTTTTTTAACGGACACCAAATTTGAGGCTCATAAAAAACTTTCTCAGGAGCAGAGGTTCCTTACTTAGTACTCTGTATCACTGCTGCGCTTTAGGACAGTGAATAAAGTCGCACTCGTGAGTACCATGAATTTAATATGTTAAGTCGTTATTTTTCAAAATGTATCAGAACACATCAGAAATAAATTTGTTTTTCCTATCATTGTTCATAATTAAAAAATAGTAATATTCACTTGATAATTCCAAAAATAACTAGGCTGGCAACTTATGCTCCAGGGCAAGCCGATCTCACGTCTCCATTCTCTACCGCCACATGCTTTCCTTTCCTCTGCTACTTTTTCTTAGCCATCCAACCACTATTATATTACGTTACACCGATTGAGAACTATGTTAACTTCCATAGCGACATAAATTCAACAAAATGTTTATGAACGTCGGAGTAAATAATTATCAATTGGATTACTGATATAAGGTGAACTCGACGATTCCCTTCCAAATACGCTATATGGAGTTAAATATTTGCTGTGGAAATCCATATCCAACGGAGTAAATTGTAATATTCAAGTGTTGAATCTTTTGTAAAGGTGCGATCATAGGGTTTGTACGCACCCGCGATGAAAATAACTAAGTTGACCCCTCGTTAAGATTCATCTCGAAATAACCTAAAAAATTAATTACTACGGAATCCAAACAGCACGAATTTCATTGACTCGCACAGCAACCGGAAACCTAGTTACCATGGCTGAAAATTAATTCGAATTATTGTCCGCCTACTAAGTCACTATCTAAATATAATTTTATCTTCACTCTGCATTCCATACTTAGATATTTAAGTGAAAATGGAAGGCTCCTTTCCGTGAAATTAGCTCATATTAACACGAAGGAGAAAGAAACAACTTTAATAATTTTAACCTACCCAGAAGACTAACTTTTACAATTATCACAACGACGATAAAAAGAGGAGCACACACGACCACGCTCTAGGCAGAACTAAAACTCAGGACTCTTGCATCAACATTGACATTTTCTGTACCACTTTTTACATTTTCATTATAATAAATGACTTTATTCAAAACCAAGCTTCTTTGTACAGAGATATCTTTAGGTACATTTATTATAGTTACACTGATACCAAGTTTCCATTTTTACTTTGCGTTGTTATTAGATATTTAAGTTTTAATGCAAAAATTTAACTAGCCATTTCGAAAATATTTGAAAAAAATGTCGCCGCACCTTTTCGACTTCACCACGACTCTGTATTTACGGCTGTACGCCACCTTTCAATAGATCATCTAAAATTGCTAAGTTCGCAGCACAATTTTCCCACACGTTCTTTATATTCCTCTTTTCAACCCGTCATTCTTTCTCCTCCTTCCCTCCGTTTATCCTCCACCACTCTCCCCTCATCACTCCCACTCTTGCCCGCACCTGCAGATATCCCAGTAACTTAGATTCCCCTGTCTCGCCAAAAGGATTGGACCGCAACCCGTGCCCCCACGAAACCCTTCAAAATTTCCCGTGTCACCTATCCCTTTGGTAAATGCCAGCGCGCGTGCGCCGTGTTTGGCGGGGGGGAGGGAGGGAGGGGGGGGGAGGAGAAGAAAAACCGACCAATCCTTCGACCCGAGAGATGAAAATGGACACGCTTGTGTTTTCTATGCGCAGAGAGTTTCAATAGAGAGAAAGAGAGAGAGGGGGAGAAAGGGGATCGGGTTAACCCACTTTCGCGCGTGTAATCGACAAAAGTATTTCCCCACGCTTTTGAGTCGGTGCAACAGGATTAATTACAAATTCGACTGGACCGGGCTTCTGGCGATGAAGGTTTAATTAGGTAGGACAAGAGACTGGGATCGGAACGGCATGTTACCGGTTGCAACGTGTCAAATCCAATTCTTTACGGTCAGTAAGATACGGACGCGAATATCGACGGAGGTTTCTTTGCGTTCGATTCAGTCGAATTTCGTAAAAAAGAAACAGTCGAGTTCGAGAGATCGATATCAGTACTCTATCGATTAACTCGTTGGCAACTGACGTCAGCTTATTATCTCGTTTGTGACATTCACAAAACTAGGAATCTTTGCGACAGATTGAGACAATTAGGTTACGGATATGGAAGAGAAAAGATTTTGGCCTTGTATTTGCAGCGAACTTTGCGGAAAACCATATCGTCAGTATCCTCATTTCATTAGTTACTACAACGTTTCAGATATTTTGTGTATGGATTAGATCACACAACAAAATAAATGAAGCTACCATGCATATTTCCATTCATTACAAATTATAACTACTTATATAAAGACAACGATTAATAATTCGCGATGTATCATTTAATGAAGCTCTTAGTTGCGTTGATATACAGTTATATCACTGCACTTTTAACGGTGAATTTATAGTTAAACTATATTACCGTTTTATTGTTGATAACTTAATGAACTTCTACAGCCTGGCAAACCACCGGAGCAGATTTAGCCTAATTATACAGCCATTCAAACGTAATTAGATACAGAGAATTAGAGACTTTTTTGACGGTTATGGGAAATAATTCATAAAGTTTTGAAACATGGCACATTTATCCGGTAGGGTAATCTAACTACGCAACATATCAAAAGTTGCCATGCCTGACGTGTACGCGTCGGCCGTTTTGGCGCCAGAATGGCCGCCGGAGCACGACCCGCGACTGGCCTTTCGCCAATAACTCGGAAACGGTCAAATATATGGCAAAACTGTGCATAGACTAACTTGTAGAGAATAACATTTCCTACAAGATAGGTTCTTTCATTGTTTTGCTACTGCGATGGTTTAGCAGAAAATGAGCGTTGTTTGCGCAACGACTAGTCAAATTAGACATTTTTTTGGCGGTTAGGGGAATATTTCATAAAGTTTTGAAACTTAGCACATTTGTTCGTTAGAGCAACCTAACTTACATTTCAAAAGTTGACATGCCTGTCGTGTACGTGTCGGCCGCTATGGCGCCAAAACCGCCGCCGGAGCACGACCCGCAACTGGCCTTTCCCGAATAACTCGGAAACGGTCAAATCTACGGCAAAACTGTATGTAGACAAACTGGTAGAGAATAAAATGTCCTACAAGAAAAGGTTCTTTGCAGTGTTTTTTCTACTGCTATAGCATAGCAGAAAATGAACGCTTTTTGCGTAACTCAGGCCGCGCGCTGTTTAAAATCGTGTTATGAGCTCGTTATTACTTATGTTAAATAATTGAAATAAACAGTGGATTAGTGCCTCAAGGGGATACCTCTATATAAACGCGCCTGGAGCTCTACCACAGCTGGTGGTGCGGAAACGAGCTCATAACACTTGATTTTAAGACAGCGCGCGGCCTGAGTTCCGCAAACAACGCTCATTTTCTGCTATACTATGCAGTAGCAAAAAACTGCAAAGAACCTTTCTTGTAGGACATTTTATTCTCTACCAGTTTGTCTACGTACAGTTTCGTCGTATATTTGATCAGTGCCGTAACTAGGGCGGGGCATCTGCCCCGGGCGCAACTAAAGAAGGGGCGCAAATATTGTAAATGGCAAGTTGTGCGAGGTTGCATTGCACAAGGACGGGCGATATCACTACTATACTTGTACCAGACATTACACATAGCAAAAATTATAAATTTTAATGATGTTATTGATGACTTGGCTGCATTAAAATCACGTAGAATAACTCTTTAATATTAAGATATTTATATCGTACATTCTGTATTTAAACTACTTATATATATATATAATTATGCATGTATGTAATTATATTTATAATTATGTATTAAAATTATGTACATTTATAGTGAGAAATTACATCGTTTATAGTTTATTTTATCTATTAACTGTTTACCCAAAATTCATATAGTAAAGAATATTGTTATTAGAGATCATTCTCCTGTAAATCTCAGAGGGTTTGACCCCTTCTGACCACAAAAATCTGCTGACAGCACGTTGTTTACTAACGGCTCAATCGGAAAGCAGAGCTGACATATTTACCCCACAACTGTACGAGACACAATGAGCACTGGCAACTGGGAAGACACATATAGACTTGGTTGACTATACAGTAAGTATGATGACCTTGAGATCGCGTTCTGACATTGTGTATTATTATTACACGGAAATTGCCTTTACTTTTTGATTTCCCCTATGTAACTGGTTGCAGTGTCTCTATTGACCGGTATATTTTTGGTATTGTGTGATCTCTGAGGGATATGACATGGGGATTTATTTTGAGCATGAACCGTTTACGTTTATTTATGTAACATTCGCTCTTTTTTTAGGTGAATAATGGCTGAGTTAGCATAATTTCGGAAAATTAGCAAAAATTACTCATTTTAAATTAAATAACCTGAGAATGTGCAGCGGCTCAAAATTAAAAATTTCTGTGAGATCAAGGAGCTAGACTCCAAAATAGGTTTTTGAGTGGTCTCCGGATGTAAATTTTTCATGTTTACATATGGAATAATATGATCCGAAGATCCTATGCAGACAGGCATAAGCTGTAAAGGTGGGAATAATTTTGAAACGAGAAAAAAGTCTGCTATGACCGGGAATCGAACCCGGGTCTTCCACTTGCCGGGCGGATCTTCTACCTCTGAACTATCGTTTCAAAATTATTCCCACCTTTACAGCTTATGCCTGTCTGCATAGGATCTTCGGATCATATTATTCCATCAATTTCTTGTTTGTCAATCTCACCATTTGAGAGGGAGGAGTTTTCTTCGATGTATCTCTTAGAGGACATCTGTTGGGGCAGTTTGATACTAGCTTGGCTAGTTCCGTCCCAACCAAGGAAACATCCGTGTTCAGAAACGAGAAAAAGTGTTCTGCTATGATAGTTCAGAGGTAGAATATCCGCCCGGCAAGTAGAAGACCCGGGTTCGATTCCCGGTCATAGCAGACTTTTTTCTCGTTTCAAAATTATTCCCATGTTTACATATGTTTAAAAAGTATAAAAAATCATTTTATGAAGTCATTTCTGAAATATTTGCTTGTTGCCATAATTATATCATCAAATTCGGCTTCAGATAGATTATTCAAACGATATTGCTTTAAAATATCAAAATTTTGGAAGTGCGGACATGACACGAATTACAGTTTTTTCCCCAGATTTTCAGCTCTAAAAACGGGGGTGCGAGCATTGCCCGTGTACGGGTATTAAACGAGTTAATACGGTATATGACAATTATTTTTAAATAATTATTTATTATAAACTTATTGGTATGCAACAGATTCAAAAAACTAATTCTTTGTGATGGAAAATCACAATTTTCTAATAACATTTGCGAGGAAAAAACGTATTATAAAATAAATGAGATATACAAAATATCATAAGTATTTCTGGTATATACCTACTTGATAAAACATCAATATAGTGTATTACCTTGACATGTTCCTAAAATTCTTCATGATTACGAATATCTTTGATGAGGATTGGCCAGCACAAAAGTAAACAAAAACGGAATACGAGTGATATTACGATTCAGCGACGCCGCCGCAGCTTCAGACACGTGACTATAGCATAGGTACAAATAGCAAAATAACATCAGAATAACAAATGGCTAACGATAGCTAAAGTTAAAGTTGTCGTGAACCTAATCTAACCCAATCTTAAGCAAAAACCCATCCAAAGCGAACCCCACCCTGCACATCTCAACAGTAACGTTAAGAACTTTAAAACTTCCAATGTTAGCGTCACTGCAAAAGACTGTGGAATTGCAGCAAACCAATGTAAAAAACATAATAAAAGTGAACGAGTGAAATAGAAATAAAGTTAATAAACATATAAATAACAACAACTTGCCTTTAATTAGAGTGGAATTACTATCTCCGAACAGAGAGTGAAGTGCAAATGAAGGCAAGTGAGAAAACTGCATTTAGGAGCATTATTTCAAAATATTTTCAAAAATTAAAATTTTAGTCACGAGATGGCAACCGCGCTATATCGAAAATGCGCTAAACTAGGCGTACCTGTACATACATATTTAGAAATTCATTTCGGTTTACCCAATGAAAAAAACGTTCCACGTTCAGCATTTGCGCGCAGATGCAACATATCCGATTACGTAGCTACTCGTGGCTTGTTTAACTAGCTCTTCGTTAACCTCTACTTGAATTTCTCGACCTGCTTAAAATCACAGAAACTATCACGAATACCTTTGCTCCTCCTCCGGCCGTTCCGCAACATCTCGTGTTATCATAAGAAGATCCGTTTCAGCATGAAACTCAGCAGAATCCAATTTACTCCTAATTAATGCGATGAAAAGTGCGATGGAAGAGACTCCCACGGAAGTTGCGAACGCGGCTCAAAAATATCCGTGGGTTAACTGGGTGCGGAAGCCACGTTCTCTAATCGCACGTAATGATTAAAAGGGAGATGTCAAAATCGCATCAAACAGCTGAAACAGCAAAGTAATGCGCAGAGGTTTGGCGCAAGAGAATTTCCTTGTTATAGAAAAGTGCGGAAAATGAAATTTCGTGTAGATTCTGAGGAAATATTCAGAAAATAAAAGACACAAATTAAATAAATTACGCGATGTTAAGTGAAAATGGGAATGTTTTTTATCAATATGGTAGCAACACATTCAGAAATTTTCCAGCACGCTGCAAATTTCAAAGTTGCGATTGAAATCTACAATGGTTTACTTAATACTCCGGTTGAAATAAGGTTAAAATTAAATTCGAATGATTAAAAATGTTATATAATTTTGAATTTATACCGCTATAACGCAAATGTTATATATTATTATAAATTTAAAACAGCGGTTCGCATAATGTTATAAACTTAGTATTTGCGCTGAAAAGTATACCATATTCAAGGCCAGGAAAATCACATTACCGCTTTATGAATTACATTTTTTAACCCAAACTCTTCAAAGAAAACTACAACGCAATGTTAGTAATATCAACCGAGATAAAAATTCAGCAATGGAGAATGTATCCAATACAATGTGGTTTATGTTAGTAAAATCGTCCAAACGCTATCAATATTTACACTTCCATAGGACACTGCTCGAGTATCGCCCGAGTTTCCGCGTGTCGCGGAACTTATTTCGACCAAAGGAGACGGAATGTTTATTTACATCAATTCCAGAAGGATCGCTACAGAGGATAAAGTTTATGCGATTGAGAATATGGTACCTCTTTGTAGTTTGCTGTTCCGCGCTCGATTGTTTATTTTGAGCGCGTCGAGATCCGTCTTTATTTTTGAGAAACTAAAAAAAATGTACGCTGCCTTCGGCAGCTTTAAAATTAACAATAAGTTTCCTTCGTACACCAATTCGTTCTTTGATTTCAATCGGGATTTTATCTTTCCGATATCACGAAAGCTATCCGAAAAATATAGCTCGCGTGTAAATATTTACTCGGCCTTCATTGGGGTGGCAACGATAATTAAAGCCTTTCATTCACCGTGCAGAGAAATTACACCGAGTGTAGAGTCAAATATTTTTGTGGTGAGAAAATTAGAGCCACGCAGCCGATTTTATTTATATATAGACGGCTGGACGAATTACGTGCTCGAAAACGAAGTAATGATTTCGTTATTTGCACGACACGCAGAAAATAGTCTCTTATAACGGCCCCATTACCTAACGTTTGTTTTCCTAAAAACTTCGACATTAGATCCGGCAAATGGATCATCGAGTAAATATAGAAAAAATCCGACAGAGTTAATTTCGTCGCTATTGGGTGCCATTTTCCGCGGAAAGCACTGAAGCGCCACTTGTTTAGTAAACCGTACCTTTAGCTCCGTATCGGCATTCTCTCTAGATGCGATTAAGTACTCTATAAAGTTTAATCCTGTGGGGCTTTACATCCAATTTCCCATCATAGAGAGAGAGAGAGAAAGAAAGAGAGTCGTTTAATCAAACCGCCGCGCTAAATTCAATTTAAAACACTTCCCTATTGGCAGACTATCGATGGAAAGAAACCTCATCACGTAGAGGAAGTCGAGTAATTTCCCTGCGAAGCAACGAAGCACGCGGCAATTAGAACGCTGTGTATTCCCTTTGCTTTTGACTTCTCCATCCTATGCTCCGTGCCAAGGGCGTCTTTGCCGCCATACCTTTTTTATTCCTCAGTATCCCTTCTCCCTTCCGCGTCTTCAATTTGATCAGTCTCTAATCTCCATCAAAAATAATTAATTTAAACTCCCTTTGGCAACATAATTCCATTTGTGTATATATATTCAGATTAGGTTTGTGATGGTTGGGAAATTTAAGAATGTAGCAAATTTAGGATTATATTAGTTTAGCTCTAAGAAATGGCTAAGGGGCTATTGAAGTATCAAAAACGTGAAGTCATGCCAAGCTTAATTTTTAATTTAATATCTATCCTTTGATGTTTATCGAGTATCGTCGCGTTAAAAATTTAGAACAATTTTTAAAATTCATTTGCGGTTTCTCATGAGTATGATAATCGCAGAATGTTTATTATTACTTCTACTAAAAGAATTTTTAATATAGCGACAAATCAGCCCCCCTCGTAGAGGGATGGTTAACGTGCCACAATTCTTGGAGCACGGGTTCTAATCCTGCCAGTTCTCATCATGAGCGGAGAATTAAACCTTAGTATCATATATGCTCCAAGTGTAGTGAAACCGGTTGTGATGATAAATAATATTTTGGAAGGATATTTAAGTTTTGCGCGACTGAATACAGCGATATAGTCTTTTGTCGCCGACTACATAGCAACCATCCGAAATAAAAAAAATACACGAATACTACTATTGTACCCCTATTGGTCCGAAAAGTTACAATTTGGCTCGCTGTGTGACCTGAAAATTCCAAACTGACAATTTTTCCCACTGCAGTTTTTACCGCAGTTTCTTTTTACAGGATGGAATTTATTTTAAAGACTTTTCCTTTGGAAAGGGATATTCTTTCTGATCCACTTCGATCGTGTTGTGGCATATCTCCTAACCCGTTCGGCGATTTGGAAACCTCCTCCTCTTCCCAAAAATTCCTGCCACGGGGATCGATGCTTCTTCCGCCCGCGTCCCAATACGGTTATTCTCTCTCTCTCTTCCTCTCATTCCCTCGTTTAATATCTCCCATTCAATTCCACGCTTTCCCTTTCTCCCTCATCTCCTCTCTCTTAAACCTGAACACATGTTTCTCTTTTATTCAAAGTTTCTACTTTCTTTCTCTCTACCTCCTCTCATCCCTTCCTTTTATCTCTCTCCTTTCTCCGATTCTATTCTTCCCTTAATTTTCCCTTCTCCCACATCTCAGTAAATTTCTTAACCGTCATGCTTTTTCCTTTACGAAATTTCTTTCTAAACCCTTCAGCATTCTTTCTTCTCTTCCCATTCAAAATTTATCTTCTTTTCTATCTTTTCCTTTTCGTTTCCCATCATCGGTTTTCATCATTTACCTCACTTTTTTATTCACCATTAATATTTATCTTCCTTTCTCTCCTCCCTTTTCCTCTCGATTTATTCCTCCCACTTTTATCATCCTATTACTTTTTCCTATCTTTTTTTACCTCACTCTTTCAACCATTCCTTTCTCCACATTTCTAACCGCAATATTTCTTTCCATAACCTTTCGATGTTTCCTAACTGTTCTTCTGTCTTTCCCAAAAATTTCCATTTTCATCACTCCTTTTTCTCCCCCGCTCTCCACCTCATTTTCCTCTCTTAACTTTCCTTTTTCGCTTCCTCCATTTCTTTCTAATATTCTCTCGTTTTATCTCTCTTCCTCCGCCCTTTTCTTCCTGGTTTTCCCTTGACCGTCAGTTTCAAATTCTCACACATTTTTCTTTCTCGGTTTCGATCGCCCAACTTTCTCCATACCTTTCTTTCCACCACCCTTACTTCCTCTTTTCTTACCCCATTCTCTCTCTCTTTCTCTCTCCCACCCTCACCCACTGCTCCACATTCACGGGAATGCCCAGGACCCGCACCAAAGCCTCTCCTCTTTAAAAACCAATCGTGCGGCGTGTTCGGTCCCCGTCTCCGGGGGAGATTGGGGTGCGGACTCATCCCTCTTCCTCCTCCCTTTTACCCATCCTTCTATCCAACCCAATTGAAATGCGAGGACGAAGGTCGTGTCGGTCGTACTTCGGTGGGATGCATGGAGTGGGGAGGGGAAAAGGGGGAAGGGGTGGTTAGAGGACGAGTGCAGGCGCGCAGGGTCACCTTGGAAAACTCCTCCAACGCTTCTTCTCCTCCTCACAAAAAAACGCCTCCCCTTCGACATTCGCATCCCATATCCAACCTTCTAACTACATCGCTCCACGCCCAGAGTCTTCCTCTTTCCGTCACGTTTCCTCTTTTTTCTCTATTTCGAACTCTCCACCTCTCTTCCTTTTCCACCTCCCCCTCCTTCCCTGCTTCGCTCTTGGTTTGAGCAGGCTCTTCAGGCCTTACCCTAAAGTCCTTCGCTCGAAGCGCATGCACTATATTTTTCCTCTCTAAAAATGGGGAACTTAATGCGTGGAGATGGTATTATTTTCCTCTCCCTCTCTCTCTAGATAAAAAATACCTTTTTCCCGCCCACCGTTGCGGATTTTTCCACCCCTCGCAAAAATTAATGATCGGAAGCATTTGTTTTTCAGTCACAATGGATGGGAGCGGTAGACACGAGCGTGAATTTTTTTCACGTTACTCGCATCCTCTTTCTCTTTATTTTGGCGTCCCTCTTTCTTTCCGATCGCCGAGATCGGTTGTGATTTTCTAGAGTGCTTCGTCACGTCGGAAACCTTCATGCGCCCAGGTTGGATTCTAGTTGGGACAGCATGCGAGACGATACAAGTGTGACGAAACGAATTCCTCAGAGCCGCGACATATATCTATAATATTACTGCCTATAGCGTAGCGGTCTATGAACTTTCTTTTTCGGGGACGTTTCAAGGACGAAAGAATAGCTGGCCCTATCTCGTTCTTGCGAAAGAACTCGACGGTAGTTGTATCGGATGAAGTTGAATGGTAACATAATAATTACTATTTGTTATAACGGTACGCTGCCATATATTATGCATCAGAATGCCCTCTCCCACTGGCGTTATTCATCCGCGCTACGCCCGCAGACAAGTCTGTGGTTATTAGTGAAGAGGATTCTCGACTTACTCCTATTCTGCGCGATGTATTTAAGGCACTGATAATTCTGTTTCCTTTAATATACCTACCTGTCTAATACACATTAATGTCAGTCACACAGGTAATTTCTTTTAATGATAGTTTTCGTCCGCAACGAAGCAGCCGATGAAACACGCTCGCTTGACGATCTCCTATTCCTGTGCTAAAAAATGTTTTTTCTGGATAGTGATTGGTCTGGAATATTACAATATAAAGTACAACATGAAGATGAGCGTATTTAATGCAATTGGAAAATAATTTTGTTTTATTTGAGCAAATGTTGATGCTGTATTATGACACTTCCAATAACTTGATTGGATATTTATATTGATCATACGAGATATTAATAAAGATTTAAAATATATTTTGTTGGATACAATTTATGCACTGTCTCCCGGAGCACATAATATTACCTAATATTGCGTCTGAATCGTGGCCAATATGTCATTATATTCGAGTCGTCTTGTTAAACAAATTCCCGATACTTAAACATCGTGTAACGGAGATTTGCGGGGATTTTATGGTGACACGGAAAATTTAAAAAGCTCGCAAAAATACGAAATGAAAAAATTGAAAGAGAAAAACTTTGTATTCATCATTGTGTAAAACGTGTTACGAATCTTACGAATAATTTTAAGAAATTCGTTTCTTAAAATTCAAGCGATACTTTTTTCCCGAAATATTCGCTTTGCGCGCTACAATCAGCATCACTCCGCCGTCCTGTTATATCAATCGAAGAGTTAATTATTTCCGCTAGTTCCGCTGAACATATCATTTACCTCATGCCTCGTTTAACAGGACGTCCATATCCACCCGTTTACATTCACATTAAATTGGGCGCATTCATATCAAATATGTTGTTTTTCCCCTACCCTCGAATATCACGTTACCACGGGCAGTGGAGAGTTTTTAAATCCGAGAGACAATTATTCATACAAAAATCACGCCTCCTTTATAAAAATAATAATTACAATAGCGACGAGGGCAATATATATTCCGGCGAGTTTGTTTTGATATTTTGGAATGACACGACTGAAAACATCAATTTTGTTACGTTTGAAGTTGAGATGTTTTTCTAGTTAATTATTTATCAAGCCCTTCACCCCAACTACGTACACAAAATGTCGCGGTCCATTGACAGAGTTTCACGTAAATGTAGATTTAAAAATATTATCAGTTAATTTTGTAAATTAATATTGTATATTGACAGATTTATACAAGCAGTTTGCAATGAAAAGAAATCTGAAATAAAATAACGTTTTATCGAAGGACATGCGGTCGGAAACGGCGTTATGAATTGATGTTTTTGAAAAATATAATTTATCAAAATCAAACGAAGAGAATTGGGCGAGCACTATATTCGGCGCGAATAATGGTTACCTTAAAAACAAGATCGTATCATGTCACAGAAGTTTCAACAAATTCAGGTGTGAGCCCATAGCTACTCTCATAAACGCCCGATAAACCAGTTAATGTAAAATTTTCATATCGAATATTCGAAAAGACTCGGATCATCATTTTCATTGAAATTTAAATTTCAAAAAAATTTCGTTTTTTTATTTTGTCTTTTATTTGGATTTTTTTAAATGGCCGTCGAGTCATTGCCCCTAAATTCGACAAAGTTGTGAGAAGAATTTAAACAAGGAAAATTCAAACGATCCCAATGTAGTATATCTTTCCCTGTTTGCATAAATGTTTTACTAAAAAGAAAAGAATGAGTTCGGACCGAGAAAAGCTAGAATGGAACAACCGAGGCATTATTATTTCCCGACGGCGTTAATAGTTTAAAAATAACCGTCACCGCAAAAATTTCATGAATTTAATAATCGAATTAAAAAAATGGGCGAGAGCGTAGGGCGCATGGTATCGACGCGAAAATAAAATAAGTTCTGAGGATTACGTGGATGAAGAAGGGAATTGAATGAAAAACGAGAGCGATGTTCCTTTTTTTCCCTCGCGCGCGCGGCCATGCAAGATTGCGCAGATTAAATAAGTGAAAGAGAAAAAAGAAGAAGAAACAAATGAAGGATGAAATGAAATATGAGCGAGGATGGTTTTTATTTTGAGCTTTTATACCTTGGAGGTCTATCCAGATGGAATATTTTCGCCGTAAAAAAACGATTAAGAAAACTTTTTGCGATAAAGCTGGAGATGCGAGTTATTCTTTTGCTCACGTGGATCTCGATAAAGGTGGTGATGGCGCATCGAGGAGCGGATTTCGAAAAGGAGTGGAAAAGGGTAGTGAAATTCGATAATTGAACGATGTCGTAATCACTCTTTAACGATCTCGGAGGAATTGTAAGCGAGAAGGAATCCTTGTTTCTCTCCACTATTAAAGTTAAGGGTCACAGTATGCCATCGTTATCGTAGGCGTCAATGCATGTAATGGCCGTTATAATGAATCTAATATATGCGACACTATAAGATAGAAATATTGGCGAGAGAAAACAACTATAAACATTTTAAATTAAGAATTCACAACCTTACGTATATAGGTCTATCAGTTAATATTCCTGAGGTTATATCGACAGCTTAAGTTTTGACTAATACAAACGCAGGGCAAACACATCTCACACGCGTGCCACGTAATGTTGACGGTCAAATTGCAGTAGTCTCGATAATCCGATGTGAACGGGACCAGAGCCAACTCGAATTATTGAAAACTCGGATTATACGAGATGAAGAAATGTAAAAGACTAAAAAGTAAAAAATTCACTAAACATTTATTAGTAAAAACAAATATTATCATTTTAATATACCACATAATAATAATAATGAAAAATTAGTATATATTAAAGATATAAAATCGTCGACAGTATTTAGTTTCCTTGACATACATATTTCTTTCGCTCGTCGAGGAAGCTTTTTTTACATCCAACCAAAAAAAGAAACTTTTAAAGGTACATATGTACAACGGTGTTTAAATGAAGCCTTCTTTCCGCCTACATAGTTTTAAATTGCAGATTACAACGTTTCACTGGGACTTGGCTTCTCTGAGGACGACCTCGGAGTAAGCGGAACTAGGGTTAGCTAGACTCGGATTATCGAGATTCTACTGTATAACCAAAACATTTAGAGGTGCTACCCAATGACTAAAAAAAAGCAGGCATTGCACCCATTTATTTCAAATTACTCACCCTTTTGGTGAAACGCGAATTTAAGAGTTTATTGTAACGAACTTTAATGACGCATCGTTGCTCAATTTACAGAGTTGCGACTTAAATTGACGTGGTAGCAAATAGGAGACACGTATTGGAAAAGTCTCGTTTTCCATTGATAGTAGTAGTTAGGGAAATGAAGCGAAAAGGAAAAACTTTCAGAGGAGGATAATAGAACTAATAAATAGGCTCAATAAAGCATTCAATCTCTCTTTCGGACAGATTGTTTTGGAATAGGTTGGAGAGAGAGACAGAGGGTGCAATAACGCGATCGGTCAAGGAAGAGCATTCTCCAGTCCTCCAAACCAATTTCTTTTACGTTACAAGAAAAAAGTGACGAG
Source organism: Tanypteryx hageni (assembly GCA_028673005.1). Lineage (NCBI taxonomy): Eukaryota > Metazoa > Arthropoda > Insecta > Odonata > Petaluridae > Tanypteryx > Tanypteryx hageni. The sequence goes on along the minus strand of CM054115.1, from coordinate 66,265,321 downwards.
ATCATGGACATTTTATTTTCGTTGCGGCAGAGAGGGCTATAGTATTCCGAGTGCCTATTATGGATCGGAGGGAGGGCGCTTTTAGCGAGGATGGGACAAAAGGAAGGATTGTGGAGGACGAGATGGAATTTTGGAAGGTCGCCAGGATGTCAAGGAGACAGCATGTGAAGAATATGGAGGTTTTTTGGGGGAAAGTAGCAGTGGGAAGGATGAGGAGAAGGAGAGGGAGAAAAGGAAAGAAAGAGGGAATTGAAAATGATAGGTTTGAGGAGGTTGGATCCCGTGCAAAGAATGGGAGAAAGGATTCGGTCTGCGAGAGAAAGTTCTACTTCTCTGGATGCCAGCTTTTCTGGCGGACGAAAAGAAAGAGGGGCATCTCGAGGACAGAGATGGAGAGTGGATTGGATCGAGAAAGGAGAAGGCGATAGCGAGAGGAACAGAGAAAAAGCAAAAGAATAGGTAGGAAGAGTGATTCAACAAGAATAGCTGGGGCAGAAAAAGTTGGGAAGCGAAGAAAGAAAAAATTCTCTCCCGAAGCCTGAGCCGTCCAATACATCTAAAGAAGCTGACAAACAGGTGAAATCTATTCGACCTCAAAATCTTCCTCTCTCCCTACCTTTCCCACCGAGAATGGACGATTTCGACTGTGTAAACTTCTCCTCAACGTTAGATCTCTGGAAAATGTGAGAATTTAATCAAGTGGAGGAAGTCTTTACCTCCGTAGAGGAGATATCTTTGGACTCGTAGCTGCCGCTTTCGAATCGAGAATCCCATTACCAACACGTCCAGGTTTAAAAATTAGTCTAGTCCGTTTTCCCCTCTCCGCCTTCTGGTTCCGGAACAAAATGTTTTGGCACCTCATGTGCCGCTATAGCCTCCAGCAAAACGGCTTTTGAAAGGATTTTGCAGAATAAGATTTAATTTGAGGCCCTTGTTTTCATTAACCCCTTGAGCACAGTACGTGTAACTCCACGACCAAGCAAACAATTTTAATTATAGCTGTTGGTATCCGGCTATGTAGAATTAGCTTGCTTATTCTTCTTTAACTACCAAATAAAATTTCTGAATGAATCAATTTATGAATTTTAAAGTAACATTCTTTATTTTAGAATTTTACAGACGTTTTTCCACCACAGACTCAATTTTTCCGGGCATAAAAAAATAAGATTTACAATCGAAATGTAATATAACGAAATGTCATATAACGAAATGTAAAATTAGGGATAGTACCTTTAATGTCCACGGATCTACGATCAACTACAAATATTAATCCAGGAAAACTTCAACACGGAAAATGAATTAGGTCCCTTGTTGAGCCTTTTAGTCTTTAGATACGGATACGATTCAGAAATTTAATTAGAACTAAAGATATTAATTTACTGGCAGAGAGGAAATTATCTGTAAAACTACCTCATTTTTATAGAAGAATTCAATTCAATTAAAACATACTTGTCTCAGGTATCTCCAATAGCCACAACAAGGTATAGAATTTTTTCACCCATAAGACGAGCTGGATAATCCCTCGTTGAATTTACAGAAGAAGGAATATATTTCTAATATTTTCAACATGATGGATAAAAATTTGATGTTTACGGATAAAGAAGACAAATCCGGAATTAACCAAAAAAATTGTCTGCATTTACATAAGACATTTATTTACATCACACGTCGGTAAACTAGCCCAACCACTCTGTAGTGACATCTTGCATTACCCACCCATCTTTATCGCATTTCATCACCGCTTATGTAAATTATCTTTTTCCTATTTCTATCGTAACCACATTTTTTTAAACAACGCCATGCTTTTTTCTGGAAATTTGAGGACGATGGGGGTTTTTCGATTCCCAGTGCAATTTTAACGTCTATAAAGGGAATTCTCTTTCCCATTTACCCCATATCGTATTCACTGGAGATGTCCATTCCGAGAAATTTGTGGGACTGCTATTTTGCTGGAGGCTTTCCAATGGAAACCGCAATGACAGACGTTTAAACTCACGCAAGCCTTAGCGCCTGCGCACACACGCTCCCAGGAGGAGAAATGTGGAAAATACGGCGATGAAATTATTCGTCTCGCAGACAAAACTTCAGCAAACAGATGGGCATGTAAAAGAGGAGATGCTGCATGTCCTCACACTCCTACTTAATTGCCAGCAAATTGAATGTCACAAGAATGAAAGTGACTAAAAAATAAAATTAAATGAATGCACGTATCCATAAAACGGGCTTCGTTTAGATCGAAGCATATCACTTTTTGTTTTTGTCAGTCGGCATGGGTATAAGTATCGATATCTTAGTCTCCTCTCACTATCGAATCGGTTGATTGTATTAGGGAAATTTCATGATTGTAAATCTCATAAAATGAATTGCTATAAATTCCGTAGTTTATACTTTCAAGAGAAAGGTGTGATTATTTTATGTGCGTGCATACATATATAGACACCCATGTATATACATATATGTACACATATGTTCACACATACACATTTCCATAAATGTCTCTATTGATGGCTAATACAACTTTTAAAATGCACAAACACAGTGAAAAAAGTAAAGATTTATATTTTTCTCTCGAATTTATAATGAAATTTAAAAAATGAATTTCAAACTGTGTATATTGAATCACGTTCTCATGCATTTTTAGTAATTTTGGGGGGAGGGGCGATTTTGATTCTATACTTTTGGTCATAAGATAGATCTAAGTTTTAAAATGGCAAGCATACCTTCTAGAACATGCGATCGGCTAACAGCGACAGTAAATCCTTCAATCAGAATTTTTTTCAAAGATCTCCATACCCTCTCTCTATATTTCTCACTAGATAACTTAAAAGATAGAATTAACAAAACATTTTGAAACTGCCTACATATAATTATAAATACCATAATTTTTGTAAATAGTTTAAACATTGTCTCAGGAACAACGGGGTGTAAACCATGACGGATTCGTATCGATTATCGCGATAGCTTAGAGAATTTTCTTCACGAGCCAATGCGCCTTAATCCTTTAATTCTAGAGAATCACAGAATATGAATATCGTATTCAAATTGTAAATCAAAGAGTTCGGCGAATTCTTTCAACTTTTCCACAGTGACGAAGAAGAACATTGAAAATTTTCAGGAAAGATTTTACCGCAATAAATCTAGTACGCGACTGGAATGGGTAAGAGGTTAAAGTCTTAAAAATCCATCTCCTTTAGAACTCCGGGAGTTTCATGGCCGACAGCACGAACTCTAGCAAACGTGATTAAAAGTCAAAAGTCAGTTTTCTCGGGTTATGACCAACTTTATGCGGGTCGAAAACGACACCCTTTAAAAAGGCATTTATCTCTAATTTGGCGAATGAATCTTGGCAATAAATCGACGAAACGAGGAGGACGATGGGATGGAGTCACGAGCGAACGAAAAGGGGTTTTGACGAGGCGAGCTCAGCTGTGGATTTGTGCCAAAGAGTTCAATATCCTAGTTCTATTTATTTAAATCCAAACTTTATATAATGTAAGGAATTAGAGCGTTAACCGTGAATCTGGATAAAATTAGCGCTTTTTTCTTCTATTATTAAATTCGGTAATATTATGTTTTATTTCGCTATGCAGATTTCTCCCATTTACGTAATTGATGACATTTGGAATATATTCACATGTTATATGCATAAGTTTAGCATATATTATTTTTTATGGGATTATACCGCCACATTGTTGATCAATAGAACCTCGTTTGTACGTCGCATCAATGAGAAAATGTGCGCTTAGAATTTTAGCTTTCTATGCCTTCGGAGGTATTTAAAGAATTTTTAATGGGGCCCTATCCGACCCTGTATATTTAAAAAAAACTCCAATCCAAAGAAAAACAAATGGTAGCAGTACAGAATCGTTTACGGTTTCATCAGAATATCAATTTAAGCAAATGCGCAGGCAGAAGCCAAAGTAAAACTATAAGCACATTAAAAAACGCGATAAAAAGAAAACATTTATGTTAAAATCCGCAGTTTTATTTAAGAAGCAGTGCAAATGTTCACTCAATCATAAACGAACATTGTGTGTGCGTGTCAAAAAATTAAAATATGTATGCAACTACTAACATAATTCACAGCAATAAGCATCAAACACCTGATTAAACCAGTGGTTCTCAAACTGTATGCCGGAGCACACTGGTGTGCCGCAGTAGATATTTAGGGGTGCCGCGAAAAACTTTATTTAGTAAATAAACCGACGATTTGCATGTGTTGGTGGGTAATTAGAGCAATGATTTTTCTTCTAATAAATTGATTATATAGTAACATCAACAAATGGATGTGTCCAAAGGTTGTAATATCCATATTGTATGTGGTATGTGAAAAATTGTAAACTGAATCTTCTGAATATGTTTTTATATGTTTTAAATATGTTTTTTTTATATGTTAATTTTGTAACCTTGCCACCGGGCCAGGCGCCCACTTGCATTGTATATTGAAATAATAATATCTAAAAATATATAAAGATTGTCACAAGAGTGGGGTGCCGCGAAACCCTCTTCATCTTTGAAACTGGGCCGCGTCTCAAAAAAGTTTGAGAACCACTGGATTAAACCATTAAATGCGCTACAATGGTAAACTAACTACCATCGATAGTAATTAACTGATATCTGCTTCAGATATTACAAATAAATATTTCTTCCTATTTTCCCTAGCCAAGGAGATGAATGCGTTTAAAAATGTATGTCAGTAGTAGTCACATTAGAATTTTATGGACAAGTTCTTGGAAATCTAAATTTTAATTTAGCATGCGGTCCATGATAATTGAATTACAAAGGTAGATAGCCTCTGTTAACTTGGCGAATTTTAATGAATTATCGGGGAATGAGTGCAATTTAAACTACAAATGAAGCAAATTTTTGTAAACTTTGTACCATTTTTACAAATATATGAATATGATCGGTTTCAAAGAATGACCTGACGATGACGATCACTCGACAAAACCGGTCGTATTCTTATATTTGTGGAAATAGTACAAGGTGTGGAAATAGTACTGGGTGTGCGGTTTGATTCACTTTTAGTTCGAATTACATCTAATAATCTATTATGGGGTTGCACCAAATATCGGCCTCTTCAGTGAATTGTAATTAATTGTTAATAAATCATCCAAGGTCTTAAGCTATGCTTATAATTATATGTAAAAGATGAAATTACTTGAAATGATGGGAACCTTCCACAAAACCAGTAAAATGTTGAATTTAATCACCCAATTAAACTTTGTTTTTAAACAATTTTTAATCCTCGACGCAAAAATCGATAAATTAATTTCTGAACGTAACAAGTTGCAGATCTCTACAGCATGTATTTCTACTCCACTTCGTTGTAAGGGTTTCATGTTGTTCAACAACAAAGATAATACGGAGATGTAAAATGGTTATTCACCCAGTAACAATAAAAGCTGAATAAAACTCGATAAAAATATTAACTCTGAACAGATTAAAACTAGAAAATTTAATTCATCCTATCACTTAATGCATTAAAAAGTATAATAGAGAACATATTATATGCTCACTTATTACAGAAGCGAACGACTAAAATTAAAAAATATTATGTTGATGTGGGAATGTGTTGGGACAAGGACAGATAGATATGTTAATCTTAGAAAACAATCTTTTTCATCGACATAAATGAAAGGCCTAGAATTAAACCTGAGAAGCATACCTGATCAGATTTGAAATAACAGGATGGAAAATTTGATGGAGGGAAGAAGAAATTAACACCGGCAGAATTAATTATTTACACAATATAAAATAAAGGAACGAAATAGAGAGAAGCGTCGACCAAGGGAGATATAAAAAAAAGGCGAACGGTAACAGGTAAATGGGGCAAGACGAGGAACAGAGTGGAAGAGGAAGGAAAACACAGAGTAACGAACCAAAAATCCGTTTAAATAGTAAGAGGAAAAAACGAGAGAGCAACGGGATATAAAAAGAACATTCCAAGCACAAAAAGAGGAAGGTAAAGATGGAAGTTAAGAAAGAAGAGAATGGAACAGAAGTATATATATGAAAATATGTAAAAAGCGAAGAAAATATGTAAGAAAGAACGCAGAGAAAAGGTAAAAAGTATGGAATATAAAAATAAGGAGAGAAAAAAGATGCTTGGCAAGATTGATACAAAAAACCACTCTTTCAATGTTATTCCAGCAAATTATGGTAAAGGAAGCACTATAATCTGAAGGAGCTGAAAAATTCAGCAAGCTTCTTCCTTCAATTTTTAGCAGTGAAACGAGTTAAATAATAAAATTTTAGCAATTTCAATGTAAGGAATATTTAAAAAAAGATTAAAAACTCTTATAACAATAAACTGTGAGTAAATAGGAATCCCATTTTTGACTATTAAATGCATTCCGCATTGATTAGCGGTGAATTTTCACTAAGAGCTTTCTTTTTACTTGCTTTTTAAATGGGGTTATATGGTCTAATATTTAGCACTCATAATACAAACCTCACGCATAGCTCGAGACTACATACATATTTTGGATAGGAAGAGTGCTATAATCAATGTTTTCTTAGTGAGCGAATTTAACCTGAGTCATTGCATATTTTAGAGCAAGAGAAAGGAAGAGAGGAAAAGAAACGGGTGTTAAAGAGAGAAGAGAATACAAAAAGGGAGTGAGTAACGGATCATTAAAATAAAACAATGAAAATGATGAGGAAGAGGATCGTTTCTTAGAAAGAGAGAGAAAGAAAAATAAGGAAAAAAGCAGGCTGAAAGAGATAAAAAAACGAAATAGAACAAGATGATCCAAACAAAACTTATGATGCCTACTTTCCATTTAATCCGTTATTTAATACTTATATTGGCTTTAATAACTTTAAAGTTATCGCGGTTATGTGGCTCTTTGTGTTCCCAAATTTAAAAAAAATTAGCGCTATAAAATACTACAAATACATTCGAACGGAATATTCTATTGATCACGCGTATTTGTGCGGAAAAAATAACGCGTGTACCTATTAGAATATACCGAATAGAGTCCAACAATAATTATTGCTATGGCAACACTCTCGTAATGAGTGATAATAACTGCAAAATCGCCAGTATTTACGTGAAATGCGAAGAAACACGATAGATAACAACATTCTACAATAAAAATTAGAATTTCCATTCCTTTCCTCAGAGAAAAACACAAATTCCGCTCCGATATTAAAATTCTAAGATATGTTAATGTGTAAGAGAAAATTACCCTACACGATGTATTTCAGATTTCCCATGTAAAACAAATGGGAAGGATAGTTCCTGGAATCGAATCCGGGACTTCTCACTTCGCAACAAAAACTATCCTTGGGAGCTCGGCCCATGTAGCAACAGATTTCCACCAAGTTTCATGATAAATAGAAAGCGAAAGAAAACAGAGAAGAAAGAGAGAGAGAGGAGGGAACGAAAAATACGTAAAAGCAGAGATGGTGAGACGGGCAAGAAAGAGATTGAGAGGGGATGGAGAGAGAGAGAAATAGAAAGAGACTTCTCCCCTCCAAACTGTTAAAATAAGCGAAAGAAACTGATAAAGTTAGAGAGAGAGGAAGAGAGAGAGAGAGAGAGAAGAAGAGAGAGGGAGGAAGATCCTTCAGTGCACAGAAGCGCAACCATTTTCGAATTCGTTCCGGAAGTACGTGCACCCCAGTGCGATAGCGCTTCAATGCAGAGGGCCACAGGCGTACGAAACGTCTCTCTCTCTCTCCTCCGGGTCGATGGAGAGAAGGGAGGGGCGAAGGATAGAGTAACGGGGAGAGATAGGGAGGGAGGGAGAGATAAGGGGAAGGGAGATAGAGTGGGAAGAAAGAGTGGGAGAAAGTGGGAAGGGAGGGAATAAAAGATGGAGGCAGAAGAAGGGAGAGAGGAAGAGAATCGGAGAGAGGGACAGGAGAGGGAGGGAGACATGTTGTGAGAGAGGGAGATTGGAGAGAGACGTAGAGAAAGAACGAGAAAGAAGGAAATTGAGGGAGTGAGAGAAGGAGAACGTGATATAAAGGGAAAGAGAGAGAAAAGGGGAGAAAGAGAGAGGGAGGGAGAGGAAGAGGGAACATGAAAGAAGGGAGGCAAAAGAATGCGAAAGTAAGGAGAGAGTGAGAGACAACTAGCGGAAAAGAGAGAAGGAAAAGGGAGGAGGGAGAAAGATGCAGAGGGAGGGGAAGAAGGAAAAGATAGGAGAGAGAGGAAGGGAGGAAGGGATAGGAGAGAGGAGTAAGTTAGATACAGAGGAAGAGAGGGTGGAGGGAGGGAAGAGGGGGAACGGAAGAAGGGAGGGGGGGGGCACTATACTCTCATTCCCCTCTACACTCCAGAGGCAGCGGTAGCAGCCACGTCGAGTCTCGTGTTTATTTAATGGCGCCGCCGCCGCCCACCGCTCCCCCTATGAATGCTTTCCAGTTTAGAAACGCGATGGTATGAGAGGAGGAAAACGCAATCGCGACTACTTATCATTTGCTACACGCGACATCGACGCTGAAGGAACCCACCTACGCTCGATCGATAGCGGCGTGTCATAGGTTCGTGGAATGAGTTATGCGGAACGGATTCGATTCGAACAGCGTGCCTACGTATGTATGTAATGTTTACGTCGATCTCCCTTAATTCGAACGTCTAGGATTCGAATTTTGTTTCTCAGCAAAGAAATTTATTATGTATCTGTATCTATTTATTTATGTGTGTGTGTGTGAATACTGTGCGTATGTGTTGAGTTGAAGATCTATAACGACAATTTTCATTACTCACTTTAAAGTTTGAGTTACAGAGGTTTGACAGCGTGTATTTGTATGTCTATATATGTACATTCATTCATGCATCTTTCATTTCAAATATACTTGCTCGAATATTAAACTGAGTAATAGTATTCGTATTTGCGCGTAAGTTTATGTTTGTCGGACTTAACGGAAAAGAGTTTAAGAACTTACATACTTTGGATAATAGGGGGTTTTGTTTCTGCGGATGACATTTCCAAAATTTTGAATTATACCAAAATTAACGCCAATCTAATCAAGCCTTAATCCTCCAACTCCTCCTCCAGAAATCTTGCCTCCTTGGTTACGATGCCCTTCAATTGCCATTCCGTCCACACTCGCAAAATTATCCGCTCATCCGCCTTCTCTAATGTCTTTTTACCCCCTCAGCCCTCATTTTTCCATCCTCTCGACATCCCATAAGTTTCCATACTCGCCTTTTCCCTTCCTGTTCTTTCTCTACACTATTTTCACTCTTTCCATCCTCATTTATCCCTTTCCCATAATTCTTAATCTCGAAAAAATTGGACCACACTTCCACCTCTTCTCGCTTTTACTGCGAGACACACAAGGGACAAAAAATTCCGATCTCGCCTTTTTTCTAACTCCCCCTCTCCTTTATCAGGCGTGAGTCTGCGCACGCTGACGACTACTAAGGCACATCGCACACCATTACACCTTCGCGAACATGTATGTGTAATTATAAGTATCTGTGTGTGTGTATATATATATATATATATATATATATATATATATATATATATAGAGACTTACATACATATACATGCTCGTACATATAAATATCGTATATATGCATACCTACAAAATATGCGTATACACATATGTATTTATACTTGCGATTTATCTACGTTTGCGGCATATTTACACACACACGCATGCACGCACACACACATATATATATATGTATGTATATATTGTACGCGTGTAGCCTATGCATGCGGTCTCTTGGAGATAAACAGAGAGAAGCACGCACGCGAGGCACGGCGAGGGAAAATGTGAGGAAGGTCGATCGATGAGAAGCTCTTTCCAAGAGGGAGGGAGAGAAGAGCAGAGGAATGAGGTAGCGGGGGAGAGAGAGAGAGGGGAGGAGGAGTAGAGGATGAAGAATAGGACAGAGAGGGGAGAGGGAGAAGGGAGAGAGAAAGAGAGGGAATAAGGGGATGGAAAGAGAGAGAGAACAGTGAGGTCGCACGCGAAACCGCGGGAAACAGTAGAAGGCGGAGAAAAACACTGGAATCATTTCGTCGTCTTTTTTTAAAATTCTGGTCGACCTTTTGTTTCTCTCTCTCTCCCACACATTCCTCCACCCACTCTCTTTTTCTCTTTTTACCGATTTCTCTCTCCTTTTCTTCGCCCGTGTATATTTTCTTTCAAATTTAATCTTCCTCTCTCTCTCTCATTCTCTCACATTCGCTTATTTCTTCCTCTTTTAACGTTTATTTCCAGCAGTTTCTCTTTTATCAGCCTTTTTCTCATAACTTCCATTTCCTCAGACATTTTATCTCGTCTTTATATTTTTCTTTTTCTCTCGCTAAAACTTCGACTATTCTTGCCCTTCATTTATCAGTATCTTTTTGCCCCCAAACTACACTTCAACTTTTTAGGCGCGTTTAGTTTCCAACGTAAGCGCCCATTATCTTCGTTCTGTCCGTCCGTCCGTCCGCATTCTCGTTCTCTGCTTCTACCGGACGGATTTTCATGATATTTGGCATTAAGGACTTACGGCCCAAGGGAAGAGAAAACGCAGAAATGGTTCACATAACCCAATCAGGAGTACCACTTTACTGGAAACAACAAAGGAGATGTACCTCATATTTCGTAAAATATATAAGTTAACCAAAAGTGTTAACATAAAATGTGTAGAACTAGCAAAATAAAATATTTCTATCTTTATACATTTTTACCATAGGGTGGTGTTGTCAATAAAATCATACAAGAGAGTCGTAATCCATTCTGAATTAATAACATTTCTTGCATAGTTACTTAATTGTTGCCAACGTAAACAATCTTCGCAGTAATTGAAGAAAATTAGATGTTATAAATCGGTAAATGTAAATTTAATATTACCCTGGAATAATTTCTGTCTTTTTGCACTGTTTAGTCATACTAAAATTACGTAAATATGTTTATCAATGCACCAACTTAGAGATGGGAAGAAATATTTAGTAGAGAGAGAGAGAAAGAGAGACAATAGCTTCATGGTGTTTCGCTGTTACATGGTGTGGATTCGTTCGAAGTGTATCGTTATATTTCGAATACTCCATCGCCAATTTGTGGTACTCGGTACTTTCATAACTTCACTTGTTCTTCAGCGTTCCCTCTTTGTACCTCTGTTTCTCTTCCATTTCTTTTTGATCCCATTTTTATTCTGCTTTCCCTGCATCTCTCTCTCCCCTTCTCTTTCCCTTTGTTTATAAATCTCCCTCCGTCCGTTTATCTATTTTTCTATCAATTTAAATCTATTTATATCTCTCTCTGTACTGTCCGCTTATAACTTTCAATTTCTATCTCCCTATTCTTCTAGCTGCTTCACTTTTGTCAGTCCTCTTTATTTCTACATCCTTCGTCTCTTTTTCTCTCTCCTCTTCATCCCTTTTCTCTCCTTGTCTTCCTGCCTTTATACCCTTTTAAACATTTTTCTTATAGCTTTAAGCTGCATTTTTGTTTTCACCTTAAGTTCCATCCCTTCTTGTCTTTCCTTCTCCACCGTTTCCCCTCCAGTCTATATCTCTTAAATGTATTTGATTTGACGAAATCCGTTGCAATGCACGTAATTTGATCAATGACTAATAATTAGTATAATTATTTTAATTTGTCCCTCCTCCGTTTTATTTTTCTGTCCCTCCCCTTTTTAATATTTTTATTTATTTCTGTTAGCTTGAAACACTTTCTCCGTCCTTCTTAATTACCTTCTTTCTTGCTCTCACCCCTTTCACTGCTCCTTTTCTTATATTTAATCTTTTACCCTTTAATTCTCTCTCTCTTGCCTCGGCGGATGCACGACTCCCTTTTTTCCGTCTCTCGACTCAACCAACGATGCAAGCTAACTGAGAGGCGATTTCACGATTAAGGGCGAATGACAAAATAATCGCTAACGAGGATGATAACTCCGCACGCGCTTTGGCCAATCGAAAGCCGTTTCTGTGAGGATAATCGGCAATTTTGAAAGCAGTACCTCGGGCGATGGAAAGGATTTATTATTTTTTCGCACGACCAGTAATCAATTAACTTATCAACTCGCTCGCTAATTAACTGGATAAGTTATCGAGAAAATATGAAATTCTGTCCGGAGTAAAATATGAGAGCAATTAAAAAAAAATGACGCTTGATTCAATGCCGTCGCAGGCTACCTGCCTTTCGGCATATGCGGAGCAATGATTAATGCATAAAAATAAACGTGATTTTGAATATTCTATGCAGTTTTCATGTTTGCCATCAGCTCGGCATTCTTATCGTTAATTCTTCATTCCTAATACGTCGTCCTTTGGATCATATTATGCTCGCACTCCCAACTCAAGAAATAGTTCTACACAAATTCTGCACCCACTTTTTGACGTGGATTCAAACAAATTAAAATGGCGATTTCGTTGGCTCGTGAAGAATAATTTATTTAATTGATAAATAATATCTACAAATGTCAAAATTAAAGTGAGAAAATAAATTTGTATACAAATTCCGACAATAAATCAGCGAGATTACACGTGTTAAAATCTTATTTAATGAATAAAGTTAGCGGTTGTGACCGCCTTCAAAGTAATCACCTTGCTACTTTATACGCGCATTCAAGCGTCTCTCCCATGTATGAAAATATGTCTGGAGATCATTTTCTGTTCAGTACCACCGTCGTATCGTTCTGAATATCTATAACGGATTTTAAATGGTTCCTCTTTAAGTGGTTTCCAATCACGAGGATAAAAAAATCGCACGGGGCTAAATGTGGCGAGTAGGGTGGATACTCCAGGGCGGGGATTTCTTTGCTGTAATGAAATTGCCTTAATGTTAGCGCAGTGTGTGTGTAGAAACGTGATGAAAGAATCCATTGTCTGGCTAGAGATTCGGCCTTTTGCGCCGAATGCCTTCTCGTCAACGATCTAAAAACTGAAGATGGAAGGGATATCAGTGGACGGTATTTTGCATATAAAACAAGATGATCCAAACAAAACTTATGATGCCAATTTTCCATTTAATCCTTTATTTAATACTTTCATATATTGGCTTTAATAGCTTTAAAATCACCGCGGATATGTAGCTCTTTGCGTTCCCAAATTTCATAATTTAGCGTTATAAAATACTAACAACACATTCGAACGGAATATTAAATTGATCACGCGTATTTGTGGGTCAAAAATAACGCGCGAACGTATTAGAATATACCAAATCCAAGTCTAACGATAGTCGTTGCTATGGCAACACTCTCGTAATGAGTGATAAAACCTGCAAAATCGCCAGTGTTTGCGCGAAATTCTAAGAAATATAATCGATAAGCAAAATTTTACGATAAAAATTAGAATCTTCATTCTTTTCCTCGGAGAATAGTACAATACTCGCTCCGATATTACAATTCGAAGATATTTTAATAAGCAAGAGGAAATTACCCTGCTCGATGGATTTCAGATATCTCATGTAAATCAAATGGGAAGGATAGTTTCTGGAATAGAACCCGGGACTTCAATCTTCGCAACAAAAACTATCCTCGGGAACTCGGCCCATGTAGCAAGAGATTTCCACCAATTTTCATAAAAATCAGTCTATTGGTTCAAATGTAAATAGGGGGGAGACAGTCACAACGACAAAACTATAAGCCTATTTCTATTCTGGAAAGTAGGTTAAAAATGGTTTTGGCTTTTGGTTTGGACGTGCGCGCCCTTTTCGTCTATGTCAAGTCAAACTCATCTTCTTCTCTTGCGTAAACCTCTTTGCACACCCAAAAGCCAAGACTCTAGACATTATGCTATCATTATAAACGATTCTTAAGCATTTTATAAGCTTCTGTCATACTTACATTTAATTTCATTAAAGTTTTTTTTTGTCGATACGCAGTTTTCTAATACCTTCCTCTTTCCCCCGCTATGAAAAAACAGTATTTTTACAACGCACACTGCTTCTACAGCAAAAACCCGATCGAGAAGATTGAACAATGTGCGACAGATGAATCATGAAGGTACGTATGCTAGCAAAAAAAACGGCTCAGCAGTGTTGCTACGGGTCGAACAAAATATCAGTCTCGCTGCTTTGCTGTCGGATCTAGTGCATGGAATCTGTCATCATGTCAAATGAATAGCATAAGGCTAAATTATTGCGCAAGAGCTTAACTTAATAATGTATAGACAATAATTTTGTTATCAAAAGAACGGAAGTAATTCTGTTATTGAAATACAATATAATAAGTATCTTCATCTAAAAAGACTCCAAATAACTGTATGAGAACCAGTTTGATAAGTACGTTAAAAATAATTCCACCAAAAATTTAAGAAATAATTTTTAATTAAGCATGCCCACTATTATATATATAATGCATATGTGCGACATTCACATTTTTACTACTTATAATCCATTTATTCCTAAGCTTTAGCTATTGAGCTATCATGAGATAAGAAGAAAAGACAATGTTGGAGGTTGGAATTTACTCTTTCTTTGCCTCGTTTTCCCTCTCGTTATCTTTCTTCTCCCCTCCATTTCTCTTTTCATCCTCTCTCTCCCACTCCACTCCGCGCCCTCCTCGGACGAAATAAAAATCCCACCTTTTTTACACTCTCCTTCCCCCCACTCTCTCTCTCTCTCTCTGTCTCATTCCCTCTCATTTCTCCAAAAATCGTTAAGTACAACAACCATCTGTTTTTATTCGCGCGTAAAATGGGAGGCCGTTGTTATGTGAGGAGGAAGTGTGCGCTGTAAAAGAGAGAGGGAAAAAGAGGGGAGATGGTCGTTGTGGGAGAGAGTAGGAGGGGAGGAAGAAAGAGGGAGAGAGAATAGGGGAAGAAGAGAGATTGTGAGCAGTTATGGAGAGGTGATATGGGTAGGAGAGTGAGGAGAGGCGATGAAGGAATGAGAGGGAAGAAGAGTGAAGATGGGAGAGAGCAGACATTGATGAGAAAGAGAGCAGAAATAGGAGCGTGAGCGTTGGAGGTGAAGGAACTTAATAGATAAATAGTTGCTTGTCTTCATTAGGAAGAGATTGACACACGTTTCCTCTTACAAGAGAAAAAGGGAAGATTCGCGTATGCGTGCGTGTATGCGGTGGGGAGAGTGGGAGGGTTGGAATTGGCTTGAGAAAGTAGAACGGAAGTGACACGAGAGCAGAAGAGCATTGAAGAAAGAGTAAATATTGCAAATATAAAGAAAGACCGTAGGTTTTAGAGGAGAAACGTGGGCTTGGAAGAAAAAGGAAGAGGTAAAGGAACTTCCATTACTTTGAGAGAAAATTCTAGAGAAGATTCTATAACTAGAATGTCGACATTTATAATTTTATGATGATAGCTTAGGAATTTTTCACTCCAACTCAAGAAAATCGTTCTTTTCATTTCCTAAAGTACGAGTTATGCATCACGATGAAACGAAAATATTCTATATTTGTATATAACATGAATTTTCTCGCATAAAGTAATTCCTCCTAATTCGTTTGTTGGTATATATTTCTCTCCGTGTATACAATTATTTTCCTGCCTGTTTTTAATGGACGTTAAAGAATTTTCAGCCCAGACAATACAAAAACAGTATAATATAAATTTGGCGATAAGACTCATTAAGACATAAAATAGTTTTTTTTAGGTTTACTAATTTAATGCTGATTATTTGAACATTTAAATCCCTAAAAATACGAAATAGCGACCGAAAAATAAAAAATTATTTTTTCTAACACTACGCAGCAAAGTTTATTCAGAACCGTAAATTTCCCGGAGGGGGGAGTTTTCAGGCGATAAAAATCAACGCGTAAAAAGCACAACAGAAATTCCCCCAATTCCCTTCCGAAAAGCTTGACTCGCGCAAACTTTTCTCGACCATTGTCCGTCTTGAACGATACCCTCCGCTCAGACAATACGGCACGAACCGCACACTACATGCCCAAAAATAACGAGAACACCGCACGAATATCTCGACGTAACAGGTAGACCCAAGTGTACACAATGCACACAAGTGCTTGGTAACCGAGAAGGAACGAGCAGCGGCAGCAAAAGGGGGTGAGGGCGAACGAGCGGCAAAACGAGCAACCCCTCAACCGCGGTGATTTAACGGTTCGACTGCCGCCGGCAAAAAAGATTAACCTTCTAGACAGGTACGAATGGCACGGATCTCGAATTAGAAGGAGAGGGGGAGAAAGAGATTGAGATGATAATCTCCTCCGAACAGACTGGCAATTAGCGTCCTATACAACGCATAATTCTGCTCCGATAAAAGCTGCGACCGGGATGGAAATACCACCCACGTGTCCACACCGAACGGATAAATGGAAAGATGGAGGACGTGGCTAGGGGGTGGGGTGAGGGAGGGAGGGAAGAATAGGCTGTATGGTTGGAGGAAATAGGGGGAGGGGAGAGGCTGCTGCGGTGGCGGTGTCAGCGTTCTGGATCCGCGGGAGGCGGCAAAGAACGGGTCATTTCAGAGGGAAAGGGGGAGCAGAGCGGGAGGAGGGTGGAGCAAAGTGCGTGATTCCGAGTTGGAGGCGAGGCGAGAGGGGTGACGGGGTAGTCGGGGCGGGGGCGGTAATGCGAATGTGGAACAGTGGCGCCCCGGGGGTTGGGCGGGGTAACAAACCCGGTAGGGTGCAGTTGGCGATCGAGAAAGCAGATTAAGAGGCAAGACGTTGGGGTGGGAGAGGGATAGAAACGAGACGGAGGGAGAGGGAGGGGGAGATAGGGGCGGGGGGGGAGGGAATGCTAAGAGAGGTTGACTCGGCTTTTGAGCCTACATTCTCGCTGGTTTCTCGGACAGAGAGTGCGAAGGGGATACGGCCGGGGTAGGGTTGATTTTCAAAACAGCGACGGGATAACAAATGAGGATCGAAGTTCACATCCAAAAGGGCGACGAGGTTGGACGCATTAGGGAGACAGGAGAGGAAGGGAGGGATATAAGAGGGAGAAAATGAGGACGGTGAAGTGTTGCAGGCGGGGAGGAGGGAACGATTTGCGAGAGTTATATTTATGGAGACTTTATTTTATTGCGAAGGATGATAAATTTTAGGAAAAATGACATTCAAGATATCATCCATTTCGTCCATTGGAGATTTTTTCTAATATTAGAAACCAGGAAGTCTTGTTTTTTGGGTCTTGCATTACGGAGAGTGAGAAAAAGAAAAGCAAGAGAGGAAAGATGCACACACCATGCATGCATACACGCGAGGCAGAGGCGTTCTTTACGATTTATGCAGTCATGTCAAAAAAGATAGATATTAATGGCTTAGTATAATGTCTAAGAACTGACAAATGATATGCCAAGGAAATAACGACATTTTGATTCACCGACTTATTTCCTAATAAGCTGTAATTAATAAAACAATCGACAATCATTTAAAACATACCTCACTCGAATAGTAGTAATATAACTTTTATATTCACGTTCATTCCTTTGTCGTAAATTACACAATTCTTTTCACTTACAAACGCTGTGTATACGTAAAGAAAATAGACATTTACATTCATTTCTTCGTCGTAGATTATCCATTTCCTTTCATTTACCAAATGTTGCGTGCGCACGAAATAAAATAAAACTAATTAGATATTTACAGAAGATATTGTTTAATTCAGTTGGCACGAAAATTGCTTTAGTTGACAATTATTAAAAAACACGGGAAAAAATTTCTAAGTTCAAAGTGAATTACGACTTTCCCTTTTGATTTTCTTGAAAGCGGTTACTCCTTCGATAAAAATGTACTGAGCAAAACTTGCTATTTGAGTAGGTCTACAATTTTTGGTTGAAGACTTTTTGTTATAAGTAATATTTTACGAATAAATAAGTAAAGATGGAGACTACGGCGAAATTGATGTTAAATAGAATTAACTCCTTGACCGTAAAATTTTACGGTCAAGGAGTTAATTCTATTTAACAGTATTTTACGAGATAAAAAGAAAAGTTAATTTTTTGTCACTAGGAAATTGGCACTCCCGATTAGGCTACTTAAACCATTTGTATCATTTTCTTATTTTATGCCCTTATATCCTAAATACCAAATTTCATGAATATCCTTCCAGTAGTTTCGGAGATGAAACATAACGGACGGACGGACACGACCTGACTATAAGGCGTTATTTTTTTACTTTTTGTAAAGAACTCCTAAAAATGTTACCTTCTTTATTTTTCGCATTTTCATTCACCTGGGACTAATATACATGTGCATAAGAGGCGTCCACATATCCTTTGAAGCAGAATAGTAGGTACGCCAAATTAAGAAAAGGGCCACGATTGAATACAAATCAATAAAGACTCAATGCAAAATTCTATATATCGCCGAGGTCCTTTAAAACATATAATAGTTTCCTGTTATTATATTTCTTTACATTTAAGCAAAGTAATTGTTTTAGATAAAAATTTGCACAATTTATACGTTTTTTGTTACACTTAAATACCATTCTTTCACGAGACAAATCTAATTATATGCCTCCAAAATCTACGCAACCTCTGACGATATGACTCTATTTAATTTGATAATAATCGACAGAAATCGCAAGAACGAAACTAGTTATCCGCTAAAATAAACTTATTGGCCGATAAAGGACTTACGAAAGAGCATGCTAATATCTACTCCTTACACAGTTAAAGAGTGAATTTTAACCGCTTTGTAAATACTGAGAGGTATCATACTCCTGAGCTTCCTTGAGAAATATAAATGAAATTGCCGGACATCTTTCATTACATTTTCTCCAATAGTCCAGTTTCCTATAAGGTATCGTTAATAGTAAAATTAAATCTCCAAATGTACTTTCCCCTCTTGCATTTACATGAGTCGTCTCGACGTCTCAAGTATCTGACCTTTATCGCTTGTTTCATATACGCCTTTCAATAGTTCAAAAAGACCACTAATCTATCGAATATCGAAATTATTTAACGCCTTCCAATGTGCCTTTTTAGATATATTTTAACGTCTATTAAATAATTTCTTGAAAATGAAAATAATTGTTATACTTGTAATTTTTCATTTGTAATGCTGATTCACTTTAGTTAATTGTAATACGGCAAATTACTTCTTTTGTGTTATCTTTGACCGTAAATAAATTTAATATTTATCGCGGAATTACGGGCGAAAAAAATTTAAAGATCTATCTTACTAGCAACCAGCAACAAAATAACCATTTTTCAATAAAATAGCATTCGGGGCCACAGCATAGTTTCTTTTCCATGAATGTAGTTCACTAAAGAATATAATGTTCCTTAAAACCTATTTAAGAACGGAAGAAATAGATTTCCGAGATTAACCAAATCTATAAATCCCCATATTCTGATATACACACATAATGGACTGCCTTAAGTCCTTATTTCCGAAAAGAAGCTATTAAATACACACAACTAAGGTTTTAAATATGCTATCCCATCTGCCAGTAAGGTGCTGGAAAGGTTAAGGGAGAGGAAGAACGGAAAGAGAGAAAGAGGCGAAGGGGAGAGAGAATGGTTGCGAGCGGTTCGGAAGGGGAAGAGGAGGGAAAGAGGGAATGAAAAAGCGGGAGGTATAGGGAGGGGGAGAGAGAGGGAGAGAAGAAGGACATGGTGGGGTGAGGGAAGGCGGATACTTGCCAGGTAGACAGATGAGCGACGATTTAAATTTTAATGGCTCGCATTCTCCACCCTTCCTCTCACTTCCAACACCCTTCCACTCTTATCCGTCTCCTTCCTCCCCAAAATCCTCACACTTCCTTTCCCTCCCCACCACCCTCCCTCTTCCATTCATCTCCTTCCCACTTCATCCTATCTCCTCTCTTTTTTATGCCTCTCGCACTCTTCTTCCCTCCTTTCTGTTATCACGGATCCTCCCGCTCTCTCTCTCTCCCCTCCGTTACCTCTCCATCTAACAGAAAATTATGTGTAAGGAACATCGGATGTATAAAATTCCTGAATGTCGGAGCGTTACCGTGGAAATGGAGAGGAAACACAGGGGAGATGGATTGGAAAACGCGTGACGGAGATAAGTAAGGAAGTTGTGGGTATGGGGTGTGGGAGCCAGAGAGGAGAGGGAGGATGAGGGAGATAGCGGGAGAGAGCGAGGGAGATAAGAGGGAAAGAGGGAGGAAAAAAGATGAAAGAGGAGCAAGTAACGCAATCTGGTACAGTGGAAGATATGTGGCAGGTGGGTATAGAAAAGACCTGGGTACAGGATGGAAGAAGTGGGAAAAGGAAAATGAAGAGGAAAGGGAAAAGTGAGAAATTTATTACGGGGAGAATAATATGGGGAATGAAAAAAATCAGGCTAGAAATAAAACTTATAGATACATGAAAGAAAGAGAGAAAATGGGAAGAGGACGAGGAGGGAGAGAAGGTGATAAGAGGGGAAAAACTGAGTCTGAAAAATGAAGGAGAGGCGGAGGGTAATAAATTTAGTGAGAGTAAACGGAGAAATATGTTGGAAAGGGAGGGAGGAGAGAGGTATGAGAGGGAGTAGAGAGGGATAGGAGGGAGAGAGGGTAAGACGGGAGGAGAGGGGAAGTAGGGAAAAAAAGAAGAGTAAGAAAACGGAGGAAAAGAGAGGAAGAGGAGAGAAGAGAATAAATGGATGGAGAATAAAGTAGAGAAATAGAAGAAGGAAGAGATGAAATTTTCATTTAAATTAAAAAAGATAAAGGGAGGTGTGAGACAAAGGAGACGGGAGAGAGACAGAAGAAAGAGAGACAGAAGAAAGAGAGACAGAAGAAAGAGAGAAGAATGAGAGAAAGAGAGAGAAGAAAGAGAGAAGAAAGAGAGAAAAGAAAGAGAGAGAAGAAAGAGAGAGAAGAAAGAGAGAGAAGAAAGAGAGAGAAGAAAGAGAGAGAAGAAAGAGAGAGAAGAAAGAGAGAGAAGAAAGAGAGAGAAGAAAGAGAGAGAAGAAAGAGAGAGAAGAAAGAGAGAAGAAAGAGAGAGAAGAAAGAGAGAGAAGAAAGAGAGAGAAGAAAGAGATAGAAGAAAGAGAGAGAAGAAAGAGATAGAAGAAAGAGAGAGAAGAAAGAGAGAGAAGAAAGAGATAGAAGAAAGAGAGAGAAGAAAGAGATAGAAGAAAGAGAGAGAAGAAAGAGATAGAAGAAAGAGAGAGAATAAAGAGAAGAAAGGGAAGAAAGAGAGGGTGCGAAAAGAGAAAGGTAGATGGAAGATCGAGAGAAGGGCAAAAGAATAATAAAAGGGGTTGGATAGAAATAGGTTGGAGGAGTAAAGATTAGGTTGAGGGTTGAGTTGGGATTGGCCAAAAAGGAAGGGTTTGAATGAGTTCTCATTGAGAGAAAGTTTTCCGGTGAGGGCGTGAGGGATGAATGGTCTCCAGCGGAATGGGATTCATCTACACGGGATTAATTTGAGAAGATATTTTAATAATGAGACACTTCGTAGTATTTATTAAGGTGGATCAGCGCGGTTAAGCATCATACGTGGCTTTCGTGAATGATAAATTGCTTCGAGGATTTTATAAATTTTAAATGAGGCTATGAATGAGGCACCGCGTTTTATTATCTATCAAAAATGAATTCGAAGAAATTAATGATTTATTATAGCGTGACCTTACTTCATAATAGAGTATTTTACGTATCATCATCAATGTTAATTATTATTTTTCGTTACCGAAGTTTACGCAGCATCGTAATACATTATGTATATTTGTCTTTGCCATTTTGGCTGAAAAAACACATTCGCGATAATTTTATCCGCCTTTACCGATTGATTTAAATTATTTATGGTGTAGTCCTGGTATCCTAGCAAGAACTGTGTACATTAACGAGTCGAATTCAAGAGTATTTAATTCCTTCTCCTGAATCAAGTTGGAATGGGCGCTGCGTATTTTTTATTTATATTTTAAATTATTTCGAATAGTCGTATAAATTCGGGAAACGAAGCAATATTCGCCTAAATGATTGAAAATTGGTTTTTGTACCGTCAATTTTCAAATACGCGTCGAATCGGTCCACAAGTACGTTTTTAACAGGAATATTTAAGGGTTTTCGAGGAAAATTCTTTCTTCATTAAGGGCAACCGCATAGTTGTTGATTTCGCAAAATTATGTACATTAAATTGAATTAAATGTAAGACAAGAAATATTTCGCAAGTTAGTCGTCAAATGTTGATCTCTAAATACAATTTAACTTTTAAATTGCATGTATATAGTCCATGTTGTGTGAATTATATTTGAAACAAAAATGGACATTAAATTTAAGTACCTTATGTTTAAATACACAATAGAGAAATCAAAATTGATGCAATGTTGAAGTACATCGAACAGAGAGAGGGGAATGAAAGAGGGAGAGTAGAGGGAGAAAGATGGAGATGGAGAGGGAGGGAGAAGGGGAGAGAGTGAATGGGTGGGAGAGGAAAATTTGTATTAAATTTGCATCTTCAAACTATGTGTATTTGATTAATGTTATTTTTAATTTTAATTAAAGTTTTTATATTTAACAAATATTATTTTTATTAAAAACCGAGCGAAAGATAGGTAAATACATTTAATTTGATGTTCCGTCATTTATGACGTGCATTTACACTTATTTAACGTAATTAAACAGAGAGAATTACGAGATTTTATTCGCATTTTTTTGCGAAATAAATATTATACAACTTTTAAAAAGCAACATTGTACAACTTAATAATTGTGTCAATAATATTTATCTCAACGTTCATAACCATATTAAATACTTAAAAAGCTTACTTACTTAAGCAAATTACAAACTGAAATAATATTGTCATATTAAAACTTTTATGATGCTCTTCTAAACTTCATATTTTAAAAGACACCCAACCGTATACTCTGAAATATACATTTTTATGCGCATAAAACTCGAGCCACTAAACGTAGCGCCTCACGACATTAACTTACTTTCAGATATTCACGAAACCAGCGTTACAGAAAATTTCATTAAAATATAGATGATTAAATCTCTAATGATTTCCTAAGACTGCTTCTTAAATCCCCCAGAAAATTTCACTTCCTTTATTCACCTAATTTGCAACTCTAGGTTATTCAGGTTCTCAGAGCTCCATCTAGGGCAGTCGTAAATACCGTCGCTGGATGGCCTCCTTTAAATTAAGAGCGCAGTTCACCCGATGTAGCCCCGGCGCAAGGCACGTTTTAGAGATGTTGAATTTTACGGTTGAATTTAAAATATAACGCTGAAAAATAACAGAAAAAGCGCTGCAAATATAACCCACTCCAATTCTCGCCTATTATTTATATTCCGTTTTGTTGATTTTAGCGGGGAGAAAACTTGCGCGAGTCGATGTGGAGTGACCCAACAATGCCTAAAATGATGACAACGCCGTCGTACCCGCACTGTGCCAAGGGGATGACAATAGCTATCCATTATCTTCTAAACATTCCCGTCATGCATTGGTACACTACTACACTGCCGCTAATAATAGATTCCTTTTTCTCGCATGTTCCTTAACATCAGCTCTCTGAATTAGATGTACGTTGCGGCTTAACAATAAAAAAACGGCCCGAATGTGCTTAGAAGCCAGAGTGCATTGCGTTTATATTCCCACAACGTGTACAATACACCCCTGCTAACTTGACGGTAAATTTTAAGCCGAGCAAACGACTTCAAATACTTCCTTGCCCATAATGAGAACTTCAGGAGACCACATTTACGTTTTAACCTCAGGATAAATGACACTAGCGACTCCTCTACTGTTACATCTGCGATAGTAGTGCACCGTTACATAATCATGGATATGTTATTTTCAGAAAAAAAATCTTCTTATCCTTTAGGAAAATTTTATACACTTATAAAATTCACGAAAATTGAGAAAAACAAATCAAGGAACGCGTTCAAGCAGAATGTGGTAAGATCTTTTCTAAATTTTAATGTATTTAAGCGATGATCTGAAATTTTTAGGTAATAAAATATTACCAAAAACATTTCAAAGTAAAGTTGATTTTTCCACTATTTAATCCTTGCAGCTTTATAAACATTATGATTCTTGAAAATTGAGCGGCTCCGCATCAATAGTTTCTTCAGGACATTAATTGAAAGTATTGAATTTTCTAACACCCAATGATAAACCTGAATTTATATAAACTCAGTAACTCCTCGATCAGTTAAAAATTGAAAATTTCCGAAAAATATACAAAAAACCCTAACGAACTCTGAGATGTAGGAAGGACCGACGGAGACGGAGAGACGACGGCAGCAACTCGAGCACGATTTTCGAGAAAAATAACTGCCATAAAACAACGCAATCGCTCGAATTCATAATGGACGCTTTTGCTCGGCGGAAAATTAGGTCTGTTCGAATCAGCGCGCAACATCCGACTATACCTATCGCTAGCGCTCGCGTGCAGAATTATTAACGAGAGCGAGGTTGAAAGCAAGAGAGAGAGAGAGAGAGGAAGAGAGGATTTAGAGCAGGCTACGAGTTTTATGCTCGCTTGATTATATCACGATTCCAGGAGACGTTCATTCATCCGTGAGACGTAAAATATATCGAAACGTTTTGCTCTGCTCTGCTCTGCACGAAAACCGCCGTGGATACGGCTCATATCGTAACAATATCAACGCAAAGGGATTAAAAGGAAGATAAAATAAAATTCAAACGGATTTTTTAAAATAAAGAACGCGGAAAGTGGCGGTAAAAGACGGGCGAAAAACGCAAGAGAGCGCGGAAAAAGATATTGTTTTACAACGGTAGATTTAAGGTAATTTGTTGGCGTCGGGTAAGAGAACGCAGCGCCGTTGTTTAACGGAGCGATGTAACAATTCTCACTTTATTCTCTAACCGACATACGGAGTGGAAAACGATGCGAGGGAAAGAGGCGGAGAGAAGGACAGGAAGGGATTTACACACTACGGAGATATGCGGTTTCGCAGTAGAACAAGAGTGGAAATCCAAATTAGACGGGAGAATAAACGAGAGACGTGAGGGCGCGGACTAAATACGGAAGGAATTAAAAGTAGCGTGTGTTTCCTTTTCCTATTTTTATTAAAGTGGTGCGGCCGCGGAATGGAAAACGGGGCAAATGAGGTCGCCAAAGGTTTATGACAGCGATGCAAACGAAGGACGGTCGGGGACGGGGGAGGGGGGAAAGAGGGCGAAAGGTCGACGGAGACGTCTGATCTCCGTTAATTCGGAAAATAAAACGTCTTGGATCGAGAATTAACGGAGGGCAGGAGATGGCCGACGCACACGGAAGCTGAAACAATTGACGGTCGGTTCACACGCGAAGAACGAGGGGAGAAAAAAATATCTCGTTAGCACCCGGCTTTCTCATTTTAAGGCACATGCTCCCGTACGCGTGATCAGTTTCCAATTCAAGCCAATAATTTGGATTCGGAAGAGTGTTCGACGGGAATTACGAACAGAATGCCGGATTTGGCAGAAGAATGATTGTGATGATTTTCTTGTCAGGATGAAGTTCGAGGGTTCGAATACCTCCATGGATAGAGAGGTCCGTGCACCGTGTTTCTCTTATTAATGACCTCTTATTAGACTGAGATATGCTTATTAGGTAATGTTAAATAAACTATTCAAAAGTGTACGTCCCTAGAAGAGGAATTCATTGGTTTAAACGCTTAAATTGGAAGGACTTGAAACTAACACACAAAAAGGTCAACTTAATTCTCGTAAACAACGAAAGAGTATTTACTATTTGAAATAATTTAGAAATTTTTTATTAACTTCAAACATATAACGAGTAAAACACAATTCCATTAAAGATAGCTTCAATCAGCGTAGAAACATAATTTTCACTATGTAACGGTAGCCATTTTAAAAGATCACGCTTCGTGGACTTAATCATGTTCATAAATCGATCTTCAGAAGTCTGGAACGAGACACTATTCTCTCCGCGTACGCGACCCTTAAAATTTAATTCTACGACACTCGAGCATCGACAGATCTTTATCTGCCGTCCATTGAGTTTAGGAATCCTGATTCAGGAGAATACCTTTTCAAAAATTATCACCCAATGGCCGAACACAGCTCGTCGAGGCAATGAAGTAAATCCACTTCTTTAACCAAAGTACAGCGTCGCGTGAGCGCTCGGAAAAAAAAGAACCGCCGCTCTTACTCTCAATTTAAAAACAAGAACAGTCCGGCTATGCCGGCATTAACGCGGATATTAAAGTATAATCATATTCTCATTAGTAGCCGCCATTGTAGATATGGAATGCATAATGAAAAAGACATTGGATAATGTTTCGTACGGAAGAATTATCGCGCGGTCATTCCCCTTCTTTTGTTTATTTTTCCGTGCTAAATTTTAACGCCGTCTCTCTCTTTATTCTTTTCTGTTCTCTGAGTTTTCCCCCACACTCCATTTTGCACCGCCTATATTCTCTCCCTCGTTTTCCCCTCTCTTTAGCCGTCCAACCCTGATTCACTCCCTTTATCTCTCAATCTCTGTAGAAAAGAGGGTCATTTCGCTGTTCTCATACTCCCTGCCACTCCATTTTCTCTCTTTCTCCCTCACCACCAGCTCTTTTCAATCCTCCTTACTCCTAAATTCCACTTCCTTGTTCATTTTACCCCTTCTTAATTTTCGTCTTTTCTCGTCCTTTTCCATTTCTCTTTCCCCTCTTTAATCGTAATATTCTCTCTTGGATATTCTCTTACTTTATCTCACGCTTCTCATGTACAAGATGTATATATGTATGTATGTATGTGTATATATACTCTTTCGCTGAAGAAGGGCATAGGCCCGATAAGCTTGCGTGTTTTTTTGTGTTCGTGTGTTTTACGCGTCTCTTCGACGCCCCCAGCAGCCTGCCAACTTGGTCCCCAACTTGGCAAGTGTCCGCTGGGCTTCCCTCAACATCTTGTTGCCACCCTCATTACTACCTTTTCTTTTCCTTAAGTTAATATATATATATATATTTTGATGTATGTTATACTATACAAATCCACAGAAACTTTGCACAATTATTGGGGGAAAGACCGTAGGGTAGTTTAAATTCCCGACAGATTTCCCATAAAAACGTTATTCGCATTTTTTTATTCCCCGTAAGATAACACGTAAAAGTTTACTTTTATAAATGCAGGCTTTAATTCATTTGCTTATATAAATTCGACAAATTGAAGTAAGAACTTCGTACCTGCACGGCATTTAAGAAGACTGATCATAGTTTCTAATTCTTAACATCTTTTTTCGTCTTTGACTCGAAATCTCCCGTATTTCACGCTTATTCCCATTAATTTGCATTAAATTTGCATTTTTAACGATAGATACCTTGACGACAATGACATTGTTAAAGGCCAAGGACTTAATGTTGTTTCGGTTTATTTAATTAGTTACTTAATAAATATTCTTATTTAGTGAATCGTGCTTAAACGTGGTGTAATAGCATAGTATATTATTTAATTTAAATTTAACGTTATTTTCATCGCATTGCTGGTGAGTATTTAGGTATTTTATTTTTATGATTTTAAATGCGATAAATAAATTTATTAATACGTTTATACGAGTTGTAGGTGCTTGTATACTGCAAGCGCTTAAAAATCATCATACACCAAGATCTAAACTCGTAAATAAACCAACGCGATCTTCTGCGCAACAGAATTTCAGCCACGTGGACTCAATAAATAAATTCCACGAGTTCTAGCAGAATATTTATAATTTTCCGAGTAATTACGGCAACTATCCGTAATTTTCGAATTCTCTGGCAATCGGCTCGTGTCCAAGTTTTCCTATTTTAAGTTTCATGACTCAGATAGCCCTACATGAGCAATAAGAATAATATGCTATACACAATAATTATGGAAAAATTAAAACATTTTTTGTTAAGATTATGGCATCAACATCCGTGACTTTAGCACGTATTTGGATTAAAAAAATCGCGAAATAGGTACGACGCCATTATATTTAACAATTGAAAGGTTAAAATTTCTCGAAAAACTACGAAACAACATTAAAATATTTTTCATTTTTTACTAAATTTCGTGTGAGTAGATATAATGACGTCATCAAATGTTTACGTCGTAATTAAAATCACAGCCATAATAATATATATAAAATACAACAATTTTCATTTTCCGTGAAATCAAGGTATCTATCCGGAATTTTTAAATTCTCTGGCAATCGGCTCGCGTCCAAGTCTTCGAATTTCCGGTTTCATGGGTTAGATCTTTTCAGCAATAGCTATAATAATCATTAAGAAAATAGCTTATAAATCACACTACAATTTATGTAAAAATTAGGATATTTTTTGTGTTAGGATTATGGCGACATCATCCGTGGCTTTTTGTTTGTATCCGGATAAAAAAATTAATTTAAAATTATCCCGTCATCATATGTATACGTCGCTCGCTGAAATCAAATTGGTTATAATGCAGTCATTAAGCATTAAATCAATGCTGTTGAAGTATAGATAATCAATTCCCATTGAAAGGTGTTGGAATCGTTGCTACGGTAGTTAATGTTTTTATTGTTGAAAATCAAAAAACGTTTCATAATTTTATGATTAAAATCAAGCATGGATTTGAATTTTGTCCACAAGAAAAATTAATTTCATTCTTTTATCCACGTATAATGCATATCCCGAATTTGTATCTTAATTGTTAATAATTAAAAAAAAAATTATATAGCCCTGCACGTTTTCAATACTTTTCTTATGGGTGTTTTAAATTGTAAATTGGCGTCAAAAATACCTCTTAAATATAACCTTTTCCGGAATCTTGGATTTTCTCCAGAGGTGTGTGTATATATATATATATATATATATATATATATATATATATATATATATATATATATATATATATATATATCACCGGAATAGTGTTTTTCTCAGACGCCCCCTCCCAGTTGCATTACACGCCAATGCCCACAATGTCGTCTTCAATAGTTCCTACAATGTAAGGGTTACTCTCGCCTTATCCAATGACACTCCTGCCCCCCTTCTCCGAC